>CM069409.1:5247657-6447657 GCA_035609135.1 Eleutherodactylus coqui
TGATAATCTCTGGAATATCTGGCTCTCCTTCATACATAGCTCATGCCAGAAATCCACTGCTACCCCTTGACCAACGAGGTCCCTATTCAACTACGCTTTAGTCCTTTATACACTATCGCTGAGGCCCCACCCAGCTTCCGCTTCTCATAGGCGATTACTCTCTGAACTTTCAACAGAGCTGTCACTGTTTCATGGATGTTATGTATCTGATTGACTCTTTTATTTGTGATCACCCACTGTTTTTCCCTGATTTTTCTTTCTGTAAACCCTCCCCATTTTTTTTTTTACTAATCAACAATAAAGAATATATACAAAAAAAGAAATGTTAATAAGCTTTTTAGTGCATTATATGTTACATTACATAGCATCATTGAAAGATACAAAGGCCCGCAAAAATCAACAAGCCCTCCAACGGCGACGGATAAATATGAGTTATCATTTTCTTGAAAATGGGGAGGAAAAACTGAAAAAGGGTTAAAGTGGTTGTCGGGTTACAAATAAACATTTTAACATGAGAGCCAATGATGAAACAATAATGAAAAAGGTACTTACCCTCCTCAGCACTGCAGCTCATTGATCTCATGGTCTCTATTGACAGTGGAAGTCAGGTGGCCGTTGCTTGCCAATCTGAGGCCACAGGGACCCTAATCGGAACTCCTAGCATGATGGCGTCCGGGATGTGAGCGCTAATGCCATAAGAATGGTTTGCCCAAAGTGATGCTGTGGCCTCTGATTGGCAGGCAGCAGTCACATGACTTATGCTGTCAACAGGAACCAGGAGAATGGCCCATCTGTAGAGCTGGGTCTCCGGGACCGAAGAGGGTAAGTACCATTTGTTTTATTGTGTTAACCCTTTTGACTCTAATTCTAAAATGTTAATTGTGACTGGACAACCCCTTTAATAGTCAGAATATTCCTCTTTGTACATTTGATGTCAGGCGGCTGCTCTCTGCTCAACCTGCAATTGACTTTCATATAATTTCTCTATGGAAACTATAGAACTGAACTTATCCCCAACACTAGAATATCTGCTATAAGATAGGTGCAAAATACAGATACTCAGATCTACTGTGCCTACAGACTCGCTTCTCCTGGGTGCAGGGGCGGGATAGAACCCCACAGCAGTGCCCATCCTCAAGCCATCCTGATGAGAGATCACAAGTGACAAATCTATATAAAACAGGCTAAACATAAATCCTGTTTGTTGGTTCAAACATATCGTGTGCATTGGGTGAATGTCTGGGCCATACGAGGTACCCATAGCGGTGCCCATTCTGTGTATAACACATGCGCACAATGTAAGCTGGGAGAATGTGCACTCAGGCTTTTTATGGCGTTCTATTACTGGAGAATTTTTCAGCTTACCTTTAGTTGAGTTCTCCACAAATATCAGCAGCTGTTATGGGGAAATTACCAGGAAATGGGACCTTATTACATCCTGCTATTATCCACAAATTTGGGGGAATTTTTTTTTAGAAGACTATTTAGAAATCTTTCAGTTTTCGCACTGGCCACTGGGTGGCACACAATAGAATGACATTTCCTGCCCAACCATTAGCTTTCCACTAGGGGGATGTGAGACTACTTCATTAGAGTAAATGATGAGGAAATGGCACCAACAACGTTCATTGCAAGCTTATTCTCGGGTCAGATAACTCCTTTCATTATCACTTGTGGGCGGGATCGGAAGAATCATCTCATGGATACAGGGAAGGGAGGAGTCAGCGGCATCACCTCATTATCATTAATGAGCAGGTCAGTAGTCACTTCATTATCATTAGTGGGTGGTGTCAGCAGAGTCACCTCATATATAGAGTGTGAGATCAGTAATCTCAATATCATTAGTGTTACGGCACTCTGCCCCCCGAGCGCCAGTTGGGGTGCCCTGATCTCCTGCACCCCACTGTCCCTGCCTACTTGCCTCGGCCCTGGCTAACCCCAGGCGGACAACTGGGCGGCAGTCCCTGCACTGGCTAGGGACCTGGCGACTGCCTAGATGGAACTACTAACAGGGGACAGAGTGCCGACAGAAGAGGCAGGTGTAACAAACCAACAAAACTTACAAGTACAAGCAGGGCTGGAGATGGAGCTCACAGGCAGATAGACAGGACCTGAATAGCAACTAGTGCTGACTGGGACAGACCAGACTAGGGGCTAACAGGACCAACAGAAACAGGCTGAGAAAGGATAGCAGGCTGACAGACAACTAGGGACTGGCTGAGGTAAACTGCAGACAGACTGGCTAGATGAAAGCAGAACCAATAACTGGCAATGAGCTCAGTTCACTGCCAGTCTTTTAACCACAAGGTTCCGCCCCCGGGCGGAGAGTGGGAGGAGGCAACTCCACCCACTGCTGTATAAGAAGAACGGAGGAGTGCGGGCGGCACCCTACGGGTGGACACGCCCATGCCGCCGCCCACCGGCCGTCCCAAGCTGCTGGGATAACCTCGACACAGGGCTCCAGGCTGCTGGAGCCGACGCCGGAGCGACGCGCGCCGACCGCGGGACCCCGTGCCGCGCTGTATGGTAACATTACCCCCCCTCTGACGGGGGACCTCCGGGCCCCCGGAAACTCGACCAGGCTTATCCAGGAGGCGGCTGCGAAAACGCTGTACCAACCCGAGAATGTGACCCTCCTGGGCGGTCACCATGGGCTGATCCTCAGGTCCATGACTTCGGTAGTCTGTGGCTGCCCCATTTCCTTCAGGGCCAACCGTTGACATATCGTCATGTTTCAGGTCGTCTTCCGAGTCAATGTCCAACCATTCACCACTGTCTTTTGACCCATCCTCACAACGCAACTGCATACGAGACCCCACCCCTTTCTTCCGTCCCCCCTGCAGGGCATCGGTGGCGACATCAGCAGCAGGGCAGGCGGACGGGGTGTGAAGGTAAGTGGGACCTCGGGGACTGAGTGCGGTCTCGACTGAGCAGGGAGGATGGGAAGCGCGATGGCTATGGCAGAACGGGCCCCACTGGGTTAGCTCCCCAGTGGCCCAATCGAATTGGGGGTTATGCAACGCCAGCCACGGCATCCCTAGTACCATGTCTACCGACATTTTCTCCATTACCAGGAATGATAGACCTTCCGAATGGCGACCCCCCACAGTGAGTTGTAACACTGGGGTCCAGCGGGTCCAGTTCCATAGGTTCGGGAACAGAGACTGGTACGGAAGAGGAAGGAACCGGACAAACGACCTCCCTGACTCTACTGGTCTGCCTGTCCTGCTTCCCAGCCCTGAGCCTCCTATCTGCCTTCACCGCTAGCTCCATGGCCTCCTTTAAGGACCCGGGAATGGGATGGGAGATCAACAGCTCTTTGACCGCGTCCGAGAGACCCTGCAGAAAAACGTCCTTCAGGGCACTCTCGTTCCATGCAGTGTCGCCCGCATAGCGTCTGAAACTGGAGCAATAATCCTCCACACAAAGCGACCCCTGATGCAGCGCCAGCAACCGTGAAACCGCCAACCCCACTCGGTCCGGCTCATCGAAGATGCCCCCGAGTTCCTGAAAAAAGGAGTCCACCGACTGCAGGGAGGGGGAACCCTCGGGAATAGAAAAGGCCCAAGTCTGGGCAGAGCCCCGCAGCAGGGACATTATAAGCCCGACCCTCTGGGCCTCTGAGCCCGAAGAACGGGGACGCATCCGAAAAAACAGGCGACACGCCTGTTGAAAAACGAAAAACTTGTTCCTCTCCCCAGAGAACACCTCGGGGAGAGGGCACTTGGGTTCGGGACTGGTAAAGGCGTTCTGCCCCTGCGACAACGCCCACTGCTCCTGGGCCACCATGCGAGCTGACAAATCCCGGATCACCGGCACCAGGTCTTGCAGCTGGTTTGCAAGGGCGCTGATCGCCGCCATGAAAAAAAGAGTATTTTAAGGGCCAGTTATTATGTTACGGCACTCTGCCCCCCGAGCGCCAGTTGGGGTGCCCTGATCTCCTGCACCCCACTGTCCCTGCCTACTTGCCTCGGCCCTGGCTAACCCCAGGCGGACAACTGGGCGGCAGTCCCTGCACTGGCTAGGGACCTGGCGACTGCCTAGATGGAACTACTAACAGGGGACAGAGTGCCGACAGAAGAGGCAGGTGTAACAAACCAACAAAACTTACAAGTACAAGCAGGGCTGGAGATGGAGCTCACAGGCAGATAGACAGGACCTGAATAGCAACTAGTGCTGACTGGGACAGACCAGACTAGGGGCTAACAGGACCAACAGAAACAGGCTGAGAAAGGATAGCAGGCTGACAGACAACTAGGGACTGGCTGAGGTAAACTGCAGACAGACTGGCTAGATGAAAGCAGAACCAATAACTGGCAATGAGCTCAGTTCACTGCCAGTCTTTTAACCACAAGGTTCCGCCCCCGGGCGGAGAGTGGGAGGAGGCAACTCCACCCACTGCTGTATAAGAAGAACGGAGGAGTGCGGGCGGCACCCTACGGGTGGACACGCCCATGCCGCCGCCCACCGGCCGTCCCAAGCTGCTGGGATAACCTCGACACAGGGCTCCAGGCTGCTGGAGCCGACGCCGGAGCGACGCGCGCCGACCGCGGGACCCCGTGCCGCGCTGTATGGTAACAATTAGGCTGCAGGTTTATTGCATTATTGTCAGTGGGTGGGGTCAGCAGAGTCAGCTCATTATCAAAGTGGGTGGGGTCAGCAGAGTCATCTCATTATCAAAGTGGGTGGGGTCAGCAAACGTCCATCATTATCACTAGTGGGTGGGACCAGCAGAGTCGTCTCCATATTACTATTGTCATGACTCTGACCCAGAAGCTCCTGTACTCCTGGCAGTGCTTCTCCCTGCTGGGCTATTCAAGCACTCTGGATAGCTCCTTTGCTGAATCCTGTCCTTGTTCCCTACCCTGTTCCTGTTTGTGTGATTGGCTCCACCCTGTTCCTTAATTGGACTATACATTTAAGCCTGGCCTTGTACCTCCTTCCCTTGTGAGATTAGTGTGCTCTCAGCCCCTTAGTCAAGCTCCACTACCAACTCCTCTCACTACATTTGCTGCCTCTGTGTACTGACCTCTGGCTTCTCTCTGACTACGCTACCTGACTGTTCCTATTGTACCAGAACCAATACTACTCGTGTACTAACCTCTGAGCTCTCTCTGACCATGCTATCGAACCACACTGATTGCAACAAAAGACTACAAACCTCCACCTGATCGTAACAACTAGTGAGTGAAGTCAGCAGAGTCATCTCATTATCAGTAGGCGATGCAGTCAGCAGAGTCACCTTATTATCACTAGTGGGTGGGGTCAGCAGAATTATCTTATTATCATTTGATATAACCTGGTATATGGCTTATGATGCACAGTAAGACTTTGTTCTGTTGCATTATAGGTATTTGGTGTCTGACTGGCCCCAGTAGAGTGTCAGTCCGCGTCGGGGGCCGCCTGACCGTGCGCTGTGTGTATGATGACGGATTTCAGGATTACATTAAATACTGGTGTAAAGGGGAGAGCAGCAAAGCTTGTAGCGTGCAGATAAGGACAGAAGGCAGTAACGAAGTCTCCAGTGGAAGATTAATCATCAAGGACAATCCGTCCTCTCGAAGCTTCACTGTAACAATAAAGGACGTGAGATACTACGATGACGACATCTATTACTGCGGGATAGAGAGAAATTGGAGCGACAACATGCACATGGTGACGGTGGATGTCCTGCCAGGTGAGTGCGGCGGGGATCACTATGTAACCCTATCACAGAGCGGAGATTACTGTGCAGCAGTTCCCCATCTATTAACAGGGAGGAGATGTCTGAGCTGCAAAGGATTGTTGGTAATATGAGAATTAGATCAACAACCGGATCCCTGTGAACAGTAAAAGTGATTAGGCAGATCCTCCTTCTAATGCTGCTGACCTCATCTGTACATTCTTCCTTTGCTCCAGGTGTCTGTCAGGTGACCAATCCATGGACGGATATCGTGGATTTCCCATCGAGATTCACAGAGCTTGAGGTTTCCAACTTGGTGGAGGTGCCCTGCCAGGGGCGGTACAAGAAGAAGAATATCATACTGCAGTGTAGAGACACGTCCGGGGGGTTCGTCCTGTCCCCGTGGAGGCGTACTGATTATTGTGTCGGTGAGGGCGCCTCAAGAACTTTATTATTTTTTTGGTATTTTAAGCCTTTTTACCACATTCTCATAGTGCAGATCTACAATTAACACCCTGAAAGAAAACCTCCATTCTTTACACTGCAGGCTGCATTCATGCAAATAAACTTCCCCCACCCATTTCACGGCCCTCTAGGTGTTCCAAACCCCCTCTGGAGAATGTAGTCCTGCTTTGCTCCACCCAGCCAGTAGAAATAGGGTTAGTAGCAAGCATCGCCATGCCTCATCACTCCATGGGCCCCATAGCTGCAGCATAGTCAGTCTCTGTGGTATGTACACCCGTGATTGTATAACTAAACCCCCCTAATTACACAATGTGTGGAGCGCAGCTATATTATTTAACTGACAACTTATAGTAAAAAAGAGGAAATACAATAAAAATTCAGGCAGCCTGCAGCCACCACTAGGGGGAGCTCACTGCATACAAATATATATAGTACCCACTAGAGGGAACTCACTGTATGCAGATATATACAGCCACCACTAGGGAGAGCTCACTACATACAGATATATACAGCCACCACTAGAGGGAGCTCACTACATAAAGATATATACAGCCACTACTAGGGGGAGCTCACTACATACAGATATATACAGCCACCACTAGGGGGAGCTCACTACATACAAAAATATATAGCCACCACCAAGGGGAGCTCACTACATACAGATATATGCAGCCATCACTAGGGGGAGCTTACTACATACAGATATATACAGCCATCACTAGGGAAGCTCACTACACATGGATTATATCTATATATATAAAGACGAAAGCCCTTACTGACTCACTGACTGACTGACTGACTCGCCAAAAGTTCTCCAACTTCCCGATGTCGTAGAAACATGAATTTTGGCACGAGCATAGATTATCTCTAAAATAGGAAAAGTAATTGGGTCCCAACTCGATTATTCAATTCTAGCACAAAAGAATTAGAGTTGAAATTTTACGTATGGAATCTAAATCTCTCACTTCCCAATGTCATAGAAACTTTAAATTTGGCACGGGCATTGATTATGTCATAAATAGGAAAAGCTAATGGGTCCCAACTCGATTATTCAATTCTAGCACAAAAGAATTGGCGTCAAAATTTAACATACATAATCTAAATCTCTCACCTCTCAATGTCATAGAAACGTAAAATTTGGCACGAGCATTGATTATGTCATAAATAGGAAAAGCTAATGGGTATAAACTCGATTATTCAATTCTATGCTCAAAAGAATTAGCGTCAAAATTTTACGTACCGAATCTAATTCTCTCACTTCCCACGGTCATAGAAGAGTGAAATTTGGCCGGAGCATTGATTATGTCATATATAGGAAAAGCTAATGGGTCCCAACTCGATTATTTGATGCTATGTGCAAAAGAGTTAGTGTCCAAATTTTACGTGCGGAATGTATTTTTCTGACTTTCCGGTGTCATAGAAACATGAAATTTGGCAGGAGCATTGATTATGTCATAAATAGGAAAAGCCAATGGGTCCCAACTTGATTATTCAATTCTATGCGCAAAATAATTAGCGTCCACATTTTACGCACGGAATGTAATTTTCTCACTTTCCGGTGTCATAGAAATGGGAAATTTGGCACGAGCATAGGTTATGTCATATATAGGAAAAGCTAATGGGTCCCAACTCAATTATTCAATTCTATGCACAAAAGAATTAGCATCCAAATTTTACGTACGGAATGTAATTTTCTCACTTTCCGGTGTCATAGGAACGTGAAATTTGGCACGAGCATTGATTATGTCATAAATAGGAAAAGCTAATGGGTCCCAACTCCATTATTCAATTCTATGCGCAAAAGAATTAGCGTCCAAATTTTACGTACGTAATCTAATTCTCTCACTTCTTGATGTCATTTTATACAAAGGAAACGTCGCATGGTTACCTCCATGTGGTGTTTCCTGGGTAACGCAGAGAACTTTGCAAAATGGTGAACATGTGTTTTTCCCGGTATCTCTAAAGTAACCACGACTTCATAAGATTTTCCGTGTGAATACCAGATAAGCACCAGTACCAAATTATCTCGGGCGAAGCCGGGTATATCAGCTAGTATATATATATATATATATATATATATATATATATATATATATATATATATATATATATATATATATATATAGCCCCCACTAGGAAGAGGAGCTCACTACATACAGATGTATACAGCCACCACTAGTGGGAGCTCACTACATAGAGATATATACAGCCACCGCTAGGGGGAGCTCACTAAATAGAGATATATTCAGACTCCACTAGTGGGAGCTCACTACACACAGATATATACAGCAACCAGTAGGGGGAGCTCACTACAAACATATATATACCGCCACCACAATGGGGAGAGCACACTGCATACAGATATATATAGCCATCACTAGGGGGAGCTCACTACATACAGATATACATACAGCCACCACTAGGGGGAGCTCACTGCATACAGATACATACAGCCACCATTGGGAGGGTCACACTACATACAGATATATACAGCTACCACAAGGGGGAGAGCTCACTGCATACAGAAATCTACAGCAAATACAGCCATGACTTGGGTGAGCTCACTACATACAGAAATATACAGCCACCACTAGGGGAAACTCACTACATACAGATATGCATACAGCCAGAACTAGCAGGAGCTCACTACATACAGATGTATACAGCCACCACTAGAGGGAGCTCACTACATACATATGTATACAGCTACTACAAGGGGGGCCTCACTACACACAGAAATATACACCCACCACTAGGGGGAGCTCACTGCATACAGATACATACAGCCACCATTGGGAGGGTCACACTACATACAGATATATACAGCTACCACAAGGGGGAGAGCTCACTGCATACAGAAATCTACAGCAAATACAGCCATGACTTGGGTGAGCTCACTACATACAGATATATACAAGCACCACGAGGGGAAACTCACTGCATACAGATATACATACAGCCACCACTAGCAGGAGCTCACTACATACAGATGTATACAGCTACCACTAGGACGACCTCACTACACACAGATATATACACCCACCACTAGGGGGAGCTCACTACATACAGATATATACAAGCACCACTGGGGAGAGCTCACTACAAACAGATGTAAATACAGCCACCACTAGGGGGGCTCACTACATACAGATATATACAGCTACCACTAGGGGGGGGGGGCTTACTACATACAGATATATACAGCCACCACTAGAGGGAGCTCACTACATACAGATATATACAGAAACCAGTAGGGGGAGCTCACTACATGCAAATATATATAGTTACCACTAGGGGGAGCTCACTACATACAGATATATACAGACACCACTAGGAGGAGCTTACTACATACAGATATATACAGCCACCACTAGGGGGAGCTCACTACATACAGATATATACAGACACCACTAGGAGGAGCTCACTACATACAGATATATACAGACACCACTAGGGGGGCTCACTACATACAGATATATGCAGACACCACTAGGGAGAGCTCACTACATGCAGGTATATACAGCCACCACTAGGAGGAGCTCACTACATACAGATATATACAGCCACCACTAGGAGGAGCTCACTACATACAGATATATACAGTTAATACAAACAGCACTAGGGAGCACACTACATACAAAAATATATAGCCACCAGTAAGGGGAGCTCACTACGTATAGATATATACAGCAAGCACTAGGGGAAACACACTACACACGATATATACGGCCACCACTAGGGGGAGCTCACTACATACAGCTATATACATCCACCACTAGGGGGAGCTCAATACATTCAGATTTATACAGCCACCACTAGGGGGAGCTCAATACACACAGATATATACATCAACCACTAGGGGGAGCTCACTGTATACAGATATATGCAGCCACCACTAGGGGGAGCTCGCTACATACAGATATATGCAGCCACCACTAGCAGGCGCTCATACAGATGTACACGGCTCCCATTGATCTCCATAATGAATCTGTCTCCTTGAGCTCCTGCTGCTACATTCATATCAAAGAAAAATGCCTTCCTCCCGTGTTCTGTGCTTCGTCTTCCTCACTCCTCTACTCACATCTTTCTCTTGCCAGGTGTTTGCCGTAAAGCCTCTCCGTGGACGCATATGGTGCATTTCCCGGGGAACTTCACAGAGATCTCAGTGAGGAGTTCTGTGGTCGTCTCCTGTCAGACGGGATATAGGGAGAAGAATATCACACTGCAGTGCCGGGAGAAGTCCGGGCAGTTCCTCCTGTCCCCAGCGGATGGCGACACCCCTTGTGTTGGTGGGTTCTGCTCTTGTATATTTTCAACAGATAAATTCAGCAATTTCTTGGTTCATCAGTATAATATTCTGTATATTATCCATGCAGACATATACAGCCACCACTATAGGTAGCTCACTACATACAGATATATGCAGCCACACTAGGGGGAGCTCACTGTATACATATATGTACAGCCACCACTAGGAGGAGCTCACTACATACAGATATATACTGCCACCACTAGGGGGAGCTCACTACATACAGATATATGCAGCCACACTAGGGGGAGCTCACTGTATACATATATGTACAGCCACCACTAGGAGGAGCTCACTACATACAGATATATACAGCCACCACTAGGGGGAGCTCACTACATACAGATATATGCAGCCACACTAGGGGGATCTCACTGTATACATATATGTACAGCCACCACTAGGAGGAGCTCACTACATACAGATATGTACAGCCATCACTAGGGGGAGCTCACTACATACAGATATATGCAGCCACCACTAGAGGTAGCTCACTACATACAGATATATGCAGCCACCACTAGGAGTAGCTCACTGCATACATATATGTACAGCCACCACTAGGAGGAGCTCACTACATACAGATATGTACAGCCATCACTAGGGGGAGCTCACTACATACAGATATATATATATAGCCATCACTAGGGGTAGCTCGCTGTATACATATATGTACAGCCACCACTAGGAGGAGCTCACTAAATACTTTATATATATATATATATATATATATATATATATATATATATATATATATATATATATATATATACATACACAGCCCCCGCTAGGGGGAACTCATTACATACATATATTTAGTCACCACTAGGGGGAGCTCATTACAAACAATTATATACATGTATCACTAGAAGAAGCTCACAACATATAGATATACAGGCGGTCAGTGAAAAAGACTAAAACTTAAAGGGGTTGTCCGGCCATAAACATTAGGTCTCATTACTTCTGTTTGCCCATTTCCATGCACTTTGTAATATACATTGTGCATGGAAAATGAAGCAAACAGAAGTTTTGGACTTACCTGAAGGGGTGCTCCCCCCCCCTGTGTTGCTCCTCCGTCATCCCTGGTTACCACAAGAATCTTCTCTTCTTCTTGTCGGGCCGCAGCAGCTCTTGTCGGCGCGGGAACGAGCCCCTTCTCATCCGCGCATGCGCAGTTCTTCTCTCTGCAGCCGGGACCGAAACTTCTGTTTGCTTCATTTTCCATGCACAATGTATATTACAAAGTGCATGGAAATGGGCAAACAGAAGTAATGAGACCTAATGTTTATGGCCGGACAACCCCTTTAACTTTTATCTATTAAATTTAGTAAAATTTAAAAATGTGATACAGCACAAACAATCAAACGTATATGATGTCCTCATGGGCAGATTAGCTATATATACCTGATCAAAAAGAAAAGCCAGGGATTGATATTAGTAACGTTTTCTGACTTATACTGATTTGCTTCCCTGTATGAGAGGATGATAAGTGTTCGCAGGGTGGGGGGTGGCCGTGCCGCACTGCTGTAAGCCATCATCCCACAGTGAGACTGATAGCGGGACTTATTACTAATAGTGTCTATGACTGCAGGGACTGATATTATTAGAATGGTCCCCTTGTTGTATCATCAGAGGCCCAACATCCCCAGGCCGGATGTCCATCAGTGTCAGCCAGGCACATTAGTGAGCCGCGGGGGGTGGAGATGAGCGAGCACACTCGTTCGAGCATTGGGGTACTCAAGATGCTCTTTACTCAAGACAAACACCACACGGTACTCAAGTCAATTGCATTTCCTTCCCTGCATGTTTAGTACCATTTTCTAGCCAATAACCATGCAGGGAAGGCATTACCACTTCCTGCTGTGACATGCCAGCCCTCCCCCCCCCACACACAGTAGTGAGTGGCTGGGTCGATCAGGTGACCGCCGAGTACTTAAACTGGTCCTACCCGCGGCTCGCCTCAGACACACGCTGGCAGAGGTTAGGGAAAGTGCTGCTGCTGATATAGGGAAAGGGTTAGTGTAGGTCCTCTCTACAAGAACCCCAACAGTCCTTCTTAGGGCTATTCCTCATCTTGTGCATTACTGTTGTGGCTAGCTGGGAGCAGTAGTGCACCAATTGTTTTTTTTTTTTAAGCATCTATCCCTCTGCAGAGCATTACAGCTATAGCATTCTCAGTCTGCAGTGCATTATGCAGAATTTAGGGACAGAGCTGCTGAGATCGGGAAATTTTTACAGTCGGGATCCTCTCTACAAGAACACCAACAGTCCTTCTTAGGGCTACTCCTCACCGTGTGCATTATAGTTGTGGCTGGCTGGGAGCAGTAGTGCATCCTTCTTTTTTTTTTAAAGCATCTAGGCCTGTGCAGAGCCTTTCAGTTATACCGTTCTGTGTCTGCAGTGCATTAGGCCGAGGTCTCACCGTGAAACGGTACTCTAATATTTCCTAGGCCACTGCAAAGCATTTCAGTTATACTGTTCTGTGTCTGCAGTGCATTATACAGAGGTCTCATCGCGAAACAGTACTGTAATATTTTCTGGGCCACTGCAAAGTATTTCAGCTCTGCCGCTGTGCAGAGCGTCTCACAATACCCTTTCCTTGGTGGGGTTGAGATTGCCGCAGTTACCAGCACTATCCACTGGCTTTAGAGTCTTCTCCCACTCCACACAGCCTCTCTTATCTACAAGTCTCTGCGAACGGTAAATTACCCCTAGGTATCAGCGCAAGACAGCGGGTTACAGCATAGAGCCTCCGCTATCTACAAGTCTCTGTGTGCGGTGAATTAGCCACAGTTGTCAGTGCTGTACAGTGGGGTAATTTATTTGGGCACTGCTCTATCCTTAATCCGCCATGATGAGGAGTAGGGGTAAGGGTCTAAACGTGGGCGCGGGAGTCCAAGTGAGGGTGTGGGCACAGGCCGAGTTCCTGGTCTAGGTGAATCACAGCCGGCTGCTGAGGGATTAGGAGAGAGGCAAGTTTCTGGGGTCCCCAGCTCCATATCACAATTTGCGGGTCTGCGTGGTAGACCTTTATTAATAACAGAGCAGTGCGAGCAGGTCCTGTCATGGCAGAAAACGTGTCCAGCAATGTATCAATCACCCAGTCTTCTACACAGTCCGCTACTCCCGGTCTAGGGACTGCAACTCTGAATCCTCTGGCTGCTCCTCCTTCCTCCCAGTATCCTCACTCAATGAAAATTACATATTCTGAGCAGGCAAACTCCCAGGAACTGTTCTCGGGCCCCTGCCCTGAGTGGTAAAAAACGGTTCCTCTCTCACCTGAGGAGTTTGTCATGACCGATGCCCAACCTTTGGAAAGTTCCAGGAGTCTGGGTGATGAGACTGGGGACTTCCGGCAGCTGTCTGAAGAGCTTTTTGTGGATGATGATGAGACACAGTTGTCTATCAGTGAGGTAGTAGTAAGGGCAGTAAGTCCGAGGGAGGAGCACACAGAGGATTCGGAGGAAGAGCTGTTGGATGATGAGGTGACTGACCCAACCTGGCTTGCTAAGCCTACTGAGTACAGGGCTTCAGAGGGGGAGGCAAGTGCAGCAGCAGGACAGGTTGGAAGAGGCAGTGGAGTGGCCAAGGGTAGAGGCAGGGCCAGAGCGAAGAGTCCCCCAACTGTTTCCCAAAGCACACCCTTGCGGCAAGCGTCCGTGCAGAGGGCTAGGTGTTCAAAGGTGTGGATGTTTTTTAGTGAGGGCGCGGACGACCGACAAACTGTAGTGTGCAACCTGTGTCACACCAAGATCAGCCGGGGAGCCACCACTACCAGCCTGACCACCACCAGCATGTGCAGGCATATGATGGCCAAGCACCCCACAAGGTGGGATGAAGGCCATTCTCTGCCTCTGGGTCATACCACTGCCTCTTCCCCTGTGCCACAACCTGCCACACTGATCCAAACCCCCTCCCAGGGCGCAGGCACGAGCGCCTCCCGGCCTGCACTCACACCCTCACCTCCACAGTCCTCAACTCCATCCAGCAATGTCTCTCAGCGCAGCATTCAGCTGTCGCTAACACAAGCATTGGAGCAAAAGCGGAAATACGCCACTACCCACCCACATGCACAAGCTTTAAACGTGCACATTGCCAAATTAATCAGCCAGGAGATGCTGCCGTACAGGCTTGTGGAAACGGAGGCTTTCAAAAACATGATGGCGGCGGAGGTCCCGCGCTTCTTGGTCCCCAGTCGCCACTATTTTTCCAGTTGTGCCGTCCCCAACCTACAGCAACATGTCTCCCGCAACATAAACCGTGCCCTCACCAACGCGGTTACTGGGAAGGTCCACTTAACCATGGACACGTGGATAAGTACTGGCGGGCAGGACCACTATATCTCTCTGAAAGCACATTGTGTGAACTTGGCGGAGGCTGGGACCGAGTCAGAGCCTGGGACCGCTCACGTCCTACCCACACCCAGAATAGCGGGTCCTACCTCGGTGCTGGTATCTGCAACGTTTTATGCCACCTCCTCCAATCCCCCCTCCTCCTCTGCCACTTCCACCTCTCAAATAAGAAGTGTGAGCACGTCGCCAGCAGTCGGTAGTGCATGGCGCGGCAGCACAGCGATAGGCAAGCGTCAGCAAGCCGTGCTGAAACTGATCAGCTTAGGTGACAAGAGGCACACGGCCCCCAAGCTGTTGCAGGGTCTGACAGAGCAGATCGACCTCTGGCTTTCGCCGCTGAGCCTCCAACCGGGCATGGTCGTGTGTGACAACGGCCGTAACCTGGTGGCGGCTCTGCAGCTCGGCAGCCTTACACACGTGCCATGCCTGGCCCACTTCTTCAATCTGGTGGTTCAGCGGTTTCTGAAAAAGCTACCTCCACTTGTCTGACCTTCTCGGCAAGGTGCACCCCATCTGCGCACATATCCGCAAGTCCACCACGGACGCTGCCACCCTGATGACCCTGCAACATCGGTTTCAGCTGCCAGAGCACAACTGCTGTGGGATGTGCCCACACGCTGGAATTCTATGCTACACATGTTGGCCAGGCTGTGCGAGCAGCATATGGCAATAGTGGAAATCCAGCTGCAACATGGGCCGCGGAGTGGTAGTCAGCCACCGCAATTCTTTACTGAGGAGTGGGCATGAATGGCAGATATCTGTCAGGTTCTCCTTTGAGGAGTCTACCCAAATGGTGAGTGACGATGCGGCCATCATTAGCGTTATCATCTCACTGCTTTGCCTGCTGAGAAGTTCACTGCTAACCATTAAGTCCGACGCTTTGCGGTTGGAACAGGAGACGGGGGATGACAGTATGTTGCTTGATAGCCAGACTACCCTCATGTCTTTATCTCAGCGTGTTTTGGAGGAGGAGGAGTAGGAAGAGGGGGAGGAGGAAGAGGAGGAGGGGGAAGAGACTGCTGGCCACACTGCAGAGAGTATCCATGCTGCTTGCCGCTCATCTGTTCAGCGTGTATAGGCTGAAGAGGAGGAGGAGGAGGAGGAGGATCCTGAAAGTCATCCTCCTAGTGAGGACAGCGATGTGTTGCGTACTGGGATGATGGCACACATGGCTGACTTAATGTTAGGCTGCCTTTCCCGTGACCCCTGCGTTAGATGCATTCTGGCCAACACGGATTACTGGGTGTACACCCTTCTAGACCCACGGTATAAGGAGAACCTTTCCACTCTCATTCCCGAAGAGAAAAGGAGTACAAGAGTGATGCAATACCACAGGGCCCTGGTGGACACACTGATGGTAAACTTCCCATCTAACAGTGCTAGCGGTAGGAGATGCAGTTCCGAGCGCCAACTAGCAGGGGAGGCGCGAGAATCAGGTATGTGCAGCGCAGGCAGGGGAACACTCTCCAAGGCCTTTGCCAGTTTTATGGCTCCGCAGCAAGATTGTATCACCACTCCCCAATCAAGGCTGATTTGGAGGGAGCACTGTAAAAAGATGGGGAGGGAGCACGTAGCCGATCGCACCACTGTCCTCCGTGATGCCTCTGCTCCATACAACTATTGGGTGTCAAAGCTGAACATGTGGCACAAACTTGCGCTGTACGCCCTGGAGGTGCTGGCCTGCCCTGCCGCTAGCGTCTTGTCAGAGAGGGTGTTTAGTGCAGCTGGGGGAATCATCACGGATAAGCATACCTGCCGGTCAACTGCCAGCGCCGACATGCTTACACTCATAAAGATGAACAAAGGCTGGATTTCCCCAGACTTCTCCACCGGCAGAAAGAAGCGGAACCTAATGATTCTTTTCGCTGCAACAGGAGAAAAATGCATCCTCTATCACCACAAAAAAGGAGGAATTAGCTTCATCAATCCCTCTTGGATATTATTACTCCTCCTTCTAAAACAGCATGTCATCACGTTAAACTGCCAATTTTTCTGCAGCCCTAAAGGCTCTGTTTAAAAGTTTTTACAATTTTTACAGTTTCAAAAGTTTTTATACTTTAACTAAAACCAACAGCGAGCTGTATCTTTAAAAAAATGTTTATAGGTTTCACCTGCCCTCGCTCTTGAGCAATTTTTCAGGCCCTTGCCTATACTGTTATCTAACTAATTTTTCCGGCCTGTGCCTACACTCTTGGTAACCAATTTTTTTCAGGTGTTCGCCTATACGCTTGGTACATCAATGTTTCAGGAGTTCGCCTACACTCTCGCTACATAAATGTTACAGGGGTCCTCCTATACACTTGCTACTGAAAGGTTTGAGGGATTTGCCTATACTCTTGCTACAGAAATGTTACTGGGGTCCACCTATACTCTTGCTACAGAAATGTTACTGGGGTCCGCCTATGCACTTGCTACTGAAAGGTTTGAGGGGTTCGCTGTACACTTGCTACTAAAAAATAGTATGTAACATAGTAACATAGTTTGTAAGGCCGAATGAATACAATGTCCATCCAGTCCAGACCGCTCATCCTCCTATGTTGTTGATCCAGAGGAAGGCAAAAACCCCAAGGGGCAGGAGCCAATTAGCCCTTTTGGGGGAAAAATTCCTTCCTGACTCCCTAATGGCAATCAGACTGTTCCCTGGATCAACCCCTAATAGTTCCTACCTGCCTGTATACCCGGATTAACAATTAATCTAAGATTTATATCCTGTAATATCCTTCCGCTCCAGAAAGACATCTAGTCCCTCATAAACTCCTCTATGGATTTTGCCATCACCACATCCTCAGGCAGAGAGTTCCACAGTCTCACTGCTCTTACAGTAAAGAACCCCTTTGTATGTTAGTGATGAAACCTGCTTTCTTCCAGACGTAGAGGATGCCCTCTTGTTACCGTCGCAGTCCTGGGTATAAAAAGATCATGGGAGAGATCCTTGTGGGCCGAGGTCCTGGGCGGGGTGAAACTCTGCCATGTTTGGGCACTCTGATTTCTTCATGTGTAATACTTTCTTTGAGTTTCATGGGGTCGCCTAGGCTGTGGGTGCACAAAGATTTCCCATTGTGGTGTTTTAGCTATCTGGCACAAATACACTGAATGACTTGGGTAGGGTGCAGAGTGCCACCTCCTCCTCCTGCTTGGGGTCTGGGGATCAGCGCTGGCCGACATGTATTTGCTCTCATGTTACCACAGTTATCTGAGACACTGGTTTAGACTAATCAAAAGAAGCGTAACTGAATTAAGGAGACGTTCACAGCTGTACTAGCATCCAAGTCTGCTTTATGCCCACGATTGCTAAGAGTGTGAGCAGAGGCCGAAGTCAAGGGGGAAGGGGGGATGCAACTGTGCCAGGTTTGGCCTGTGAAACTTTTTTGGGGTTCATCCAGTCTTTGGAGCGATGAAAGCAACTGTAACAGATTTAATGTGACGTTCACAGCTGTATTAGCATCCGAGTCTACTTTATGCCCACGATTGCTGAGGTTGTGTGCAGAGGCCGAGGTCCTGGGCGGGGAGAAACTCTGCCATGTTTTGGCACTGTAATTGCTTCATGTTTAATACTTTCCTTGGGTTTCATGGGCTTGCCTATGCTGTGGGTGCACAAAGATTTGCCATTGCAGTGTTTTAGCTATCTTCCACAAATACACTGAATGACTTGGGTTGGGTGCAGAAGGCTTTCCCATTGCGGTGTTCAGCTATCTGACACATACACAGAATGAAGTGTATGGAGACACATGGGTTTCCCATTGCTATGTAACTCATGGCACCTTGGGTCACACAAGGTGGAGGCTGGAACCGAGACTGACCCTGGCCCACTCATGTGCTTCCCACACAGAGTATTGCGAGTCCTACCTTGGTCATGGTTTCTCTTGCTTATTATGTCACCTCCTCCTCCTTGGGGTTTAGGGATCAGCGTTGGTCGGCATGTATTATCTCTCATGCTACAAGTTTCCACAGTTATCCGAGATACTGGATTGGAGCATTCACAGGAAGCGTTAGTGATTTCATGAGACTTTCACAGGGTCACTGTATACCTGTGGTGGCTACTTTTGTGACATCTCCTGCTTCAAACCAATCTTTGGTGTTAGTATTTGCTGCTGCTTGTGGAGATGGGTAGAAGTGCTGGCACCTGAGTCCCCTTTATGCCCACGTTTGCGGTTCCTGACAATTCTGTGACAGAGGTGGAACGGGATTGGAATTATGATTGTACGTCAATTTATCATCAATTCTCAACAGCATTGTGGGCTATCGCCCACACTTTCAAAGAGGGTCGCTGCCTGGCCCTGCCAACCCTCTGCAATGTGTGTCTCCGGTTCCTTCTCATCGCAGATGCATTTATAAATCGACATCAGGGTGGTGTGGCTATGAAGCGAGCATGTGGCATGAGGGCAGCTGAACGCTGCGCAGGGACACTTTTGTGTGTGCTGTGGATGCAGGGTCGTGCGGGGGGGGGGGGTTGGGCAGCAATGCCAGCATGTAACCCAGGAGAAGAGGCAGCGGTGTGACCCGCAGGCAGTGATTGTTTTTGGTTGCAGGTAGTGTGGTGCTTAGCTATGATAGGCCAGTGTGTGTGCCATGCTAATGAGGGTTTGTCCGAAGAAAATTGTTAGGGGGGTGACCGCAAGGCTCTTGCCCCCATTTTTGCTTAATAGTGGAACCTGGGAGCCTGAGATGCAGCCATGCATGCTGCCCTTGCCCTTTCCTATCCATTTCTGTGGTGTTTCCATGACTTTCGGATGTTTTCTGGTGTTTCACAAGTCATGACCTATGCGGAGTCCCGTACAAAAATGCTTGAGTCACCCATTGACTTCAATGGGGTTCGTTACTTAAAATGAGCTCTCGAGCATCGCGGAAAGTTTGACTCGAGTACCGAGCACCCGTGCATTTCTGTGCTCGTTCATCTCTAATGGGAGGCGATCTATTTAGCTTCTCCTGCGCATGTGTCCAGCATTTTGCTGGCGGTTGCATGCGCAGAATGTCGGGAAGGTCCACAGAGGAGGAACCCGTCAGGGTTCAAATATGGAGGCCTCCGGTAAAAAGTTTCATCTCCTCTCACCGATCGCATCGGTGAGGGGAGATGAAACCAACTTTTTAAAACTTTTACGTGATCGCCATTATCCATTGGATAACGGTGAACACGTGACCAGGAACCGCTCACTGCGGCCCCTGTGAAATCTCCAGGCTCTCGGCTACGTTTTGTAGCCAGGAGCAGGGAGATTTTAATTTATCCTGGCAATCCACAACTTTTGCGCATGAGTCTGCCGCTTTGGCGACGGGTGCGTGAGCAGAAGCTGTGGTAAGGTCCGCGGATAAATCCGGGGGCCTTAGGTCCGTAATTTCATCCTCCCTCACAGATATGATCTGTGAATGGAGATGAAATGTAAGCGTTTTAAACTTTTTTTTTTACTTTTTCAAACTTTTTAAAAACTTTTTTACACTTTAAATGATGACTGTTCTCCATTGCATTCCACTGATCACATCCTGGGTGACATCCCGCTGCACCTGGCTACACATGGCAGCCAGGAGCAGAAGGGATTTTAAATGTCCCGGGTCCTGAGCCCCCCTGTGCACGCGCCTGATGATTGACATCGGGCGCGCATGAGCAGAAGAGGACCAGGGGTGAGTATTTTCACCTCCCCTCATGGATCCGATCCATGAGAGGAGGTGAAATTAACTTTATTTTTACTTTTTTTAAACTTTTTTGCGATCAGGCGATCTCGGGCCTAGGGACCGCTCGCCGCGGTCCCCGGGGACATCTCCTGGTTCCCGGCTACCTTCAGGAGCCGGGAGCCAGGAGATTTAAAATTTACCCGTCTGTGCATGCGCGTGACGTCACTCGTCTGGCACGCATGCGCAGAAGAGTCGCGCTGGGTTCCGGAGGACCCTTTCACAGCGGCAGACTTTGGGGAAGCTGGGTAAGTACTTTCAGCTGCCCTGATGAATCCGATCCATCGGGGCAGCTGAATCTTTAACTTTTTAAACTTTTTTTTTACTTTATTGCGATCGGTGCTATCCATTGGATAGCGCCAATCGCAATGCCGGGGGGGGACTGCCCGCAGCCCGGGATGACAGCTCCATGCTGTCGGCTACCTGCGGGCACCGACAGCATGGAGCTGTTACGTCCAGAGCCTGAGGGGCTTTAATCTGAAGAGGACGCATAATTCTACGTCCTCTAGGATTAAAGCCCACTCAGGCAGGATGTAGTTTCCCGATGGGGCCGTCACTAAGGGGTTAGGAGGGACTAGATGTCTTTCTGGAGTGGAAGGATATTACAGGATATAACACAGGAGGATAAACAGGCTGGACTAGATGGACATTGTATTCATTTGGCCTTACAAACTATGTTACTATGTATGTTTTCTGTATATTATCCATTCAGATATATACAGCCACCACTAGGGGGAGTTCACTACATACAGATATATATACAGCCACCACTAGGAGGAGCTCCCTGCAAATAGATATATACAGCCACCACTAGGGGGAGCTTCCTGCATACAGCTATATACATCCACCACTAGGGGGAGCTCACTGTATATAGATTGTAGCGGTGCATTACACAGACTGACCTGCAGAGTGTGTTAGTCAGGCATTCTAATACCTGCAAGAGGGAAAGAGAGGGTTAATACCCTAGTTGTAGCAGGAATTGGTTACAAAAGAGGCAGCTGTGCAGGAAGCAGGGAGAGAGGACCAGTGCAGCAGAGCTGAGGTGCTGCAGGCTGGGGGCCTAGCAGAGGCCAGATTCCGACAGGGGTGACAACCCTGGACTCACAGCCAAGTGGGGTGCATATGGACTCCTGAGAGGTTTCTACACGTGTGGTGAGTCATTTTCATGTGCAAGAGGTCGGCGATCCGCAGGCAAATGTACCCCAACTTGCTACAAGATATATATAGCCACCACTAGGGCAAACTCACTATATACAGATATATACAGCCACCACTAGGGCGAGCTCACTACATACAGATATATACAGCCACCACTAGGGGAGTTCACTACCTACAGATATATACAGCCACCACTAGGGGGAGTTCACTACATACAGATATATATACAGCCACCACTAGGGGGAGTTCACTACATACAGATATATATACAGCCACCACTAGGGGGAGTTCACTACATACAGATATATATACAGCCACCACTAGGGGGAGTTCACTATATACAGATATATATGCAGCCACCACTAGGGGGAGTTCACTACATACAGATATATATACAGCCATCACTAGGGGGAGTTCACTACATACAGATATATATATACAGCCATCACTAGGGGGAGTTCACTACATACAGATATATATATATACAGCCATCACTAGCAGGAGTTCACTACATACAGATATATATATACAGCCACCACTAGGGGGAGTTCACTACATACAGATATATATATACAGCCACCACTAGGGGGAGTTCACTACATACAGATATATATATACAGCCACCACTAGGGGGAGTTCACTACATACAGATATATATATACAGCCACCACTAGGGGGAGTTCACTACATACAGATATATATATACAGCCACCACTAGGGGGAGTTCACTACATACAGATATATATATACAGCCACCACTAGGGGGAGTTCACTACATACAGATATAGATATACAGCCACCACTAGGGGGAGTTCACTACATACAGATATAGATATACAGCCACCACTAGGGGGAGTTCACTACATACAGATATATATATACAGCCACCACTAGGGGGAGTTCACTACATACAGATATATATATACAGCCACCACTAGGGGGAGTTCACTACATACAGATATATATATACAGCCACCACTAGGGGGAGTTCACTACATACAGATATATATATACAGCCACCACTAGGGGGAGTTCACTACATACAGATATATATATACAGCCACCACTAGGGGGAGTTCAATACATACAGATATATATATACAGCCACCACTAGGGGGAGTTCACTACATACAGATATATATATATACAGCCACCACTAGGGGGAGTTCACTACATACAGATATATATACAGCCACCACTAGGGGGAGTTCACTACATATAGATATATATACAGCCACCACTAGGGGGAGTTCACTACATACAGATATATATACAGCCACCACTAGGGGGAGTTCACTACATACAGATATATATACAGCCACCACTAGGGGGAGTTCACTACATACAGATATATATACAGCCACCACTAGGGGGAGTTCACTACATACAGATATATATACAGCCACCACTAGGGGGAGTTCACTACATACAGATATATATATATATATACAGCCACCACTAGGGGGAGTTCACTACATACAGATATATATATATATATATACAGCCACCACTAGGGGGAGTTCACTACATACAGATATATATATATACAGCCACCACTAGGGGGAGTTCACTACATACAGATATATATATACAGCCACCACTAGGGGGAGTTCACTACATACAGATATATATATATACAGCCACCACTAGGGGGAGTTCACTACATACAGATATATATATATATACAGCCACCACTAGGGGGAGTTCACTACATACAGATATATATACAGCCACCACTAGGGGGAGTTCACTACATACAGATATATATACAGCCACCACTAGGGGGAGTTCACTACATACAGATATATATATACAGCCACCACTAGGGGGAGTTCACTATATACAGCCACCACTAGGGGGAGTTCACTACATACAGATATATATACAGCCACCACTAGGGGGAGTTCACTACATACAGATATATATACAGCCACCACTAGGGGGAGTTCACTACATACAGATATATATACAGCCACCACTAGGGGGAGTTCACTACATACAGATATATATACAGCCACCACTAGGGGGAGTTCACTACATACAGATATATATACAGCCACCACTAGGGGGAGTTCACTACATACAGATATATATACAGCCACCACTAGGGGGAGTTCACTACATACAGATATATATACAGCCACCACTAGGGGGAGTTCACTACATACAGATATATATACAGCCACCACTAGGGGGAGTTCACTACATACAGATATATATACAGCCACCACTAGGGGGAGTTCACTACATACAGATATATATACAGCCACCACTAGGGGGAGTTCACTACATACAGATATATATACAGCCACCACTAGGGGGAGTTCACTACATACAGATATATATACAGCCACCACTAGGGGGAGTTCACTACATACAGATATATATACAGCCACCACTAGGGCGAGCTCACTACATACAGATATATATACAGCCACCACTAGGGGGAGCTCACTACATACAGATATATATACAGCCACCACTAGGGGGAGTTCACTACATACAGATATATATATACAGCCACCACTAGGGCGAGCTCACTGCATACAGATATATATACAGCCACCACTAGGGGGAGCTCACTACATACAGATATATATACAGCCACCACTAGGGGGAGTTCACTACATACAGATATATATATACAGCCACCACTAGGGGGAGTTCACTACATACAGATATATATACAGCCACCACTAGCAGGAGTTCACTACATACAGATATATATACAGCCACCACTAGGGGGAGTTCACTACATACAGATATATATACAGCCACCACTAGGGGGAGCTCACTACATACAGATATATATACAGCCACCACTAGGGGGAGTTCACTACATACAGATATATATATACAGCCACCACTAGGGGGAGTTCACTACATACAGATATATATACAGCCACCACTAGGGGGAGTTCACTACATACAGATATATATACAGCCACCACTAGGGGGAGTTCACTACATACAGATATATATACAGCCACCACTAGGGGGAGTTCACTACATACAGATATATATACAGCCACCACTAGGGGGAGTTCACTACATACAGATATATATACAGCCACCACTAGGGGGAGCTCACTACATACAGATATATACAGCCACCACTAGCAGGCGCTCATACAGATGTACACGGCTCCCATTGAACTCTATAATGAATCTGTCCCCTTGAGCTCCTGCTGCTACATTCATGTCAAAGAGAAATCCCTTCCTCCCATGTTCTGTGCCTCGTCTTCCTCCCTCGTCTGATTACATCTTTCTGTTGCCAGGTGTTTGCCGTAAAGCCTCTCCGTGGACGCATACGGTGGATTTCCCGAAGTACTTCACGGAGATCTTAGTGAACAGTTCTGTGGTCGTCTCCTGTCAGACGGGATATAGGGAGAAGAATATCACACTGCAGTGTCGGGAGGAGTCCGGGCAGTTCCTCCTGTCCCCAGCGGATGGCGATCATTGTACTGGTGAGGGTGGACTCAGGAGCTTTATCATTTTCTAGCATTTTATGCCATTTTATGCCTTTTTATAAACCTATCACCTCCTGCTCCCAAACTCAAGGGAAGCAGATACACTCCGTTATAGTAGGGCTGTACAGGTGACACGCAGAAGGGTAACCACCATTCTTTACATTGCAGGCTGCATCCGGAGTACTAGTAGTTTACAGCCTATGACAACTATAATTGTGCTACAGTTTGGAGCTTATTTAATATTTTATTTACAACATCAAGATAAAAGACACAGATGTAGAAACATTTCAGCCTGCCTGCGCCCACCACTAGAGGGAGCTCCCTGTATGCAGATAAATACAGCTACCACTAGGTGAAGCTCCATGTATACAGATAAATAGAACTACTATTAGGGGAGCTCACTGATTGCAGATATATACAGCCACCACAAGGGGGAGCTCACTGTATACAGAAATATACAGCTATCACTAGGAGGAGCTCTCTACATACAAATATATACAGACACCACTTGGGGGAGCTCACTACATACAGATATATACAGACACCACTAGGGGGAGCTCACTACATACAGATATATACAGACACCACTAGGGGGAGCTCACTACATACAGATATATACAGCCACCACTAAGGGGTGCTCACTACATACAGATATATACAGCCACCACTAGGGGGAGCTCACTACATACAGATATATACAGCCACCACTAGGGGGAGCTCACTACATACAGATATATACAGCCACCACTAGGGGAAGCTCACTACATACAGATATATACAGCCACCACGAGGGGGAGCTCACTACATACAGATATATACAGCCACCACTAGGGGGAGCTCACTACATACAGATATGTACAGCCACCACTAGGGGGAGCTCACTACATACAGATATATACAGCCACCACTAGGGGGAGTTCACTACATACAGATATATATATACAGCCACCACTAGGGGGAGCTCACTACATACAGATATATACATCCATCACTAGGGGAGCTCACTACATACAGATATATATAGCCACCACTAGGGGGAGCTCACTACACACAGATATATACAGCCACCACTAGCAGTCGCTCATACAGATGTACACGGCTCCCATTGAACTCCATAATGAATCTGTGTCCTTGAGCTCCTGCTGCTACATTCATGTCACAGAGAAATGCCTTCCTCCTGTGTTCTGTGCCTCGTCTTCCTCACTCGTCTGATCACATCTTTCTGTTGCCAGGTGTTTGCCGTAAAGCCTCTCCGTGGACGCATATGGTGGATTTCCCGGAGAACTTCACGGAGATCTCAGTGAACAGTTCTGTGGTCGTCTCCTGTCAGACGGGATATAGGGAGAAGAATATCACACTGCAGTGTCGGGAGGCGTCCGGGCAGTTCCTCCTGTCCCCAGCGGATGGCGATCATTGTACTGGTGAGGGCGGACTCAGGAGCTTTATCATTTTCTAGCATTTTATGCCATTTTATGCCTTTTTATAAACCTATCACATCCTGCTCCCAAACTCAAGGGAAGCAGATACACTCCGTTATAGTAGGGCTGTACAGGTGACGCGCAGAAAGGTAACCACCATTCTTTACATTGCAGGCTGCATCCGGAGTACTAGTAGTTTACAGCCTATGACAACTATAGTTATGCTATAGTTTGGAGCTTATTTAATATTTTATTTACAACATCAAGATAAAAGACAGATGTAGAAACATTTCTGTCTGCCTGCGCCCACCACTAGAGGCAGCTCCCCTGTATACAGCTAAATACAGCTACCACTAGGTGAAGCTCCATGTATACAGATAAATAGAACTACTATTAGGGGAGCTAACTGATTGCAGATATATACAGCCACCACAAGGGGGAGCTCACTGTATACAGAAATATACAGCTATCACTAGGGGGAGCTCACTACATACAGATATATACAGCCACCACTAGGGGGAGCTCACTACATACAGATATATACAGCCACCACTAGGAGGAGCTCACTACATACGGATATATAGTAGAAGCAGAATCCAAGATTGGCAACAGCACGCAAAATAAATTTACTATCAGAGGTGTATATACCTATAATCTAACCACATTAAATAATGCAAGGTTCTTAGTATGTAAGTTGATCAAACTACATTGGCCCATCCACCAACGTCCAGGTGACCAAGCTCTCAGATGGGTCCTAACACTAATACCAGGTGGTTTATCTCAACCTGGGAAAGCTGAGTTCCTACCTCTCAGAATGCTCCTTTCTTGTGGATGGGCCAATGTAGTTTGATCAAATTACATACTAAGAACCTTGCATTATTTAATGTGGTTAGATTATAGGTATATACACCTCTGATAGTAAATTTATTTTGCGTGCTGTTGCCAATCTTGGATTCTGCTTCTACTGTGTGTTGCAGCCATGGTTTAACGTGCACCTATACATTTCTATTGGGATATATTTCCCATGGTTAGTGCTGACCCCCTTTTTCCCTTTCTGTACATACGGATATATACATGCACCACTAGGGGGAGCTCACTACATACAGATATATACAGCCACCACTAGGGGGAGCTCACTACATACAGATATATACAGCCAACACTAGTGGGAGCTCATTACATACAGATATATACAGACACCACTAGGGGGAGCTCACTACACACAGATATATACAGCCACCACTAGAGGGAGCTCATTACATACAGATATATACAGCCACCACTAGGGGGAGCTCACTACATACAGATATATACAGCCACCACAAGGAGGAGCTCACTACATACGGATATATACATGCACCACTAGGGGGAGCTCACTACATACAGATATATACAGCCACCACTAGGGATGTGGACCTTACTTTTGCTTCCTCAGCTTCTGCGCGGCCGAGGACAGCCATTTCTCTTATTGAGGACCTACTAGAGCAGCTTGCTCATGACTTGGCCTTATAGGAGGATGCCTGGCTAGTAGACATTGTGTGCCTGTTTGCTGGCTGCTTAATGTCTCTGTGCAGACCCAGTCCAGGTAGGAACAGACTTCAGCTTGGCTTAGATCGTGCTGCATTTACTGGGGGCTGCACTCTTGTTTCTTGTGACTGGATGGCGGCCGCTGCAATCTTGTACATAAGACCGCGTGGCTGATGGCGGCTCTGTCTAGTCCGATCCACCATCGCTGGTGCCTAGCATCTGTTTTACTGTTCTGTCTCACACGGTCACACGGTGGGCAGTCTGACATTCAGTTTAACCATTTCTGTCTTCCAAATACATAGACTGTTCCTATTAGTCTGACAGGTTTATTGGCTAACAGATCGTAGCATACCAGTGTGCGTTCGGTGGGATTGGTAAAACAGAGATACTTTTACAAGGATAGTATTTGAAGAGGAGAGTGCAGAAGGCCGGTCTGTTCTCTGACCTGAAGCTGGAAGTTCCTCCTTCCCACAATGCCTTGCAAACTACCCATAATACATTAGTCTTCATGACAGAAAAACAAGGTGTAATACATTTTAACCACCGCTAGATGGTGCTGTAACCTCTCTACACCTATAATGTGCTGCTATGTTATTTCGATTTCTGCTGGGCAGAACAGCACCATTGTCCTGTCTTCTCCATTATCTTTTCTGCTCCCCCCCCCCCCTTCTCCTTTGGTTTCTCTTCTTCATTGTCCTATGTGCTCCATTGTTCCCTGTTCACCATTGTCTTCTCTTGTCAGTTATTCCCTCTTCTCCATTGTTCTCTAGGCTGCATTCTCTGCTCTATTGTCCCCTTTTCACCATTTTTGTCTATTGTCCTCTGTGCTCCATTGTCCCATCTTCTATATTGTCCTTTCATCTATTATTTTCTCTTCTCCATTGACCCCTTTTCTCCCTTGTCCTCTCTTCCTTATTGTCCCTTCTGCTCCTTTGTCCTCTCTGCTCCTTTGTGCTTCCTTGTCCTTTCACCTTTGGTCTCTCTTTTACATTGTGGTTTGTGCTCCATTATTCCCTCTTTGCCAATGTCTTCTTCGGATTATTCTCTGCTCTATTGTCTCTTCTTCTCCATTGTTCTCTAGGCTGAATGTTCTTTGCTTCGCTGTCCTCTTTTCACCATTGCCTTCTATTGCCCTCTCTGCTTCATTGTCCCCTCTTCTCCATTATTTTCTCGGCTCCAATTCTCTATGCTGCACTTTCCTCCATCGTCCCTTTTTCCACATTGTCCCCTTTGTTTATTGTCCTCTCTGCTCCATTGTTCTCTTTGCTCCATTTTCCTCTCTGATCATTTTTTCTCCCTTGTCTCCTCTCTTCTTCATTCTACTCTTTGCATTCTTAGCCTGTCTTGTCCATTTTCCTTGGTTCTCCATTCTCCTCTCTGCTCCATTGTCCATTCTTCCAGTTGTCCTCTCTTCTATGTTGCTGTCTCTGCCCCATTGTCCTCTCTTGTCCATTGCTTTCTCTTCCACTGAGGGTTGTTTGTTTCCGGGATTCTCGTTACTGTCTATCCTATGTGGTTCCCGCTGTGGACGTGCATTTGTGATGACTCTCTCATTTTCAGGTTTGGGAGACTCCTCCAGGTCTGGTTATATATTAGGACCATCATCGACAGCAGGTACAGTCCACATGAACACCCTGAGACATGATGACCAGAAAGACCAGTTGCAGTATAATGTAGTCTGGTGACATTCCTGACAATGTTGATAGGCTTATTATATTTGCAGTTAGCGGCAGGGCCTCATTATGCTGTCAGTGCTTTGTGTGGGGCACTTATAACATGCGGGGCAACCTGCCTGGTCTAATACTGTGGGCATCACTAATAGTCTGTAAACCTGTATGGTGCAATCCCCGTATCTGGGTGCCTAGCACCCTATACAAGCCCCATCTATGAGGAGGTATAATATTAACTAGTCCCCAATGTATGTTGGGTGAGAGGGGTTATTCATCAGTATTTTGGCCCTATGCCCCTCCCCCATGTAGTATCTCACCTTTCTGTATGCGGCTGGGATGTAGTATCTGTACCAGCCTTAGTACCTCTGTATCAGTAAGTATGAGCTCTTTCTGTGATGAGACATCTAGTATTATTCCACCATTGTATGACTGAAACCTACAACTGTTACCAGACCTTACATGACTCATGTCAGAAAGTAACTGCACCCTTAGTTATCTCACCAACCATCTAACCTAATGTGCTAAAGCTAGTAACACATAAACCTGCACTGGCTTCTTTATTGAGTGGCATGTTGGAGCTCCTTTGGCCTTCAGAACTGCAGCAATGCATCATAATGTCCATCGACCGGTATCAGAAGACCCGTTGTGCACCAAGAAAACCTTCCCCGTATCACGACTGCACCTCCACCTGCCTGATAAGATGGGGATTATGGATTCATGCTGCTTGCACCAAATTCTGACCCCCATCAGCAACAGAAATCTGGGTCCTTCTGACCTGGAGATGTTTTCCCGCTGCTCAGTGATACAAGTTTTGCGTTATTTTGCCCGCTGGAGTCTTTCTGTTCCTCTTAGACACAATGGTGCTGGAACCAAAGCCAGGAAGGCAGACTCTTCAGGAGTTCCAGCTTCTTTACTATATATCGATACATACGAGCCCAGTGGGATCATATCCTAAGACTGAACTCCAGACCAAAGGATACAATCCACACCCAGACCTTCCTCATCTAAAGCCAGACTGGTTACATTACACCAGTGTTACACCGGCGCAGAACTCTTTAACCCTACAATTGCTGTCTCCTCTCCTGCCCTTGAATAGGCATACAGCACCCACCAGCTTACCTGCATTAACTCTTTCACATAGAAATCTCAGCCACTACAATAATGGCGCTGGAACTGGTCATCTGCTGTTATACCATCCGTGCGGAGGAACGGCGAGTTGTACGTTCGGACACGTTAGTTGGAGCTCCAGCGTTGTATTCAGCTGACTGTGCAGCCTGTTGGTCAGAACGATTCCTGACATCCTCCTCCGCCCCCTTTCAGTGATGAGTTGTTCCCGTCCAAAGGTTCCCTTCTCGCTGGATCTTTTCCCCGATCGCGCCATTCTGTGTATACTCTTCACACCATTACACAAGAACCCCCCCCCCTGCGGTTGATGGTGAGACAGCGGCTTGTCCAGCACCGATGACCGGCCTCGTTGGAAGTCGCTCCGGTCGCTGGATTTTCCCATCTAATGTGGATTCACACTGAAACTGATCTGCGGGAAACTGGTCACATGATTTTATGCGGCACTCCGGGGTCACGGGGAGAATTACCCTACAGGGGAGCGCCAATCCTGAAAGGGCCGGGGGCTTTAATATAAGGCTGGGAGCCTTAATAAGGAGCCAGGAACTCTAATAACGGGCCATAAGCTCTTATAAAGGGTCTGAGAGCTCTAATAGAGGGGCCAGGCAGTGTGGGCCACCACAAATCCCAGAAGCTGGGAGGAAACAGGTTGCTAAAGTCTTCCAGTCTGGATGGGCACATTAAAATCTTTGAGGCCCTGGGAAGCACAGTGACATCCATTATCTTCATATGGAGAAAACTTGGAGTAGCATTGACTCTTCCCTGGAGCCGAAATGACTGTAAGGAACCGGAGACATCTCACCCAGGAAGAGACCAACATCCTCTGGAGCCTCAGCTGAGGTCAGTGCTCAGGACTCTGTAATGATGAGAGGACGGCTGGCCTCATACCGGTAATACCCCCTGGAGGACACTGAGCCATGTGGAGTACATTTGTGAAGAACACCCAACATGCACATTATCCCTCACATCAACATCTGAAGCTCTCCTGAAAGGGTGCAGGCAAATCCCTCCACACATCTATGAGAATTTGGTGAAAAGTGGCCCAGTAGGGTTACTGCAGTCATTGAGGACAAAGGCGGCCAGCAATGAATTGAAAAATGTGAATAAAATCCAATTTCATCAGCTGCTGTGTGCATTCCAATACTCCTGTCACTAATGTAGGACACAAGACCCAGCATGTGTGCTGTCAGTAGAGATAAGCGAGCATACTCGCTAAGGCTAACCCGCTCGTCTTTAAAGATTCGGCTGTGGGCGCGGGTGAAAGGTGAGTTGCGGCGGTGAGTAGGGGGGAGCGGGGGGGGGGGTGATCTCCCTTCCGTTCCTTCCTGTTCTCCCCAGCCGCTCCCTGCCGGCACCCAAATGTTTAGAGACGAGCGGGCAGGTACTCGAATACTCGCTCAAGTAGTTAGCCTTAGCGAGTATGCTCGCTCATGTCTAGCCATCAGTCCAGTTTACACCAGTAACACCATCATCCATCTGTTAGCGCAAAATTCGCTATTATAGATATACCGTGTGTTCCAAATTAAATAATATGTGTACAGGCCTGGAGAGCCTTTCAAAGATCACAAGCCTACATCATGTGTTCCCAAAAGAGTCTCCCTTTATTATGCGCGCGTAAAACCTTAAATAAAGTTTCAACACAGGAAGTCAGGCAATTTAGCAGTTACAGTGAGCTGATAGGCCATTTCTCAGAGGGAAGTATTTGTGAGGTAGCTTGTGATGTCATCCATCTGGGAGGAACTTCAGTGAGCACGCTCAGTTCATTCTTGAATTTGGTCTCCTGAGAAGAACATCCTGTTTCTCCTCTCTGCTGTCCAAGACAAAGCACTCCTAAAAAGGTTTGGCCAGTTAAAACTGGTTTTTCCAGTTCTTGAGCACACAGCACTAGCTCCTCCAATTCTTGTGGAGGTGGGGGGGGGGGGGGGGAGGTGATGTTCCCTTCCCCAGAAGTTCAGACCATTATAGACAAAATACAGTATATTCACAGTTGATAACAGAAAATACATACAAAATGGTGAACATATAGGATATCTCCCACAATTCCCTCCTTTGTTGTGCGTATTTTCATTCTCCTGGATGTTTTTTTTTCTTCCTATTTGTGTTCTCGGGCCTTTCCCTACCACCTACAGGGGACCCTAGCTGTCACCTTCCTTATCCCTGCCTACTGCTGGGTGATATCCAGGATAAGGAAAATACCACACAACACGTTACAGTTTCCCAACGGTATTCTAGGTAGATGGCTCCTGAAAGATTGATCTTTATTCCACGTTTTCTGCATAAACCACCTTGTTCATAGTTTAGATGATATAACATGTCTATTGTGATCGGCTTTCCAAGTGTGATCTCAGGTTATATTGTTTGTTACATGTTAACATTGGTCTGATTACACAATATGGCTGAAACATTGGTACACTTACTGCTACCTTATTGTATCTGTTGACATTTTTTTGTACTATTGCAGATTTTTTTTTTTTTTAAACAGCAACATTTTCACACTATGCCAGATTATCACAAGAAATTCTTTAAATATGAGTTTATCACAATTTTCCTTTTAAAACAAACTAGTATATTACTCTCTGCGTAATCCTGTTTCCAGCGCCATTTATGTATTGCTACAAGGAGCAAGACTTAGTTCAGATTACGCTTTAAAGAGAGTAAGACACTATAGAAGGTTTAACGATAAGAATTTATTAAAACCAAATGATGATTGAGCATAATGGTGAATAATTGTCCTACGTCTGTAAACTATTGGATCTATACACAAAGGATAATGTCTATATACAAGTGATAATAGCTATGTACAAAACATAAAGGTTGCAGATGTTACATCAGAAAGTATAAAGATAGCAAGTTACATTATTACCTAAAAGGTTACAGATCGCATATGACCATCATCAGAGGTTCCCTCACTTCTAGGGGTTCAACAGATGACATCCTGATCTGGTATTGAAGTGTCCGGACTACCCAGAGCTTCTCATCCTTCCATCAAAGATTCCAAGAGCTTCTCCTCCTAGATTCAAAAAGCTACTACTCCTTCATTTCAAAAGCTTCTACTTCTTAGTTTTCAAAAGCTACTCCTCCTCCTAACTCTCTCCTGTCCTTTATACTAGTATAACTTGCTGAGTCATAGGCCATATTCTCCAAGCTTTTCAAACCAAGATGTTATCAGTCTGAGACCCCCCCCCCCCATCTGAAGGAGCCAGTTTCATTGATCAAAGGTTCAGAAATCAGCAACTCAATTCCCTAGACAATGATGATGGTATCACAGGATTAACAAGACAACAGATTCCTGGCCATACTGTATATGGACAGAGCTCAAACAAACCTATACAAATGGAACTGTAGTTAATGCAGTTAGCATTGTTCTGTCACATTTCACAGTTACATCAAAGCTTCCTACACCAAACAGGTTTGAAGGCCACATGAATGTTCATAGCTATTCGCATGTAAAATACAAAATGGAGGATAAAGGAAAATACAAAATGGAGGATGAAGGACAAAATGGAGGGCTACAAATATTTCATCAAGATACATAAAATTAGCATACAATTTAGGGTTGGAATATGTACTTTGACATATCATGGTTTGATCTTCAAGTTCTATTAATCAACTTCTGAAATATATTACATAAACAACCAAATATCTGTTCCCTATATATATCCATTTGCTATCAACATAAAACCAATCTTATCAAATCTGGGCTCGAGAAAATAATGAAAACAAAAAAATTCAAGAACCGTTAGATGTTGAATACAAATGTCTCTTCTTGTAAAATTGTTTCTTCTTTAGATCCTAAACCTATAGGATCTCCGATGCAGGGAAGTAGGGGGATTATTGTGCCCTCACTGCTTTCCCTGGTTAGCCAAAGAACAGACCCTAAGTAGGAATCTGTCCCGCCCATTATATTGGTATCAAACAATCTTCTCCATTCTCCATATCCAGAAGTATCCGCAGCTGACTATAGAGCCCCTTTATTCCAATGGTGCAGCTGCCTCTGTACAGCATTTTGTTGCCCAAGGTCTTCAGGGAGGAGCGGTGATGCTTCACCCTCCTTTGACGTCATCTGCTGGCGGTTATTGTGCAGAGTATGAGGATCACCCCAGTGGCAATTTAGCAGCAGTCAGGCACACTTGTCAGTTCTTCAGGCTCAGGTGGATAGTCACAGCGTATGGACAGATGCAGCATGCACTTAGAGAAGATGAAATGTCAAATCACACTTAGAAAGTCCCAATGTCCTGGTGGAAATAACTCAGTTCATACATTTTCTCAGTCCCAAATAAACTTGATCCAAAATAATTCAGTCCATGGCAAATCAAACAAAAAAACAAAATCACAATCTGGGGTCTTGTGTGCTTTTCTTCACCCCTTCAAAACAAAAAATCTGTAGTTCAAATTTATCCATCCAACAATCTCTGCCCAGAGAGACTTGATAAGTTTTCTGCTGTAGCAAATGAATATTTTTAATATTCCTAATCTTCCTACATTACGGCACAAATACCTTCTACATACAGTAGACATAAAACTCAAGAATTCTTACTATGTAAACAAACAATATAATATCAAACATTGCAAATCAATCAAGTTTACAATACAATAATCTTCGATTTATCATCATCATCAGTACAGTTACTTATTTTTCACGTTATCAAACACTGCGAACCGAGTTAAGCAAATTTTATAACCCAATATTCCTAGATTTGTCATAATCATCTTCATCAGTAGTTATGTATTTACCACATCCCTTATGAGGAAGAAGAGAAATGACAGCCCAATGACCGCAGGGGTCCTACATATAACAAAGGATTATGGGCCACATTTGTCTCCTTCCTTGATTATCTTTATTCAATGTCTGACATGAACCCAAATTAGCTTTTCTTGAGGTTTCACTGAGACCGTAGTGGTTAACAGCACTTGAAAGGATTCTTTGCATTTTGATCTGGAAACACGGAGAATACACATTTATGAGTGACAGTTGATATAACTCCTGATATAAGGCACTCACATGGGAGGTGAGGCCCTCCTTTTTGGCCTGGAATAGGCCTATTACAGCAGCATTACCAAACAAAACCTTCATAGGGCCTCAACTTAGTCTTATATTTAGGCGTGGTTCTAACCAAGTAGATGACTAATAAAATGTTTACCTTTATTATTTATTATTACTTCTGGTGTACCCAAATATTCAACATTTCTTTCATAATACATATTCTTAGGTCATATTTTTGGCGTGTTAAAAATTATTTTTATTTATTTATTTTTTTATTTCTCAAGCCACGCCTCCAAATAACATGAAAAGAGGTCTATGCAAACCAACAACTCCAAACACCTACCTGTGGTAGCTGTATGCTATCATTCTGCAGTCACTGATACAGATAGTCTGGCTCGCATCGAGAAGGTACCTTGACCAATTGGCCTGGATTGTAACGGGCGCATATTATGCATCCCTGTACAAACCCTATTGCAGCAGTGTTGAACCCTGGGGTAAGCCAAGCAGAAGACACCATATCACATATTACCTCCTTGGATGAATGGGTTAGCTCAGGGATCAGGTGTGACATCATGGAGTACAGCGTGCAGGGGAGGCACAGGCATTTACCTTTCTGCCAGACCCCAGTAGCATTCCGCTCGCTTTTCCACTCCTCCTTTTTCTTCTTTTGAGGCCTGTTCCTGTAATTCAAGCAACAGAGAAATATCTACACCTGTTTCAGGTGCAAGCAGGTTACCAGCCATTACCTCATTCAAGGGAAGTCAGGCTGCTGCGATGCCTGCTCTCTGGTTCCTTCCAGCCTCAGTGGTTGTCTCTTTGGCATAAGCCTGGACTCTGATGATAAGTCACCTGTGCGGAAAGAGCTAAAACCTTGTAGAACAAAGACACTGCTTCTGCATTCTGGATTGGCTTACTCAAGGACCCCATGAAACTTCCACTGTGCCATAAAGGATGTGAAATCGTGTACGATTCCCAATGTGTACCTTAAGTCGGTGCAGACAAACAGCCTTACCTGCAGCCAGCTTACATATTTCAGTGAGCGCCATCACCTCTATTTCCTGAGTAACTGAGTGTCTCAGGAGGGAAAGAGTGGTTTTTGTACAATTACCTCTTTCTGTCAGTTACCACTGCATAGCCTGTTTTGCTTGTCCATTTCGTCGATATTTGGAACCATCTATGGGTAAAACTCAAGATTTACATTAATCATGGCAATTACAACATTATTGTTAGGACACCCAGTTTTCTGTTTTCATTAATCTTCCGACAATCATACAACCATGTGCTTGCTATTTAATGTCATGGTCTGCACCTGCTGCCCCTCCTCTCAACCTTCTGAATTCAGTAAAAGATATGAAACAGCATTTGGAACTATACCCCACTTGATTGCGATATGTGAGGGTGCTAGCAGGGCAGTCTCATACATAGATAGTCTGGAAGCTGAAAGATGTTTAGTTTGTACTCTATGCAGTATTTTATGACCCCTTGAGGAAGCATGATATTAAGGGGCCCCACACCATCTCTGGTACCTGTACGAAAATGTACTGTAAACAGGAGAGGAAATATTGTTATTACAATCTGCAACCATAACAACTGCACCAATGATGGTTAACTACTGGTTTACTAAGGGACTAGTATCCCTGATACCATTCGGGATAAACTCAATTACTGGCATCAAAAATGTACTTATTTTTCAAATGTAACTATTTTCATGTAAAATACTGTTGTTAATTGAAAATGAGATACATTATAAAATAGAACTTTTGTTACTAATTTGACTAAAGTACTTATCAGGTGTCTCAAGTACACAATGATCTCATTTTAGTATCTTAATTCAATGATATTCAAAATAAATACAACTCAATATTTTTAAATCTCCACATACTCAAAGAACCTATATGTATATATATATATACACTGTGGCAATCCTGGGCTATTATCTCACACAACTACCCTCAGGAATAAATTAGATGCCCCTCCTTTGGCCACCTACATTTGTTCAAGTGAAAGACTTAACATGGAGTCTAAGAGTGACCTTCCCTCTATACATTACCACTATATATATATATATATATATACCAACATCCACTTAAATGGAGACACACTTCTCTCCTAGGCTGATTTGTGTTGAGGGTGGAGCAAGACCTCTTCCTATTGTTCTTCCCTCCCATCTCCTTACATCACCTAGCTCCACCCCCTGTGGCCTGGCTCAGCGTTTGGTCTTTCTTTCCTCATTTAGTTTCTAGCCACCGGACAGTACACACCATATAACACAATCTAACTCTCATACGGGCCCTTCATTTATACACACAAATTCACACTCACTGGGGTTTTCATTCACTCATACACAGACTGATAAGTATCTCATGTAAAGTAGAAACTGGGATTGTATTTACTGTTCATAGAACTTCCCATATTGAACAAAGTATATATATAAGAAAACTCTTATGTACCGCGGTTTTTACATATTTTGTTCAGAATAGGCTATCCAATGACAAACACAATACAACTTATGCCCATTTCCACCCACATACTTATATTCACCACTCCAGATAGCAACTATTATCACCGTTCATTGTTAAACCCTCTACCTTTCCTTAACTCATTGACTTGCTTTTTCCTTTCCCATTTTTGTGTGTCCAGTTATGTTTACAAACATCATCTCATTGAATTTGCTTGCGAGTCATACTTCGATTTTTCCCACAACTCACGACACAGGTCTGGCTTACCACTAATAAGCACTTACAATTTCGTCCCTGCCCATCTTGTCGTAATTGGAAAAATCCTTAATTAATTGAGATTCTCTACTCCCGCACCTCATGGCGCAGATCTGTATTTTTGGCACCACATTGTGGAACCTCAACAGCCTGCTTGGCCTGCCATAATCGGAGGAGACTTCTCTGGCGCGCCCACATCTTTACTCCAAGCCCAAATTCCCTTGAGTTGAGGTATGCCAACATGGCAAATACAAGCATTCCATGTGCACCCCTCCCCCCACATAACAAAGGGAGACCTCTTCAGCCACATGTTGCACAATGGAAACTCTCTGAGCGCATGGACACACTACTCTGTAATCACTACTATAACCTTCAGCTAAAATTGCTTATATCAACTTTCCTTTTTACTTTCTTTTTAACAAGTTATACTACACATTCTTTGTTCCTTATTAACCTGCACTGTCTGTTCACACCATTCACTTCTACAGAGAATATAAAACCCCATAGCTCACACCTTCTTACAAGTCAGGACATTACTTCACAGACAACATTAAAACCACACAGTATATCTATTTCATAGTTCTTTAGATACAGACTTATCATATTTCAACTCACCCGGCCTGGGGTGGATCATAGCAGAGAGGGAGAGATGATACAGGTACAAGAATAACTTATTACCTTGTTTGAGCTCATTATCTGTCCGTCTCTGCTTCGAAGTCCCCTTGTGTCCGGATAACGATGAAATATCTTCATATCTCTGTATCTTCATTATCCCAGCGGTGCCTCCAAATTTGTTAGCGCAAAATTCGCTATTATAGATATACCGTGTGTTCCAAATTAAATAATATGTGTACAGGCCTGGAGAGCCTTTCAAAGATCACAAGCCTACATCATGTGTTCCCAAAAGAGTCTCCCTTTATTATGCGCGCGTAAAACCTTAAATAAAGTTTCAACACAGGAAGTCAGGCAATTTAGCAGTTACAGTGAGCTTATAGGCCATTTCTCAGAGGGAAGTATTTGTGAGGTAGCTTGTGATGTCATCCATCTGGGAGGAACTTCAGTGAGCACGCTCAGTTCATTCTTGAATTTGGTCTCCTGAGAAGAACATCCTGTTTCTCCTCTCTGCTGTCCAAGACAAAGCACTCCTAAAAAGGTTTGGCCAGTTAAAACTGGTTTTTCCAGTTCTTGAGCACACAGCACTAGCTCCTCCAATTCTTGTGGAGGTGGGGGGGGGGGTGATGTTCCCTTCCCCAGAAGTTCAGACCATTATAGACAAAATACAGTATATTCACAGTTGATAACAGAAAATACATACAAAATGGTGAACATATAGGATATCTCCCACACATCCATCACACATGGTGGAGTGGTTGAGAGGACGGGACAAAACACTCTGCCTTCTTATAGTCTCCACCTACAGTCATTGAGTATTTATGCTCTTTGAGGGGACAACTGGAAGGGGAAAATACTTTATCATACTGTTGTAAATAATTGTTCATTAGATGGAATGATCATTTGCCGATTTCGGTCTTCTGCAGCCTCGTCTTCTCCATGCCCAGATCCCTGGATACTTATCACAAACAAGTGCTATTTCTTCTCCGAAAACAAAAAGACCCGGAGAGCGAGTGAAGAAGACTGCGAGAAGCGCGGCTCCAGACTGGCGACTGTGAAGGAGGGAACAATACTGGTCAGTCATAGGGTTACCCAGGGCCCAGAGGGTGGATAATGGAGGACGGGTCAGATTGTTTTTTTTTGAAGATGGGGGAGGGGCAGTTGGTTGGTTTAGATGCTTCCATATAACATTTGGGTATGTGATATGGTGGGTAGGGGTGAATAGTAATAGAATGGGTCCAGGGATGAAGCTAGATATTTCAGCTCATCCCACATTGCAGTACCAACATCACTAGTGGCGTCTCCCACCAAATACGGATGTAGAGGCGGCACTTGGTTCTGGGAGTTGAGGAGCACTTTGTCTTCTTTCATCCCAATTCCCTACTCTTCAGTCCTGGTAGTCCAGAAGTCTGCACATTCTCACTTCTTAAACAATTTTGATGCTGCAGGGGGCACTGTTCTAGCTGCTGGGCTCTTGCCACATGTGCCGGACATTGCATCACCTCTGTAAAGATGCCCATAAACATTCACTGTTGACCAAGAGTTTTTCCTACCAAGTCCTCCATACACACCTGTGGAAAGGAGACACCCACCCCATTCTCCTCTAGCAGCAGCTTACCTCCCGCTGGTAGAAAGGGTTAGACACGTAGAATTCTTCATTTCCTTCAGCATCCGGTACTGTGACGGAGTTGGAGGACCCCATACAAATTAGTGAGATCGGCAGGTTCGTCTAATGACATGGTCCTCTTAATGTCTCCATAATACAGAAGCTGGTGACCATCACAGAGCAGGAGTTCTGGATTGGACTTGAAGCACTTGGAAGTCATCACCGTGGAGGGTGGTCAGGACGATGGGCTGATGGAAGCACGGTGTAAGTAAAACCAACCTCTATCCCAACCCCAAAAATTGTATAAAATGTCTGTCTAATGCAGATAAAAGAAAACAGGGATCAGCGCCTACTCACACAAAACAAATTTCAAAATTGTGAGATACTCTTTAGCACTCACCTGGTGCTCGGCCGAACCTCCTACCTAGAAGGTCGACCGCCACCTTGTATCCTGGCTGGCTTATAGCGTTCCTGGAGTCCCGAATCCGATCACCGGAGAGCGCCACTGGGGTTACAGCCGTGGTTGGGCTGTTTGCATGTCTATTCGTACTTAAAAGAAAAAAAATTCCCCCCGCGCTCGTGGGTTCCAGCAACAATAAAGGACGCAGTGTCCGTGAGATAACTTTAAATCATTTATTCCTTAGGTTGCTACGCGTTTCTGCGGGATAACCCGCTCTCTTCAGGCATACAATTAACTGACACAATACACATTTATATAACATAATTAGACTCCCATTAATCCACGGACGCCGCCGGTCGGAGCCGTTTCTTGCATCACGTGGAATCACACGTCCTAATTACGTCATAATTTTATGTTGTATTTATCGTTAGCTATGGAAGGGAAAGAGGTCATTGTCCAACATAAAAACAGATTAAACTGCGACAGCACTCACATCATATAATTATTGGAATGTGATTGCGGTTTAAAATACATCGGGAGAACAAAAAACGCAATACGTGCAAGATTAGCTAATCATAAATACAACATAAAACGCGGCTATAATAAACATAGTGTATCAAGACATTTCGCCGAGCAACACAAATGCCAACCCGGGACTTTAAAGATCCCTCCATTAGAACAAATAATTAGCAAATCCATGAATGAATTAAACGCAAGGAGATGTTCTGGATCTACAAACTCCAGACTCTCCAACCATCCGGGCTTAATGAGGTGCTGGAGAAGATTTAAATAGAAGTGAATAAACAGAGTAGCATGATGAAATTGATAATGGTGAAGGGTTAATTGGATTGTGATTATATAATCATTGGGTATAAAATTGTAATAATTGTTGGGAATACATTGAACTGGGAATTTTAATAGTATATAAGACAATATATATATTATTAGTTTTTATAATGTATTTATATTTTTAGGATAATTACTAGAGATGAGCGAACGTACTCGTCCAAGCTTGATACTCGTTCGAGTATTAGCGTGTTCGAGATGCTCGTTACTCGTGACGAGTACCACGCGATGTTCGGGTTACTTTCACTTTCATCTCTGAGACGTTAGCGCGCTTTTCTGGCCAATTGAAAGACAGGGAAGGCATTACAACTTCCCCCTGCGACGTTCAAGCCCTATACCATCCCCCTGCAGTGAGTGGCTGGCGAGATCAGATGTCACCCGAGTATAGAAATCGGCCCCTCCCGCGGCTCGCCACAGATGCATTCTGACAGAGATCAGGGAAAGTGCTGCTGGTGCCGGAGCTGCTATAGGGAGAGCGTTAGGAGTATTTTAGGCTTCAAGAACCCCAACGGTCCTTCTTAGGGCCACATCTAACCGTGTGCAGTACTGTGGAGGCTGCTTTTAGCTGTGTTGCACTTTTTTTTTTTTTTTTTGCTAATCGGCCGTGCAGAGCATTGCGCCCTGCAGTAATACTCCAGGGACAGAAGTGGTGGTTAGGCAGGGACAGAAGACATATATTGTGAGGCAGGGACAGAAGACATATAAATATTATTGATTGAATATAGGCAGTGGGGCTTTTCAAAAAAGTATTGGGCAAAAAATCTATTTGGCCTGCCTGTCACTGTGCTCAGTGTTCTGGGTCTCTGCTGGGTGTAGTAGTTCTCCTAAATCATACGCAGCCAGCTAAGTGTTACAGCAGGCTTGCGCCAAATTATTTCCTGGCTCTGTCTGGGCTCTGAAATTACTGCAGTATTGCAGTCCACAGTGCAACACTCTGCAGTTCTGTGACATACTCCAGGGACAGAAGACATATTGATTGAATATAGGCAGTGGGCCTTTGCTAAAAAAATTTGGGCCAAAAATCTATTTGGCCTGCCTGTCACTGTGCTCAGTGTTCTGGGTCTGTCTGTGCTGGGTGTAGTAGTTCTACAAAATCATACGCAGCCAGCTAAGTGTTACAGCAGGCTTGCGCCAAATTATTTCCTGGCGTTCCGTAAGCGAAGTCAGCCTCCAACCACAGGCCAATAAGCGGCACATTTAATTACAGCGTTCTGTTTCTGCACTACTGGTAATACAGCATGCTGAGGGGTAGGGGTAGGCCTAGAGGACGTGGACGCGGGCGAGGATGCGGAGGCCCAAGTCAGGGTGTGGGCACAGGCCGAGCCAGTGCGGTGGCCAGGGGTAGAGGCAGGGCCAGACCGAATAATCCACCAACTGTTTCCCAAAGTGCCCCCTCGCGCCATGCCACCCGGCAGAGGTCAAGGTGCTCTACGGTGTGGCAGTTTTTCACAGAGACTCCTGACGACCGAAAAACAGTGGTGTGCAACCTTTGTCGCGCCAAGATCAGCTGGGGAGGCACCAGCATGCGCAGGCATATGATGGCCAAGCACCCCACAAGGTGGGACGATGCCCGTTCACCGCCTCCGGTTTGCACCCCTGCCTCTCCCCCTGTGCCCCAACCTGCCACTGAGATCCAACCCCCCTCTGAGGACACAGGCACTACCGTCTCCTGGCCTGCACCCACACCCTCACCTCCGCTGTCCTCGGCCCCATACAGCAATGTGTCTCAGCGCAGCGTCCAGACGTCGCTAGCGCCACTGTTTGAGCGCAAGCGCAAGTACGCCGCCACGCACCCGCACGCTCAAGCGTTAAACGTGCACATTGCCAAATTGATCAGCCTGGAGATGCTGCCGTATAGGCTTGTGGAAACGGAGGCTTTCAAAAGCATGATGGCGGCGGCGGCCCCGCGCTACTCGGTTCCCAGTCGCCACTACTTTTCCCGATGTGCCGTCCCAGGCCTGCACGACCACGTCTCCCGCAACATTGTACGCGCCCTCACCAACGCGGTTACTGCCAAGGTCCACTTAACAACCGACACGTGGACAAGCACAGGCGGGCAGGGCCACTATATCTCCCTGACGGCACATTGGGTGAATTTAGTGGAGGCTGGGACAGAGTCAGAGCCTGGGACCGCTCACGTCCTACCCACCCCCCGAATTGGGGGCCCCAGCTCGGTGCTGGTATCTGCGGCGGTGTATGCTTCCCCCACTAAACCACCCTCCTCCTCCTCCTCCTACGCAACCTCTGTCTCGCAATCAACATGTGTCAGCAGCACGTCGCCAGCAGTCGGTGTCGCGCGTCGTGGCAGCACAGCGGTGGGCAAGCGTCAGCAGGCCATGCTGAAACTACTCAGCTTAGGAGAGAAGAGGCACACGGCCCACGAACTGCTGCAGGGTCTGACAGAGCAGACCGACCGCTGGCTTGCGCCGCTGAGCCTCCAACCAGGCATGGTCGTGTGTGACAACAGCCGTAAGCTGGTGGCGGCTCTGCAGCTCGGCAGCCTCACGCACGTGCCATGCCTGGCCCATGTCTTTAATTTGGTGGTTCAGCGCTTTCTGAAAAGCTACCCACACTTGTCTTACCTGCTCGGAAAGGTGTGCCAGCTCTGCGCACATTTCCGCAAGTCTCACACGCACGCTGCCACCCTGCGGACACTGCAACATCGGTTTCATCTGCCAGTGCACCGATTGCTGTGCGACGTGCCCACACAGTGGAACTCTACGCTCCACATGTTGGCCAGGCTCTATGAGCAGCGTAGAGCTATTGTGGAATACCAACTCCAACATGGGCAGCGTAGTGGGAGTCAGCCTCCTCAATTATTTACAGAAGAGTGGGCCTGGTTGGCAGACATCTGCCAGGTCCTTGGAAACTTTGAGGAGTCTACCCAGATGCTGAGCGGGGATGCTGCAATCATTAGCATCACCATTCCTCTGCTATGCCTCTTGAGAAGTTCCCTGCAAAGCATAAAGGCAGACGCTTTGGAATCGGAAACGGAGGCGGGGGAAGACAGTATGTCGCTGGATAGTCAGAGCAACCTCATGTCTATATCTCAGCGCGTTGAGGAGGAGGGGGAGGAGCATGAGGAGGAGGGAGAAGAGACAGCTTGGCCCACTGCTGAGGGTACAGATGCAGCTTGCCTGTCATCCTTTCAGCGTGTATGGCCAGAGGAGGAGGAGGAGGATCTTGAAAGTGATCTTCCGAGTGAGGGCAGCCATGTGTTGCATACAGGTACCCTGGCACACATGGCTGACTTCATGTTAGGATGCCTTTCTCGTGACCCTCGCGTTACACGCATTCTGGCCACTACGGATTACTGGGTGTACACACTGCTCGACCCACGGTATAAGGAGAGCCTTTCCACTCTCATTCCCGAAGAGGAAAGGGGTATGAGAATGATGCTATACCACAGGGCGCTGGTGGACAAAATGACGGTAAACTTCCCATCCGACAGTGCTAGTGGCCGAAGGCGCATTTCCGCGGCCCAGGTAGCAGGGGAGGCGCAGAGATCAGGCAGCATGTACAGCGCAGGCAGGGGAACATTATCCAAGGCCTTTGCCAGCTTTATGGCTCCCCAGCAAGACTGTGTCACCGCTCCCCAGTCACAGCTGAGTTGGCGGGAGCACTGTAAAAGGATGGTGAGGGAGTACGTAGCCGATCGCACGACCGTCCTCGGTGACGCCTCTGCCCCCTACAACTACTGGGTGTCGAAGCTGGACACGTGGCATGAACTCGCGCTGTATGCCCTGGAGGTGCTTGCTTGTCCTGCGGCTAGCGTCTTGTCAGAGAGTGTGTTTAGTGCGGCTGGGGGAATCATCACAGATAAGCGTACCCGCCTGTCAAACGACAGTGCCGACAGGCTTACACTCATCAAGATGAACAAAGCCTGGATTTCCCCAGACTTCTCTTCTTCACCAGCGGACAGCAGCGATACATAAACAATACGTAGGCTGCACCCGCGGATGGAAGCTACGTTCTCTATCACCATCAAAAACGGGGACCTTTTTGCTTCATCAATCTGTGTCTAATATTCCTCCTCCTCCTCCTGCTCCTCCTCCTGAAACCTCACGTAATCACGCCGAACGGGCAATTTTTCTTAGGCCCACAAGGCTCAGTCATATAATTTTTGTAAACAATTTTTATATGTTTCAATGCTCATTAAAGCGTTGAAACTTTCACCTCAACCAATTTTTATTTTTACTGGGCTGCCTCCAGGCCTAGTTACCAATTAGGCCACATTAACCAAAGCGATTAATGGGTTTCACCTGCCCTCTTGGTTGGGCATGGGCAATTTTTCTCAGGTACATTAGTACTGTTGGTACACCAATTTTTTGGGGCCCTCGCCTACAGTGTAATCCAATTAATTTTTTGCCCACCTGCATTACAGCTGACGTAACATCAGCTTTGTTGGGCACTGCAATGGGATATATTTATGTACCGCCGGTGGGTTCCAGGGAGCCACCCATGCTGTGGGTCCACAGGGAGTTGTAAATGCATCTGTGTCCACTTCTAAAGAACCCCAGTCTGACTGGGGCATGCAGTGTGGGCCGAAGCCCACCTGCATTAAACATGACATTATTACCTCAGCTGTGATGGGCAATGCAATGGGATATATTTATGTACCGCCGGTGGGTTCAAGGGAGCCACCCATGCTGTGGGTGCACACGGAATTCCCATTGCGGAGTTGTACCTGCCTGTGACTATTTATAAAAAACCACGGTCTGACTGATGCATGCAGACACCTTGACAGAATGAATAGTGTGTGGCACATAGGTTCCCCATTGCTATGCCCACGTGTGCAGCTCCAGATGGAAGTGGCACAGGATTGGATTTCTCATTGCTTCTGTACAGCATTGTGGACTATCGCCCCGCACCTTTTAAAGAGGGTCGCTGCCTAGCCGTGCCAACCCTCTGCAGTGTGTGCCTGCTTTTCCTGTGGCAGACGCACTTATAAATAGACATGAGGGTGGTGTGGCATGAGGGCAGCTGAAGGCTGCGCAGGGACAGTTTGGTGTGCGCTGTGGACACTGGGTCGTGCGGGGGGGTTGGGCAGCATGTAACCCAGGAGAAGTGGCAGTGGAGTGTCATGCAGGCAGTGATTGTGCTTTGTTGGAGGTAGTGTGGTGCTTAGCTAAGGTATGCATTGCTAATGAGGGCTTTTCAGAAGTAAAAGTTGTTGGGGGGGGGGGCACTCTTGCCGCTATTGTGGCTTAATAGTGGGACCTGGGAACTTGAGATGCAGCCCAACATGTAGCCCCTCGCCTGCCCTATCCGTTGCTGTGTCGTTCCCATCACTTTCTTGAATTGCCCAGATTTTCACAAACGAAAACCTTAGCGAGCATCGGCGAAATACAAAAATGCTCGGGTCGCCCATTGACTTCAATGGGGTTCGTTACTCGAAACGAACCCTCGAGCATCGCGAAAAATTCGTCCCGAGTAACGAGCACCCGAGCATTTTGGTGCTCGCTCATCTCTAATAATTATAGATTAATATTTAAAAATGTTGATTTTAGAGGGATGGAGGTTTTTAGGAATAACAACATATATATACACTTTTGGGTAGAATAATAATGCATCATTATATAAGACGCATAATAGTAAAATCGGGAATATACATGTATTTTATTTTAATTGCATAGAGTAGAAAATTTTCATTTTACAAACATTTATAGTTATAATTATGTTTATAATGACATTGTATAATATGATAATGAACAGTATATGTGCAAATACGGAGATTTCAAATGGAATGAAATGCCGGTTTTTATGAATGGGCACATTGTAGTAGAATGTGAAGCGTCCCATGACTTGTGAATGACTAACGAGACACGTAATTATGACGTGTGATTCCACGTGATGCAAGAAACGGCTCCGACCGGCGGCGTCCGTGGATTAATGTGAGTCCAATTATGTTATATAAATGTGCATTGTGTCAGTTAATTGTATGCCTGAAGAGAGCAGGTTATCCCGCAGAAACGCGTAGCAACCTAAGGAATAAATGATTTAAAGTTATCTCACGGACACTGCGTCCTTTATTGTTGCTGGAACCCACGAGCGGGGGGGTAATTTTTTTCTTTTAAGGACGAATGTCTAATGCAGATATCATGGTTCCCTCAGTAATGTTTACTTCTCTGGGTGAGGCAGCAGAGACCCCATCACTACCCCGTGTGACATGTAGGATGGTCTTACTGGTACATGCAGGATCTACAGCAGATGTAATTGTTAGGATTAGCAGGAATTCTGCTGGTTTGTCATCTTCTATTAGTATATTGTTCACTCAGTTACTGTGTAACTGTCCCACAGTGGATCTACTCGAGTGGGTCAGCTGACCACATTGCTTCAGCTCAGCCTTGCCTCATTTGTAGAGGAGTTCCTGACTCATTAGCCTTTTTTAAAATATATTTTTTGGCTTCTGCAGGTGTTGCTGGTTATAGTGTAATCTATGTGTGTTCAATCCAGCAGTGTTTGTACTCTTAGGCCTCCTGCAGATGGCAGAGGTGGATCCCGCTGCAAGAATCCTTGCAGCGGGATGTGAGCTGTGCCCCTGCAGTGACCCCTGTGGCTCACCTATTCCCTACGTCTACCCGCTCTTGTATGTGCCGATTGCTGCCCAGCCGGCAGATGCGCAGAGTGGAGCCGTGCGCCACCAGTGACGTTTCTGTGTGGGCCTCTACTAATGTCACACAGAGATAGGACATGCTGCGATTTGTTTACTGCGCGTGTTTTCGCGCAATCAAATCGTGGCTGTCTGCATAGGATAACATTATCTAATGCAATCCTACGGCAGCTGGCACAGGTGGAATTTCTGTGGGAAATCTCGCCGTGTGCAGGAGGCCTTATAGTAGCTTGTTCCTAGTAGTTGAGCTTTGTTTCTTTTTATTATAGTCTTGTTACTACGGTATTAAGTCTGACTCTTGCTTAAGCTTGTTTGTTGTCATGCTCAGTCTCTGTTTATATCTATCTTGCCTTGCTTCTTAGTTCTGCTCCATTTGGTTTTCTTCTTTCTCAGGATCAGGGTTTCAGATAGGGTGTCCTTTAGGGATACACAGGGACAGTGGTGTCTGATGTTAGGGTCAGCATCAAATTTTGATTAGGGCAAGACGTAGGGATAACTAGAGTTAGCGACAGCATCAGTTATTGACAGATTGTTATGGTCACCTATCAGTAAGTCCCTAGTTTTGCATTTTTCTTACCCCCTAATGTTGATATGTGCTTATTATTGCTTATTTGACTGTCCAGTTGTTAGATAATTCAGCTGTACTGTACATTCTGGGAGTATCTGGAGTATCTGAGTACTGGGTGACACATAGTACCTGGGAAAGGTGACTGCTATAGATAAAGTGAAGTTCTGTTGTCTTGTGTCCAGCCAATGTCACTACAATAATGAGGCCTGTTTTATACATATAGCTCCACTTCTGACCTCTCCATCCCTAGACCATTCTCCATACAACTCAAGGGTCATGCAGAGTAATATTGGAGGTTGAGCCAAGCAGTGATGTTCCTCCTATCACTCCCATTATTGTGAAGTCCTTAGCACGGTCCTCAACTGAGGTTATAGAGGTCTCTGGAGGCCCTCTAGGAAGGTTCTCTCACTTTACAGATAAAATGGCTCTAGGTTTTTGCAGTAATTCTATAAGTCCATTCTTTGAATATCCTCATCTGGTACAGGTCTTCTAGGTTCCTTGGGAGACCAGAGTCTTTGAAAAAAACTATGCATCATCCAGACTGGAAGATTCCAACCCCTTGTGTTTCTCTACTCTCCTGAAATCATTTGTGATCGTGTTATAGGCTCTTCTTTTATGACTTCATCGTGTCTATATTAACCTGATGAGCACCTCTGACTCTTGTCTTACCTAGGAATGTCACTGAAGAAACGGGAACTTGTGCAAAGATCAAAAGTAAACTCAGCTTACACAACTGTATGGAAGAGCTGCACTGGATCTGTGAGCGGGATGTAACAGCTCCATGAGGACACCATATCATTATGGAGAACACCTTCCATGCTTCATTGTAGATGCCATCAATAGTCCATGGTGTATAGCTTCCAATGTGTCCGCCCCCCAATACCAGAGATCACACATGGGCCAGAGCATACGATATCTTGTTCACCACATGACCAGGGTACATATAGCTTCCAACCTGTCCCCACTCCTTGTGGTTGAGAAGTGGAGCTTGAAACTTTGTGAAACCTTTAGAAATTTCCATATTTCTGGTCATATTTGACCTAAACCAACATCCGATTTTCCCACAAGTCATAAACATAGCTAAAGAGAACCAAATCAAACAAACCAAAAATACTAGACTTGTTCCTTTATGTATTGAAGAAAATGATCCAAAAATATGTGAACTTTTGCTTTTAGTATCTGGTGTGACCCCCTTGTGCAGCATCTGTTTCCAGTAATTGTGGCTTAGTCCTGCACATCAGCTGCTCCTCCGTACAGAACGGCTTCAGCTCTGCTATGCTGGTAGGTTTCCTCCCAGGGACTGCTTCTGACAGCTTCTTCCACAACATTTCTGAAGGATTGAGGTCAGGACTTTGACTTGCCAATTCCAAAACCGTAACTCAAGTCCTCCTCCAACAGAACAGTTAAAGAGGAATCGTCTGCTTTAAGTCTTTGTCTTGCTACATTGCCCCTGTTCTCTGAGATTTGACTCACGGATGTCCTGACATTTTCATGAAGAACTTGCTGATATAATTCATTTATCCATCAATGATGGCGATCGTCCTGGCCCAGAAGCTGCAAAACGGGCACAGACCACGATACCACCACCGTCGGGTGCCACAGATTTTGGTCCCATCCATCCACAAGACAACGAGCCGAAGCACACAAGTCCTCCTACAAAGGAATGGTTAAAGGGGAATAAAGTTACAGTTTTGTGAAAGAACCCTACACAAGCAGTCCATGGGAGGGAACCCACCAACATAGCAGAGCTGAAGCCGATCTGTATGGAGGAGCGGCTGAGCTGATGTGCAGGACTAATCCACAATTACTGGATATGCTTAGATGCGGCTATTGCAGCACAAGGGGGTCACACCAGGTAGTGGAAGTAAAGGTTCACTTATTTCTGGATCATTTTCCTCAGCACATAAATGAACAAGCCTAATATTTGTGACTCATTTGTTTGGTTCTCTTGATCTAGGTTTAGGATTTATGGTAAAATCAGATGTAGTTTTAGGTCAAATATAACTGGGAATAGGGAAAGCGCTGAAGGGTTCACAAACATTCAAGCACCATTGTATGCGGTATTCTGAAATCAACAGAGTTTCACAAAAAACACACTTAGAAGTTGGATTCACCTGAGATCTTGGAGCTCTCAAGTCAAAGGGGTGGGGTGTGCCGGGTCTCCCTGCCCACTTCATCGATACTGACAGCCCTCTCCCTCCATACTGACAGCCCTCTCCCTCCATACTGACAGTCCTCTCCTTGTATCTAAGCAGGGAGAGGAGTTGTCACTCTTGATGTTGGCACGGCAAACTCCTTTTACTCAAGAGATACAAGATGGGTGCAGAGTCAAACTTCTAAACAGGCTTCTTCTGAACCAAAGCAGCATTTGGAATAAAACATACATGGGCCGAATGGGCATACCTGTTCCGGGTTCATGCTGCCCGCGGTGCGGATACCATAACCTGCTCTCAGGGTCACTTGAAATGGGATCAGCTGGGCAGTAAGAAAAACAGCTTAAAAAAAAAAAAAAAAGACTGGGCCGCCTTCACATTTGTGCTGGAACCTCCGTTCAGAAGTACTGTTGCAGATCAGGCACAAAATACCAGACGGCTGAGCAGAAACCAAATGGAGCCCATGATAGTCAACTGGGTTTGTTCGGTTCTGTCGTAAGATGGACCCGTTTGGCCAGTAGATTCCCCTTTCCTGCTTCCTGAATGGAGCAAGAAAATGGAATCCCCGCTGCAGATGTGAAAGCTGTTTTAGTTCTGGTTAGGCGCTATTCTTCACATTTGTGTGATGGGGCAGACCGGGCCGACTGGAAGGATTTTCCTTTTGTAGCTGGTATTTTTTGATGCTCCAGTTAGCTCTTGTTTGCTCATGCAGAATTGTGACTGTTTTCTGTTGTGCCTTCATGCTTTTTACAATAAAAATAACTCCCAGATTCAAATATTGACGACGCCTCCTCAGGTCATCACTAACCAATCAGTGGGTGGCTGAAGCTCTGGACCCTGCCAATCGGATGTTCGAAGTGACCACGGCCCTCAGCCGAGCGCTGCCACCTCTTCTCGAACTAGCATCATCACGTTCTTCTGTCATGTGACCTCAGCAGTCACATTCAAGTAGATAAAACGCAGCTGCTAAATCAGTTGCTGCCGCATGGCGCTGTGCCTTGTCTGCAGAGGAGAAGCCAGAGTGCTCTCCTCAGTGCTGCAGCCTCTTCCTAGAGCTGACTGGTAGGAGTCCCAAGCAGCAGACCCCACCGATCTGGTAATTACCAGGCTCATAAGCCATCAACATGACAGTCCTGGAAAACCCCCTGTGATATCTACTAAAACAAGCTGGAGTTCAGGCGGTGAGGGCCCCCGGCAGAGTGCGGGGCTGAAAATAAGGAACGGAAATTGGAAAATACATTTATTTTTGTTTTTTTCTTTTATGATAAGACATCCGTAGCCAGGAAACTGTTACTGAAGTCGTAAGACTCAAACCATTCATTGCTCTCTGTCTGAGGAAGGGGCCTCTGTGTGCCAAAAGCTGGCTTTGACTAATAAAATGGATCACCTCTATAATAAAGCCATGACCTCTGTAATACTTGTTTTATACAACTACATTTACAGAAGAATCAGAGTGGAAGCTCCCATGTCCGTTCGATGTGCAATGTTGGATCCTTAACTAGTGATTAGAGATGAGCGAGCACACTGGTCCGAGCTTGATGCTCACTCGAGTATTAGGGTACTCGAGATGCTTGTTACTTGAGGCGAGCACCACGCGATGTTCGAGTCAATTCCATTTCCTTCCCTGCATGTTTAGCGCCATTTTCTGGCCAATAGACATGCGGGGAAGGCATTACAACTTCCTCCTGTGACGTGCCAGCCCTATCCCACCCCCCTGCAGTGAGTGGCTGGCGAAATCAAGTGACCCCCGAGTATTTAAAGTGGGGCCGCCCGCGGCTCGCTTCAGACACACACTGGGAGAGATCAGGGACAGTGCTGCTGCTGCTATAGGGAAAGTGTTAGTGTAGGACCCTGTGTACAAGAGCCCCAACGGTCCTTCTTAGGGCCACATCTGACCGTCTGCATTACTGTTGTGGCTGCTGGGAGCAGTTTTGCTCGGGCGTGCAGACCATTACAGCTATAGCGTTCTCAGGCTGCAGTCTGTACTGTATAGTATAGGGACAGTGCTGCTGAGATAGGGAATGTGGTAGTGTAGGATCCTGTGTACAAGAAACCCAACGGTCTTTCTTAGAGCTACCTGTGACCGTGTGCATTTTACTGGGTGTCTGATGGGAGTTTTAGTCCATCACTATTGCACTTAGGCCTGTTTGCGGCCTTCCTGACTATTTTTTTCTGCCTGGAGTTTGCCTTACTATAACGCTCTCAGCAACAAAGTCTACGCACATAATTCCAAGATTATTTACACCGGCCTGTGTCTGCAGTGAATTTGACGCTCAGCGTACGGCCAACACAGGTACTTATAGAGGGAAAGTGATATACACAGTATATAGCCTGTCTTCTTTTTAAAAAAAAACCCAGAAAGCTCCTTCGTTGGGCTACCTCTGACCGTCTGCATTTTACTGGGTGCCTGGTGGGAGTTTTGGTGCATCACTATTGCATTGCTAGGCCTGTTTGCGGCCTTCCTTCCATTTTTTTTCTGCCTGGAGTTAGCGTTACGATTCTGCTCTCTGCGTGAAAGTGTACGCATATGATTGCATAATTATTTACAGCGGTCTGTGTTTGCTCTATTCGTAATCCACCATGTTAAGGGGTAGAGGTCAAGGATGTGGACGTGGGCAAGGATGCAGAGTTCCAAGTGAGGGTGTGGGCACAGGCTGAGTTCCTGGTCCAGGTGTATCACAGCCAGCTGCTGCGGGATTAGGAGAGAGGCAAGTTTCTGGGGTCCCCAGCTTCATATCACAATTTATGGGTCCACGTGGTAGACCTTTATTGCAAACAGAGCAGTGTGAGCAGGTCCTGTCGTGGATGGCAGAAAATGCATCCAGCAATGTATCGGCCACCCAGTCTTCTATGCAGTCCACTGCTGCACCTCTGAATCCTCTGGCTGCTGCTCCTCCTTTCTCACAGCCTCTACTGCTGCTACAAAAATGTTACTGGGGTCTGCATATGCTTCTGCTACATAAATGTTACAGGGGTCTGCTGATACTGCTGCTACAGAAATGTTACAGAGGTCTGCGTATACTGCTGCTAGAGAAATGTTACAGGGTTCTGCCTATACTTCTACTACAGAAATGGTACTGGGGGTTGCCTATACTGCAGCTACAAAAATGTTACAGGGGACTGCTGATACTGCTGCTACTGAAATGTTACAGTGGTCTGCGTATACTGCTGCTAGAGAAATGTTACTGGGGTCTACCTATACTTCCACTACAGAAATGGTACTGGGGTCGGCCTATACTGCAGCTACAAAAATGTTACAGGGGTCTGCTATACTGCTGCTACAAAAATGTTCCTGGGGTCTGTTTATACCTTTGCTACAGGAATGTTACAGCGGTCTGTCTATACTATGGGTGCACAAAGACTTCCCATCGCGGTGTTTTACCTATGTGGCACAAATAATACAGTGACTGACTAGGCCAGAATTGCTGGCCGAGGCCAAGTTGCTTGGCGGGGCGAAACTCTCCCATGGTTGGGCACTCCGATTTCTTCCTGTGTAATATCATCTTTGTGCACTTACAGCATAGGCTAGGCCAAGGACCTCAAAGACTGCCCCTTCTAGTGTTGAGCTATCTATGTTGCGACACATGGATTTCCCGTTGCTATGTAACTCAGGGCACCTTGGGTCACAAAGCTGTAGGCTTGGAACTGAGCCTGACCCTGACGCTAATGTGCTTCCCACACAGACTATTGCGGGTCCTGGTCATGGTGTCTTGGGCTTGTAATGCCACCTCCTCCTCCTGCTTGGGGTCAGGGGATCAGCACTGGGCATCATGCATTTTCTCCCGTGTTACCACAGTTATCTGAGACACTGGTTTGGGCCAAAGAAGAGGAGCGTTACTGCATTGATGAGACCTTCACAGCTGTACTAGCATCGGAGTCCGATCTATGCCCACGATTGCTGAGGGTGTATGCAGAGGCCTATGTCCTCGGCACAGTGAAAGTCTGGCATGTTTCGGCACTCTCATTTCTTAATGTTTATAACTGTCTTTAGGTTCCTTCGGCTCGCCTACGCTGTGGGTGCACAAAGACTTCCCATAGCGGTGATTTACCTGTCCGGCACAAGGTCACTGACTGACTTGGGTAGGGTGCATAGCGCAGATGGCTTTCCCCTTGCGGTGTCGATAGAGCTATCCGCCACCTAGACTGAATGAATACTGTGTGGGCACATGGACTTCCCATTTCTATGTCAGTCGCGGCACCTTGGGTCTCACAAGGTGTTTGCTGGGACCGAGCCTGGCCAAGGGCCCGCTCACATCTTTCCCACACAGGCTACAGCGGGCCCTGGTCACGGTTTCTTGGCCTTGTAAGGGCACCTCCTCCTCCTGCTTGGGGTCAGGGGATCAGCAATGCGCATCATGAATTTTCTCTCGTGTTACCACAGTTATCTGAGAAACTCATTTGGGCCACAGGAGAGGAGCGTAACTGCATTAATGAGACCTTCACAGGTGTACTAGCATCGGAGTCCGCTCTATGCCTGCGATTGCTAAGGGTGTGGGCCGAGGCCTATGGCCTCAGCACACTTTAAGTCTGCCATGTTTGGGCAGTCTGATTCCTTCATATTTAATGCTGTCTTTGGCTTCCTTCGACTAGCCTATGCTGTGGGTGCACACAGACTTCCCATAGCGGTGATTTCCCTATCCTGCACAAAGTGACTGACTGACTGACTTGGGTAGGGTGCATAGTGCAGATGCCTTTCCCCTTGCGGTGTCGCTAGAGCTATCTGACACCTAGACAGAATGAATACTGTGTGGACACATGGACTGCCCATTGCTATGTCAGTTGCAACACCTTGGGTCTCACAAGGTATTCGCTGGGACCGAGCCTGGCCAAGGGCCCGCTCACATCCTTTCAACACAGGCTACAGCGGGTCCTGGTCATGGTTTCTTGGCCTTGTAAGGCCACCTCCTCCTCCTGCTTGGGGTCAGGTGATCAGCAATGCGCATCATGTATTTTCTCTCCTGTTACCACAGTAATCTGAGAAACTTGTTTGGGCCAAAGGAGAGGAGCGTTACTGCATTAATGTTACAGGGGTCTGCCTATACTTCAGCTGCAGAAATGTTACAGGGGTCTGCCTATACATCAGCTGCAGAAATGTTACAGGGGTCTGCCTATACTGCTGCTACAGAAATGTTACTGGGGTCTGCCTATACTGCTGCTACAGAAATGTTACTGGGGTCTCCCTAGACTTCTGTAACATAACTGTTACTGGGGTCAGCTTATACCTTTGCTACAGGAATATTACAGGGGTCTGTGCATACTATGGGTGCACTAAGTTTTCCCATTGCGGTGTTCTACCTATCTGACCCCCCCAAAAAAACTTACTGACTAGGGCATGGAGTGTGGGCCGAAGCCAACATGTATTTTCTCTCACGTTACCACAGCTATCCGGGGCACTGCAATGGGATTTCTTTATGTACCTTCTCTGGGTTCCTGGTACCCACCCATGCTGTAGGTGCACACAGACTTCCCATAGCGGAGTTGTACCTGCCTGGCACTTAAAAAAAAAAAAAAAAAAAAACAGACTGACTAGGGCATGGAGTGTGGGCCGAAGCCAACATGCATTTTCTCGCACGTTACAACAGCTATCTGGGGCACTGCATTGGGAAAAAACAAGAGGAGCGATACAGCGCTAATGAGATGTTCACAGCTACACTAGCATCGGAGTCCGCTCTATGCCCGCAATGGCTGAGGGTTTGTGCAGAGGCCTATGTCCTGGGCGCAGTAAAAGTCTGCCATGTTTGGACACTATCATTTCTTTATGTGTACTGTCTTTAAGTTACTTGGGCCCACCCATGCTGTGGGTGCACACAGACTTCCCATAGAGGTGTTTTACCTGTCTGTCCTCAAAAGACTGACAGAATCGGGTAGGGTGCAGAGTGCAGATGGTTTACCCCTTGCGTTGTTGATGAGGTATCCGACACCCAAACAGAATGACTAGTGTGTGGACACATAGATTCCCCATGGCTATGTCACTCGCAGCACCTTGGGCCACACAAGGTATTCGCTGGGACCGAGCCTGGCCAAGGGCACGCTCACATCCTTCCCACACAGGCTACAGCGGGTCCTGGTCATGGTTTCAGGGCCTTGTGAGGCCACCTCCTCCTCCTGCTTGGGGTCAGGGGGTCAGCATTGCGCATCATGTATTTTCTCTCGTGTTACCACATTTATTTGAGAAACTCGTTTGGGCCACAGGAGAGGAGCGTAACTGCATTAATGAGACCTTCACAGGTGTACTAGCATCAAAGTCCGCTTCCTGCCTACGATTGCTGAAGCTGTTGGCCGAGGCCAATGTCCCGGGGGAACTGCAACTGCGCCAGGTTGGGCCTGTGGTGTCAGAAACTGGGGTTCGGGTACTGGAAGTCCCTAAAAGCTACCCGCAGCCCCTGTCCCTACCTACTTGCCCCCCTGGGCTACGCCCCAGGGCGGCAACTGGGCGACGGTCCCTATACTCACTAGGGAAGCGAGGGCAGGGGGTCAGACTTACAAACAAATACCGAGACAAACAGACACAGAGGCAAGCCAGGAAGTCCGGGTCGGCAACGGGAGAATACGCTGTACCAGGGATCAGGCGAGGTCAAAGTCAGGTCCAAAAGCAGAGGGTCACAACGGGAAATCAGATCAGGAAAAAGCGGGTGTAGCCTGGAGACAAACATACACTGGCGATGCTGGAGAGAAACAGGCAGGTTTAAATGCTGTCAGAACTCCCGCCCCAGCAGCTGATTGGGGTGGGGAGCCTGCCAGCAGCCAGACCCAGGCAAAAGGCAGCGAGTGCAGAACCCAGATATCCAGCAGCAAGTGCAGATGCTGCTAGTCAGGATGTCATGGCAACGTGGACTGCATCGCCGCATCTCCAGCAACTGACCACGCAGGTGCCGCTCCCTGAGCCCAGGAGCACGCGCCCGGAGCCAGTGTCCGGGACCCCGAGAGCTGTCCGTCCTAACATGTGGAACTTTTTCCTGGCTAATCCAGTCTTTGGAGCGGTGAAAGAAAACGTAACGGATTTACTGAGACCTTCACAGGTGTCCTAGCATTGAAGTCCGCTTCATGCCTACGATTGCTGAAGCTGTGGCCCGAGGCCTATGCCGTCGGCGCAGTGTAAGTCTGCCATGTTTGGCCGCTCTGATATATTTATTGTTCATGTCTTGGGGTTCCTTGGACTCACCCATGCTGTGGGTGCACACAAACCTCCCATAGCGGTGTTTGACCTGTCTGGCACAAAGACACTGACTGACTTGGGTAGGGGGCAGAGTGCAGATGGCTTTCCCCTTGCGGTGTCGATTGAGCTATCTGACACCTAGACAGAATGAATACTGTGTGGGCACATGGATTCCCCATAGCTATGTAACTCATGCCCACGTTTGCAGCTCCTGACGGAGGTTGGCTCTTTATTGGGATGAAGATCGAACGTCAATTTCTCATTGCTTCTCTACAGCATTGTGGGCTATCGCCCCGCCCCTTTTAAAGAGGGTCGCTGCCTGGCCCTGCCAACCCTCTGCAGTTTGTGCCTCCGGTTCCTCCTCATGGCAGACGCACTAATAAAAAGACATGAGGGTGGTGTGGCTATGAGGCCAGCGTGTGGCATGAGGGCAGCTGAAGGCTGCGCAGGGATACTTTGGTGTGCGCTGTGGACACTGGGTCGTGTGTGTGTGTGTGTGTGTGTGTGTGTGTGTGTGTGTGTGTGTGTGGGTTGGGCAGCATGTAACCCAGGAGAAGAGGCAGCGGTGTGACCCGCAGGCAGTGATTGTGCTTGGTTGGAGGTAGTGTGGTGCTGAAATGCAGCCCAGTGTGTTGCCCCTCTCCTGCCCTATCCGTTTCTGTGTCGTTTCCATCACTTTCTTGGGTTTTACAGATTTTCACAAATGAAAACCTAAGCGGAGCATCGGCGATATACAAAAATGCTCGGGTCGCCCATTGACTTCAATGGGGTTCGTTACACGAAATGAACCCTCGAGCATCGCGGGAAGTTCGACTCGAGCAACGAGCACCCGAGCATTTTGGTGCTCGCTCATCTCTAGTGGTTATATATTCTAATGAGGTAACATGAAAGCTGTGCTGTGATTGGTTGTTCTATATTATACTGAGGTAACATGAAAGCTGCGCTGTGATTGGTTGTTATATATTATACTGAGGTAACATGAAAGCTGTGCTGTGATTGGTTGTTATATATTATACTGAGGTAACATGAAAGCTGCGCTGTGATTCGTTGTTACATATTATACTGCTGAGGTAACATGAAAGCTGTGCTGTGATTGGTTGTTATATATTATACTGAGGTAACATGAAAGCTGCGCTGTGATTGGTTGTTATATATTATACTGAGGTAACATGAAAGCTGTGCTGTGATTGGTTGTTATATATTATACTGAGGTAACATGAAAGCTGCACTGTGATTGGTTGTTATATATTATACTGAGGTAACAAGAAAGCTGCGCTGTGATTCGTTGTTACATATTATACTGCTGAGGTAACATGAAAGCTGTGCTGTGATTGGTTGTTATATATTATACTGAGGTAACATGAAAGCTGCGCTGTGATTGGTTGTTATATATTATACTGAGATAACATGAAAGCTGCGCTGTGATTGGTTGTTATATATTATACTGAGGTAACATGAAAGCTGCGCTGTGATTCGTTGTTACATATTATACTGCTGAGGTAACATGAAAGCTGTGCTGTGATTGGTTGTTATATATTATACTCAGGTAACATGAAAGCTGTGCTGTGATTGGTTGGTATATATTATACTGAAGTAACATGAAAGCTGCGCTGTGATTGGTTGTTATATATTATACCGCTGAGGTAACATGAAAGCTGCGCTGTGATTGGTTGTTATATATTATACCGCTGAGGTAACATGAAGGCTGCGCTGTGATTGGGTGTTATATATTATACTGAGGTAACATGAAAGCTGTGCTGTGATTGGTTGTTATTAGAGATGAGCGAACGTGTTCTTAACGAACACTTACGCACCCGAACACCGGCTTTTCCGAGGACTTCCGTGTTCGCGCGTAAGTATTCGGGGGGCGCCGGGGGGCGGGGAGAGGCGCGGCGGCGCGGGCGGCAGCAGCGGGGAACAGGGGGGAGCCCTCTCTCTCTCCCTCTCCCCCCCACTCCCCGCCGCAACCCCCCGCGCTGCCACGGCGACCCCCGAACTTTTTTCGCCCGAACACGGAATTCCTCGCGAAGTTCGGTGTCCGGGCGAAAAGGGGCGGAGCCGAACACGTTCGCTCATCTCTAGTTGTTATATATTATACTAAGGTAACATGAAAGCTGCACTGTGATTGGTTGTTATATATTATACTGAGGTAACATGAAAGCTGTGCTGTGATTGGTTGTTATATATTATACTGAGGTAACATGAAAGCTGTGCTGAGATTGGTTGTTATATATTACACTGAGGTAACATGAAAGCTGTGCTGTGATTGGTTGTTATTAGAGATGAGCGAACGTACTCGTCCGAGCTTGATGCTCGGGCGAATATTAGCGTGTTCGGGATGCTCGTTACTCGTAACGAGTACCACGCGATGTTCCGGTTACTTTCAGTTTCCTCTCTGAGACGTTAGCGCGCTTTTCTGGCCAATTGAAAGACAGGGAAGGCATTACAACTTCCCCCTGTGACGTTCAAGCCCTATACCACCCCCCTGCTGTGAGTGGCTGGGGAGAACAGATGTCACCCGAGTATTAAAGTCGGCCCCTCCCGCGGCTCGCCTCAGATGCCTTGTGACTGAGTTAGCTGAGGGAAAGTGCTGCTGCTGGTGCTGCTGTAGGGAGAGTGTTAGGAGTGAGTGTAGGCTTCAAGAACCCCAACGGTCCTTCTCAGGGCCACATCTATCCGTGTGCAGTACTGTGGAGGGTGCTGTTAGCAGTGTTGCACTTTTTTTTTTTTTTCAAAATCGGCTGTCTGCAGAGCATTGCGCCCTGCAGTAATAGTCCAGGGACAGAAGTGGTGGTTAGGCGGGGAGAGTGTTAGGAGTGAGTGAAGGCTTCAAGAACCCCAACGGTCCTTCTTAGGGCCACATCTATCCGTGTGCAGTACTGTGCAGGCTGCTGTTAGTAGTGTTGCATTTTTTTTTTTTTCAAAATCGTCCGTGCAGAGCATTGCGCCCTGCAGTAATACTACAGGGACAGAATTGTGTAGGCAGGGCCAGAAGACATATATTATTGATTGAATATAGTCAGTGGGCCTTTTCTTTTTAAAAAAAGGGAAAAATTCTATGTGCCCTGCCTCTGTCAGTCCTCAGCGTTCTGTGTACGTGTGTGGTGGGTGGAGAACGTAAAAAATTCATACGCAGCCAGCTACGTTTAACAGCAGGCTTGCGCCACTTTCTTTCCTGACTGTGAAATTCCTAGCTCAGCTGTAGTTAATAACTCTGCAACACTAAAGTTCTGTGACACATTTGCAGGGGCACAACACAGTTATTAAACTTATTATTCATTGAATAGACGGAGTGGGCCTTTTCTTTTAAAAAAAAGGAAAAAAAGTATATTTGGCCTGCCTCTGACAGTCCTCAGGGCTCTGGGTACGTGTGTGCTGCGTGGAGAACGTAAAAAAATCAGACGCAACCAGCTACGTTTTACAGCAGGCTTGCGCCACTTTTTTTCCTGCCTGTGAAATTCCTTGCTCAGCTGTAGTTAATAACTCTGCAACACTAAAGTTCTGTGACACATTTGCAGGGGCACAACACTGTTATTAAACTTATTATTCATTGAATAGACGCAGTGGGCCTTTCCTTTTTAAAAAAAGGGAAAAAAGTATATTTGGCCTGCAGACTTGCGCCAATTTATTTCCTGCCTGGCAAATCAAATCACTGGTAATACAGCATGCTGAGGGGTAGGGGTAGGCCTAGAGGACGTGGATGCGGCCGAGGACGCGGAGGGCCAAGTGAGGGTGTGGGCACAGGCCGAACTCCTAATCCAGGTGTATCGCAGCCAACTGCTGCGCGATTAGGAGAGAGGCACGTTTCTGGCGTCCCCACATTCATCGCCCAATTAATGGGTCCACGCGGGAGACCGTTATTAGAAAATGAGCAGTGTGAGCAGGTCCTGTCGTGGATGGCAGAAAGTGCTTCGAGCAACCTATCGTCCACCCACAGTTCTGCGCCGTCCACAGCTGCAAATCCGAATCCTCTGTCTGCTGCTCCTCCTTCCTCCCAGCCTCCTCACTCCACTACAATGACACATGCTCAGGAGCGGGAAGACTCCCAGGAACTGTTCTCGGGCCCCTGCTCAAATTGGGCAGCAGTGGTTCCTCTCCCACCAGAGGAGTTTATCGTCACTGATGCCCAACCATTGGAAAGTTCCCGGGGTCCGGGGGATGAGGCTGGGGACTTCCGGCAACTGTCTCAAGACCTTTCAGTGGGTGAGGAGGACGATGACGATGAGACACAGTTGTCTATCGGTGAGGTAGTAGTAAGGGCAGTAAGTCCGAGGGAGGAGCGCACAGAGGATTCGGAGGAAGAGCAGCAGGACGATCAGGTGACTGACCCCAACTGGTTTGCAACGCCTACTCAGGACAGGTCTTCAGAGGGGGAGGCAAGGGCAGCAGCAGGGCAGGTTGCAAGAGGCAGTGCGGTGGCCAGGGGTAGAGGCAGGGCCAGACGAATAATCCACCAACTGTTTCCCAAAGCGCACCCTCGCGCCATGCCACCCTGCAGAGGCCAAGGTGCTCTAAGGTCTGGCAGTTTTTCACAGAGACGCCTGACGACCGACGAACAGTGGTGTGCAACCTTTGTTGCGCCAAGATCAGCCGGGGAGCCACCACCAACAGCCTCACCACCACCAGCATGCGCAGACATATGATGGCCAAGCACCCCACAAGGTGGGACGAAGGCCGTTCACCACCTCCGGTTTGCACCGCTGCCTCTCCCCCTGTGCCCCAACCTGCCACTGAGATCCAACCCCGCTCTGAGGACACAGGCACTACCGTCTCCTGGCCTGCACCCACACCCTCACCTCCGCTGTCCTCGGCCCCATCCAGCAATGTCTCGCACCGCACCGTCCAGCCGTCGCTAGCGCAAGTGTTTGAGCGCAAGCGCAAGTACGCCGCCACGCACCCGCACGCTCAAGCGTTAACCGTCCACATAGCCAAATTTATCAGCCTTGAGATGCTGCCGTATAGGGTTGTGGAAACGGAGTCCTTCAAAAGTATGATGGCGGCGGCCCCGCGTAACTCAGTTCCCAGTCGCCACTACTTTTCCCGATGTGCCGTCCCAGCCCTGCACGACCACGTCTCCCGCAACATTGTACGCGCCCTCACCAACGCGGTTACTGCCAAGGTCCACTTAACAACGGACACGTGGACAAGCACAGGCGGGCAGGGCCACTACATCTCCCTGACGGCACATTGGGTGAATTTAGTGGAGCCTGGGACAGAGTCAGAGCCTGGGACCGCTCACGTCCTACCCACCCCCAGAATTGCGGGCCCCAGCTCGGTGGTGGTATCTGCGGCGGTGTATGCTTCCTCCACTAAAGCGCCCTCCTCCTCCTCCTCCTCCAACGCAACCTCTGTCTCGCAATCAAGATGTGTCAGCAGCAGCAGCGCGTCGCCAGCAGTCGGTGTCGCGCGTCGTGGCAGCACAGCGGTGGGCAAGCGTCAGCAGGCCGTGCTGAAACTACTCAGCTTAGGAGATAAGAGGCACACGGCCCACGAACTGCTGCAGGGTCTGACAGAGCAGACCGACCGCTGGCTTGCGCCGCTGAGCCTCCAATCGGGCATGGTCGTGTGTGACAACGGCCGTAACCTGGTGGCGGCTCTGCAGCCTCATGCACGTGCCATGCCTGGCCCACGTCTTTAATTTGGTGGTTCAGCGCTTTCTGAAAAGCTACCCACGCTTGTCAGACCTGCTCGTAAAGGTGCGCCGGCTCTGCGCACATTTCCGCAAGTCCCACACGGACGCTGCCACCCTGCGGACACTGCAACATCGGTTTAATCTGCCAGTGCACCGACTGCTGTGCGACGTGCCCACACGGTGGAACTCTACGCTCCACATGTTGGCCAGGCTCTATGAGCAGCGTAGAGCTATAGTGGAATACCAACTCCAACATGGGCGGCGCAGTGGGAGTCAGCCTCCTCAATTATTTTCAGAAAAGTGGGCCTGGTTGGCAGACATCTGCCAGGTCCTTCGAAACTTTGAGGAGTCTACCCAGGTGGTGAGCGGCGATGCTGCAATCATTAGCGTCACTATTCCTCTGCTATGCCTCTTGAGAAGTTCCCTGCAAAGCATAAAGGCAGCCGCTTTGAGCTCGGAAACAGAGCCGGGGGAAGACAGTATGTCGCTGGATAGTCAGAGCACCCTCCTGTCTATATCTCAGCGCGTTCAGGAGGAGGAGGAGGAGCATGAGGAGGATGAGGAGGAGGGGGAAGAGACAGCTTGGCCCACTGCTGACGGTACCCATGCTGCTTGCCTGTCATCATTTCAGCGTGTATGGCCTGAGGAGGAGGAGGAGGAGGAGGAGGATCCTGAAAGTGATCTTCCTAGTGCGGACAGCCATGTGTTGCGTACAGGTACCCTGGCACACATGGCTGACTTCATGTTAGGATGCCTTTCTTGTGACCCTCGCGTTACACGCATTCTGGCCCCTACGGATTACTGGGTGTACACACTGCTCGACCCACGCTATAAGGAGAACCTTCCCACTCTCATTCCCGAAGAGGAAAGGGGTTCGAGAGTGTTGCTATACCACAGGACCCTGGCGGACAAGCTGATGGTAAAATTCCCATCCGACAGCGCTAGTGGCAGAAGGCGCAGTACCGAGGGCAAGGTAGCAGGGGAGGTGCGGAGATCGAGCAGCATGTACAGCCCAGGCAATGCAACAGTCTTTAAGGGCCTGGACAGCTTTATGGCTCCCCAGCAAGACTGTGTCACTGCTCCCCAGTCAAGGCTGAGTCGGCGGGAGCACTGTAAAAGGATGGTGAGGGAGTACGTAGCCGATCGTACGACCGTCCTCCGTGACGCCTCTGCCACCTACAACTACTGGGTGTCGAAGCTGGACACGTGGCCTGAACTAGCGCTGTATGCCCTGGAGGTGCTTGCTTGTCCTGCGGCTAGTGTCTTGTCGGAGAGGGTGTTTAGTGCGGCTGGAGGAATCATCACAGATAAGCGTAGCCGCTTGTCAACCGACAGTGCCGACAGGCTAACACTCATCAAGATGAACAAAGCCTGGATTTCCCCAGACTTCTCTTCTCCACCAGCGGACAGCAGCGATACCTAAGCAATACGTAGGCTGCACCCGCGGATGGAAGCATCGTTCTCTCTCACCATCCAAAACGGGGACATTTCTGCTTCATCAATCTGTGTATAATATTCCTCCTCCTCCTCCTGCTCCTCCTCCTGAAACCTCACGTAATCACGCTGAGCGGGCAATTTTTCTTAGGCCCACAAGGCTCACTCATATAATTTTTCTAAAAATTTTTTATACGTTTCAATGCTCTTAAAAGCGTTGGAACTTTAACTTGAACCAATTTTTCGTTAAACTGGGCTGCCTCCAGGCCTAGTTACCACTTAAGCCACATTAACCAAAGCGATTAATGGGTTTCACCTGCCATCTTGGTTGGACATGGCCAATTTTTACTGAGGTACATTAGTACTGTTGGTACACCAATTTTTTTGGGCCCTCACCTACAGTGTAATCATAGCAATTTCTATTTTCTTCGCCTGCACTCATGGTACAGAAGTGTGTGTGGGGTTGGCCTACACTTTAGCTACATAAATGTAACTTGGGCCTTGGCTATACTGCAGCTACTGAAATGGAACTAAGACTGCGCTCCCACTATACTGCTGCTTCGGAATTGTTCCTGGGGCCTGTGTAGGCTGCTACTATTACTTAAATGGAACTTAGACTATGCTCCTCCTATACTGCTGCTTCGGAATTGTTACTGGGGCCTGTCTTGAGTGCTACTATTACTGAAATGGAACGAAGACTGCGCTCCCACTATACTGCTGCTTCGGAATTGTTACTGGGGCCTGTCTTGAGTGCTACTATTACTGAAATGGAACTAATACTGTGCTCCCCCTATAATGCTGCTAGTGATATGTTAGTGGGGCCTGTCCTAATGCTACGGCTGAAATGTTACGAATTATGGGCTCTGCCTATACCGCTGCTAATGGTATGTCTCTGGGGTGTGGAAACAGAGGCTTCCCAAAGACATGATGGCGGCGAGGCTATTTCCCACCAACGCGGTTACTGTTAAGGTGCATATAACCACGGGCACGTGGAGAGGACACGTAGTGCCTCAAAAACATCCCCCGCCACGGCCCACTTAATCCTGGCCACATTCCGAAAACCAACAAAATAAAACCGTGCTACTAGGTCCGCAGTCACCACCACATTACCACCAACGCGGTTACTGTTAAGGTGCATATAACCACGGACACGTGGAGAGGACACATAGTGCCTCAAAAACATCCCCCTCCTCCTCCAACAATGAAAACATTCTTGGCAAATGCCTTTGCATTGGTTCGTCTGGTGGCAGTCCAAGAATTTCACCTTTACCGACACAACAAGAGAGCCCCCCCACCATCCCCCCGCCACGGCCCACTTAATCCTGGCCACATTCCGAAAACCAACAAAATAAAACCGCGCTACTAGGTCCGCAGTCACCACCACATTACCACCAACGCGGTTACTGTTAAGGTACATATTACCAGTCTGACTGGGGCATGCAGACACCTTGACAGAATGAATAGTGTGTGGCACATAGGTTCCCCATTGCTATGCCCACGTGTGCAGCTCCAGATGGCGGTGGCACAGGATTGGATTTCTCATTGCTTCTGTACAGCATTGTGGACTATCGCCCCACCACTTTTAAAGAGGGTCGCTGCCTAGCCGTGCCAACCCTCTGCAGTGTGTGCCTGCGGTTCCTCCTCATGGCAGACGCACTTATAAATAGACATGAGGGTGGTGTGGCATGAGGGCAGCTGAAGGCTGCGCAGGGACAGTTTGGTGTGCGCTGTGGACACTGGGTCGTGCAGGGGGGAGGGGGGTTGGGCAGCATGTAACCCAGGAGAAGTGGCAGCAGAGAGTCATGCAGGCAGTGATTGTGCTTTGTTGTAGGTAGTGTGGTGCTTAGCTAAGGTATGCCATGCTAATGAGGGCTTTTCAGAAGTAAAAGTTGTTGGGGGGGGGGGGGCCCACTCTTGCCGCTATTGTGGCTTAATAGTGGGACCTGGGAACTTGAGATGCAGCCCAACATGTAGCCCCTCGCCTGCCCTATCCGTTGCTGTGTCGTTCCCATCACCTTCTTGAATTGCCCAGATTTTCACACATGGAAACCTTAACGAGCATCGGCGAAATACAAAAATGCTCGGGTCGCCCATTGACTTCAATGGGGTTCGTTATTCGAAACGAACCCTCGAGCATCGCGATAATTTCGTCCCGAGTAACGAGCACCCGAGCATTTTGGTGCTCGCTCATCTCTAGTTGTTATATATTATACCACTGAGGTAACATGAAAGCTGCGCTGTGATTGGTTGTTATATATTATACTGAGGTAACATGAAAGCTGCGCTGTAATTGGGTGTTATATATCATACTGAGGTAACATGAAAGCTGCACGGTGATTGGTTGTTATATATTATACTGAGGTAACATGAAAGCTGCGCTGTGATTGGTTGTTATATATTATACCACTGAGGTAACATGAAAGCTGCGCTGTGATTGGTTGTTATATATTATACCGCTGAGGTAACATGAAAGCTGTGCTGTGATTGGTTGTTATATATTATACTGAGGTAACATGAAAGCTGCGCTGTGATTGGTTGTTATATATTATCCTGAGGTAACATGAAAGCTGCACTGTGATTGGTTGTTATATATTATACTGAGGTAACATGAAAGCTGTGCTGTGATTGGTTGTTATATATTATACTGAGGTAACATGAAAGCTGTGCTGTGATTGGTTGGTATATATTATACCGCTGAGGTAACATGAAAGCTGTGCTGTGATTGTTTGTTATATAGTATACTGCTGAGGTAACATGAAAGCTGTGCTGTGATTGGTTGTTATATATTATACTGCTGAGGTAACATGAAAGCTGCGCTGTGATTGGTTGTTATATATTATACTGAGGTAACATGAAAGCTGCGCTGTGATTGTTTGTTATATATTATACTGCTGAGGTAACATGAAAGCTGCGCTGTGATTGGTTGTTATATATTATACTGCTGAGGTAACATGAAAGCTGCGCTGTGATTGGTTGTTATATATTATACTGCTGAGGTAACATGAAAGCTGCGCTGTGATTGGTTGTTATATATTATACTGAGGTAACATGAAAGCTGTGCTGTGATTGTTTGTTATATATTATACTGAGGTAACATGAAAGCTGTGCTGTGATTGGTTGTTATATTTTATACTGCTGAGGTAACATGAAAGCTGTGCTGTGATTGGTTGTTATATATTATACTGTTGAGGTAACATGAAAGCTGCGCTGTGATTGGTTGTTATTTATTATACTGAGGTAACATGAAAGCTGCGCTGTGATTGGTTGTTATATATTATACTGAGGTAACATGAAAGCTGTGCTGTGATTGGTTGTTATATATTATACTGCTGAGGTAACATAAAAAAGCTGTGCTGTGATTGGTTGTTATATATTATACTGAGGTAACATGAAAGCTGCGCTGTGATTGGTTGTTATATATTATACTGAGGTAACATGAAAGCTGCGCTGTGATTGGTTGTTATATATTATACTGAGGTAACATGAAAGCTGTGCTGTGATTGGTTGTTATATATTATACTGCTGAGGTAACATAAAAAAGTTGTGCTGTGATTGGTTGTTATATATTATACTGCTGAGGTAACATGAAAGCTGTGCTGTGATTGGTTGTTATATATTATACTGAGGTAACATGAAAGCTGTGCTGTGATTGGTTGTTATATATTATACTGAGGTAACATGAAGGCTGCGCTGTGATTGGGTGTTATATATTATACTGAGGTAACATGAAAGCTGTGCTGTGATTGGTTGTTATATATTATACTAAGGTAACATGAAAGCTGCACTGTGATTGGTTGTTATATATTATACTGAGGTAACATGAAAGCTGTGCTGTGATTGGTTGTTATATATTATACTGAGGTAACATGAAAGCTGCGCTGTGATTGGTTGTTATATATTATACTGAGGTAACATGAAAGCTGCACTGTGATTGGTTGTTATATATTATCCTGAGGTAACATGAAAGCTGTGCTGTAATTGGTTGTTATATATTACACTGAGGTAACATGAAAGCTGTGCTGTAATTGGTTGTTATATATTACACTGAGGTAACATGAAAGCTGTGCTGTGATTGGTTGTTATATATTATACTGAGGTAACATGAAGGCTGCGCTGTGATTGGTTGTTATATATTATACTGAGGTAACATGAAAGCTGCACTGTGATTGGTTGTTATTAGAGATGAGCGAACGTGTTCGTCCGAGCTTGATATTCGTGCGAATATTAGGGTGTTCGGGATGTTCGTTATTCGTAACGAACACCATGCGGTATTCGGGTTACTTTCACTTCCTTCCCTGAGACGTTAGCGCGCTTTTCTGGCCAATTGAAAGACAGGGAAGGCATTACAACTTCCCCCTGTGACATTCAAGCCCTATACCACCCCCCTGCAGTGAGTGGCTGGGAAGATCAGATGTCACCCGAATATAAAAGTCGGCCCCTCCCGCGGCTCGCCTCAGATGCCTTGTGAGTTAGATGAGGGACAGTGCTGCTGGTACCGGAGCTGCTGTAGGGAGAGAAATAGCAGTTAGTGTAGGCTTCAAGAACCCCAAAGGTCCTTATTAGGGCCAGTAATACCTGTGAGTTGGCTGCTGTTAGCAGTGCCTTTTTTTTTTCTTTCTCAAAATCGCCTCTGCAGAGCGTTGCACCCGGCATTAGGGACAGAAGTGTTGGATAGGCGGGGAGAGTGTTAGGAGTGAGTGTAGCCTTCAAGAACCTCAACGGTCCTTTCTAGGGCCATATTTATCCGTGTGCAGTACTGTCCAGGCTGCTGTTGGCTGTGCTGCATATTTTTTTTTCTCTCAAAATCGCCTCTGCAGAGCATTGCACCCTCCATTGATACTGCAGGGAAAGAATTGTGTAGGCAGGGCCCCAACACAGTTATTATTCATTGAATATACGCAGTGGGTCCTTTTGGTGTAAAAAAAGGGAAACGAAATCTATTTGTCCTGCCTCTGTCCGTTCTAAGGGCGGTGGACACGTGTGAGCTGCGTGTACAACGTTAAAAAATCAGACGCACCCAGCTACGGTTTACTGCTGGCTTCGCCATTTGCTTTCCTTAATTGGGAAAAAAATACCTGCTCTGCCAGAGTTAATAACTCTGCTACCCTCAAGTTCTGTGACACATTAGCAGGGCCACAGCACAGTTATTAAACTTAGATTATTCATTCACTAGAGGCAGTGGGGCCTTTCGTTTTCAAAAAAGGGAAAAAATTATATTTGGCCTGCAGTCTTGCGCCAATTTATTTCCTGCCTGTGAAATCAAATCACTGGTAATACAGCGTGCTGAGGGGTAGGGGTAGGCCTAGAGGACGTGGACGCGGCCGAGGACGCGGAGGGCCAAGTCAGGGTGTGGGCACAGGCCGAGCTCCTGATCCAGGTGTGTCGCAGCCGACTGCTGCGCGATTAGGAGAGAGGCACGTTTCTGGCGTCCCCACATTCATCGCCCAATTAATGGGTCCACGCGGGAGACCTTTATTAGAAAATGAGCAGTGTGAGCAGGTCCTGTCCTGGATGGCAGAAAGTGCTTCGAGCAACCTATCGTCCACCCGCAGTTCTGCGCCGTCCACTGCTGCAAATCCGAATCCTCTGTCTGCTGCTCCTCCTTCCTCCCAGCCTCCTCACTCCACTACAATGACACCTGCTCAGGAGCGGGAACACTCCCAGGAACTGTTCTCGGGCCCCTGCTTAGATTGGGCAGGAGTGGTTCCTCTCCCACCAGAGGAGTTTATCGTCACTGATGCCCAACCATTCGAAAGTTCCCGGGGTCCGGGGGAAGAGGCTGGGGACTTCCGCCAACTGTCTCAAGAACTTTCTGTGTGTGAGGAGGACGATGACGATGAGACACAGTTGTCTTGCAGTGAGGTAGTAGTAAGGGCAGTAAGTCCGAGGGAGCAGCGCACAGAGGATTCGGAGGAAGAGCAGCAGGACGATGAGGTGACTGACCCCACCTGGTGTGCAACGCCTACACAGGACAGGTCTTCAGAGGGGGAGGCATGGGCAGCAGCAGGGCAGGTTGCAAGAGGCAGTGCGGTGGCCAGGGGTAGAGGCAGGGCCAGACCGAATAATCCACCAACTGTTTCCCAAAGCGCACCCTCGCGCCATGCCACCCTGCAGAGGCCGAGGTGCTCTAAGGTCTGGCAGTTTTTCACAGAGACGCCTGACGACCGACGAACAGTGGTGTGCAACCTTTGTCGCGCAAAGCTCAGCCGGGGAGCCAACACCAACAGCCTCACCACCACCAGCATGCGCAGACATATGATGGCCAAGCACCCCACAAGGTGGGACGAAGGCCGTTCACCGCCTCCGGTTTGCACCCCTGCCTCTCCCCCTGTGCCCCAACCTGCCACTGAGATGCAACCCCCCTCTCAGGACACAGGCACGACCGTCTCCCGGCCTGCACCCACACACTCACCTCCACTGTCCTCGGCCCCATCCAGCAATGTCTCTCAGCGCAGCGTCCAGCCGTCGCTAGCGCAACTGTTTGAGCGCAAGCGCAAGTACGCCGCCACGCACCTGCATGCTCAAGCGTTAAACGTGCACATAGCCAAATTCATCAGCCTGGAGATGCTGTCGTATCGGCTTGTGGAAACGGAGGCTTTCAAAAAATGATGGCGGCAGCGTCCCCGCGCTACTCGGTTCCCAGTCGCCACTACTTTTCCCGATGTGCCGTCCCAGCCCTGCACGACCACATCTCCCGCAACATTGTACGCGCCCTCACCAACGTGGTTACTGCCAGGGTTCACTTAACAACGGACACGTGGACAAGCACAGGCGGGCAGGGCCACTATATCTCCCTGACGGCACATTGGGTGAATTTAGTGGAGGCTGGGACCGAGTCAGAGCCTGGGACCGCTCACGTCCTACCCACCCCCAGAATTGCGGGCCCCAGCTCGGTGCTGGTATCTGCGGCAGTGTATGCTTCCTCCACTAAACCACCCTCCTCCTCCTCCTACACAACCTCTGTCTCGCAATCAAGATGTGTCAGCAGCAGCACGTCGCCAGCAGTCGGTGTCGCGCGGCGTGGCAGCACAGAGGCCGTGCTGAAACTACTCAGCTTAGGAGAGAAGAGGCACACGGCCCACGGACTGCTGCAGGGTCTGACAGAGCAGACCGACCGCTGGCTTTCGCCGCTGAGCCTCCAACCGGGCATGGTCGTGTGTGACAACGGCCGTAACCTGGTGGCGGCTCTGCAGCTCGGCAGCCTCACGCACGTGCCATGCCTGGCCCACATCTTTAATTTGGTGGTTCAGCGGTTTCTGAAAAGCTACCCACACTTGTCAGACCTCCTCGGCAAGGTGCAGCGGGTCAGCGCACATTTCCGCAAGTCCAACAGGGACGCTGCCACCCTGCGGACCCTACAACATCGCTTTAATCTGCCAGTGCACTGACTGCTTTGCGACGTGCCCACATGGTGGAACTCTACGCTCCACATGTTGGCCAGGCTCTGTGAGCAGCGTAGAGCTATAGTGGAATACTAACTCCAACATGGGCGGCATAGTGGGAGTCAGCCTCCTCAATTCTTTACAGAGGAGTGGGCCTGGATGGCAGACATCTGCCAGGTCCTTGGAATCTTTGAGGAGTTTACCCAGATGGTGAGCGGTGATGCTGCAATTATTAGCGTTACCATTCCTCTGCTATGCCTGTTGAGAAATGCCCTGCAAAGCATAAATGCTGGCGCTTTGCGGTCGAAACAGGAGATGGGGGAAGACAGTATGTCACTGGATAGTCAGAGCACCCTCATGTGTATATCTCAGCGCGGTTTGGAGGCGGAGGCAGGGGAGGAGGAGGGGGAGGAGACAGCTGGGCCCACTGCAGAGGGTACCCATCCTGCTTGCCTCTTATCTGTTCAGCGTGTATGGCCTGTGGAGGAGGAGTTGGAGGATTTGGAGGAGGAGGAGGATCCAGAAAGTGATCTTTCTAGTGAGGACAGCGATGTGTTGCATACAGGTACCCTGGCACACATGGCTGACTTCATGTTAGGATGCCTTTCTCGTGACCCTCGCGTTAGACGCATTCTTGCCACTATGGATTACTGGGTGTACACACTGCTCGACCCACGGTATAAGGAAAACCTTTCCACTATCATTCCAAAGAGGGAAGGGGTTTGAGAGTGACGCTATACCACAGGGCCCTGGTGGACAAACTGATGCTAAACTTCCCATCTGACAGCGCTAGTGGCAGAAGGCGCAGTTCCGAGGGCCAAGTAGCAGGGGAGACGCGGAGATCAGGCAGCATGTTCAGCGCAGGCAACGGAACACTCTCCAAGGCCTTTGCCAGCTTTATGGCTCCCCAGCAAGACTGTGTCACCACTCTCCAGTCAAGGCTGAGTCGGAGGGAGCACTGTAAAAAGATGGTGAGGGAGTACGTAGCCGATCGCACGACCGTCCTCCGTGACGCCTCTGCCACCTACAACTACTAGGTGTCGAAGCTGGACACGTGGCCTGAACTAGCGCTGTATGCCCTGGAGGTGCTTGCTTGCCCTGCCGCTAGCGTCTTGTCAGAGAGGGTGTTTAGTGCAGCTGGGGGAATCTTCACGGATAAGCGTACCCGCCTGTCAACTGACAGTGCCGACATGCTTACACTCATAAAGATGAACAAAGCCTGGATTTCCCCAGACTACTCTTCTCCACCAGCAGAGAGCAGCGGTACCTAAACAATCTTTTCGCTGCAACCGCAGATAAAAGCACTCTTTTCTATCACCGTAAAAAAGGGACATTTACCTTTGTCAATCTGTGTATAATATTAGTCCTCCTCCTACTCCTCCTCCTGAAACATCCTGTCATCACGCTGAACTGCCAATTTTTCTGCGGCCCAAAAGGCTCATATAACTTTTGTCTAACAATATTTCGACTTTTCTAACTGAAGCATTGAACCATCAACATGAACCAATTTTTTTTAACAGGGCTGCCTCCAGGCTCTGTTACAAATTAAGATACAGTAAGCTAAAATATTAATGGGTTTCACCTGCCCTCTCGGTTGAGCAATTTTTCTGGGGTACATTTGTACAGTTGGTACAGCAATTTTTTGGGCCCTCGCCTATACTGTAATCCAAGTAATTTTTCTGGTTTTCGCCTACACTCATGGTACACCAATGTGTTAGAGGTTGGCCTACACTCTTGCTACAGAAATGTCACCCGGGTCTGTTTGCCTATACTTCTGCCACAGTAATGCTATGGGCGTCTGCCTATACTTCTGCAACAGAAATGTTACTTCGGTCTGCCTATACTTCTGCTCCTGAAATGTTACAGGGGTCTGCCTACACTGCTGCTACACAAATGTTACTGGGGTCTGTGTATACTGCTGCCAATGAAATGTTACTGGGGTCTGTCTATACTGTTACTACTGAAATGAAACTGGGGTCTGTCTATACTGTTGCTACTGAAATGTTACTGGGGTCTGTGCATACTGCTGCAAATGAAATGTTACTAATGCTGGGCTATGCCTATACTGCTGCTACGGAAATGTTACAGGGGTCTGTTTATACTGTTACTAGTACTACTCAGATGTTACTGGGGTCTGTCTATACTGCTGCAAATGAAATGTTACTGGGGTCTGTCTATACTGATGTAAATGAAATGTTACTGGGGTCTGTCTATACTGATGTAAATGAAATGTTACTGGGGTCTGTCTATATTGTTACTACCGACATGTTACTGGGGTCTGTGTATACTGCTGCAAATGAAATGTTACTAATACTGGGCTATGGCTATACTGCAGCTACGGAAATGTTACAGGGGTCTATCTATACTGTTGCTACTGAAACATTACTGGGGTCTGTGTATACTGCTGCAAATGAAATGTTACTGGGGTCAGTCTATACTGTTACTACTGAAATGTTACTGAGTTCTGTCTATACTGCTGTAAATGAAATGTTACTGGTGTCTGTCTATACTAATGTAAATGAAATGTTACTGGGGTCTGTCTATACTGCTGCACATGAAATGTTACTGGGCTCTGCCTACGCTGCTGCTACTGTAATGTTACAGGGGTCTGTCTATACTGTTACTACTGAAATGTTACTGGGCTCTGCCTATGCTGCTGCTACTGAAATGTTACAGCGGTCTGTCTATTCTGCTGCAAATGAAATGTTTCTGGGGTTTGTCTATACTGTTACTACTACTCAAATGTTACTGGGTTCTGTCTATACTGCTGCAAATGAAATGTTACTTACTGGGGTCTGTCTATACTGCTGCACATGAAATGTTACTGGGCTCTGCCTACGCTGCTGCTACTGAAATGTTACAGGGGTCTGTCTATACTGTTACTCCCGAAATGTTACTGGGCTCTGCCTACGCTGCTGCTACTGAGATGTTACAGGGGTCTGTCTATACTGCTGTAAATGAAATGTTACTGGGTTCTGCCTATACTGCTGTAAATGAAATGTTACTGGGTTCTGCCTATACTGCTGTAAATGAAATGTTACTGGGGTCTATTTATACTGCTGCCAATGGAATGTTACAGGGATCTGTCTATACTGCTGCAAATGAAATGTTTCTGGGGTCTGTCTATACTGTTACTACTATTCAAATGTTACTGGGTTCTGTCTATACTGCTGCAAATGAAATGTTACTTACTGGGGTCTGTCTATACTGCTGCAAATGAAATGTTACTGGGGTCTGTCTATACTGCTGTAAATGAAATGTTACTGGGGTCTGTCTATACTGTTACTACCGAAATGTTACTGGGCTCTGCCTACGCTGCTGCTACTGAAATGTTACAGGGGTCTGTCTATACTGCTGTAAATGAAATGTTTCTGGGGTCTTTCTATACTGCTGTAAATGAAATGTTACTGGGGTCTGTTCAAACTGCTGTAAATTAAATGTTACTGGGGTCTGTTTATACTGCTGCTACTGAAATGTTACTGGGGTCTGTCTATGCTGTTACTAGTCAAATGTTACTGGGCTCTGCCTATGCTGCTGCTACTGAAATTTTACTGGGGTCTGTCTATAATGCTGCAAATGAAATGTTACTAATACTGGGCTATGCCTATACTGCTGCAACGGAAATGTTACAGGGGTCTGTCTATAGTGTTACTATTGAAATGTTATTGGGGTCTGTCTACACTTCTGCTACAGAAATGTTACTGGGGTCTGCCTAGACTTCTTCTGCAACATAACTGTTAGTGGGGTCAGCTTATACCTTTGCAACAGTAATATTACAGGAGTCAGTGCATAGTATGGGTGCACTATGTTTTCCCATCGCGGTGACAGAGTATCAGCAGGCACATATCCTTATTGGAAGCAGGCCAGCTGAGAGCCACTTACTCCCGGACTGATTTTGGACTGATTGAAGAGGCCTTTACTTGTAATCATCTTTGGGAATTCCTGACAAAGATGAGTGGTATAGCCAGAAACTTGCATTGCTAACACTTTGCAATGGTCAACAGAAAACATATGAATGAAGCCTTTCCATATTTCTGATTGAGATGAGGAGTTCAGACTTTAAGTTCCTAAAATATCCGTTTTATTGCTATCAAATGCCCCTCTTGTCTCAGAAAATACTAGCTTTTCCACATAGCTGTTGTTGCTTCCGCTTGGATTTTGTGGCTTTACTTTTGTCCAGTGGCTCTTAGGCGGATCTGAAGGTTTGATTTTGCCCATGGAGGCAAAATCCACGGTGGAGGCCCGGAACCCAGCCTGAACCTGGGCCCGCTAACATGGTTCCCACCAAGACTATAGTGGGTCCTGGTCATGCTGTTTGGCCTTGTAATGCCACCTCCTCCTCCTGCTGGGGGTCAGAGGGTCAGCAATGCACATCATGTATTGGGATTCAGTAATGTACCGTCGGTGGGTTCTAGGGAGCCACCCATGCTGTGGGTGCATACAGAATTCCCATAGCTGAGTTGTACCTGCCTGTGACTATTAATAAAAAAAAAAACTGACTGGGGCATGCAGTGTGGGCTGAAGCCCACCTGCATTTAATCTGACGTTAGCTCAGCTGTCCGGGGCACTGAAATGGGATTTATTTATGTACCGCCGGTGGCTTCCTGGGACCCACCCATGCTGTGGGTGGACACGGAATTCCCATTGCGGAGATGTACCTGTCTGTGACTATTTATAAAAAAACCCAGTCTGACTGGGGCATGCAGTGTGGGCCAAAGCCCACCTGTATTTAATCTGATGTTAGCTCAGCTGTGCAGGGCACTGCAATGGAATGTATTTATGTACCGTCGGTGGGGTCCGGGGACCCACCCATGCTGTTGGTGCACACAGACTTCCCATCGCGGTGTTTGACCTCTCTGGCACAAAGACACTGACTGCCTTGGGTAGGGGGCAGAGTGCAGATGGCTTTCCCCTTGCAGTGTCGATTGAGCTATCCGACACCTAGACAGAATGAATACTGTTTGGGCACATGGATTCCCCATAGCTATGTAACTCATGCCCACGTTTGCAGCTCCTGACGGAGGTTGGCTCTTTATTGGAATGAAGATCGAACGTCAATTTCTCTTTGATTCTCTACAGCATTGTGGGCTATCGCCCCGCCCCTTTTAAAGAGGGTCGCTGCCTGGCTCTGCCAACCCTCTGCAGTGTGTGCCTCTGGTTCCTCCTCATCGCAGACGCACTTATAAAAAGACATGAGGGTGGTGTGGCTATGAGGCCAGCGTGTGGCATGAGGGCAGCTGAAGGCTGCCCAGGGACACTTTTGTGTGCGCTGCGGATGCATGTAACCCAGGAGAAGTGGCAGCGGTGTGTCCCCCAGGCAGTGCTTGTTCTTGTTTGGAGGTAGTGTGGAGCTTAGCTAAGATGTGTCTTGCTAATGAGGGTTTGTCCAAGTAAAAATTGTTGGGGGGGGGGGGGTGGCTCACTCTTGCCGCTATTTTGGCTTAATAGTGAGACCTGGGAACCTAAGATGCAGCCCAACATGTAGCCCCTCGCCTGCCCTATCCATATCTGTGTCGTTTTCATCACTTTCATAGGTTTTGAAGATTTGCACAAATGAAAACCTTAGCAAGCATGGGTCATATACAAAAATGCTCCGGTCGCCCATTGACTTCAATGGGGTTCGTTACTCGAAACGAACCCTTGAGCATCGCGGAAAGTTCGACTCGAGCAACGAACACCCGAGCATTTTGGTGCTCGCTCATCTCTATTAAAAACCAGATGATAAAATGGGTTATTCAAAATGAAAAGGGATGCATGTTTACACATGGGGGTCTTCTGAGGTGGGGCGGATTAACAAGGTGCATACAGGAAAGACATTACTTAAATTAAAAATAAATACAAATCTGAGTAAAGATGTTAACAAAGTCTATAAAATATAAAAGTGAAAGTTCATGTTTAAAAAGACTTAATAAAACAGGTTCCCTCTGCCAGGTCCTCACCGCACCCCTCATTGAGGTCGTTGGGTGTAGATGTGTTCAACCTGGAGATCCAAAACATCTGTTTTATTCCAAGTCTGGAAAATTCCCCTTGAGGGATCTTCGCTAGTGGAGTTAAGCACATTCTGGATGGGCCCCTGTTGTGGTGGTTCAGAAAGTGCCTTGAAACGCTGGACTATGTGAACCCCTTCTGGATATTTGAGCGGTTTGTTTGCTCCTATCCTTAATGCGTTGATCGTCCGGCCTGAGAACTTCAAACCACAAGGGCATTCCAGTAGATAAATTACATAACTGGATCAACAATTTTAGAAGCCCCTCAGGGTAATCAAGATGTTTTCTTGCTCCATGGTGCACAATAGGGGTGGCTTAATGCAAAAGGGCATTGTGTGATGTGAAAGTTTGCCATGTCGAACTATGCAGGACTTCTTTCTGTCATGGACATGGACTGTGGAGCCACTGGACCCATCAACCAGTTTTGCTTTAGGCTACTCCCGGTGTGGCTGGCAGCTGATCCCTGACCAAACACAAATTATTGGCACATCCAAGTATGTACTTCTCCTCTGATAGCTTAAGACATTAAATCTGCATGGGCTCTGCATCACTAGGCGAAGGGGTAATCCGGGAAGGAAAAAGTGGCATTTAAAATCTGGGTGCCAGTCGGTAAGACCTCTTCGCCTGGGCAACCTTTTTGCTCCTCTCCTGAAAATGCAGATCTATTCTTGTAGCCAGAAAGATCATGGCGTCCAGGGAAAATGGAATTACACAACTTGCCAGTTGTCCTTAATGTGACCTGCCAGACCCTTCCAAAACACCGCTACTAGGGCCCCGTTGTTCCAGCCCAACTCCGAGGCCAAGGTTCGGAATTGAAGGGCGTACTATCCCACAGGGAGACTACCCTGGCGTAGACATAACAGGGAGGAGGAAGACGAAGTAGTAGGACCAGGCTTATCGAATGCTTCAGAACATCTCCAGAACAATACTGAGATTATTGACCACAGGATCATCTCTCTCCCAGAGGGCGTTCACCAAGGCCAACGCCTGTCCGGAAAGGTGAGAGATCATGAAAGCCATTTTAGCGTAGTCAGTTGGGAACAGGTGAGATAACAGCTTAAAGTGTAGTGAGCACCAATTCACAAATCCACGGCATTGTCCAGGATCTCCCTCATAATGTGGGTGGAATAGATAAGCGAGGGTCGGATCTACCCGCTAAGGCTGACTGTGGTGGCGGAGCTGGGGTTCTGTCCTCTGCGAGGACTGAGGTACCACTGCATCACTAGACATGGAGCTCAGACAAGTGCCCAGATTGTACAAATACCATAGGATCTGTTCTTGGCGGTCACGCTGTTGAACTAATTCTTAAAACAGACCTTCACCGTAAATAATCATCTTTATTGAGCAACTCATTAAAAATTAGAGGGCTAACATAGACAGACTAACACAAAACTACAAAGCCACAAAAATCTCTGACTCCACTGGGCTGGGATTGATGTGAGCCCCGGTTCAGGAGGAGAGGCGATGGTCTCAGGCTCCCTGAACCACAACTGGTTGTAAGAGAGCGGAAATTAGTGGGTTAAATTAACCTGCAGTGGTCTAGAGCCAGAACAGGGGTAAATATTCCTGAGCGTTGACAATGCAGGACTTAGGATGGCTTTACACGAGCGCGTTTTTGCGCGTACATAGGTGCACACCCATGTAAGGGCAAAAACCCGTGTGAATGCAGGTCCGTGCAGTGTTTTTAATGGAGCCGCGGCTGCAGCTCCCGGTTGCTCCATTGAAAACAATGGTCTGCCGGCCCCCTGCATTCTTTTTCAGGGAAGGGCTTAACATATAAGCTCTTCCCTGAAAAAGAAAAATTTCAGTGTAAAAAAAAAAAAAAAAATTACTTACCTCTCCACCGCTGCTTTGTCCCCTGCTAGTTAAAAGAATTCCCCGCTGCTACATCTGCCAAATCTGTGACAGATGCGGCAGAGGAATTCTTCAATTCTCTCCCACAGCTGTCACACATGTCAGCTGCGGTAGAGGATTCTGCTGCCAGCAATTGATTTCAGGGAAGGGCTTTAAATATAAGCCGTTCCCTGAAAATCAAGTAAAAGGGGTTTAAAAAGCAAAAACAAAATTAGATACTCACCTTGCTTCAGCTGCCGGGGGCTCAGCTGCGTCTTCTCCTGCTGTCCACTGCAGTGTGGTCCTGATCTATCAGCAGGCGGGCATTTAAAATCCTCGCCTGCTGAAAGAGCTGAATGCAATTGGCTGAGGTGCTCAGACAATCACAGGCAGCTCTCCCCGAATGAATGACGGGTGAGAGCTGCCTGTGATTGGCTGAGCACCTTACATTTAAAGCCCTTCCCTGAAATCAATTGCTGGCAGCAGAATCATCTGTCGCAGCTGACATGTGCGACAGCTGCGGTAGAGAATTGAAGAATTCCTCTGCTGCATCTGTCACAGATGTGGCAGATGTAGCAGCAGGGAATTCTTTTTACTAGCAGGGAAGAAGGAAACATCTGCTGCATTCGGCAGATGTGTTCTTCATCCCCGCGGGGGTAACGGCAGTGGCGGACAGGTGTGTATATTTTTTATATATATATTTTTTTTTTACACTAAAATGTTTCTTTTTCAGGGCAGGGCTTATATGTAAGGCCCTTATATGTAAAGCCCTTCCCTGAAAAAGAATGCAGGGGGCCGGCAGACCATTGTTTTCAATGGAGCCGCCGGCAGCAGCCGCGGTTCCATTGAAAACAATGCGTGTGTTCCCTATGGTGCACACATGTCCTATCTTTGCAGGCAAACACCTGTAAAACACGGACATGTGAACACACCATAGGGAATGCATTATTGTATATAATGTATATAAACGACTTCCTCCCGCTATATGCCGGTATATACCAGATCAGATGGAACAAGCCTGGTGAAGTAACTATATACCTCCTAATCCCAGGTGAAAGTTCAAGTTCAACTAATCTATGGTTCCTGCTTGAATAGTTCAAAAGCTGATGCTGAGATGATCTGTTTATGGGGTGATGCAAGGGTCTGAGATGACTTGTTTATGGGGTGATGCAAGATGCTGAGATGACTTGTTTATGGGGTGATGCAAGGTGCTGAGATGACTTGTTTATGGGGTGATGAAAGGTTCTGTTTATGGGGTGATGCAAGGGTCTGAGATGACTTGTTTATGGGGTGATGCAAGATGCTGAGATGACTTGTTGATGGGGTGATGCAAGGTTCTGTTTATGGGGCAATGCAAGGTTCTGTTTGTGGGGTGATGGAAGGTTCGACGTGCTTCCATGTCAGATTATGGACATTTCAGCAGGAACCTTTCACATAGCATCACTATTAGCAGTGTCGCTACTAGATAGTGGATCTTGCATGGGTTAGTGAACTGAACTAGGTAGAAGGTAGCCAACTCTGATCCACAGAGAAGGGGCCACAGTGTTAGCTGAGCTGGCCTATTGATATTTATGGTCGATCAGCGCCAACGTTAACACTATAGTCTATAGATTATATTGCTGTAACAGCAGTCATTTCCCCTTGGTTTGTTGCTAGTCACACCAGCTATGACCAGCAGATGTTGCCTGAAGGGCTGGTGCTATAGTGGTCATGACCAGCAGCTACCTTAAGTTCTATATATATTCGTATAGTAGGCACCTAGCTAGCAGTTTTAGATGTCAGAGATGAACAGTATAAAACAAAAAAGAGGCTGAGCCTCCGGCCTTGGTGGTAGACCAGAGGATATGACACTCTGACAGAGTAGCCCAGAATATACGGAAAGTCATCTCTGTTCATCTCTGACATCTAAAACTGCTAGCTAGGTGCTTACTACAAAAATATATACAGAACCTTAGGTAGCCGCTGGTCATGACCACTATAGCACCAGCCCTCCAGGCAACATCTGCTGGTCATAGCTGGTGTGACTGGCAACAAACCAAGGGGAAATGACTGCTGTTTCTGCAATATAATCTATAGACTATAGTGTTAACTTTGGTGCTGATCGACCATAAATATCAATAGGCCAGCTCAGCTAACACTGTGGCCCCTTCTCTGTGGATCAGAGTTGGCTACCTTCTACCTAGTTCAGTTTACTAACCCATGCAAGATCCACTATCTAGTAGCGACACTGCTAATAGTGAAGCGATGCGATAGGTTCATGATGAAATGTCCATAATCTGACATGGAAGCACGTCGAACCTTCCATCACCCCATAAACAAGTCATCTCAGCACCTTGCATCACCCCATAAACAAGTCATCTCAGGACCTTGCATCACCCCATAAACATGGTATCTCAGCACCTTGTATCATCCCATAAACAAGTCATCTCAGCACCTTGCATCACCCCATAAACAAGTCATCTGAGCACCTTGCATCACCCCATAAACAAGTCATCTCAGCACCTTGCATCACCCCATAAACAAGTCATCTCAGCACCTTGCATCACTCCATAAACAAGTCATCTCAGCACCTTGCATTACCCCATAAACAAGTCCTCTCAGCACCTTGCATCACCCCATAAACAAGTCATCTCAGCATCACCTTTTGATCTATTCAAGCAGGAGCTATAGATTAGTTGCACCTGTGATTAGGAGGTATATAGTTACTGGACCGGGTTGTTCCATCTGATCTGGTATATACCGGCATATAGCAGGAGGACGCAGTTTATATACGTCTCTAGTCTTTAATTCCTGCATTCTGACCAATCAGGAAAATTTACTCCTGTGCCGACTTTAGACCGCTGCGGGTTAATTTAACCCACTAATTTCCGCTCTCTCATAACCAGTTGTGGCTCAGCGAGCCTGAGACCATCGCCTCTCCTCCTTAACTGGGGCTCACATCAATCCCAGTGGAGTCAGAGGTTTGTGTTAGTCTGTCAATGGTGGCCCAATAAACCCCATCCCAATAAATTGTATTACTGTAAGTGTCTGTAACTGAGAAGGGCTTAGATAATTGATTGTAGAGGCAATAACTGGGCTGAGATTCAGTAAAAGAAGCAGTTTATACGTCCGTTTAATCTAATGCGCCTCGGAGAAAGAAGCATTTTTGTTGCATCTTTTGTCAGTCTGTGTAGACAAAAAAATCCCATCTCTGATCTGGAGCATTTGTGCGCTATGCCAGCTTATGCTACGTCGTAAATTATAGTAAAACCGTCAGGTCACTCCTTGTACCACTTTTGTAAAACAGGGCGAGCAAGCTACAAAATTGGAAAAAGTTTCACATTTTGGCGCAGAATAGCTGTGTCCAAAGTTACCACTTTTGTAAGCCAGAAAACTGACAGAAGTGCCCCGAAAAATTCCTCTTCCATGTTAAGAATCTTCTGGGTGGATCTGAAATTGCGCCCCCCATGTGATTAGGCCTCCGTGTGAGAAGATACAGATAGCACTGGACACGGCGTTCGGGTTTTCTGCGGTTTACTACTTTTTTATGGCAATTTATAGAAAATGACAAAATAACGTTCTGACCATCTGGCAGGAAGAGGAAGAAGACGACAAGAAGCAGAAAACCACAGAAAATGTAAATTATAACAAGGAACCACAAGGAGTCGGGAGGCAGAAGGACGGATGATGGCTCAGGGGGCCGCGCAGTAAAGGAAGATTAGAGATCAGCGGCGCCTGATCAGACCCATATTAGAGAAAGAATAGGAGTCCATCAGCAAGGATGGTCACCTGACCTGCCGCCTGTTCCTGGATGCAGACGATGAGCTGCGCAGGAGAGGCGATGGGGAGCCCCGCTCGTAGAAATGTAATCTATCCATGGATGTAATGGCAGCACGTTAGGACATGAATTGTCAGCTCTTGTGTCCGGTCTCTATGGAGAAGCTCTGGGGAGAAGCGTCACGTCAGCTGTTTCTCGTGTTGTGAAATGTCCCAAGAGAAAAAAACAAATGGGGATATTTCTATTTATTTGTGGTTTCTTCACAATTCTCTGTAATTCCCCGTTTTTGCCGTGACGGCACCGATCAGCGCGGTAGTCATGTGACCGTAGAGCGCGCCAACAGACCAGAATACCCACATCTATTCCCATCCATTGGTAGAGCTTTTTGGATGTTCTGTGTAACCCAAAGGCGCGGCGTATTGTCGACAATTCACTTCTTCCATCATGTGATGCACATCCCCGGCCGATTCCCTGCTCTTCCCCGGCTGCAGACTGCGGGGCAAGTCAGAGAAAACTGCACTAAAATCCTCAGCAGAGCGAAGGGCAGAGAAGTGAGCCGGACCTTGGGGGACCCAGGGAGACCCAGCCCCTCAGAGTGTGCATTGTAGCCAACGCATGCACCTGATTCGCCAGATCTTCCAGCCAATCACCTGTGCTGAAGAACAGGCCTGGCTGTAATCACAATTGAAGCTTTCATGCCTAGTGGTCCTATATCTCTACGGCTCAGAGGGCACATGCCCACTCGCACCTGGGCCCAGTTTGCCTCTGGCATGGATTTGCCCAACTGAAAAGGGCTAAATCTGCGTACGGCCTGCACTAAACTCAAGTGCAAAGCCATGTCAAAAATCTGTGCAGAAAACCTTTTTCTAGAGCCTCTTGTATTTTTTACACAACAAGCTTTATTGCTAGTCAGACCATAAATACAATGTATGGTGGGAAGTGATGTCATCAATAGGACGCTCCTTTTTACCCCCCGGTGGGACCACTGCACCAAGCGGACGTCCTTCCAGAGTAGTAAAGGGATGAGGACCACAGCAGACCCAGCGGACGTGGACAGGGGCCACGCTCACACAGACCATCGTTTAAACGCAATGGTTTACTCTCATTTTTCAGTTCGTGTTGCCTGTCTTTGGCCTCCATGACTGCAGTCACCCTCGGCGGCCGCTCTCCACCATAGATGTGGGGAGGGATTTGCATCCATTCCTGGAAGAGCTTCAGATAGTGATGGGGGGATGATGGGCGTGCATGGATAATAATAATAATCATTATTTACATGGTACCAACTTATTCCACAGAGCTTTCAAAGCGGGGGGGGGGGGGGGGGGCACAAGACAAGACGACAATTACATGTGATATGCAATCAGTTTGAAACAAACGGGTGGGGGAGAGGGTGATACAGGAGGTAGAAGAGGGGGGAATCGAGGTACACAGTCTGTACGGGAGTTACATGTGGAAATCAGTTATTAGGAAGCAAACGGGGTGGGGGAGGTATGGAGGTGCAGGGGAGAGATTGTATGCAATATGCAGGGTGGAATTTGTGGGGAGCCACAGGGAGGTGCAGGGGACTAGGTCAGGAGATTTGGTATGCCTCCCTGAAGAGCTGCATTTTAAGACACATCTGAAATCAAGAATTGTCCGGATGACTTGGGGTAGAGCATTCCAGAGGATGGGTGCTCCTCTGATTAAGTCCTGGAGGCAAGCATGTGAGGTTCGGATTAGTGGGGTGTTTAGTCTGAGTGTGTTACTGGATCAGAGTGTGCGGGCTATGGGTGTACAGAGGGGCAGGAGGGAGGCAATGTACGGTGGCGCGGCACCATGGTGCAGCTTCCCATAGGGTGACCCCGGGCACAGAGCGTACATTAAGGACCTGGGAGGGCAAGATGGACACTGTTCACAGTGGCATTTAGCCTCGGGCAGGGCAGCGCTGGGTCTCTTCCGGTCAACCTTAGGAGAGGGATGCCAATTAAACTTGCGAACAGGGAGAGGGGTTGTCATGGGTGACGCCACCATTCAGTTACCCACCAGAAAAACCCTAGGTGGTAAATAATTGAGTTGCAGACTGGAGTAACGTACCTCAGGTCCCCGGAAACCGACAGGGCCTGGCAAAACTTTACTTAGCATGAAGACTGAATGTAAGGCACAATGTGTACAAACAGACCTGCAGGTAGAGCAACATTAGAGTACCTCTACAAGGTGATCCTTGAGCACAGAACGGCTGTGTAGGAAAAACAGAAATTAATACCTTTACGGAGGGATCCCTAGGCACTGGAAGTCCGCGTAGGTAATGCAACTGGAAAGTAGGTCATGCTGCACACTGGCACCAATGAACAAATTAGAGGTCAATGGAGGGCCCTCAAGGGGCGTGGCTAGCCAGCGGCGGGAAAAGGCGCACCTGAAAGAGCTCCAGGCTGAAGGAGACGAACGGCGCAGATTACGCCTCCCTGACCGCACCTGGAGGGCCGAAAAGAGCAGCGCTGACACCACCAAGACGAGAGCTGCAAAAGGAGACCTCTCGCGGCCCGCTTGCCGACACCGCGATTTCGGGGCCTACTCGGCCGGGTGAAGCACCAGCCTAAATTTGCGGCCGCCGCGGACCAGAAGTGAGTGCCGCGGACCGGAAGTGAGCGCCGGCCGCAGCGGACCTTTGCAGAAGCTCAGCAGGAGAAGGGGCACAACTGCTGGAGACCGCAGACCATCCGGGGAGCACAGGAGGAAGGAGGTGAGAAGACCGCAGCCCCACAAACAAAGGACCTCCAGCAGAGCAACCACAGGAGTGGGAGCAGGAGGGAGGAGACATCAGAGAGGAGGTGGGTGGAAGCCCTGGCCCCATTAAAGCCACATAAAACCATCTCTAAGGCTGAACCCAGAGCCCCTGCACCACTCCCCCCCCAGATAAGAGAACTGCTGCCTACCAACAAGTGGGGCCACTAGCAAACAACAAGGCCCACAGAAGAGAACGCGCATGGGCGGAGCCTGACCGCTGAGCGTGATGGAGGTCTGAGAGAGAGCTCCGTCTCAGCGGCACCCACAGCGATTGTTTTCAGCGGCTAGAAGAAGCACAGATGGGCAAAATCAGCAAAGATAAAGGGGGAGACTCCCTGGGCACCCCGCGATCACAGAAAGGTCAGACGGATCTCCAGCGTTACCGTAAAGAGAGGCCCTCTCGTTCTCCCCGCACTCAGCTCAAGATGACGCCGGCCCACGAGGCTGCAGCTCGGCACAGTAAGGAGGGGGAGGATGAGGGATCATCAGAGGGAGAGGAGGGGGAGAGCGTTTCCAGAGCATTTATGAGGGAGCTGCTCTCACAATCCCTGCTGCCACTAAGATCTGATCTGGTAGAAATAAAAGAAGATCTTAAGCACATGGGCAGACGTGTAGAGGAATTAGAGTCCACATCTGCATCCCTGGTCATGCACACTTGTGAGATGGAGAGAATACTAAAGGAGCAGCATGACCAGCTTAATAAATCGCTCATTCCACAGGAGGACCTAGAGAATAGGAATCACCGTAGTAATATACGCATTAAAGGACTTCCTGAGTCTTGGGCCAGTGACTGTCTGACAAAAGTGGCCAGTGAAATATTCGCCACCCTGTTGGGGAGTGATAGGGTATCCTCTGTGGTGATTGAAAGAATTCATAGAGCCCTGAGACCACTACCCCCAGCATCCGCACCGCCAAGGGATGTGGTTTGTAAGTTACTAGCCTTCCAGGGAGCAGTGGCAGTACTGAGGGCAGCCAGACAACAGAGGGATCTATGCTATGCCGACGTACCTATACAAATCTATCATTACTTGCCACCTTCGATGCTGGCGAAACACAGAGCCCTTCGCCCACTCCTAACAATACTCAGGGAGAAAGGAATTAAATATGCTTGGCTATTCCCTTTTGGACTGGGTTTCTCGCATAAAGGCCAAAAATTTAATATACGGTCCCCAGAGGAACTACAACAAATATGGCAAGCTTTGGACATCGAGCCGTTACAACTTCCGGGTTGGCTCCCTTTGCCTGACCTACCGAAATTTACCAAATTAACCGCACCGGAGAGCTGGCAATTGGTGTACAACCATAAATCACCAAAAAATAAGAAAAAGAAATCTAGAGAGGAGATTACAGAAATGGACACTTGAAGGAAAGAACTTCATATTACTTGATGTCCCTTTAGAAGAGTTCAGTACGGAATGTACACCTCTTCCTTGGCCGAATGTTTGCAGTATGAGTTGATAAATGTTATTGCTGGTTTCGTTCTCACTTATTCGTCGCTATATCTTTTTAGCACTAATGACTCCACCGCTTTTTCAAGTAGGGGGCGCTGACCCTCCTCTACATACACGTACCCTCTATTAACGTGGTTGGGGGGAGGGGGAGATCCCCTGATATATCTGGCCCGCTGGCCCTCACTCACTCTGGAGTGAACGGTGGACAGGGAGTCTAACTGGAGGGTCTTAATCGATACCCCCAGGGTCAATTTATTCAGTAATAGCCCTAATCCCCCCAAATACACAACTACACTTTTTATTTGATGCCCATCATAGATAAGACAACGTATTGGGTGCCTGCCAGGTCAGGCTACCTAAATTGTTCAACAGTTGTACTGTCTGACGTTCAGACACTACTTAGCAGTGTTTACTAAAGCTCGCCCTCTTTGTGGTAGAAGGATACGGGATCCTGTTGATTCCTCTCCAAATACCACACTTACAGTTATTTAGCTGATTACCAGTAATTACTGGTATCCCTTCAATACCTACCTTCACCTCCTTCCCTACCTACTTTTCCCAAACCCCTTTTCCCTGGGTGGGGGAGAGGACGCCTAAATACAGACAAGACCATATTGCCTAACTGTGTCTCTTTTTATTTTTAGCTCCAGATTGTTTCTTTGCTCTGCAGACCACAAGACATGAGAGATCTACGCTTTACATCGTTCAATGTCAAGGGCCTCAGCTCCCCCCTGAAACGCCATAATGTGGCGCTCCTTCTAAAAAGGTACGAATCAAAAATTGTCCTTCTCCAAGAGACCCATTTCAGGGGGGATAGGTGTTTCGCACTGTCGGGGAAAAAATTCTCTCAGGCCTTTCATAACGCTCACCCCACCTCGGCCTAGAAAGGGGTATCTACATTGATTCATAAGTCAATAAATTTCATATATGAATCTAAGTACGCTGATGGTGAGGGAAGAGTATTATTTCTTAAAGGTTCCATAGAGCACACAAAAGTCACCATCGCTAACATCTACACCCCAAACGTAGATCAGGTCCCCTGGCTATTAAAACAGCTGGAGGTATTAAAACATTTTGCCTCTGGACATATAATCTTGGGAGGGGATTTCAATGTCACCCTAAACCCACTACTGGACTCCTCTGTGGGCCGATCGCAGGTCCCGCAAACAAAACTGAGACGACTTGGCCGGGCCATACAGGAATTGGAAGTGGTTGACGCATGGCGACTACTCAACCCTTCAACAAAAGACTTTACTTTTGTTTCGCCGGTCCATACCTCATTTCAAAGGTTGGACTACCTCTTCGTGTCTTCTAGTCTTCTCACGTCTCTTGAAAAAGCCACAATGGATCCAATGACCGTCTCCGACCATGCCCCCATCCCCATCACTTTACGCCCATTCCAACACACGAATAGAGAGTGGAGATGGAGGCTGAACCCTTCACTGCTAGACTCTGAAAAAAAAAATTGCCCTCACCAAGGCAATCGAGGAATACTTCCTCCTTAATTTAAATGGAGGGGTCGGCATCCTCACAGTGTGGGAGGCCCATAAAGCCTTTGCCAGAGGTCTGTTAATAGCCTTGGGTTCTAGGACCAGAAAAAGGGAGCAAAAAGAAATAGACGACATGCTTGCCCAAATTGCTTCATTAGAACTAACGGTTAAGCTTTCCCAAACAAGAGCCAACTTAGCAAAATTAGATGAACTGAGAAAAGAACTACGGCTCTCTTTGGAATTTAACAAAAAGACTCTATATATGAAACACGTAGTATATGCCCAAGGAAACAAGGGTAGCAAATTCATGATGTCGTTAATCAAAAAAGCCCGGGCTAAAAACCTAATTAGATCGATCAAAACGGATTCTGGGAAGCTGGTCGAAACAACACCAGAAATCGCTAAAGAGTTCCAACTCTTCTACACAGACCTATATAACATACAGGGTTCTAAACCAGTGGAAGAGATTAATAAAACTAAGGAACGAATCAATTGAATATGCCTAGATTGAACAAAGAAGAGGCAAATACACTGCTATCCCCCGTCTCCCAGAACGAAGTGAATGAACTTTTAGCTTCGTATCCACCAAATAAGAGTCCAGGCCCAGACGGCCTAACATTGGCCTATTATAAAACCCTGCAAACAGTTCTAGTTCCCAAGTTAACGGACCTATTCAATGCCCTCCTCTCCGGTGCTACATTACCCAAACAAGTACAGGAAGCCCAAATAACACTAATTCATAAAGAAGGCAAATATGCCACTTTATGTGGCAACTGTAGGCCCATATCTCTTATAAATTTTGATACTAAGCTCTGGGTGAAATTCTTAGCCAAGAGACTTGAGGTGTTTCTCCCCCGGTTGATTAATGAGGAGCAGGCTGGGTTTGTGAAGGGGAGAGAGGGCAGAGGTAACTGCCATAGACTTCTACATGCGGCCTATTATGCCCAACGCCATAATATCCCACTCGCCATTATCGACACGGACGACGAAAAGGCGTTTGATAGGGTTAACTGGACCTATATGAAAAGTGTCCTGATCCATTTCAACTTCCCCTCAGAATTTGTGACCGCCATCTTTTTGCTCTATTCCAATCCGCATGCAAGAATAAAAATCAATGATGGAATGTCCCATCCATTTGAAATTAAAAATGGAACACGGCAGGGATGCCCTTTCTCCCCCTCTCTATTCATTCTAGCCCTCGAGCCTCTTGTAGTTCAAATTAGGCAAGACCCGAACATAAAGGGACTAGCCATAGGGGATAATCTACTATCATCAGCCGCCTTTGCAGACGATATCGTTTTTTTAATCACTAATCCCAGAGAGGGCTTAACCAGACTAGTGGAACTCTTGAATGGTGTCGGAGAAATCTCAAACTTTAAGATAAACTTTCACAAGTCTACAGCATTAAATATTTCATTACCCCTGACCCTCTCCAGAACCCTCTCCTCGACTTCCCCATTTACATGGTCGGAGACCTCATTGGACTATTTGGATGTTACAATAACTAAAAGACCAGAAGACTTATTCGCGAAAAATTTCATACCAGTTCTAAACAAAATAAAAAACCTCTTGAGAACATACGATATTCCGACCATATCGTGGTTCGGTAGGAAGAACATTCTAAAGACATATATTCTCCCTATAATTCTGTACAGGATTAGAATGCTTCCTATACATATCCCTTCAAGCTTTTTTAAATCCCTGCATACAATTTTTTCGGGTTTAGTTTGGAGGCAAAGAAGACCCAGGCTGGCATATAGCCTCATGATCAGAAGAGGAGCAGAGGGTGGCATTGATCTCCCCAATATACCAGATTACTACCGAGCATCCCAGTTAAGTTACTGGATGAACTTGGTGTACCCGGTGAGGGATGGTCTGCTTCCAAACCTGGCGAGTGGACTTAGTGGGAAAACACTAGCTGAAACTCTCTGGTTCCCAGAGAAAAACAGCTACAGGGCAAAGAATTTTAATCCCCTTCTGAGAGGCCCCTGTGAGGTATGGGATGGTTTGAGGGGTAAACTGGCCCCAAACCCGTCCCCAACCACTCCTCTTAATCTAGTTCACAAACTACTAGGCAGCAAATCGGACCCAGCCATCACTTCGTGGTGGAAGAATCTCGACAAGTACTGTATAGGCGACTTGCAGGCGTTGGCCCATCTTCCTCCTACAGAGATCTTACAAGCTCTTCTACCCTCTCATAAACTCTCATTTCTACAACAGGCCTCGCTAACCAGAACATTAGGAGACTTTATTAAAACTTTTAAATCTACCAGACCTTTACTACCATTCGAGAGCAACTTAAGTAGCAAAAACAATAGCTCAAGGAGAATCTCATGAATCCGCAAAAACTATATTGTCCCCCGTTATGATGGCAGGCCAGCCTTCATCTCCTCGTGGGAGAGAGAATTGAGCATAGCACTTACACAGGAAGAGGTCAAATCAATACTAGGGACCTCACTTGGTATCTCCCCCTGCATTCTATCACAAGAATCCCATTATAAGATACTTGTACGGTGGTATAAAACTCTGCAATGGCTCCACGCGTACAAATTATCTGATCAAGACAAATGTTGGAGATGCAGAGGGGAGGTAGGTTCATACCTACACTTATGGTGGAGCTGTCCGTCCCTGCGGTCCTTTTGGAAAGGGGTGGAGGAGTTGTTGGGCAGGATTAAACCAAATTTCTCTTTGGCACCCGAGGTGCTGCTCCTATGGAAGCCCACTGCGTCGTTCCAACCCCGCAAAGATAAACTAATAGCCTTTCTCATGGACGCAGCAAAGGCCCTGATTCCCCTACTCTGGCAGTGCGATACAACCCCCTCCACGAAACAATGGAAAGAAAAGGTGGACTAAATTTACAATTTGGAAGAGCTATTGAGCTGGAACAGAGGCACACATGATAAGTTCACCAAGATATGGAACCCATGGCGGAGTCTGAGGCTCTTGGACATTTTTACGAACTAAAGGCGCATCCCCCTACCCCCCCCCCCCCCCAATTCCCCCCCCCCTCCTCTGTCTGGCCTTCCTTCTTGACCTGCTACCCCACCCCGTTTTAAAAGAGATATTAACGAAGCTATTTTTTCACCGTACTTGATGTTATGCTTTTTATTGTTATGAACAGTACTATTTCTCTGAGACGGAGGTATTCTTAAAGATATCACAGCATTGCATGTCATAGTCACTTCGAAAGTTAGATCTGGCATCCACAAAGTGAATAGATGTGGAAGTGTCTATATCTCAGAGTGTTGTTAATGCTGATCATTGCATGTCCTGTATTGAAAAATCTCAAATAAAAATTGATTTGAAAAAAAAAAAAAAAAATGGTGGGCCCTCAAAAATGATTTCAGGGATTTAGGGTCCAAGCTTAGGGCGAGGACCTCCAGAGTAGCTTTCTCGGAAATACTACATGCACCTAAAGCCACACTAGAAAGGCAGCAGGATCTTATGGAGGTAAACAAGTGGCTCCGGAGTTGGTGTAAGAAGGAGGGATTTGGGTTCCTGGAGAACTGGGCTGACTTTGCTGTCGGCTACAGGCTCTACCGTAGGGACGGGCTGCATCTCAATGGGGAGGGTGCAGCTGTGCTGCGGGATAAGATGGCTAGAAGGCTGTAGGAGTGTTAGTACATGGATAGAACAGATAAAGCAGCCAATAGTACCGTTAGTAGCAAAATAAATTTAACCCTTTAAGGACATGGCCTATTTTGGGCTTAGGGACAAAGCCTTATTTTTCAAATCTGACATCCGTCACTTTATGTGGTAATAACTTTTGAATCCTTTTACTTATCGATGTGATTCTGAGATTGTTTTTCTGTGACATATTGTACTTTATGTTAGTGTAAAAATTGCATCAATAAATTTTGTCCATATTTGGAAAAAAAATCCAAATTTACTGAAAATTTTGAAAAATTCACAATGTTTTCAAACTTTGAATTTTTCTCTTTGTAAGACAGAAAGTCAAACCCCACAACACAGTTATAATTAACATTTCCCATAGGCCTACTTTACACAGCAATCATTTTTAAGTGTTATTTTATTTTTTCCGGACTCCACAAACTATATAAATTTAGCAGTGATTTTTTTACATTTACGAGCATATTTAAAAATCTGAATTTTTAAGGACCAATCCAGTTCTGACGTGGATCTTAAGAGCCTGTATATCAGAATCCCCCATGAATTGCCCCATTTTAAAATCTGCACCCTTCAAAGTATTCAAAATGGCATTTAGGTTGGATTCCCACGAACGTATATCAGCTCGGTTTTTACGCCGAGCCAATATATGTCGTCCTCATCTGCAGAGGGGGAGCCTGGAAGAGCCAGGAGTAGGAACTGAGCTCCCGCCTCCTCGCTGCCTCCTCTCCGCCCCTCTGCACTATTTGCAATGGGGAGAGGCAGGACGGGGGCGGGGCTAATTCTCGGAATTAGCCCCGCCCCACCTCCTTTCATTGCAAATAGTGCAGAGGGGTGGAGAGGAGGCAGAGAGGGGGCGGGAGCTCAGTTCCTGCCCCTGGCTCCTCCACCCCCCCTCCCCCCGCAGATGAGGATGACGTATATCGGCTCGGCGGGAAAACCGAGCCGATATACGTTCGTGTGAATGCACTCTTAGAAAGTTTATTAACCCTTTAGATGTTTTACAGGAATTAAAGGAAAGCGCATTAAAAATTAGAACAGTTCCATTTTTCTACAGATTTTCAATGTAAAACCCTTTTTTCTATAAACAGCAGGAGTTAGCAAAGAAGCACAACCTAGAGTGTGTTACCTGGATTCCGCAGTTCTTAGAAATGCCCCACATGTGGACGTAGCCTGTTGTATGGGCACAGAGCAGGCTCAGGAGGGCAGGAGCGCTTCTTGGCTTTTTGAATGCAGATTTTCCTGGAATCATTTTCAGCCCCCATGTAGTGTTTGCAGCCCCTGAGGTGCCAGTGCATTTGAGACCCCCAACAACTGACCCCATTTTGGGGAATTTATTAAGGGGTGTAGTGAGAGGTTTGATCCCACAGGTGTGTGAGGAATTCTTTTAACAATTTGAGTTGAGAACGAAAAATTCACATTTTTCCCATAATGTTCAGCTTTAGGCCCAGATTTGTATTTTTTTTTACCAGGGGCCGCAGGAGATAAAGTCCCCCATGATGTTACCCAACAGGGAAATGCCCCATATGTGGATGTAAACTGTAATAAGGGCGCAGGGCTCAGAAGGGAAGGACTTGGCGTGTGGTTTATGTACAAGCTGTGCGAAGTACATTGGGGTAAAACCTCAGGGCAATAGGTTGGCCCCTAGGGCCCTCTAGTAGATGTGTCTTGCTAGTGTAGGGACTGCAAGATACGAGGGGCCTTGCCGGGGCTTGCAGCTTAAGTTCATTGGCCAATGTATGAACTAACAACTCGCATTTATATTCAGCTTATCATCTGCTATTAGTGTTTGCATTGTGGCTGCTGTATTCTGTGTATTCTGGCTCTGTGTGTGATGTTCAGTCCCTGTCATGTGCCATGTGAATGCGTCCTGTACTCTTACGTGGCTCCTAGGATCAACTAGGGCCCAGATCCAAAGACTGCTGAGCTGCCCTTATTGGGGCGATGTCCCCGCTTAGGTAGGGCACTGTCGTTCCCCCTGTAGCACAGGGTCAGTTTGCTTGAAACCCGTGTGCATACCCTGTCCCCTTTGGGTATGATCGTGTGGGCCCCCCTGCTTAGTTTGCCCACATGATCGTAACAGCTGCCCTGGTACAATCCTCGTGGTCTCACTTCCAGAAGTACTGGGTCTCTCCCCAACCTCCTGGTCCCCAAATATTAGGTCCTTGATTACTTCCTCCTGAAATTCAAGGAGGGTTCCCCTATGGCCTGCACCTCGGAACAGCACGTAGGCATTATACAGTGCCATCTGTACGCGGTGCATGGCCAGTCTTTTGTACCACACCCGTGTTTTCCACATGGCTTTATACGGCTCCAGTACCTGGTCTGATAGATCAACCCCTCCCATGTACTTATTATAGTCGAGGACGCAGTCTGGTTTGGGGGTCTCTGCACTGGTACCTCGTACTGGGCAGGGGGTACTGCTGTGGCCGTGTATTGGGTCAACATAAGTACATCCCTCTTGTCCTTATATTTGATGCACATTACATTGTCGCTGCATTGGGCCCGGCTCTCACCCCTTCTGAGCAGTTGCCCAAGCAGCGTCTTAGGGAGGCTTCTCTGATTTTTCCGAACAGTGCCACATGCCACTGTTCCTCTGGAAGCGAGGCACTGAAACAGGGGGACACTGGTATAAAAGTTATCCAGGTACAGATGGTAACCCTGGTCTAATAGTGGGTGCACCAGTTCCCACACTATTTTTCCTGTTACTCCCAGCATGGGGAGGGGGGGGGGGGCATTCTGGGGGCTCAATTTTAGTGTCCTTCCCCTCGTAAATGCAGAACAATTTCACGCCATACTTACCGCTTACTGGGCAGGTACTGGCAGAATTTTAGCCTCCCTTTGAAGTGCACCACTGACTAATGACGGGATAGGTGACGAAATGGGAACAACAGGATCTCTTTTTGTTTTTTTTGTATTTTTTTACACTAAGGAATACACTGACACTACACGGACTAACTACATGCTACACACTAGACGGACTATCACACGCTACACTGACTAATGACGGGTGACAGGATAGGTAACGAAATAGGAACAACAGGTTACTTTTTATTTTTTTTTACACCAAGGGATACACTGACACTACACACTGCTCTACACTACACTGCTGATCGCACACTGCAGGTCACTCACTACACTTCTGATCCCTCACTCCACTACACTGCTGATCACTCACTTCCTGCCTAATCTACACACTAATCGCTCGTTTTTTTCACATATAACACAGTACATACTCTGTCTCTGTACTCAGCACCGGAAACACACTGAGGTGCTTGCAGACAGAGCCCCGACTGTAAACAGCGCAAACTCCGATGCCGCGCTGTGATTGGTCAGGGAGTTTTTCACTGAAAAATCACAACGATCGTGGGGAGGGACCGCTGTGATTGGTCCCCAGTCAGCAAGCTGTGATTGGCTGCTGTCTATGTCAGCAGTCATCAATGCTGTGTTGCCGCGATTGTCAACGCGGCGACACTTTAATGACATGACGTACGGGTACATCATGTTGTGGGAAGTACCCCGCTCCCATGAGGTAACTTTACATCATGGGGGGGATGGGTTAAAGAACAAAAACAACCGTATAAATTGTATGCCTACGAATGTAAGAAGTCTGGTAAAGTGGGTGAGCTTGAAGCGAGAATGTCTGATGAAAACTATGATATAGTCGGAATAACGGAAACATGGCAGGATAAGTGCGATTGGGCGGTGAATTTACAGGGTTACAATCTTTTCAGAAGAGACCGTGGAAACCATAAAGGGGAGGAGTATGTCTGTATGTTAAATCGTACTTAAAGTCGAGACTACGGGAAGATGTAGGAGTAGGAGATGAACCAATGGAATCTCTGTGGGTAGAAATACAGGGAGTAAAAAAAAACCAAAATCATGATAGAGGTTTTCTATAGATCACCAAAAGTAACAGAAGAAACTGAAGCCTTACAATTAAGGTCATATTCAGGCGACCGTATATCGGCCGCCCCCGTCCCGCCTCCTCTCATTGCAAATAGTGCAGAGGGGCGGAGATGGGGTGGAGAGGAGGCAGAGAGGGGGCAGGAGCTCAGACCACTGCTACCGACTCTTCCAGCCTCCTCCCCCTGCAGAGAGAGACGACGTATATCGGCCGGCGTGAATACCCGGCCGATATACGGTCGTCTGAAATAGCCCTAAGGCAGATAGAAGAGGTGTCAAACTGCAATGAAGTAATTATCATTGGAGACTTTAATTATCTGGATATAATATGGGATAACGAGACCTGCAAATCTCACAGGGGTGATAAGTTCTTGAGAACAATTAAAGATAACTACTAGAGATGAGCGAGCACCAAAATGCTTGGGTGCTTGTTGCTCGAGTCGAGCTTTTCGCGATGCACACTACCTGCAACCAAGCACAATCACTGCCTGCGGGACACACCGCTGCCTCTTTTCCTGGGTTACATGCTGCCCAACCCCCCCACATGACCCTGCGTCCGCAGTGCACACAAAAGTTTCCCTGCGCAGCCTTCAGCTACCCTCATGCCACACGCTCGCTTCATAGCCACACCACCCTCTTGTCTATTTATAAGTGCGTCTGCAATGAGGAGGAACCGGAGGCATACACTGCAGAGGGTTGGCAGGGCCAGGCAACGACCCTCTTCGAAAGGGGGGGGGGGGGGCGATAGCCCACAATGCTGTTGAGAATTGATGATAAATTGATATACGATCATCATTCCAATCCCATGCCACCTCCATCGCAAAATAGTCAGGAGCCGCAAACGTGGGCATAAAGGAGACTTAGGTTCCAGCACTACCACACATCTCCACAATGCAGCAATATTCTGTGTGGGAAGTATGTGAGCGGGCCCTGAGTCAGGCTTGAGTGACCCAAGGTGCCGCGAGTTACATAGCTATGGGAAAATCTATGTGTCCACACACTACTCATTCTGTTTGGGTGTTGGATACCTCATCGACAACACAAGGGGAGAGCCATCTGCACTCTGCACCCTACCAAAGTCAGTCAGTCTATTTGTGCCAGACAGGTCAAACACCGCTATGGGAAGTCAGTGTGCATCCACAGCATGGGTGAGTCCAACGAACCCCAAGACATGAACCAGGAAGAAATCAGAGTGCCCAAACATGGCAGGCTTTCACTGCACCGAGTACATAGGCCTCTGCACACACCCTCAGCAATTGCTGGCATAGAGCGGACTCCGATGCTAGTGCAGCTGTGAATGTCTCATTAGTGCTGTATCGTTTCTCTTGTTTGGCCCAAACCAGTGCCGTGGAAAACTGTGGTAATGCGAGAGACAATACATATTGGCCTCGGCCCACAATTCATGCCCTAGTCAGTCAGTGTTTTTGGGCCAGATAGGTAAAACACCGCGATGGGAAGTCTGTGTGCACAAACAGCATAGGTGGGTCCTAGGCAACCTAAGACATGAACCATGAAGAAATCCGAGTGCCCAAACATGGCAGACTTTCACTGCGCCGAGGACATAAGCCTCTGCAGAAACCCTCAGCAATCGCGGGCCTAGAGCGGACTCCGATGCTACTGCAGCTGTGAACGTCTCATTTGTACTGTATCGCTCCTCTTGTTTAGCCCAAAGCAGTGCCCCGGATAACTGGTAACGCGAGAGAAAATACATGTTGGCCTTGGTCCACAATTCATGCCTTAGTCAGTCAGTGTATTAGTGCCAGATAGGTAGAACACCGCGATGGGAAGACTTAGTGCACCCATAGTATTGACAGACCCCTGTAATATTCCTGTAGCAAAGGTATAAGCAGACCCCAGTAACATTTATGTAGCAGAAGTATGAGCAGACCCCTGTAACATTTATGTGGCAGAAGTATAGGCAGACCCCAGTAACGTTTATGTACCAGAAGTATAGGCAGACCCCTGTAACATTTCTGTAGTAACGGTATAGACAGACCCCAGTAGCATTTCTGTAGCAGAAGTATAGGCAGACCCCAGTAACATTTATCTGGCAGAAGTATAGGCAGACCCCAGTAACATTTGTGTAGCAAGAGTATAGGCGGACTCGAGTAATATTTGTGTAGCAGAAGAAATAGGCAGACCCCTGTAACATTTCTACAGCTGAAGTGTAGGCAGATCCCTGTAACATTTATCTAGTAACAGTATAGACAGACCCCAGTAATATTTCTGTAGCAGCAGTATTGACAGACCCCTGTAACATTTCTGTAGCAACAGTATAGGCAGACCCCTGTAACATTTATGTAGCAGCAGTATAGGCAGACCCCTGTAACATTTCTGTAGCAGCAGTATAGGCAGACCCCTGTAACATTTCTGTAGCTGAAGTATTGGCAGACCCCAGTAACATTTCTGTAGTAAAAGTATAGACAGACCCCAGTAACATTCTGTAGCAGAAGTATAGGCAGATCCCTGTAACATTTATGTGGCAGAAGTATAGGCAGTAGCCAGTAACATTTCTGTAGCAAGAGTATAGGCGAACCCCTGTAACATTGGTGTACCATGAGTGTAGGCGAAGGCCGGAAAAATTAGTTAGATAAGAGTATAGGCGAGGGCCAGAAAAATTAGTGTACCAAGAGTACAAATGTACCCCTGAAAATTTGCTCAACCGACAGGGCAGGTGAAACCCATAAATATTTTAAAGATACAGCTCGCTGTTGCTTAATTTGTAACAGAGCTTTGGGGCAGCCCTGTTAAAAAAAACGGTTCATGTTAAAGTATCAATAGTCTTGAAACTTTGAAAAATTGAAAAAAAAAAGTTAGATGAGCCTTTTTGGCCGCAGAAAAATTGGCAGTTCAGCGTGATGACATGATGTTTCAGGAGGAGGAGGATTAATATTAGAGAGAGATTAACAAAGCAAAATGCCCCTTTTTTTCTGGTGATAGAGAATGCTTTTATCTGCGGTTGCAGCGAAAACAATCTTTAGGTTCTGCTGCTCTCCGCCGGTGGAGAAGAGAAGTCTGGGGAAATCCAAGCTTTGTTCATCTTTATGAGTGTGAGCATCTCAGCACTGGCAGTTGACAGGCAGGTACGCTTATCCGTGATGATTCCCCCAGCTGCACTAAACACCCTCTCTGACAAGACGCTAGCGTCAGGGCACGCCAGCACCTCCAGGGCGTACAGCACAAGTTCGTTCCACGTGTCCAGCTTTGACACCCAATAGTTGTATGCAGCAGAGGCATCACGGAGGACGGTGGTACGATCGGCTACGTACTCCCTCACTATCTTTTTACAGTACTCCCTCCGACTCAGCCTTGACTGGGGAGTGGTAACGCCGTCTTACTGGGGAATCATAAAGCTTGCAAAGGCCTTGGATAGTGTTGCCTCTGCTGAACATGCTGCCTGATCTCCGTGCCTCCCCTGCTACTTGGCCCTCGAAACTGCGCCTTCGGCCACTAGCGCTGTCAGATGGGAAGTTTAGCATCACTTTTCCCACCAGGGCCCTGTGGTATTGCATCACTCTCGGGAATGAGAGTGGAAAGGTTCTCCTTATACCGTGAGTCCAGAAGGGTGTACACCCAGTAATCCGTAGTGGCCAGAATACGTCTAATGCAAGGGTCACGAAAAAGGCAGCCTAATATGAAGTCAGCCATGTGTGCCAGGGTACAAGTATGCAAGACATGGCTGTCCTCCCTAGGAAGATGACGTTCAGGATCCTCCTCCACAGCCCATACACGATGAACAGATGAGAGGCAAGCAGCATGGGTACCCTCTGCAGTGGGCCCAGCTGTCTCTTCCCCCTCCTCCTCCTGCTCCTCCCCCTCCTCCTCCTCCTCCAAAACGCGCTGAGATATAGACATGAGGGTGGTCTGGCTATCAAGCGACATACTCTCATCCCACGTCTCCTGTTTCTACCTCAAAGCGTCAGCCTTTATGCTTTGCAGCGTACTTCTCAGCAGGCAAAGCAGCGGAATGGTAATCCTAATGATTGCAGCATCGGCGCTCACCATCTGGGTAGACTCCTCAAAGTTTCCGAGAACCTGGCAGATGTCTCCCATCGAGGCCCACTTCTCGGTTAAGTATTGAGAAGGCTGACTACCACTACGCCGCCCATGTTGGAGTTGGTATTCCACTATTGCTCTACGCTACTCATACAGCCTGGCCAACATGTGCAGCGTAGAATTCAACTGTGTGGGCACGTCGCACAGCAGTCGGTGCTCTGGCAGATTAAAGCGATGTTGCAGGGTCCTCAGGGTGGCAGCGTCCGTGTTGGACTTGCGGAAATGCGTGCAGACGCAGCGCACCTTGTCGAGCAGGCTGGAAAAGTGTGGGTAGTTTTTCAGAAACTGCTGAACCACCAAATTGAAGACGTGGGCCAGGCATGGCACGTGCGTAAGTCTGCCAAGCTGCAGAGCCGCCACCAGGTTATGCCCGTTGTCACACATGACCATGCCCGGTTGTAGGCTCAGCTGCGAAAGCCAGAGGTCGGTCTGCTCTGTCAGACCCTGCAACAGTTCGGGGGCTGTGTGCCTCTTTTCACCTAAGCTGATTAGTTTCAGCATGGCCTGCTGATGCTTGCCCACCGCTCTGCTGCCGCGCCGCGCGACACCGACTGCTGGTGACGTGCTGCTCACACTTCTTAATTGCGAGGTAGAGTTTGCATAGGAGGAGGAGGAGGAGGGGTAGGGTTTAGTGGAGATGGCATAAACCGCTGCAGATACCCGCACCGAGGTAGGACCCGCTATTCTGGGTGTGGGTAGGACGTGAGCGGTCCCAGGCTCTGACTCGGTCCCAGCCTCCACCAAATGCACCCAATGTGCCGTCAGGGAGATGTAGTGGCCCTGCCGGCCAGTACTTGTCCACGTGTCCATGGTAAAGTGGACCTTCCCAGCAACTGCGTTGGTGAGGGCACGATTGATGTTGCGGGAGACGTGCTGGTGCACTGCTGGGTCGGCACATCGGGAAAAATAGTGGTGACTGGGAACCGAGTAGCGCGGGACCGCCGCAGCCATCATGTTTTTGAAAGCTTCCGTTTCCACAACCCTGTACAACAGCATCTTCAGGCTGATTAATTTGGCAATGTGAACGTTTAAAGCTTGTGCGTGCGGGTGCGTGGTGGCGTACTTACGCTTTCGCTCCAATGATTGTGTTAGCGACAGCTGAATGCTGCTCTGAGAGACATTGCTGGATACGGTGGAGGACAGTGGAGGTGAGGGTGTGGGTGCAGGCCGGGAGGCGCTCGTGCTTGTGTCCTGAGAGGGGGGTTGGATCTGTGGCAGGTTGTGGCACAGGGTAAGAGGCAGTGGTGTGACCCGCAGGCGGTGAACGGCCTTCGTCCCACCTTGTGGGGTGCTTGGCCATCATATGCCTGCACATGCTGGTGGTGGTGAGGCTGGTAGTGGTGGCTCCCCGGCTGAGCTTGGTGCGACACAAGTTGCACACTACTGTTCCTCGGTCGTCCGCGCTCTCACTGAAAAACATCCACACCCTTGAACACCTAGCCGTCTGCACGGAAGCTTGGCGCGACGGGGTGGTATTGGAAACAGTTGGGGGATTCTTCGCTCTGGCCCTGCCTCTACCCTTGGCACGCCACTGCATCTTCCAACCTGTCCTGCTGCTGCACTTGCCTCCCCCTCTGAAGCCCTGTACTCAGTAGGCTTAGCAAACCAGGTGGGGTCAGTCACTTCATCGTCCAGCTGCTCTTCCTCTGAATCCTCTGGGCACTCCTCCCTCGGTCTTACTGCCCTTACTACTACCTCACTGACAGACAACTGTGTCTCATCATCATCATCCTCATCACCCACTCAAAGCCCTTGAGACAGTTGCCGGAAGTTCCCAGCCTCATCACCCAGACTCCGGGAACTTTCCAGAGGCTGGCCATCGGTCACGACAAACTCCTCAGGTGAGAGAGGAACCATTTTTTCCCACTGATGGCAGGGACCCTAGAACAGTTCCTGGGAGTCTGTCTGCTCATCAGAATGTGTCATTTTCATGGAGTGAGGTGGCTGGGGGAAAGGAGGAGCAGCAGCCAGAGGATTCACAGTAGCAGTCCCTAAGACGGGAGTAGTGGACTGCGTAGAAGAAGGGATGGTCAATACATTGCTGGATGCATTTTCTGCCATCCACGACAGGACCTGCTCACACTGCTCTGTTTGTAATAAAGGTCAACCACGTGGACCCATAAATTGAGATATGAAGCTGGGGCACCCGAAACTTGCCTCTCTCCTAATCCCTCAGCAGCCGGCTGTGATTCACCTGGACCAGGTACTCGGCCGGTGCCCACACCCTCGCTTGGACGTCCGCGCCCGTGTCCACGTCCACATCCTCGACCCTTACTCCTACCCCTCATCATGGCAGATTACGAATGGAGCAGGGCCCAAATAAATTACCCCACTGTACAGCACTGACAACTGGGCCTTAATTCACCGCACACAGAGACTTGTAGATAGCGGAGGCTCTATGCTGTGACTAGAAAAAAGGAACCCACGGTCTGGCGCTGATACCTAGGGGTAATTTACTGCTCACAGAGAGTTGTAGATTATAGAGGCTGTATGGAGTGGGAGAAGACTCTAAAGCCAGTGGATAGTGCTGATAACTGCGGCGATCTCAACCCTACCAACAGAAATGGTATTGTGAGACGCTCTGCACAGCGGCTGAGCTGAAATACTTTGAAGTGGCCCGGTAATGTTACAGTACTGTTTAGCGGTGAGACCGCTGTCTAATGCACTGCAGACACAGAACGGTATAACTGAAATACTTTGCAGTGGCCCCGGTAATGTTACAATACTATTTTGTGGTGAGACCGCTGTCTAATTCACTGCAGACACAGAACGGTATTAATAAGTTAGGTCACAGCTGCAGGCTAGGAATTATTTGCGTGCACTTTCACGCTGAGAGCGGTATTTAACGCACACTCCAGGCAGAAAAAATATTACAGAAGGCTGGAAACAGGCCTAGCTGCGTACAACTCAAATGGAAGCACTACAACTCCCAGCAGCCACCCAGTAAAATGAACACGGTCAGATGTAGCCCAACGAAGGAGCTTTTGGTGTTTTGCCACAAAGGATAGATGCTGTATAGTGTATATCACTTTCCCTGTAGCAGTGGCTGCGGCACTACGCTGTTCGTCTAATTCACTGCAGACACAGAACGGTATAAATAAGTATGGAATTATTTGCGTACACTTTCACGCTGACAGCGGTATTTTAACTCACTCTCCAGCCAGAAAAAAATAATATGGAAGGCTGCAAACAGGCCTATCTGCGTAATACTATAATGGAAGCACTACAACTCCCAGAAGCCACCCAGTAAAATGCACACGGTCAGATGTAGCCCTAAGAAGGACCGTTGGGGTTCTTGTAGACAGGATTCTACACTTACACTGTCCCTCAGCAGCACTGTCCCTATACTCTGTATAATAGACTGCAGACCACTGCAGCTGTAGAGAACACTATAGCTGTAATAGCCTGCACAGCCCGAGATGGAAAAAAAAATTGTGCAAAACTTTCTCCCAGCCAGCCACAACGGTAATGCACACGGTCAGATGTGGCCCTAAGAAGGACCATTGGGGTTCTTGAAGACAGGATCCTACACTAACACTTCCCCTATAGCAGCAGCAGCACTTTCCCTAATCTCTTCCAGTGTGTGTCTGAGGGGAGCCGCAGGCGGGACCGCTTTAAATACTCGGCGGTCACTTGATCTTGCGAGCCACTAACTGCATGGGGGTGGGATAGGGCTGGCACGTCACAGGAGGAAGTGGTAATGCCTTCCCTTCATGTCTATTGGCCAGAAAATGGCGCTAAACATGCGGGGAAGGAAATGATATTGACTCGAGTACCGCGTGGTGTTCATCTCGAGTAACGAGCATCTCGAGTACCCTAATACTCGAACAAGCATCAAACTCGGCCAATGTGCTCGCTCATCTCTAATAACTACCTTACCTAAATTGTGCGGGAGCCAACGAGAGGGAGGGCTATTCTTGACCTAGTACTAACTAACAAACCGGACCGAATAAAGGGGGTACAGGTTAAAGGGCACTTGGGGAACAGTGACCACAGTATAATCAACTTCCAGCTGTCATTCAATAAGAAGCCTTATCAGGGAGCGACAAATAAACTAAACTTTAGTAAAGCAAAATTTGATCAGCTTAGAACTACTATCGGTAACATTAATTGGGACAACATCCTCAAAAATATCAGTACAGAGGACAAATGGGAGGAGTTCAAAAGGATCCTAATCACCTCATGTGAGCAGTTAATTTAAAAATAAAAGAACTTTGAGTAAAAGGAAACCAATGTGGCTCGACAAGACAGTAAGGGGGGCAATAAATGAAAAAAAGAAAGCGTTCAAACTACTAAAGCAACAAGGCAGCGAGGAAGCGCTAAAATCATACAGGGAAAAAAATAAAATATGTAAGGAAAAGATCAAAATTGCTCAGGAGGAGGCAGAAAGACGGATCGCCAAAGAGAGCAAAAACAACCCGAAACTGTTCTTCAACTATATTAACAGCAAAAGGATTTGTACTGAGAGCACTGTGCCTTTAACAAATAATGCAGGAGAAATCATAGAAGATCAGTGAGGGAAGGCAAATCTATTAAATAGTTTATTTTCAAGTGTATTCACAAATGAAAAGGAAATGCCACACGAGATGCAGGGGAATAAAATGAACCCCTCACAAAATATCTCATACCTAACGCAAGAGGAAGTGCAGAACCGATTAAAGAAGATTAAAATCGATAAATCGCCAGGCCTAGATGGAATACACCCAAGGGTTCTGAGGGAACGAAGTGATGCAATAGCTAGACCGCTATTTCTTATATTTATGGACACTATTGTGACCGGGGTTGTACCATTGGATTGGTGCATTGCCAACGTGGTTCCAATTTACAAAAATGGGTCCAAAAGTGAGCCTGGTGACTACAGGCCAGTAAGTCTCACTTCAGTAACGGGCAAAATATTCGAGGGGTTTCTGAGGGACGCCATCGATGAGTACCTCAAGGAGAACAACTGAATAACTCCTCACCAGCATGGGTTCATGAAGGGTCGCTCATGTCAGACAAATCTGATCAGCTTCTACGATGAAGTAAGCTCTAGGCTGGACCTGGGAGAGTCTATTGATCTCGTATATCTGGACTTCTCTAAAGCATTTGACACCGTGCCACATAATAGGCTGATATATAAAATGAGAAGCTCGGATTGGGTGAAAACGTGTGTATCTGGGTAAAGAACTGGCTCAATGATAGAAAGCAGAGGGTGGTAATAAATGGTTCATACTCTGATTGGGCCACCGGTGCTAGCGGGGGGCACAGGGTTCAGTATTAGGCCCCATTCTGTTCAATATATTTATCAATGTCCTGATAGAGGGGCTGCACAGTAAAAATCAGTATTTGTAGATGATTCAAAATTATATAAACAATTAATACAACGGAGGACAATGTGCGGCTACAAACTGACCTAGATAAGCTGGGGGCTTGGGCAGAAAAATGGAAAATGAAGTTCAATGTTGATAAATGTAAGGTTCTGCACATGAGCAGAGCCTTACATTACAGAACGGATGTCACCAATATACACTAAATGGGGTACAGCTAGGGAAAAGACCTGGGGGTACTAGTGGGCTGTAGACTTAACTGGAGTAGCCAATGCCAGTCAGCTGCTGCAAAAGCTAATAAAGTCTTGGGGTGCAGTAAAAGAGGTATAGGGGCGAGGAACGAGAACATTATCCTCCCACTATATAAGGCACTTGTCAGGCCCCACATGGAATACTGCGCACAGTTCTGGACACCGATGCTCAGGAAAGATGCTGCAGCGCTTGAGGGGGTTCAAAGAAGGGCAACTAAGCTAATAAATGGAATGGGAGGACTGGAATACCCAGAGAGGCACCAAAACTGGGATTATTCACCCCGGAAAAAAGATGGCTAAGGGGCGATCAAATAACTCTGTATAAATCCATGAGGGGACAATACAAGGATCTCTCCATGATCTGTTTACACCCAGGACTGTGACGGTGTCAAGAGGGCATCCGCTACATCTAGGAGAAAGCAGGTTTCATCACCAACACAGAAGGGTTTTTTTTACTGTAAGAGATGTGAGACTGTGGCACTCTCTGCCTGAGGACTTGGTGATGGCAGGATCCACAGAGGAGTTTAAGAGGGACTAGATGTCTTTCTAGAGCGGAAGGATATTACAGGATATAGACATTAGGTGACCAGCTGGTTGTTGATCCGGATCTTACAGATGGGTAGGAACTATTAGAGGTTGATCCAGGGATTAGTCTGATTGCCATTATGGAGTCAGGAAGGAATTTTTTCCCCGAAAGGGCTAATTGACTCCTGTCTCTTGGGGTTTTTTGGCTTCCTCTGAATCAACAAAGAGGTTGAAACAGGCTAAACTGGACATTATCTTCATTCGGCCTTACAAACTATGGTACTATGTAGTACCTCTGCACTGGACTTTGGCCTTACCCACCACCGACATGCTCACGCTCTCTCTTACTTTTGGGGCTCCCTCCTCCACAGTCTCTGGCATGCAGACACTCAGGAACCGCTCTTCCTTCTCCATTCTTCACCACATAGGAGTTGAAGGTATCCCCATGTGGCTGCCGCACACTCTCTGGAACCCAGAAAACCAAAGCTGAAGATAAAAACCTTCTATAACCCAAAACACTCATATATACTGTATGTGCGCAGGCACACCATGTGACAAGACAAAATGATACTTTGCAAGCATCTCCCAGGCTCACGCAAACATTTAACTCCTCACTTGCTGCAGCTGTGCAATACACATAACAGAATGACTAGACAATTTGCGCAGAGCATCTACACAAGACATGACATGTATGACATTATGGAAGGGGCCAGAAATGGATGTACTGGGCCACTACACTAGCATAGAAGCGGCTGGATAGAAGAATGAGCCTAGCTACTGCGCTTAGTATGGATTGGCGAGCGGAGAGTCTGGTGTGTGGAAGGCCGATGAGCAGCGAGTTATAGTAGTCCAGAATGGATGAGGGCGACAACAAGTGTCTTTAGCGTGTCCGTGGTGAGGATCAGACTGATTTTAGCAATAATCCTGAGGTGTAGGCGGCATGTTTGGGCCAGAAACTGGATGTGGGGGGAAAGGAGAAGTCCAAGTCCAGTGTGACCCCAAGAGGGAAGACACGATGTTGGAGACAGTCGGTAGGATTTTGGTTGTAGTTGGGATGATATAGATCTCACATAGGGACCCCCAAGAGATCTGATGGAGGTTCAGCTCATGCTAATGATTTCACTCATTGAAGAGATCAGTTTGATCTTGACGTGCCACGTGTATCTCTGTTCTGTCTTATTCTCTGGATCTCCTCGGGGTCTACCTACAAGCCCGCTTCTCCAGACATTTGTGTTCATTTTTCTTTGTTTTCCTCACTTTGTATTTTAAATCCTCTAATAACATTTAGTTTTAAAGTTGTCCATACTGTGAAGGGAGGTTTGATGAGGTAGATTGGTGAGCGTATTGATGCCTAGTACTATCCCATGACACCTCCCTTATGTGGATGGGGTGGTTGTGTCACTGCTCACCGGATCTACCGCCCGCTACTCACCGGATCTACCGCTCACTACTCACCAGATCTACCGCTCACTACTCACCAGATCTACCGTCCACTACTCACCGGATCTACCGCTCAGCATTAGGCTTGTTGGACCCAACTTCAGTATCACAGGAAAGTGTGTATGACTCCCTATCCAATCAGCCTGAAGACCCTTTTACACGTGCTGATAACTGTTTGGATTCCCGTGATCCAGCAATTATCGTTCAGTGTAAATGCTGCCCCGACTGAATGACAGATGAGAAGTTCAGTTTCTGCACGCAGAAAATGGAACAATGGATCAATCTGTATAAACAGGCAGTTGGTCGCTTATGAGTGACTGCCTGTTTACTGTGAATGGACGTGGGCGGGTGGAACGATCTCCCGTCTGCTCCTCCTTCACTCACTAAGTGTTGATCTTCCTGTTTGGAGCCCCAGAAATGATTATCGCTGGGACGAGCGGTCGGGCATCTTGCACCCCACAAGCCGTCCTGTATAAAAGCACCTTCAGACCCTTTGACACTGCTGCACTCTCTACAACCATGAGGCATGTGAAGCAGACCAATCATAGCCTTGGACTCCACCCTTACCGGATCCTTGCAGCGCTATGCTCAGCATCTGCGCTCGCCGCCCATCACACACATCATAACAGGCAGTTAACGCAAAACTTGACAAACAGTGCAAAACAATATGGCGGTGCAAAGCTTGACAGTCTACAGCATAACAACTGCAAGGCGGTTCAGTTGACAATCTGTAAGGGAGCGCGGGGCGCGGAACGCTTCAGTTATCAATAAGTAGGAAAGTAAGGGGGAGCGCTCACTTGGAGGATTCTGAGGGATGCAGTTAGCAGAGGTCCATAGTTTAGCCAATTGATCCATATACTCCATACATGGAGTTAACCTATATTTCAATTGGGCCTAATATTTCTCTCCCTTTTTCAAATGAAATTGATAAGGATTCTGGTAGCATTAGTGACCCTTATTATACTGTATATTCATTCCTTTAAAATTACTTTTGGTTATACAATATTATATTCCAAATATATATATATATATATATATATATATATATATATATATATATATATATATATATATATATACTAAGAGACCCTAAAGTGTAAGGTCCTTTATACCAATTTTATTGTTTTAGCAACTGCTATCAATATTAACTATTATCAATAGTGCTGATGAATAATACATGAATCATTCATTTTTGACTACCCATTATAACATCATACATATATGTGATACAATGTATTACATTTTGTTTTCAGGTACAGGTCTTAAAGTGACTATGTGATCAGCATGTCATTACTAAACACCAATATCTATAGCGCTTTCATATAGCGCAACTCTGTGCCCCGTCTTGTCACGTGTCTTATTGTTTTCACATGACCGCCGCGTCACTATATGACGCGATCACTTGACAGCATGTTAATACGCCCATAGTCGCGTCATATGACGCGTCGCCATAGCTACATGCCCAGAGTCGCGTCATTTGACACGCCACAACTATGCCATGAGCTATTCCCCTGTGACGCGTGGCCATGTGACTATGCGCCGCTATGCCAGACGTCAGCAACATAAGACGCCTCTACACACTCCACGAACCTCATTTGCTACACCTCACATCAATTATCAGATATCTTAATGTTATTAGCTATATATATATATATATATATATATATATATATATATATATATATATATATATGATTGTTTGTTTGTATTCCATACACTTGAAAAAGGCCGTTCGGCCGTAACGCGTTGTGTATTGTATTTTACTTTGTATATTAAACCGTGGAGCCTTCCATCGTCGCCGGTGTTTACCACTCCTTGATGTTATCTTGGATCAGGAGGCGCATATGCCAGGGGTGCCTCCGTGAAGTAAGTTGCACAATTCAAATTTATTCTTCACTTCATTGTATGGTGTGAGCGCTGAGGATTTTTCTTTCTTTGTCAGTTATCAATAACATCAACATTCAAGGGAAATAAAATCTCTCCTGATGAACTTTTATTATCCAGGTTATCTCGGACTGTCTTGGTGCCATGTGTGTCTTATCTCCTCACTGCTGAACCACTATAAAGCTTTAACCCATTTACATACAGTGGTGCACTTTATTATCAGTGTGTTGGACCGTCACAACCACAGCAATTTGTTGTGGCATCTATTAAAGGACCCTGAGTTTGCCAAGAGACACTCTGCACCATTACTCCACCAGCTGACAGGAAGGGGTCAGCGATTCATGCTGCTTGCACCAAATTCTGACCTCCCAACAGCAACCAAAATCTGGACCCATCTGACCAGGAGATGTTTTTCTGCTGCTCAGTGATACAATTTTGGCGCTGTTTTGAACCAGGAACCAGAATCCAAGGGTCCAATCATACGGCAAATAGAAGGAGAACGTGACAGCATGCAGGGTGCAAAGTAGAAAATTCTTTATTCCTCCATTGACCAGACTGGAGCAACGTTTCGACCAAACGTTCTTTATCAAGCATACAGATACATTCAGATGTCACACATAAATAGTAGTACAGATTAGTATCAGTCATGTAAGCCCTGCCCACAAATTAATGAGCCAATAGGTGACATCATTGTGAGAGCCACCTTCATCTCAACATGAACACCTATCGTGGTGCTGTCTGGAGCATATAGCATCTCAAACTATTAACTGCGCAGGCGCGGGAAAAGATTACTAGATCCCACGAGAGTGCGACTGGACAAACGCCATCAGCGCGCCAACAGGGATCATGAAGATGTTCATCACACTGCAAAATATTAATGGAAAATGTAGAAAAATGGTACTGATGTTCGTTCAAGCGATGCATGGACAAATGGTCCACAGCGCGACCAACAACTAGTAATGGATCTCAGAAAGATCTCTGCCACATACAATCTCATGCATGTTAGTGACAATCCAAGAAAGAGAACTGCACATACGACCCCCAAAAGCTGAAAGACCACCCAAATGTCCTCTCACTAGTGGAAGGAATACGTAAATGCTCTACAGATAAACACTGAACTCCTACAGACAGAAGGGGAGTCAATAGTGGCCCATAGAAATGTCAAGATATAGCAATTCTTCAACAATAGATCTCCAGGTTTCTCAGTAAGAGGCCAAATAAACGGTGTATCATCTCTGAAGATATGGCAGCCGGGTGGGATAATGGGGATCTCAGCTCACTCATCATGCCTGGAAAAACTGAGAAAAAACCTAATTAAAACCATACACTAAAGAGAAACATTAAAGGGGTTGTCCCGCGATAGCAAGTGGGGTTATATACTTCCGTATGGCCTCGCGCTGTCTCTGCGTCCCCGTCGCCATGGTGCCGTCTAATTTCTTCCTCAGCAGTCTTTTTTAGACGCACTTGCGCAGTCTGTAATCTTCCCGCTGTGAACGAGCCGCTCCAGCGTGCCCGCGCGATACAGCTCGTCTGCGCATGCGGGGGTGTCTGGTTCCCCTGCTGTATTGATGGTTCCCCTGCTGTATTGATGGTTCCCCTGCTGTATTGATGGTTCCCCTGCTGTATTGATGGTTCGCCTACCACTCTGCCCCGTGCACTTCCGCAGCGTCCCTGGGGCCAGTTCTGTGGGGCCGAGGGCCCAGTTTTCTGTGGCCAGCTGGATGGATGGATTGATGGATGGACGGATGTATGAGGCTGCATGAATGAATACATGGCTGGATATGTGTGCAGAAGTGCGTGCTGATGCATGGATGGATGAGGCTGCATGAATGAATGAATGAATGCATGCATGGATGTGTGCAGGCCGCATGGGCGGATGTGTGTAGGCCGCATGGGCGTTGGGATGAGGCCGCAAGGGCGGATGTGTGTCTATGTGATGATGGATGTATAAGTCTGTGTGGATGCATGGATGGGGCCGCATGGTCGTTGGGATGAGGCCGCATGGGCGGATATGTGTCTATGTGATGATGCATGTATAAGTCTGTGTGGATGCATGGATGGGGCCGCAAGGGCGGATGTGTGTCTATGTGATGATGCATGTATAAGTCTGTGTGGATGCATGGATGGGGCCGCATGGGCGGATGTGTGTCTATGTGATGATGCATGTATAAGTCTGTGTGGATGCATGGATGTGGCCGCATGGTCGTTGGGATGAGGCCGCATGGGCAGATGTGTGTCTATGTGATGATGCATGTATAAGTCTGTGTGGATGCATGGATGGGGCCGCATGGGCGGATGTGTGTCTATGTGATGATGCATGTATAAGTCTGTGTGGATGCATGGATGGAGCCGCATGGGCGGATGTGTGTCTATGTGATGATGCATGTATAAGTCTGTGTGGATGCATGGATGGGGCTGCATGGGCGGATGTGTGTAGGCCGCATGGGCGTTGGGATGAGGCCGCAAGGGTGGATGTGTGTCTATGTGATGATGGATGTATGTCTATGTGATGATGCATGTATAAGTCTGTGTAGATGTATGGATGGGGCCGCATGGTCGTTTGGATGAGGCCGCATGGGCGGATGTGTGTCTATGTGATGATGCATGTATAAGTCTGTGTGGATGCATGGATGGGGCCGCATGGGCGGATGTGTGTCTATGTGATGATGCATGTATAAGTCTGTGTGGATGCATGGATGGAGCCGCATGGGCGGATGTGTGTCTATGTGATGATGCATGTATAAGTCTGTGTGGATGCATGGATGGGGCTGCATGGGCGGATGTGTGTAGGTCGCATGGGCGTTGGGATGAGGCCGCAATAGTGGATGTGTGTCTATGTGATGATGGATGTATGTCTATGTGATGATGCATGTATAAGTCTGTGTAGATGTATGGATGGGGCCGCATGGTCGTTTGGATGAGGCCGCATGGGCGGATGTGTGTCTATGTGATGATGGATGTATGTCTATGTGATGATGCATGTATAAGTCTGTGTGGATGCATGGATGGGGCCGCATGGGTGGATGTGTGTCTATGTGATGATGCATGTATAAGTCTGTGTGGATGCATGGATGGGGCCGCATGGGCAGATGTGTGTAGGCCGCATGGGCGTTGGGATGAGGCCGCATGGGCGGATGTGTGTCTATGTGATGATGGATGTATGTCTATGTGATGATGCATGTATAAGTCTGTGTGGATGCATGGATGGGGCCGCATGGGCGGATGTGTGTCTATGTGATGATGCATGTATAAGTCTGTGTGGATGCATGGATGGAGCCGCATGGGCGGATGTGTGTCTATGTGATGATGCATGTATAAGTCTGTGTGGATGCATGGATGGGGCTGCATGGGCGGATGTGTGTAGGCCGCATGGGCGTTGGGATGAGGCCGCAAGGGTGGATGTGTGTCTATGTGATGATGGATGTATGTCTATGTGATGATGCATGTATAAGTCTGTGTAGATGTATGGATGGGGCCGCATGGTCGTTTGGATGAGGCCGCATGGGCGGATGTGTGTCTATGTGATGATGCATGTATAAGTCTGTGTGGATGCATGGATGGGGCCGCATGGGCGGATGTGTGTCTATGTGATGATGCATGTATAAGTCTGTGTGGATGCATGGATGGGGCTGCATGGGCGGATGTGTGTAGGTCGCATGGGCGTTGGGATGAGGCCGCAAGAGTGGATGTGTGTCTATGTGATGATGGATGTATGTCTATGTGATGATGCATGTATAAGTCTGTGTAGATGTATGGATGGGGCCGCATGGTCGTTTGGATGAGGCCGCATGGGCGGATGTGTGTCTATGTGATGATGGATGTATGTCTATGTGATGATGCATGTATAAGTCTGTGTGGATGCATGGATGGGGCCGCATGGGTGGATGTGTGTCTATGTGATGATGCATGTATAAGTCTGTGTGGATGCATGGATGGGGCCGCATGGGCAGATGTGTGTAGGCCGCATGGGCGTTGGGATGAGCCCGCAAGGGCGGATGTGTGTCTATGTGATGATGGATGTATAAGTCTGTGTGGATGCATGGATGGGGCCGCATGGTCGTTGGGATGAGGCCGCATGGGCGGATGTGTGTCTATGTGATGATGAATGTATAAGTCTGTGTGGATGCATGGATGGGGCCGCATTGGCAGATGTGTGTAGGACGCATGGGCGTTGGGATGAGGCCGCAAGGGCGGATGTGTGTGTGGTTGTGTGTGTGTATAGGGATGGATGCATGCATGCATGCATGTATATGTGCAGATGGATGGATGTGTCTGTTGGTCTGTCTATCTGTGGGTGGGTTGGTTGTTGTAGCTTAGCATCTCTGTTGATCTACGCCTTCTTGTCTTTAAAATGCAGAGCGTATACATCGGAGCGCATCGGTGGCCATTGGAGATTCCAGGGTTTGGACTCGTGATCTTCTTCCGAAGTCACTGCAGGAGGGTGTGTATTTGCACCACATTTTCTTTCCCACACACAGCAGATCAGTCACTTTAAAACACAAAATCACAATGCCTAGCTGCGTGGTTCCAACTTGCACCACATACTGGAAGAAGGGAGGTGAAAGTGCTTGTCTTCATGTCTTTCCAACGAATATCGAAAAAACAAGACTTTGGCTACTGTAGGCTCCTCACATCTTTGTTGACGTTGAAGAGTGGCTTACTAAGATTTCCCAAAAAAAAAGAGTCTTACAGTTATCGGTTGTGCAGCAAACATTTCCAGGAGGATTGCTTCATAACAGTCGGCGACCGTAAAAAATTGAAGCCCAATGCTGTGCCAAGTATATTCCCAACAGCGTTGGAAATTGAGACCCGAGCTAACCGGTTAGCGAAGAAAGGTGAACCTTCAAGAAAACGCTGAAGAATTGGGGAGACGCAGCAGCCAGAAAGTTCAGCCACAGAAACTTCGAGGGAAGAAACTTTGCGCGAAGAATCTACCCTGTTTGCACCTAGCGCTGTTCAAGAAATGACAGTCGACGTGTATCTACAAGGTGATGAAACACAGCTAGAAATTCCTATGACAGTATTCAGTGAAGGTTGTAAAGTAGAAGCAAAGGTAATTGTCAATTTCAAAAGACAGTTTGAGGAAAGAGAAACCGACCCCGAAGCAAGCAATGCAGGGAGGGGTAAATGCAAGGCCTGTCAAGCAGCGGCAAATAAATCGCAACACAGGACACAACTCCAGTCAAGAAGCATTGGCATCCAATGCAATGAAATAGAAGCCAGTCCACACCGGAATCCAATTTCATTTAAAATCCCACAGGGCACTCCGTGCTCTTCTACACCATTAAAAACCAATATGGGTAATACTGCCTTCCAAGAGATACCAGAAGAGAGCCCAATATCTAAAACAGCCAATGAGGCCGATAGAATCAATATGCAACCCTCAAGTTGCAATATTGCTTCTATGTTTGAGGAAAGCCTTTCAAGTGTTTTTTCTGATGATCCAAACGACTCGACATTCAGAGTATCGCAAGCATCGGAGAGTTCCGGTAGTGAGGATTTTGCCATTCCTTCTGATTCCGATAACCGCTTGAGCTACCCCTTACCAGAATTTGTAACCTTAGCTCCAACAGAGATGGACCCATCCGCAGAAGAAAAGTACATAGTTTTCAAAAGCTCCTTGATGGGTTTATTTTCAATGATCCCTTGCCCTTACCAAAATCAATGCTTTCTTAAACTAACTCACGTCAAGATTTTCCCAAAGGGATCAATGGTAATTGTGAAATCTTTCTGCGAAAGAGGCCACGCCTGCAACTTGTGGCGAAGCCAACCACTCATCCACAATTGCCCGGCGGGCAACATTTTACTTGCTTCCAGTGTCCTTCTCAGCGGATCTAATTTTGCAAAAGTTAGTAATATGCTACATATTCTGAAACTTCAAGGAATCTCAAAAACCACTTTCTACCACCACCAACATCACTTATTATTCCCAGTGATAGATAATCATTGGATGCAGCAGAGGGCAAATCTAATAGCAGAAATGAAATCAACACCCTTGTGTTTAGCTGGCGATGGGCAATCAGATAGCCCGGGTTTTTCTGCAAAGTACACCGTTTATACTTTTTTGGAGTTGAAGAGCAAAAAAATTGTGGGCTTCACGGTGAAACAACTTGTTCCACCTGCTTCGTCAGTTTCGCTCGAAACCACTGCATTCCGGAAAACACTACTTGAATTGATCGCTGAAGGATTAAACGTTCAAATAGTCGCAACTGATCGGCATGTCTCCATACGTAAGGTAATGCGCCAGGAATTCCCAGAAATTATGCACAAATTTGATGTCTGGCATGTGGCCAAAGCTGTCGGCAAGCAGTTGCTTGTGGCATCCAAAAGCACACACTGCTTAACCATTTCCCCGTGGATATCGAGCCTCAAAAATCATCTGTGGTGGTGTTCGCATACCAGTAAAAAAAATCCCGAATTACTGGTAGAGAAATGGAAAACGGCAACAAATCACATTATCAACGTTCACGAGTGGGAGAACAATGCCCAATATCACCGCTGCAGTCACGCCCTTCTTGAACCAACCACCTCTTGGTTAGCCCCTGACAGTACAGCACATACCAAAGTCAAAACCGTGGTTCTGAAAACAAGTTTACTGAAAGACATCCGCCATCTTTCCAATTTTTGTCACACTGGCGATTTGGAGATTTTTCACGCCAGTGTATTGAAATACAGGCCAAAACGAATTCATTTTTTTTCATGATGGAATGGTGGCTAGAACGCAACTTGCTGTTCTAGACCACAATTACAACGTAGGTAGAATTCAAAAGCTCAGAAGAACGCAATTAGAAGACGGCATAGAGGACCGGAAGTGTTACCGAGTGGAGTACTCAAAAGCACGGAAGCAGTGGAGTTTTAAAGCTCTTTATGAGCCTAAGTCCATTGAATTTGTATTTGACATCATTCGTGAGATTGTGATGTTCGCCAAAGGTGAGATGTCCATCTCCTGGCATTCGAAATCCTCAGAATTCCCTCAGAATATTGCACCTGTTGTGAAACCCAGTGAAGAGGAATTGGTTCACAAATTTCAAAGTAGATTTCCAAGGTAATCAAGAAAAAATTTTGGTGGGTATAAAAAAACAAAAAAAAAAACAAGCAAACGAAAAATTTAGTAATATTTTTGTATCATGTGCAACTATTGTTTCATGTGTCTGTCTATTGTAAATAAGTGAACTACAATTTTCAACGGTTCGTCTGTCTCTTTTATCTGTGTCTCTCTATTACTTACTTTGTCTTTTGTATAGTTTACATGTGCGTTGCAATCTTATTTCCATGTGTGTATAGTTTTATTTATTTAACCTTTTGGTCACTTATCCTTATTTATTTCCTATGCCCTCTAGTCCCTTTTGTTAATCGCATTAACATCCCTTTTTACTCTTTGCAATCATCTGCATAAAATTCCTTTTTTGTATAGAATGTATAACTGGTACAATGTGAAATGTTGCCAGTCTTATCCCATAAATCCTATGCATTTTTCCACGGGTGTTTCTAACTAATTTTAAATTTTTTATGGTAGAATTTTTAGTTAGGGAATTTTTAATTTTTTTAGATAGGTCTCACAAGAGAATGAGGGTCCTTGTCGTGGATTGCGGGCTTACGGTAAAATGATCAAATTAATGACACACGTATTTAAAAGTATAGCAATAATATTTATAAAATGTTTTTGCACAAAAATTCTTAATTTGGTCATTTTATTAACCAATACCTCATTGCAATTTTTTTTTTGTGATGTAAGTTATTGTACTAACATGGCTTACAAAGTAGGTGCATGTGTTTGCGAATACATACTCACGCGCATCTGCATACATACATGCATATATAATGCACACGCACACACACGTATATATACACACATACGTCTGAGTGGGTGTGTGTACATGTATACAAGTGTACAGGTATACATGTATACAAGTGTACACGTGTACACGTATACAAGTGTACACGTGTACACTTATACAAGTTTACACGTGTACAGGTATACAAGTGTACATGTGTACATGCATAAGTCTGTCTGGGAGATATATATATATATATATATATATATATATATATATATATATATATATATATACATATATATATATAATCTCTCTCACCCACACAGACGTATGCATATATGTATGTGTATTACACACACACACACACACACACCTGTGGGTGTGTTACATACATGCACACACACATGCGTATACTATATATATGTGTGTACACGCATATATACACACACATATATTTTGGTGAAAAAACTATTTGTTCCATCACACCATCGATGTTGGGAGTGCATTGCAATCCATTACAGTACTTTCTGCTGAGACTTCAGCACTGGACAGCTCCCTGCTATAACGAAGCCTTGCCTCGCTGTGCAGGGGAAAGGATCAGCACTGGACAGCTCCCTCCTACCGTATAGAGACCTGCAAAGGAATACACAGGCAGGCAGGCAGAAACACAGATAGACAGATATACAGAGAGATAGATAGAGGCAGGCAGATAGACAGATAGATAGATAGAGGCAGACAGATAGATAGAGAGAGGCAGACAGATAGCTAGAGAGAGGCAGACAGATAGAGAGAGAGAGGCAGACAGATACACAGGCATACAGATATATATGTGTCAAAATACCTACACACACAACCCACAGTTTGTGTGTGTATATATTATACACACTAACATACACATATGTAGTCATGTATATACATAAAGATAGAACGATTAGTGATTGTAGTCGAGACGTTCCAAATAAAAAAACCACACACTATATTTAAAAAAAAAAATTATTAACATTTAAAAATCTGTAAAACATGAAAACAAAATTGCACAAATTAAAACATCCTACAAGTTCAACTGGAAATCCATATTGCTTTCCGTCAGGTCCATGTAGAATTGGAAACCAGTGTATTTTCCTTGCAGATCAGGGTAAGCTGTCCGTATTGATTTAATTACACACGCTGGTGTGGGGATTCTATTGTGTTTCCCCAGGAATCCATGTATCCACGCTGTATAAGAGCGATATGCGCCCACACGCATAACCCTAAGAAAAAACGAAAAGGAACTATATTAATATTTCAAAACTTACTAAATTTTTTTTAATAGTCTACATGAAAACAAAACAAAAAAAATGACGCATTGATATCTTATGTTTTTCCATGTTGCCTTTTTCACTAACCTTTTTTCCTTTTCAAATAAACTTTTTCCTTTGTTAAAAATTATACTAGCTTTGTCTTGTGTGTTGTACAATAAAATTGTAATAAATACCTATTGTTTGTTGTGTCGTACTGTCTCCGGGTGACCAGTGCAGATAGTCTTATCGCGTGTTCTAGGTTTTCGCGCACAAGTGCATACTGTGCAAATAACGGATGCTGTGTAACACATACGCAAGCTTCTGGTAACATATGGAGGACTACTTCGTGTTCTCGACAACAGACACACTCCGCCACTGTGGGCATGCAAATGCACTGGCCACAGTGACACCACCCTTTGTTGGCAAGCCTGCCATGTGGATCTTTAGTGGATCCTGAAGCACCCGCTTCTAGTGCACCCTGCGGATCGTTTTGAAAACACTGGAGACTGCTTATGTCCGCCTGAGCATATAGCGAGTCTGCCAGTTGTTGTTGAACCTAAGAAGGGATTAATATGAAGAATACTGTATTTAATTTTTTAGAAAAAAAAGGAAGGGGTACATTTTTAATTGTATGGTGTTGCTGAAAGCGGCATGATCATCCTTATTAGGCAGGGCACAGAGAATGGAGGAAGCCGAGCGATTCCCTTCTGCTTAGCCTGGGACCAGTCTAGCTAGGATATGACGGTAATAGTGTGGACAGCGCCTCTAGGAGGCCAAAAAGGCCAATAGTGCTTTATGGTGGTAAAAATATAGCAGTGAGGTTGGTATATAGAGGAGGCCCTGTCCCACTAAGGGGACATCAAAATGAGAGCATGCAAGGAATGAAGAACTGGGTGGCTGGGGGACCTCAGAGGAGATATAGAATAAAAAAAGAACAAAAACGATCCTGCGCTTAGGGTGACCTCCAAAATAACCTAATACTAGGACTATGCACAATTCTTGTGGTTTGATATCTCCTAGAGTGAGGTGAATCAACCCAAGATGGTATCATATAAGGATATTTATCATATAAAACAATAAAGTACAGCGCGTTTCGGAGCTCACCGCACAAGAAATTTATATATATATATATCTTTTAATTATTAATATTTATTATTTTTTATGTATTTTTTTATGTTTCTTGCATTCCCATTTTTCCTTGTACCACACTTTATATCTTATATCTATATCTAGATCATTGAGCTTGAGAAAGGAACCTTGTGAGCTCCGAAACGTGCTGCACTTTCTTGTTTTACGTAATAAACATCCTTATAGGATATGATCTTGGGTTGATTCACCTCACTCTAGGAGATATCAAACCACAAGAATTTTGCATAGTCCTAGTATTAGGGTCTATGAAAGTCACCCTGAGTGCAGAATCTTTTTCATTCAGGAAATGACGGTGCTACTACTAAGCACTGAGTGAGGTAAGAACCGCTGCTTGGTGAGAGAAAGACACCAGAAGCATGAGTGTTGACCAGTAGAGAGAGAGAGAGAGAGTCGCTGGGAGTGGGATCACACAGATAACTAGGACTGTGGATCATCCTGAATGCCCCAGGAATCCTCCCTGTCACACCACCTACTCTTGTTGTATCTATGCCAAGCTGTTGTTGTAAAGCGGACTTTGCTGAAGTTACAGTAAACGTACACTACCGACCTTCCCGGGTTTGTCCAGAACAATTCCCTGTGTGTGTACTACTTTATTCTACCGTCAAGATTCACCGCAGAGGACGGAACAATGGTGTGATGAGTTACTTTTCCCTGTGACCTCCCCTAGCTATAACTTGGTCGGGTCCCGAGCTACCCCCAGGGGAGGAGATGGTAGAGCCCCCTGACAAGGTCTTTATCTACCCCTCTATCTCCTCAATACAGGTGGAGTTATGGCGTCATGAACAGAATGATTCCTCCGCACCTTCACTACAAAATGGAGTAGAAGTGCCTCTAATATTTTCCAGACACGGAGTGTGCCCGTGCCTGAGTATATATGGATAGTCAAGTTGTGTCTGATTCAAGCCCTCTGAGAAAGTCAGAGAGTCAAGGCTGAGTGACTGAGTCACTTGCAAGAATGCAGAGCAACCAAAAGGACTTTATCCTTCAATCGTATGTATCCCGAATGCGTTATTGCTTGAGGAAGAATCATTTGTTGTTATTAGACGATGTGGGATTGCTGGATTTGCACTTGGCACCACTGTGTCTCTGCTGGTTATCCACCACCTAAGCCCAGATTTTATTAGGGTGATGTGCCGGAGCTACAGGAGCTATTGCCTAGTGTTTTGCCTACTTCACCGCCATCTGAGGAGAGATTAATGGACCCGCAGGACTGTGACCCTGTTCCTACTGAGGTTACACCTTCTTCTTCTACTACCCCGCCAGACAGGAAAAGCCGCAGAAAACTACAAAAGTTTAACATTCCGTGGGGTTTTTTTTAACCGCGTTATCCTCCATGGATCCCCATTCATCGGGACAACCAGGAAGTGAAAGCGGCGTCGCCACCATCTTCAGAGGATGCAGAGGTGAGAGCCTTTATGCTTGATAAAGACTAGAGATGAGCGAGCACCAAAATGCTCGGGTGCTCGTTACTCGAGTCCAACTTCCCGCGATGCTCGAGGGTTCGTGTCGAGTAACGAACCCCATTGAAGTCAATGGGCGACTCGAGCATTTTTGTATATCGCCGATGCTCGCTAAGGTTTTCATTTGTGAAAATCTGGGAAATTGAAGAAAGTGATGGGAACGACACAGCAACGGATAGGGCAGGCGAGGGGCTACATGTTGGGCTGCATCTCAAGTTCCCAGGTCCCACTATTAAGCCACAATAGCGGCAAGAGTGCCCCCCCCCACAATTTTTACTTCTGAAAAACCCTCATTAGCAAGGCGTACCTTAGCTAAGCACCACACTACCTCCAACAAAGCACAATCACTGCCTGCATGACACTCCGCTGCCTCTTCTCCTGGGTTACATGCTGCCCAACCGCCCATTTCAGTAATAGTAGCAGTCAAGACAGGCCCCAGTAACAATTCCGAAGCAGCAGTATAGGGGAGCACAGTATTAGTTCCATTTCAGTAGTAGTAGCAGTCAAGACAGGCCACAGTAACATTCCCATTGCAGCAGTTTAGGGAGATAACAGTCTCTTTCACATTTCAGTAGTTGCAGTCTAGACAAGGCCCCAGTTACATTTATGTAGCAAAAGTGTAGGGGGAGCACAGTATTAGTTACATTTCAGTAGTAGTTGCAGTCTAGACAGGCCCCAGTAACATATCACTAGCAGCAGTATAGGGGGAGCACAGTATTAGTTCCATTTCAGTAGTAGTAGCACTTTGGACAGGCCCCAGTAATATATCACTAGCAGCAGTATAGGGGGAGCACAGTATTAGTTCCATTTCAGTAGTAGTAGCAGTCTAGACAGGCCCCAGTAACATATAACTAGCAGCAGTATAGGGGGAGCACAGTATTAGTTCCATTTCAGTAGTAGTAGCAGTCTAGACAGGCCCCAGTAACATATCACTAGCAGCAGTATAGGGGGAGCACAGTATTAGTTCCATTTCAGTAATAGTAACAGTCAAGACAGGCCCCAGTAACAATTCCGAAGCAGCAGTATAGGGGGAGCACAGTATTAGTTCCATTTCAGTAGTAGTTGCAGTCTAGACAGGCCCCAGTAACATATTACTAGCAGCAGCATAGGGGGAGCACAGTCTTAGTTCCATTTCAGTAATAGTAGCAGTCAAGACAGGCCCCAGTAACAATTCCAAAGCAGCAGTATAGGGGGAGCACAGTATTAGTTCCATTTCAGTAGTAGTTGCTGTCGAGACAGGCCCCAGTAACATATCACTAGCAGCAGTATAGGGGGAGCACAGTATTAGTTCCATTTCAGTAGTAGTAGCAGTCTAGACAGGCCCCAGTAACACATCACTAGCAGCAGTATAGTGGGAGCAGAGTATTAGTTCCATTTCAGTAGTAGTAGCAGTCTAGACAGGCCCCAGTAACATATCACTAGCAGTAGTATAGGGGGAGCACAGTATTAGTTCCATTTCAGTAGTAGTAGCAGTCAAGACAGGCCACAGTAACATTCCCGTTGCAGCAGTTTAGGGAGATAACAGTCTCTTTCACATTTCAGTAGTTGCAGTATAGACAAGGCCCCAGTTACATTTATGTAGCAAAAGTGTAGGCCAACCCCACACACCTTGCTGTACCATGAGTGCAGGCGAAGCCCATAAAAATTACTAGGATTACACTGTAGGCGATGGCCCAAAAAAATTGGTGTACCAACAGTACTAATGTACCTCAGAAAAATTGCCCTTGCCCAACCAAGAGGGCAGGTAAAACCCATTAATCGCTTTGGTTACTGTGGCTTAATTTGTAACTAGGCCTGGAGGCAGCCCAGGTAAAATAAAAATTGGTTCAGGTGCAAGTTTCAACGCTTTAATGAGAATTGAAAAGTAAAAACATTGTTTACAAGAGTAATATGACTGAGCCTTGTGGGCCTAAGAAAAATTGCCCGTTCGGCGTGATTACGTGAGGTTTTAGGAAGAGGAGCAGGAGGATGAATATAATACACAGATTGATGAAGCTAAAAGGTACCCGTTTTTTATGGTGATAGAGAAGGATGCTTTCAACCGCAGGTGCAGCCTACGTATTGTTTAGGTACCGCTGCTGTCCGCTGGTGGAGAAGAGAAGTCTGGGGAAATCCAGGCTTTGTTCATCTTTATGAGTGTAAGCCTGTCGGCACTGTCAGTTGACAGGTGGGTACGCTTATCCGTGATGATTCCCCCAGCCGCACTAAACACCCTTTCTGACAAGACGCTAGACACAGGGCAAGCAAGCACCTCCAGGGCATACAGCGCGAGTTCAGGCCACGTGTCCAGCTTCGACACCCAGTAGTTGTACGGAGCAGAGGCGTCACGGAGGATGGTCGTGCGATCGGCTACGTACTCCCTCACCATCCTTTTACAGTGCTCCCGCCGACTCAGCTTTGACTGGGGAGCGGTGACACAGTTTTGCTGGGGAGCCATAAAGCTGGCAAAGGCCTTGGAGAGTGTTCCCCTGCCTGCGCTGTACATGCTGCCTGATCTCCGCGGCTCCCCTGCTACCTGGCCCTCGGAACTGCGCCTTCTGCCACTAGCACTGTCGGATGGGAATTTTACCATCAGTTTGTCCACCAGGGTCCTGTGGTATAGCAACATTCTCGAACCCCTTTCCTCTTCGGGTATGAGAGTGGAAAGGTTCTCCTTATACCGTGGGTCGAGCAGTGTGTACACCCAGTAATCCGTAGTGGCCAGAATGCATGTAACGCGAGGGTCACGAGAAAGGCATCCTAACATGAATTCAGCCATGTGTGCCAGGGTACCTGTATGCAACACATGGCTGTCCTCACTAGGAAGATCACTTTCAGGATCCTCCTCCTCCTCAGGCCATACACGCTGAAATGATGACAGGCAACCAGCATGGGTACCGTCAGCAGTGGGCCAAGCTGTCTCTTCCCCCTCCTCCTCATCCTCCTCATCCTCCTCCTCCTCCTCCTGAAAGCGCTGAGATATAGACAGGAGGGTGCTCTGACTATCCAGCGACATACTGTCTTCCCCCGGCTCTGTTTCCGAGCGCAAAGCGGCTGCCTTTATGGTTTGCAGGGAACTTCTCAAGATGCATAGCAGAGGAATGGTGACGCTAATGATTGCAGCATCGCCGCTCACCATCTGGGTAGACTCCTCAAAGTTTCCAAGGACCTGGCAGATATCTGCCAACCAGGCCCACTCTTCTGTAAAGAATTGAGTAGGCTGACTCCCACTACGCCGCCCATGTTGAAGTTGGTATTCCACTATAGCTCTACGCTGCTCATAGAGCCTGGCCAACATGTGGAGCGTAGAGTTCCACCATGTGGGCACGTCGCACAGCAGTCGGTGCACTGGCAGATTAAACCAATGTTGGAGGGTCCGCAGGGTGGCAGCGTCCGTGTTGGACTTGCGGAAATGTGCGCTGATCCGGCGCAACTTTCCGAGCAGGTCTGACAAGCGCGGGTAGCTTTTCAGAAACCGCTGAACCACCAAATTAAAGACGTGGGCCAGGCATGGCACGTGCGTGAGGCTGCCGAGCTGCAGAGCCGCGACTAGGTTACGGCCGTTGTCACACACGACCATGCCCGGTTGGAGGCTCAGCGGCGAAAGCCAGCGGTCGGTCTGCTCTGTCAGACCCTGCAGCAGTTCGTGGGCCGTGTGCCTCTTCTCTCCTAAGCTGAGTAGTTTCAGCACGGCCTGCTGACGCTTGCCCATCGCTGTGCTGCCACACCGCGCGACACCGACTGCTGGCGACGTGCTGCTGCTGACACATCTTGATTGCGAGACAGAGGTTGCGTAGGAGGAGGAGGAGAAGGGTGGTTTAGTGGAGGAAGCATACATCACCGCAGATACCCGCACCGAGCAGGGGCCCGCAATTCTGGGGGTGGGTAGGACGTGAGCGGTCCCAGGCTCTGACTCGGTCCCAGCCTCCACTAAATTCACCCAATGTGCCATCAGGGAGATATAGTGGCCCTGCCCGCCTGTGCTTGTCCACGTGTCCGTTGTTAAGTGGACCTTGCCAGTAACCGCGTTGGTGAGGGCGCATACAATGTTGCGGGAGACGTGGTTGTGCAGGGCTGGGACGGCACATCGGGAAAAGTAGTGGCGACTGGGAACCGAGTAGCGCGGGGCCACCGCCGCCATCATGTTTTTAAAAGCCTCCGTTTCCACAAGCCTATACGGCAGCATCTCCAGGCTTATCAATTTGGCTATGTGCACGTTTAATGCTTGAGCGTGCGGGTACGTGGTGGCATACTTGCGCTTGCTCTCAAACAGTTGCGCTAGCGACGGCTGGACGCTGCGCTGAGAGACATTGCTGGACGGGGCCGAGGACAGCGGAGGTGAGGGTATGGGTGCAGGCCGGGAGACGTTCGTGCCTGTGTCCTGAGAGGGGAGTTGGATCTCAGTGGCAGGTTGGGGCACAGGGGGAGAGGCAGTGGTGCAAACCGGAGGCGGTGAACGGCCTTCGTCCCACCTTGTGGGGTGCTTGGCCATCATATGCCTGCGCATGCTGGTGGTGGTGAGGCTGGTGGTGGTAGCTCTCCGGCTGATCTTGGCGCGACAAACCTTGCACACCACAGTTCGTCGGTCGTCTGCACTCTCAGTGAAAAAACTGCCACACCTTTGAGCACCTCAGCCTCTGCAGGGTGGCATGGCGCGAGGGGGCGCTTTGGGAAACAGTTGGTGGATTATTCGGTCAGGCCCTGCCTCTACCCCTGGCCACCGCACTGCCTCTTCCAACCTTCCCTGCTGCTGCACTTGACTCCCCCTCTGAAGACCTGTCCTCAGTAGGCTTAGCAAACCAGGTGGGGTCAGTCACCTCATCGTCCAGCTGCTCTTCCTCCGAATCCTCTGTGCTCTCCTCCCTCGGACTTACTGAAATTACTACTACCTCACTGCAAGACAACTGTGTCTCATCGTCATCGTCCTCCTCACCCACTGAAAGCTCTTGAGACAGTTGCTGGAAGTCCCCAGCCTCATCCCCCGGACCCCGGGAACTTTCCAAAGGTTGGGCATCGGGCACGACAAACTCCTCCGGTGGGAGAGGAACCATTGCTGCCAAATCTCAGCAGGGGCCCGAGAACAGTTCCTGGGAGTCTGCCTGCTCCTCAGAATGTGTCATTTTCATGGAGTGAGGAGGCTGGGAGGAAGGAGAAGCAGCAGCCAGAGGTTTCAGAGTTGCAGCAGTGGACGGCGTAGAAGACTGGGTGGTCGATAGATTGCTGGATGCACTTTCTGCCATCCACGACAGGACCTGCTCACACTGCTCAGTTTCTAATAAAGGTCTACCGCGTGGACCCATTAATTGTGAGATGAATCTGGGGACCCCAGAAACTTGCCTCTCTCCTAATCCCGCAGCAGTCGGCTGCGATACACCTGGACCAGGAGCTCGGCCTGTAACCACACCCTGACTTGGGCCTCCGCGTACTCGCCCCCGTCCACGTCCTCTAGGCCTACCCCTACCCCGCAGCATGGTGTATTACGAAAAGAGCAGAAACAGAACGCTGTAATTAAATGTGCCGCTTATTGGCCTGTGGTTGGAGGCTGACTTCGCTTACGGAACGCACAGCAGAGCCAGGAAACAATTATGCGCAAGACTGTAGTCAGACCTAGGTGCGTATGACTGAGCTGCTGGAATTCACAGGGCAGAACCAGTCAAGTGGTCAAAGGCCAGTGGTAGGCCTTAAGTATTTTGCTTCAATTTTTTTAAAATGGTGAGGTGAAAAACCAGACAGACACCGTATGCAGCGTATATATGTATACTCTTTCCCTCTGGCGGGATGACGGCGATCATGTAACAGACACAGCAGAGCCAGGAAACAATTATGCGCAGGCCTGTAGTCAGACCTAGGTGCGTATGACTGAGCTACTGGAATTCACAGGGCAGAACCAGTCAAGTGGCCAAAGGCCAGTGGTAGGCCTTAAGTATTTTGCTTCAATTTTTTAAAATGGTGAGGTGAAAAACCAGACAGACACTGTATGCAGCGTATATATGTATACTCTTTCCCTCTGGCGGGATGACGGTGATCATGTAACGGACACAGCAGAGCCAGAAAACAATTATGCGTAAGGCTGGGTATTAATGAGCGACTACTACCCCCAGTAGACATGCAATAAACTGAAGATGGTCACAGGCAGGCCAAATATAGTATTTTTTTACAATTTTTGGGAAAAAGCCCACTGCCTATATAGCCTGTATATGGATTTCCCTGTTGGAGGATGACTGTGGTTATTGAAAGCACAGTGCAGCCAGAAAAAATTATGCGCAAGGCTGGGTATTAATCAGCGACTACTACCCCCAGCAGACACGCAGTAAATTGAAGACGGTCACAGGCAGCCCAAATATAGTATTTTTTCCAATTTTTTTGAAAAAGCCCACTGCCTATATAGTCAGTATATCTGTTTCCCTGTACCACTGTCCCTGCCTCACCAGTACTGCCCCTATACTCTGTAAAATGACTGCAGACTGAGGATGCTATGGTCTGCACGCCCGATATACAAAAAAAAAAAATTGTGCAAAACTGCTAAAAGCAGCCTCAACAGTACTGCACACAGTCAGATGTGGCCCTAAGAAGGACCATTGGGGTTCTTGAAGACAAAAATAACACCTAACACTCTCCCTATAGCAGCTACAGCAGGACGGCACTTTCCCTGATCTCGCTTAGCTTGTGTCTGTGGCGAGCCGCGGGCCGGGCAGATTTAAATACTCGGGGGTCACTTGATCTCGCAAGACACTCACTGCAGGGCGGTGGGATAGGGCTGGAATGTCACAGGAGGAAGTTGTAATGCCTTCCCTGTGTTTCTATTGGCCAGAAAAGCGCGCAAATTTCTCAGGGAAGGAAATATAATGGAGTCAAGCACCACGTGGTGCTCGTCTCGAGAAACGAGCATCTCGAACACCCTAATACTCGAACGAGCATCAAGCTCGGACGAGTACGCTCGCTCATCTCTAATAAAGACCCTTTGGTTGAAACATTGCTACTGTTTGGTCTGTGGAGGAATAAAGATTTTTTTCTGCTTTGCACCGTGTATGCTGTCACATTCTCCTATTTCTCTTAGACACAATGGTGCTGGAACTGGTCGTCTGCTGTAATATCCCATCCATGCGGAGGAACAGCAAGTTGTGCACTTGGACACGTCAGTTGGAGCTCCAGCGTTGTATTCTGCTGACTGTGGAGTGCCTCTTTGTCAGAACGCTTACTGACATCCTCTGACCCCTTTCGGTGATGAGTTGCTTCCATCCAAAGGATCTCCTTTCGCTGGATGTTTTCCTTGATCACTCCATTCTCGGTATACTTCTCTGTTACGTGTTTCACAATTATTAACTGACGAGCTCCAGCGGACCCCGGAGACAGCGGACATAACTTACAGACTGGCACACACCACACATACCTGAACATATAGCAGATGGAATTACTAAAGAATGTACAAGGTATTAGTTCATCTATTGGCCAAGTCACTTAAGCCTGAAAGCCTACTTCATGGGTCCTCGTTGTCCCGCAGGTCAATTCTCTAATAAGACAACTAACCCCATGAAACCTGCCTGCAAGCAGGGCGATCGTCCCGATAGGGATGGCCCTACGCTGGGACCATAGGACCCAATTCGCCCAGAGATGGCAAACAATCCAAGCAGCACAGGACACAGTTCACACTAACACAGCATGGAACGCAGACACAACGGAACACGACTGTTCACACCCTATGTATGGCAACCAGCTCAGACACACACGACACATGGCAGCTCACACCCACATAGCAACAAGAATGAATGCAAACACAAGGGGGAATGAGGAACACCAGATCCCTCGGGCCAGAGGGCTGATATTTATATGTAACAGATGGGGTTGATTGGCTGACTGGAGTACAGCACACCCTGCCAGCTCAATCATGCCACACCTGTGGAAGTGTGCACCTGGAAACCCACAGTACTACAGGTGCCAGAAGCACAAGCTAACACTCTCCACATTGTTACATGAGAAACACCCCTGCAGTTGGCATTTAGGCCCGGCGAGTCTAGTACCGATGACCAGGCCTCGTTGGAAGTCGCTCAGATCGCTGAAACTGATTCTTGGAAAATGTGTCATGGGATTTTTGGTAAACGAAGTAATGTGTATGGCAGCGTGTCAATCGCCGCCTGATTCCATGTCTGGGGTAAGGATTGGGCATGTTGGGTTTCAGCGTAACAGATCATTTGCTTCTATGGGAGAGAAGTGCATGCCAGAGGGGACAAAAGATCCTTAACTCTTTCATGGCCAGGGGCCACCGATGTACATGCGTCCAGGTCACATTCTGCAGTTCGATTTTCAAAAAATCTTAGCATTTTGTATTTTTCCAGTGACATATCTACAGGGGGGCTTGTTGTTTTCTTCAGTGGTTCCATGTAATGTACCATGCAATGCATTGGAAGACGCTTAAAACTTTTTGTTAAAATTGCAATCGTGCAAAATTGCAATTTTGCGGTAAATTGCGATTTTGTGAGATCGCAATTTTAACATTACAAGTCCCATAGACCCCTGCAGAAAAAAAAACGCTGCGAATTTCGCAGTGAAAAAAAAAACTGTAATGGGTAGTCACCCTAATTGGGGAAAAATGGGAAAATATCCACTTGATGAGCTCTGGCTCATCACCCCAGTAAAAGCAGGGTCTGGATGGAGGATATCCAGCAGGAACTCCAACAATAACGTTCGTAGACATCTTGCCTGGGGGCGTACTCACGCTGGTCTTCCCCCCCCATCCACACAAGAGAAGGCACACTCTCTCCTGCTCAATAAAAGTTCCTTGCTTCCACTCCTAGGCACTCTCTAGAAGAAGACTACTCTTTGCACTACACCTTTCAATCACAAATATAAAAACATGATCACATGACACAACAAGATACATTTTTCAGACATAATCCAGACAGTAACTCATTCAGTGCTGCAGAGGCGCAATGCACATCAAATTCACTCACATACTGTAGAAGACACTGACAACACATAGGCACAAGACAAACACATTCATACTCATGGAGGGGCCCTATTAACTCTGGGCCACCACAGCAGTATTGGTGATCATCAAAAGTCCCCAGGCTGCCATAACATCTGGACAGAACTCCATGGTTTCTTACCACGGAAGGGGGGGAAGGGGTAGAGGATTTAGGACATTTAAATGCCCCAAATACTTATTGGATTAACAGCTCTGATCGGCAAATACCCACTGTGTTTGGAGCGAGTTCCACTCCCGAGCCCGCTCTGTACACAGCATGTGCCGTGTACGGCTTTGTACATTTTAACGCATGGCGCAGTTGGCACATGAATAGTCATATGTGTGTCACAAGGTGGTTAAGGGGCACGGCTGAACGAATGTTTGACCAACAACCATTGAATGTGTAAGGTCATCTGAAGAGCCCCAGATGCAGCGTGGTCACCGATGGTCCCGGGGTCGGCCTTATATCATAGATTTGGCTCTATTCGGCGTTTTTCCTCAGTGACTTATTTATTATTGAAAAAGAGGACATAAAAGTGAGTAAAGCATAAATTCTCCGTGGGGGGAGGGGGAGGGGGACTTCACGTTCTAAAATTAAACAAATTGAATCACTTTTAGTTTCTGGTGACACAGTTTCTGTGATTGACCCTCCGAGCGGAGGAGCTGGGTGAGAGCTGACCGCTGCTGTGATGGGGGTCCTCGTCCTGCTGTGGGGGCTGCTCCTTGGAAGAGGTGAGTGGAACTAATTGTGTAACGAGTAATCAGCTTCATTATTCCTCACGGCGTTCGGGGATCTTGTCGGCAGCTTCTCTGTAGTGACTTCTCCAGGATACGACTATTGACATCTTAAGTCTATCAGTGGGTTCCAACAGCTGGAAAGTCCTGACTTAAGAATGTGAGGCACACATCTACCAGCAGGGGCGCCCTCTCAGGCAGCAGTCTACGAGATGTCAGAGGGGCAGCAGGTTGCCACCGGCTGGTAGTTATTTTTTAACCAACAATTAATGGTCAGTAAAAATAATTGCCTGCTGTGAGCTGCCGGTCGGCAACCCAACAGCCTGCAGCCACAATCCGATGGCGGCAGGTGGGGCATTGGGATTGTAATCAGGCAGAATGTTCCAACCCTTAAATCTGGCCACACATTCGAGATACCGGCCTGCTGTGGGGTGATTCGTACAAACCATCCCACCAACATGTCCCAAATGGATGGCCAGCTTAACCCCTTAGTTACCTGCTTTTTGGGTCTTAAGGATCACGCAGTTTTCATTGTCGCAATGAAAAGGTCATCCATCAGTCGCTGACCGTATGAGGACCTGGACATTTTACTGGCCTTACTCTGAGGTACTTATTATGGGTTGTGGAACTTTTATTACATCATTGTTTTGGGGTTTTGTTTTCAAGCGTTCACCATTCAGTAAGAAGAAGCTGATAACTTTATCTGATTACTGCGACACCAAGTTTATAGAGAGTTTTACTACTTCTGCACAATATTTGTATTTAAAGAAACCAGCTGACTGCATTGCTGCATTCTAAGACTCCGCTTTTACTGATGCCATTTTGCAGGCCCGATGCGGCTCAGTCAACTGAAAAACAGAAGTGCTCTGATCCTGGAATGTGGCGCCGCGCAAAACGTAATTGTTACATTGTACATGAGTAGTAAAGCAATAAAAGTTCTATAACTTTGTAGTCATAATCGTACTGACTTAGACTAAAGGTAACAATGTTTATAGCACACGGCGAACACCAGAAAGACGAAGAATCAAAAGATGCCTATTTTGGCATTTTGTTAACGATTTCTACAAAGGAATTTACCGTGCTGGATGGATGATATTTTATATTTCGGTTGTTATGGATGTGGTAATACCAATTAGGTGTAGTTTTTTTGTGTTTTTTATTATTTCAATATTTAAGGCCTCGTGTGAGGGGAGGAAAGTTTTTGATTATTTTTTGCAAAATCATTTAGATACCACGGTCAGCAATGACTGCAGCACCTGTGGGGTTAAACGGTGTAAAGTAGTGGTTAAATGAGCAAGTCCTCATTATTTCAATACTTTTGGGGGAAAAGCCCATATTTGACAATCGGAGAGCAAATATGCTTTCTGATTGATGGGGGAAAGATGATAAGGTGAACAAAGATGCATGCAAGAATCTTAGCTTTAAAATGACACCAAAACCCTGTATGTAGCCGCGATAGAACCGAAGCGATAGACATTTAGAATAGCACAAGCTCTTTTCTCCTAAACTGTGATGTTCTTTCGCTGCAGAGCTCATCCTAAACTGCAGGGGGGATAAGTCATATGATTAGTAAAATTTGTCTAATCACCTCTTCCTAACTAGTTCTCTCCTTGGAATCTGGCCAGGATACACATGAACGGCTGCCAGGAGGAGACGGCAGCTGCAGGTAACCCAAATGTGGGCGGACTTTCAGGAATTGATTTAGATGGTCATTGTTTTGAAGAATCTCTGTAAAGAGACTTGGATGATCACAGCCCCCTTAAGGCTACATTTACACACAGCAGATTTCGGGACCATACATGGGAATGTGAATTAGTTCTCTACATCTGAATCGGGTTGTTTTGTGGGAATCACTTGGATTTTTGCAAGTTTCACTGAGAAAAAAAGGAAAGTCGCAGATATTTCTGCTATAAGTCTGCTGTGTGTGAATTCATGCTAATAGTAAGAAAACGGGCTGTACGTCCCAGCAGCTGCCATGACTGAGGTCACTGGTATGGAGTGTGATGGGTCCGAGGCTGCGGAGAATGAGGAGGACATTGGAACGGCTCCTGCAGCCAGGACTGAGCGCCCGGACCCACGCACTCAATGCTTTGTCCTAGCTTTGCCCCAAGTATGGCGTTCGTCACTTTTTGGGGACTAATCGGTAACTATGTCCCAAGAACATGCCCCACTTAGAAATTTTTATTGCTTCATATGTTACATTACATAGCATAATTGAAAGATACAACTTGGCCCGCAAAAATCAACAAGCCCTCCGGCAGCGTCGGCGATGGATAAATAAGAGTTATAATTTTCTTGAAAATGGGGAGGAAAAACTGAAAAAGAAAGTCTGCGTCCTTAAAGGGTTAAAGGGGTGGTCCGGTTACAAATTAACTTTTTAAAATGAGAGTCAAAAGGGTTGAAACAATAATGAAAAGGTACTTAACCTCCTCAGCATTGCAGCTCATTGATCTCCTGGTCTCTATTGACAGTGGAAGTCAGGTGGCCTTTGCCTGCCAATCTGAGGCCACAGGGACACTAATCGGAACTCCTAGCATGATGGCGTCCGGGATGTGAGCGCTAATGCCATAAGAATAGCTTGCCCAAAGTGATGCTCTGGCCTGTGATTGGCAGGCAGCAGTCACATGACCTATGCTGTCAACAGAAACCAGGAGAATCGCCCGTCTGTAGAGCTGGGTCTCCAGGGCCGAAGAGGGTAAGTACCATTTGTTTTATTGTGTTAACCCTTTTGACTCTAATTCTAAAAAGTTAATTGTGACTGGACAACCCCTTTAATAGTCAGAATATTCCTCTTTGTATGTTTGATGTCAGACGGCTGCTCTCTGCTCAACCTGCAATTGACTTTCATATAATTTCTCTATGGAAACTGTACAACTGAACCAAAATGTCTGCATTTATCCCCAACACTAGAATATCTGCTATAAGATAGGTGCAAAATACAGATACTCAGATCTACTGTGCCTACAGACTCGCTTCACCTGGGTGCAGGGGCGGGATAGAACCCCACAGCAGTGCCCATTCTCAAGGCATCCTGATGAGAGACCACAAGTGACAAATCCATATAAAATAGTGTTTGAAGGCTCAACATGAAGAAAGAGCTAATCATAAATGCTGTTTGTTGGTTCAAACATATTGTATGCATCGGGTGAATGTCTGGGCCACACGAGGTACCCATAGCGGTGCCCATTCTGTGTATAACACATGCGCACAATGTAAGCTGGGAGAATGTGCACTCAGGCCTTTTATGGCGTTCTATTACAGGAGAATTTTTCAGCTTACCTTTAGTTGAGTTCTCCACAAATCTCAGCAGCTGTTATGGGGAAATTACCAGGAAATGGGACCTTATTACATCCTGCTATTATCCACAAATTTGGGGGATTTTTTTTTGGAAGACTATTTAGAAATCTTGCAGTTTTTGCACTGGACAATAGAGAACATAAAATAGAATGGCATTTCCTGCCCAACCATTAGCTTTCCAGAAGAGGGTTAAAAATGTAATTACTAGCGGGTGTGTGAGACTGCGTCATTAGATTATTGCACATAAACAGCAAATGATGCGAAAATGGCACCAACAACGTTTATTGCAAGCTTATATTTGGGTCAGATAAGTCCTTTCATTATCACTTGTGGGTTGGCTCAGAAGAGTCATCTCATTGATACAAGGAAGGGAGGGGTCAGCGGAGTCACCTCATTATCATTAGTGAGCGGTGTCAGCAGAGTCACCTCATATATAGAGTGTGAGGTCAGTAATCTCATTAACATTAGTCAGAGGGTTATTGCATTATTGTCAGTGGGTGGGGTCAGCAGAGTCATCTCATTATCAAAGCGGGTGGGGTCAACAAATGCCTATCATTATCATTAGTGGGTGGGATCAGCAGAGTCGTCTCTTTATTCCTAGTGTCAGGACTCTGACCCAGAAGCTCCTGTACTCCTGGCGGTGCCTCTCCCTGCTGGGCTATTCAAGCACTCTGGATAGCTCCTTTGCTGAATCCTGTCCTTGCTCCTTACTTTGTTCCTGTTTGTGTTATTGGCTCCACCCTGTTCCTTGACTGGACTCAACATTTAAGCCTGGCCTTGTACCTCCTTCCCTTGTGAGATTAGTGTGCTCTCAGCCCCTTAGTCAAGCTCCGCTACCAACTCCTCTCACTACACTTCCTGTTTCTGTGAACTGACCTCTGGCTTCTCCCTGACTACGCTACCGGACTGCTCTTATTGTACCAGAACCAATACTACCCGTGTACTAACCTCTGAGCTTTCTCTGACCACGGTATCGACCCGCACTTATTGCAACAAGAGACTACAAACCTCCACCTGATCGTAACAACTAGTGAGTGAAGTTGGCAGAGTCATCTCATTATCAGTAGGCGGTGCGGTCAGCAGAGTCTTCTTATTATCACTAGTGGGTGTGGTTAGCATAGCCACCTAACTTTTAAAGTGGGTGGGGTTAGTAGAGTCACTTCATTATCACTAGTGGGTGGGGTCAACAGAGTTATTTCATTATCATTTGATATAACCTGGTATATGGCTTATGATGCACAGTAAGACTTTGTTCTGTTGCATTATAGGTATTTGGTGTCTGACTGGCCCCAGTAGAGTGTCAGTCCGCGTCGGGGGCCGCCTGACCGTGCGCTGTGTGTATGATGACGGATTTCAGGATTACATTAAATACTGGTGTAAAGGGTCGAGCAGCAAATCTTGTAACGAGCAGATAAGGACAAAAGGCAGTGCAGAAGTCTCCAGTGGAAGATTAATCATCAAGGACAATCCGTACTCTCGAAGCTTCACTGTAACGATAAAGGACGCGAGATACTACGATGACGACATCTATTACTGCGGGATAGAGAGAAATTGGAGCGACAACATGCACATGGTGACGGTGACAGTCCTGCCAGGTGAGCGCGGCGGGGATCACTATGTAACCCTATCACAGAGCGGAGATTACTGTGCAGCAGCTCCCCATCTATTAACAGGGAGGAGATGTCTGAGCTGCAAAGGATTGTTGGTAATATGATAATTAGATCAACAACCGGATCCCTGTGAACAGTAAAAGTGATCAGGCAGATCCTCCTTCCAATGCTGCTGACCTCATCTGTACGTTCTTCCTTTACTCCAGGCGCCTGTCAGGTGACCAATCCATGGATGGATATCGTGGATTTCCCATCGAGCTTCACAGAGCTTGAGGTTTCCAGAGTGGTGGAGGTGCCCTGCCAGGGGCGGTACAAGAAGAAGAATATCATGCTGCAGTGTAGAGAGAAGTCCGGGGGGTTCGCCCTGTCCCCGCGGAGTCATAGTGATTATTGTGTCGGTGAGGGCGCCTCAAGAACTTTGTTATTTTTTTGGTATTTTAAGCCTTTTTACCACATTCTCATAGTGCAGATCTACAATCAACACCCTGAAAGAAAACCTCCATGCTTTACACTGCAGCCTGCATTCATACAACTAAACTTCCGCACCCATTTCACGGCCCTCTAGGTGTTCCAAACCCCCTCTAGAGAATGTAGTCCTGCATTGGCTCCACCCAGCCAGTAGAAATAGTAGCAAACATCACTGTGCCTCATCACTCCATGGGCCCCATAGCTGCAGCATAGTCTGTCTCTATGGTATGTACACCCGTGATTGTATAACTAAACCCCCCTAATTACACAATGTGTGGAGCGCAGCTATATTATTTAACTGACAACTTATAGTAAGAAAGGGGTTAATACAATAAAAATTCAGGCAGCCTGCAGCCACCACTAGGGGGAGCTCATTGCATACAAATATATATAGTACCCACTAGTGGGAACTCGTTGTATGCAGATATATACACCACTTCTAGGGGGAGCTCACTGTATACACAGAAATACTGTAAGCACTAATAGGAGCTCGCTACATACAGATATATACAGCCACCACTAGGGGGAGCTCACTACATACAGCTATACGCAGCCACCACTAGTGGGAGCTCACTACAAACAGATATTTACAGCCACCACTAGGGGGAGCTCACTACATACAGATATATACAGTCACCACTAGAAGGAGCGCACTGTATACAGATATATACAGCCACCTCTAGGGGGAGCTCACTACATAGAGATATATACAGCCAACATAAGAAGAGCTCACTACATACAAATATATACAATACAGATATATACAGCCAACACTAGTGGCAGCTCATTACACACAGATATATACAGCCACCACTAAGGGGAGCTCACTGCATACAAATATATTCAGTAACCACTAGAGGGAGCTCACTATATACACATAAATACTGTTAACATTAATTGGAGCTCACTTCATACAGATATATACAGCCACCACTAGGGGGAGCTCACTACATACAGATATATATAGTCACCACTAGGGGGAGCTCACTACATACACATATATACAGCCACCACTAGAAGGGGCTCACTGTATACACATATATACAGCCACCACTAGAAAGAGCTCACTACATACAGCTATACACAACCACCACCAGGGAGAGCTCACTACATACAGATATATACAGCCAACACTAGGGAGCGCTCAGTACACACAGATATATACAGCCACCAATAGGGGAGCTCGCTACATACAGATATATACAGCCATTACTAGGGTGAGCTCACTACATACAGACATATGCAGCCACCACTAAGGAGAGCTCACTACACACAGATATATACAGCCAATACAGCCACCACTAGGGGGAGTTCACTACATATAGATATATACAGCCTCCACAAGAAAGAGCTCACTACATACAGATATAAACAGCCACCGCTAGGGGGAGCACACTACATACAGATATATACAGCCACCGCTAGGGGGAGCACACTACATTCAGATATATACAGCCTCCACAAGAAAGAGCTCACTACATACAGATATAAACAGCCACCACTAGGGGAAACTTACTACATACAGATATATACAGCCAACAATAGGGGGAGCTCGCTACGTACAGATATATACAGCCACCACTAGAGGGAGCTCACTACATACAGATATATACAGCCACCACTAGAGGGAGCTCACTACATACAGATATATACAGCCATCCTCAAGGGGAAACTCACTACATACAGATATATACAGCCACCACTAGGGGGAGCTCGCTGCATACTGATATATACAGCCACCACATGGTCGAGCTCACTACACACAGATATATACAGCTACCACTACGGGGAGCTGACTACATACAGATAAATACAGCCACCACTAGGGGGAGCTCACTACATACAGATATATACAGCCACCACTAGGGGGAGCTCACTACATACAGATATATACAGCCACCACTAAGGGGAGCTCACTACATACAGATATATACAGCCACCACTAGGGAGAGCTCACTACGTACAGATATATACAGCCACCTCTAAGGGGAGCTCACTAGATACAGATAAATACAGCCACCACTAGGGGGAGCTCACTACATACAGATATATACAGCCACCACTAGGGGGAGCTCACTACATACTGATATATACAGCCACCACTAAGGGGAGCTCACTACATACAGATATATACAGCCACCACTAAGGGGAGCTCACTACATACAGATATATGCAGCCACCACTAAGGGGAGCTCACTACATACAGATATATACAGCCACCACTAGGGAGAGCTCACTACGTACAGATATATACAGCCACCTCTAAGGGGAGCTCACTAGATACAGATAAATACAGCCACCACTAGGGGGAGCTCACTACATACAGATATATACAGCCACCACTAGGGGGAGCTCACTACATACTGATATATACAGCCACCACTAAGGGGAGCTCACTACATACAGATATATACAGCCACCACTAAGGGGAGCTCACTACATACAGATATATGCAGCCACCACTAGCAGGCGCTCATACAGATGTACACGGCTCACATTGAACTCCATAATGAATCTGTCTCCTTGAGCTCCTGCTGCTACATTTATGTCAAAGAGAAATGCCTTCCTCCCGTGTTCTGTGCCTCGTCTTCCTCACTCGTCTGATCACTTCTTTCTCTTGCCAGGTGTTTGCCGTAAAGCCTCTCCGTGGACGCATATGGTGGATTTCCCGAAGTACTTCACAGAGATCTCAGTGAACAGTTCTGTGGTCGTCTCCTGTCAGATGGGATATAGGGAGAAGAATATCACACTGCAGTGTCGGGAGAAGTCCGGGCAGTTCCTCCTGTCCCCAGCGGATGGCGACACCCCTTGTGTCGGTGGGTTCTGCTCTTGTATTTTTTCTGCAGATTAATTCAACAATTTTTTTGGTTCATCAGTATTATTTACTGTTAATATCCATGCAGATGTATATATATACAGCCACCACTAGATGGAGCTCATGACATATAGATATAAACAGCCACCACTAGGGGGAGTACACTACATAAAGATATATACAGCCACCACTAGGGGGAGCTCACTACATACAGATATATACAGCCACCACTAGGGGGAGTACACTACATACAGACATATACAGCCACCACTAGGAGGAGCTCACTACATACAGATATATACAGCCACCAATAGAGGGAGCTCTCTACATACAGATATATACAGCCACCACTAAAGGGAGCTCACTACATACAGATATATAAAGCCACCACAAGGGAGAGCTCACTACATACAGATATATATAGCCACCACTAGGGGGAGCTCACTACATACAGATATATACAGCCACCACTAGGGAGAGCTCACTACATACAGATATATACAGCCACCACTAGGGTAGCTCACTACATACAGACATATACAGCCACCACTAGGGGAAGCTCACTACATACAGATATATAAAGCCACTACTAGGGGGAGCTCACTACATACCAATACATATGGCCAACACTAGGGGGAGCTTACTACATGCGGATATATACAGCCACCACTAGAGGGAGCTCAATACATACAGATATATACAGCCACCACTAGGCGGAGCTCGCTACCTACAGATATATACAGCCACCATCAGTGGGAGCTCACTACATACAGATATATACAGCCACCAATAGGGGGAGCTCACTACATACAGATACATACAGACACCAGAAGGGAGAGCTCACTACATGCAGGTATATACAGCCACCACTAGGGGGAGCTCTCTATATACAAATATTTATAGCCACCATCAGAGGGAGCTCACTACATACATATATATATATAGCCCCCAATAGGGGAGATCACTACATACAGATATATACAGCCACCACTAGGGGGAGCTCACTGTATACAGATATATACAGCCACCACTAGGGGGAGCTCACTGCATACAGATGTATACAGCCACCACTAGGGAAGCTTAATGTATACAGATATATACAGCAACCTAAAGAGGGAGCTCACCACATACAGATATATGCATCCACTGCATACAGATATATACAGCCACCACTAGGTGGAGCTCTCTACATAGAGATATATACAGCCACCACTAGGGAGAGCTCACTACGTACAGATATATACGGACTATATAGCCGGCACTAGGGGAGCTCACTACATACAGATATATACAGCCACCACTACGGGGGGGGGGGGGGGGGGGGGGATCACTGCATACAGAAATGTATATAGCCACCACTAGGGGGAGCTCACTATATACAGATATATACAGTCATCACTAGGGGAAGCTCACTACATACAGATATATATAGCCACCACTAGGGGAAGCTCACTACATACAGATATATTCAGCCACCACTAGCAGGCGCTCATGCAGATGTACACGGCTCACATTGAACTCCATAATGAATCTGTCTCCTTGAGCTCCTGATGCTACATTCATGTCACAGAGAAATCCCTTCCTCCCGTGTTCTGTGCCTCGTCTTCCTCCCTCATCTGATTACATCTTTGTCTTGCCAGGTGTTTGCCGTAAAGCCTCTCCGTGGACGCATATGGTGGATTTCCCGGAGAACTTCACGGAGATCTTAGTGAGGAGCTCTGTGGTCGTCTCCTGTCAGACAGGATATAGGAAGAAGAATATCACACTGCAGTGTCGGGAGAAGTCCGGGCAGTTCCTCCTGTCCCCAGCGGATGGCGACACCCCTTGTGTCGGTGGGGTCTGCTCTTGTATTTTTTCTGCAGAATAATTCAGCAATTTTTTGGTTCATCAGTATTATTTACTGTTATTATCCATGCAGATATATATATACAGCCACCACTAGAGGGAGCTCATGACATACAGATATAAACAGCCACCACTAGGGGGAGTACACTACATAAAGATATATACAGCCACCACTAGGGGGAGCTCATGACATACAGATATATACAGCCAGCACTAGGGGGAGCTCACTACATACAGATATATACAGCCACCACTAGAATGAGCTCACTACATACAGAAATATACACCTACCACTAGGAGGAGCTCACTACATACAGATATATACAACTACCACGAGGGGGAGCTCACTACATACAGATATATACAGCCACCATTTGAGGGAGCTCACTACATACAGATATATACAGCCAGCGCTAGGGTGAGCTCACTACATACAGATATATACAGCCACCACTAGGAGGAGCTCACTACATACAGATATAAACAGCTACCACTAGGGGGAGCTCTCTACATACAGATATATACAGCCAGCAATAGGGGAGCTCACTACATACACATATATACAGCCACCACTAGGGGGAGCACACTACATACAGATATATACAGCCAGCACTAGCGGAGCTCACTACATACAGATATATACAACCACCACTAGGGGGAGCTCACTACATACAGATATATAGAACCAGCACTAGGGGAAGCTCACTACAGACAGATATATAAAGCCACCACTAGAGGGAGCTCACTACATGCAGATATATACAGCAACCACTAGAGGGAGCTCACTACATACAGATATATACAGTCACCATTAGAGGCACCTCACTACATACAGATATATAGAGTCACTACTAGGGGTAGCTCACTACATACAGGTATATACAGCCACTACTAGAGGGAGCTCACTACATACAGATATATACAGCCACCACTAGCGGGAGCTCACTATATGCAGATATATGCAGCCACCACTAGAGAAAGCTCATACAGATGTATACAGCTCCCACTGAATCTGTCTCCTTGAGCTCCTGCTCCTACATATATGTCAAAGAGAAAAAGATCCCTTCCTCCCGTGTCCTGTGCCTCGTCTTCCTCCCTCGTCTGATCACTTCTTTCTCTTGCCAGGTGTTTGCCGTAAAGCCTCTCCGTGGACGCATATGGTGGTTTTCCCGAAGTACTTCACGGAGATCTCAGTGAGGAGTTCTGTGGTCGTCTCCTGTCAGATGGGATATAGGAAGAAGAATATCACACTGCAGTGTCGGGAGAAGTCCGGGCAGTTCCTCCTGTCCCCAGCGGATGGCGACACCCCTTGTGTCGGTGGGTTCTGCTCTTGTATTCTTTCTGCAGAATAATTCAGCAATTTTTGGTGCATCAGTATTATTTACTGTTATTATCCATGCAGATATATATATATATATATACATATATATATATATATACAGCCACCACTAGGGGGAGCTCATGACATACAGATATATACAGCCACCACTAGAGAGAGCTCACTACATACAGATATATACAGCCACCACTATAGGGAGCTCACTACACACAGATATATACAGCCACCACTAGGGGGAGTTCATGACATACAGATATATACAGCCACCACTAGGGGGAGTACACTACATACAGACATATACAGCCACCACTAGGAGGAGCTCACTACATACAGATATATACAGCCACCACTAGAGGGAGCTCACTACATAAAGATATATACAGCCACCACTAGGGGGAGCTCACTACATACAGATATATACAGCCACCACTAGAGGGAGCTCATGTCATACAGATATATACAGCCACCACTAGAGGGAGCTCACTACATAAGGATATATACAGCCACCACTAGGGGGAGCTCATTACATACAGATAAATACAGCCACCACTAGAGGGAGCTCACTACATAAAGATATATACAGCCACCACTAGGGGGCACTCACTACATACAGATATATACAGCCACCGCTAGGGGGAGCTCATGACATACAGATATATACAGCCACCACTAGAGAGAGCTCATGACATACAGACATATACAGCCACCACTAGAGGGAGCTCACTACATAAAGATATATACAGCCACCAATAGGAGGAGCTCACTACATACAGATAAATACAGCCACCACTAGAGGGAGCTCACTACATACAGATATATACAGCCACCACCAGGGGGAGCTCACTCCATACAGATATATACAGCCACCACTAGGGGGAGCTCACTCCATACAGATATATACAGCCACCTCTAGGGAGAGCTCCCTGCATAGAGATATATACAGCCACAACTAGGGGGAGCTCACTACATACAGATATATACAGCCACCAAAAGGTAGAGCTCACTGCATACAGATATTTACAGCCACCACTAGGGGGAGGTCACTACATATAGATATATACAGCCACCACTAGGGGAGCTCGCTACATACAGATATATACAGCCAACACTAGGGGGAGCTCACTACCTACAGATATATACAGCCACCACTAGGGGTAGCTCACTACATACAGATATATACAGCCACCACTAGGGGGAGCTCACTACATACAGATATATACATCCACCACTAGGGGGAGCTCACTACACACAGATATATACAGCCACCACTAGAGGGAGCTCACTACATACAAATATATACAGCCACCACTAGCAGGCGCTCATACAGATGTACACGGCTTCCATTGAACTCCATAATGAATCTGTCTCCTTGAGCTCCTGCTGCTACATTCATGTCACAGAGAAATCCCTTCCTCCCGTGTTCTGTGCCTCGTCTTCCTCACTCATCTGATGACTTCTTTCTTTTGCCAGGCGTTTGCCGTAAAGCCTCTCCGTGGACGCATATGGTGGATTTCCCGAAGTACTTCACGGAGATCTTAGTGAACAGTTCTGTGGTCGTCTCCTGTCAGACGGGATATAGGAAGAAGAATATCACACTGCAGTGTCGGGAGCAGTCTTGGCAGTTCCTCCTGTCCCCAGCAGATGGCGACACCCCTTGTGTCGGTGGGTTCTGCTCTTGCATTTTTTCTGCAGAATAATTCAGCAATTTTTTGGTTCATCAGTATTATGTACTGTATATTATCCATACAGATATATATATACAGCCACCACTAGGGGGAGCTCATGACATACAGATATATACAGCCACCACTAGAGGGAGCTCACTACATACAGATATATACAGCCACCGCTAGGGGGAGTACACTACATTCAGATATATACAGCCACCACTAGGGGGAGCTCACTACATTGAGATATATATATAGCCACCACTAGGGAGAGCTCACTACATACAGATATATACAGCCACCACTAGGAGGCGCTCACTACATACAGATATATACAGCCACCACTAGAGGGAGGTCACTACATACAGATATATACAGCCACCTCTAGGGGGAGCTCATGACATACAGATATATACAGCCACCACTAGGGAGAGATCACTACATACAGATATATACAGCCACACTAGGGGGAGCTCACTGCATACAGATATATACAGCCACCACTAGGGAGAGATCACTACATACAGAAATATACAGCCACCACTAGGAGGAGCTCACTGTATACAGATATATACAACCATCACTAGGGTGAGCTCACTACATACAGATCTATACAGCCACCACTAGGGGGAGCTCACTACATAAAGATATACATAGCCACCACTAGAGGGAGCTCACTACATACAAATATATGCAGTCGCCACCAGGGGGAGCTCACTACATACAGATATATACAGCCACCACTAGGGGGAGCTCATTGTATAAAAATATATACAGCCACCACAAGGGGGATCTCTCTGCATACAGATATATACGGCCACCACTAGGGGAAGCTCACTACATACAGATATATACAGCCACCACTAGGGGGAGCACACTACATACAGATTTATATATATAAATCCACCACAAGGTAGAGCTCATTACATACAGATGTATACAGCCACCACTAGGGAGAGCTCACTACACACAGATATATACAGCCAATACAGCCGCCACTAGGGGGAGCTCACTACATACAGATATATACAGCCACCACTAGGGGGAGCTAATTAAATACAGATATATACAGCCACCACAAGGTAGAGCTCACTGCATACAAATATATACAGCCACCACTAGAGGGAGCTCACTCCATACAAATATATACAGCCACCACTAGAGGGAGCTCACTCCATACAGATATATACAGCCACATCTTAGGGAAGCTCACTCCATACAGATATATACAGCCACGACTAGGGGGCGCTAACTACATACAGATATATGCAGCAACCACTAGCTGGCGCTCATACAGATATATACAGCTCCCCTTGAACTCCATAATGAATCTGTCCCCTTGAGCTCCTGCTGCTACATTCATGTCACAGAGAAATGCCTTCCTCCCGTTTTCTGTGCCTCGTCTTCCTCACTCGTCTGATCACTTCTTTCTCTTGCCAGGTGTTTGCCGTAAAGCCTCTCCGTGGACGCATATGGTGGATTTCCCGAAGTACTTCACGGAGATCTTAGTGAACAGTTCTGTGGTCGTCTCCTGTCAGACGGGATATAGGAAGAAGAATATCACACTGCAGTGTCGGGAGAAGTCCGGGCAGTTCCTCCTGTCCCCAGCGGATGGCGACACCCCTTGTGTCGGTGAGTTCTGCTCTTGTATACTTTCTGCAGAATAATTCAGTAATTTTTTGGTTGATCAGTATTATTTTCTGTTATTATCCATGCAAATATATATATACAGCCACCACTGGGGGGAGCTTACTACATACAGATATATACAGCCACCACTAGGGGGAGAACACTACATACAGATATATTCAGCCACCACTAGGGGGAGCTCACTACATACAGATATATACAGCCAGCACTAGAGGGAGCTCACTACATACAGATATATACAGCCAGCACTAGTGGGAGCTCACTACATACAGATATATACAGCCACCACTAGGGGGAGCTCACTACATACAGATATATACAGCCAGCACTAAGGGGAGCTCACTACATACAGATATATACAGCCACCACTAGGGGGAGCTCACTACATATAGATATTTACAGCCAGCACTAGGGGGAGCTCACTAAATACAGATTTATACAGCGACCACTAGAGGGAGCTCACTACATACAGTTATATACAGCCACCATCAGACAGAGCTCTGAACATGCAGATATATACAGCCACCAGTAGGGGGAGCTCACTACATAAAGATATATAAAGTCACCACTAGGGGGAGCTCACAACATACCGATACATATGGCAACCACTAGGGGGAGCTCACTACATGCAGATATATGCAGCAACCAATAAGGGGAGCTCACTACATACAGATTTATACAGCGACCACTAGAGGGAGCTCACTACATACAGTTATATACAGCCACCATCAGACAGAGCTCTGAACATGCAGATATATACAGCCACCAGTAGGGGGAGCTCACTACATAAAGATATATAAAGTCACCACTAGGGGGAGCTCACAACATACCGATACATATGGCAACCACTAGGGGGAGCTCACTACATGCAGATATATGCAGCAACCAATAAGGGGAGCTCACTACATACAGATACATATGACCACCACTAAGGGGACATCACTACATACATATATATATATATATATATATATATATATATATATATATATATATATATATACAGCCACCACTAGGGGGAGCTCACTATATACAGATATATACAGCCACGACTAGGGACTGCTCACTACATACAGATATATAACGCCACCACTAGACGCAGCTTACTGCATACAGATAAATACAGCCACCACTAGGGGAGCTCCATACACTCAGATATATACAGCCACCACTAAGGGGAGCTCTCTACATACAGATATATACAGCCACCACTAGAGAGAGCTCACTGCACACAGATATACAGCCACCATTATGGGAAGCTCACTACACACAGATTGATACAGCCACCACTAGGGGGAGCTCACTACATACAGATATATACAGCCACTACTAGGGGGAGCTCACTACATACAGATATATACAGCCACCACTAGAGGGAGCTCACCACATACAGATATATACAGCCAATACTAGGGGGAGCACACTACATACAGATATATATAGCCACCACTAGAGGGAGCTCACTGCATACAGATAAATACAGCCACCACTAGGGGGAGCTCACTGCATACAGATATATACTGCCAACACTAGTGGGAGCTCACTACACACAGATATTTACAGCCAATACAGCCGCCACTAGGGGGAGCTCATTACATACAGATATATACAGCCACCACAAGGTGGAGCTCACTACATACAGATATATACAGCCACCACTAGGGGGAGCTCACTGCATACAGATATATATATATATATATATATATATATATATATATATATATATATATATATATATAGCCTTCACTAGGGGGAGCTCACTGCATACAGATATATATATATATATATATATATATATATATATATATATATATATATAACCACCACTAGGGGGAGCTCACTGCATACAGATATATACTGCCACCACTAGCTCACGACATACACATATATACAACCACCACTAGGGAGAGCTCCCTGGATACAGATATATACAGCCACCACTAGGCGGAGCTCACTACATACAGATATTTACAGCCACAACTAGGGGGAGCTCACTACATACAGATATATACAGCCACCATTAGGGGGAGCTCACTACATACAGAAATATACAGCCACCACTAGGGGGGACTCACTATAAACATATATATGCAGACACCACTAGGGGGAGCTCACTACATACAGATAATATACAGCCACCATTAGGGGGAGCTCACTACCTACAGATATATACAGCCACCACTAGGAAGAGCTCACTACATACAGATATATACAGCCAATACTAGGGGGAGCACACTACATACAGATATATACAGCCACCAGTAGGGGGAGCTCACTACATAAAGCTATATACAGACACCAGAAGGGAGAGCTCACTACATACAGAAATATACAGCCACCACTAGGGGGGACTCACTATAAACATATATATGCAGACACCACTAGGGGGAGCTCACTACATACAGATAATATACAGCCACCAGTAGGGGGAGCTCACTACCTACAGATATATATATACAGCCACCACTAGGGGGAGCTCACTACATACAGATATATACAGCCACCACTAGGAAGAGCTCACTACATAAAGCTATATACAGACACCAGAAGGGAGAGCTCACTACATGCAGGTATATACAGCCACCACTAGGGGGAGCTCTCTACATACAAAGATTTATATCCACCATCAGAGGGAGCTCACTACATACAGATATATATATATATAGCTCCCAATAGGGGAGCTCACTACATAGAAAAATATACAGGCACCACTAGAGGGAGCTCACTACGTACAGATATATACAGGCACCACTAGAGGGAGCTCACTACGTACAGATATATACAGACACCACTAGGGAGAGCCCACTACATACAGATATATACAGCCACCACTATGGGGAGCTCACTACATACAGATATATACAGCCACCACTAGAGGGAGCTCACTACACACAGATATATACAGCCACCACTAGGGGGAGCTCACTACATACAGATATATACAGCCACCCCTAGGGGGAGCTCACTACATACAGATATATACAGCCACCACTAAGGGGAGCTCACTACGCACAGCTATATACAGCCACCACTATGGGGAGCTCACTACATACATATATATACAGCCACCACTAGAGGGAGCTCACTACATACAGATATATACAGCCACCACAAGGGAGAGCTCACTACATACAGATATATACAGCCACCACTAGAGGGAGCTCACTACACACAGATATATATAGCCAATACAGCCCACACTAGGGGGAGCTAATTACATACAGATATTCACAGCCACCACTAGCAGGCGCTCATACAGATGTACACGGCTCACATTGAACTCTGTAATGAATCTGTCTCTTTGAGCTCCTGCTGCTACATTCATGTCACAGAGAAATGCCTTCCTCCCGTGTTCTGTGCCTCGTCTTCCTCCCTCGTCTGATCACTTCTTTCTCTTGCCAGGTGTTTGCCGTAAAGCCTCTCCATGGACGCATATGGTGGATTTCCCGAAGTACTTCACAGAGATCTCAGTGAACAGTTCTGTGGTCGTCTCCTGTCAGCAGGAATATAGGGAGAAGAATATCACACTGCAGTGTAGGGAGCAGTCTTGGCAGTTCCTCCTGTCCCCAGCGGATGGCGACACCCCTTGTGTCGGTGAGTTCTGCTCTTGCATTTTCTCTGCAGAATAATTAAGCAATTTCTTGGTTCATCAGTATAATATTCTGTATATTATCCATGCAGATATATATATATATATATATATATATATATATATATATACAGCCACCACTAGGGGGAGCTCACTACATACAGATATATACAGCCACCACTAGAGGGAGCTCACTACATACAGATATATACAGCCACCACTAGGAGTTGCTCACTACATACAGATATATACAGCCACCACTAGGGAGAGCTCACTACATACAGATATATACAGCCACCACTAGGGGGAGCTCATGACATACAGATATATACAGTCACCACTAGAGGGAGCTCACTACATACACATATATACAGCCACCACCAGAGGAAGCTCACTACATACAGATATATACAGTCACCACCAGGGGGAGCTCACTACATACAGATATATGTATAGCCACCACTAGGGGGAGCTCCCTACATACAGATATTTACAGCCACCACTAGGGGGAGCTCACTAAAAAACAGATATATACAGCCACGACTAGGGGAGCTCACTACATACAGATATATACAGCCACCAGTAGGGGGAGCTCACTGAGGTTCAATGTTGATAAATGTAAGGTTCTGCACATGGGCAGGAGAAATGGATGTCACCAATATACACTAAATGGGGTACTGCTAGGGAAAAGACCTGGGGGTACTAGTGGGCTGTAGACTAAACTGGAGTAACCAATGCCTGTCAGCTGCTGCAAAAGCTAATAAAGTTTTGGGATGCATTGAAAGAGGTATAGGAGCGAGGGGCGAGAACATTATCCTCCCAATATATGAGGCACTTGTCAGGCCCCACATGGAATACTGCGTACAGTTCTGGACACCGGTGCTCAGGAAAGATGTCACAGTGCTGGAGGGGGTACAAAGAAGGGCAACTAAACTAATACATGGAATGACGGGACTGGAATACCCAGAGAGGCACCTAAACTGGGATTATTCACCCCGGAAAAAAGACGGTTAAGGGGCGACCAAATAACTTTGTATTAATACATGAGGGGACAATACAAGGATCTCTCCCAGGATCTGTTTATACCCAGGACTGCGACGGTAACAAGAGGACATCCGCTACGTTTAGAAGAAAGCAGGTTTCATCACCAACATAGAAGGGGGTTCTTTACTGTAAGAGCAGTGAGACTGTGGAACTCTCTGCCTGAGGACGTGGTGACGGCAGGATCCATAGAGGAGTTTAAGAGGAACTTGATGACTTTATGGAGGGTAAGGATATTACAGGATATAAATCTTAGGTTAATTGTTAATCCGGGTATACAGGCAGGTAGGAACTATTAGGGGTTGGTCCAGGGAAAAGTCTGATTGCCATTAGGGAGTCGGAAAGGAATTTTTCCAGTAAAACGGCGAATTGGCTCCTGCCTCCTGGGGATTTTTTTTGCCTTCCTCTGGATCAACAACACAGGAGGATAAACAGGCTGAACTAGATGGACATTGTCTTCATTCAGCCTTAGATACGTTGTTACTATGTATACAGCCACCACTAGCAGGCGCTCATACAGATGTATACAGCCACCACTAGGGGGAGCTCACTACATACAGATATATACAGTCACTACTAGCAAGCGCTCATACAGATGGACAGCGCCCATTGAACTACATAATAAATCTTTCTCCTTGTGCTCCTCGTTTCAAAGAGAAAAATATCCCTTCCTCCCGTGTTCTGTGCCTCGTCTTCCTCCCTCGTCTGATCACTTCTTTCTCTTGCCAGGTGTTTGCCGTAAAGCCTCTCCGTGGACGCATATGGTGGATTTCCCGAAGTACTTCACGGAGATCTCAGTGAACAGTTCTGTGGTCGTCTTCTGTCAGATGGGATATAGGGAGAAGAATATCACACTGCAGTGCCGGGAGGAGTCCGGGCAGTTCCTCCTGTCCCCAGCAGATGGCGACACCCCTTGTGTCAGTGGGTTCTGCTCTTGTATTTTCTCTGAAGAATAATTCAGCTATTTTTTGGTTGATCAGTATTATGTACTGTATATTATCCATACAGATATATATATATACAGCCACCACTAGAGGGAGCTCATGACATACAGATATATACAGCCACCACTAGGGGGAGCTCACTACATACAGATATATACAGCCAACACTAGGGGGAGCTCTTTACACACAGGTATACACAGCCAGCACTAGGGGGAGATCACTACATACAGATATATACAGCCACCACTAGGGGGAGCTCACTACATTCAGATTTATATACAGCCACCACTAGGGGGAGCTCACTACATACAGATATATACAGCCACCACTAGGGGGAGATCACTACATACAGATATATACAGCCACCACTAGGGCGAGCTCATGACATACAGATATATATATATAGCCACCACTAGGGAGAGCTCACTACATACAGATATATACAGCCACCATTAGGGGGAGCTCATGACATACAGATATATACAGCCACCTGTAGAGGGAGCTCACTACATACAGATATATACAGCCACCACTAGGGGGAGCTCATGACATACAGATATATACAGCCTCCACTAGGGGGAGCTCATGACATACAGATATATACAGCCACCACTAGGGAGAGCTCACTACATACAGATATATACAGCCACCACTAGGGGGAGCTCTCTATATACAGATATATACAGCCTGCACTAGGGAGAGCTCACTACACACAGGTATATACAGCCAGCACTAGGGGGAGCTTACTATATACAGATATATACATTAACCACTAGGGGGAGCTAACTACATACAGATATATACAGCCACCACTAGGGGGAGCTCACTGCATACAGATATATACAGCCACCACCCGTGGGAGCTCACTACATATAGATATATACAGCCACCACTAGCAAGCGCTCATGCAGATATATACAGCCACCACTAGGGGGAGCTCACTACATACAGATATATACATCCACCACTAGGGGAGCTCACTACATACAGATATATACAGCCACCACTAGGGGGAGCTCACTACATACAGATATATACAGCCACCATTAGAGGGAGCTCACTACATACTGATATTTACAGCCACCATCCGTGGGACCTCACTATATACAGCTATATACAGCCACCACAAGGAAGAGCTCACTACATACAGATATATACAGCCACCACTGGGGGAGCTCACTACACACAGATATATACAGTCACCACAAGGGGGAGTTCCCTACACACAGATATATACAGCCAATACAGCCACCACTAGGGGGAGCTCACTACATATAGATATACAGTCATCACTAGGGGGAGCTCACTACGTACAGATATATACAGCCACCACTAGGGGGAGCACACTACATACAGATATATACAGCCACCACTAGGAGGAGCTCACTACATATAGACATATACAGTTATCACTTTCAAGCGCTCATACAAATGTACGGCGCCCTTTGAACTACATAACAAATCTTTTTCCTTCTGCTCCTCGTTTCAAAGAGAAATGCCTTCCTCCCGTGTTCTGTGCCTCGTCTTCCTCACTCGTCTGATTACATCTTTCTGTTGCCAGGTGTTTGCCGTAAAGCCTCTCCGTGGACGCATATTGTGGATTTCCCGGAGAACTTCACGGAGATCTTAGTGAACAGTTCTGTGGTCGTCTCCTGTCAGACGGGATATAGGGAGAAGAATATCACACTGCAGTGTCGGGAGAAGTACAGGCAGTTCCTCCTGTCCCCAGCGGATGGCGATCATTGTATTGGTGAGGGCGGACTCAGGAGCTTTAATACTTTCCAGCATTTTATGCCTTTTATAAATTAAGGTAAAACTATTACCTCCTTCTGCCAAACTCAGAGCAAGCAGAGAAACCCCGTTATAGTAGGGCTCTACAGGTGACACGCAGAAGGGTAACCACCATTCTTTACATTGCAGGCTGCATCCGGAGTACTAGTAGTTTACAGCCTATGACAACTATAGTTATGCTACAGTTTGGAGCTTATTTAATATTCAATTTACAACATCAAGATAAAAGACAGATGTAGAAACATTTCTGCCTGCCTGCGCCCACCACTAGAGGGAGCTCCCTGTATACAGCTAAATACAGCTACCACTAGGTGAAGCTCCATGTATACAGATAAATAGAACTACTATTAGGGGAGCTAACTGATTGCAGATATATACATCCACCACAAGGGGGAGCTCACTGTATACAGAAATATACAGCCACCACTAGGGGGAGCTCACTACATACAAATATATACAGCAACCACTAGGGGGAGCTCACTGTATACAGAAATATACAGCTATCACTAGGAGGAGCTCACTACATACAAATATATACAGCCACCACTAGGGGGAGCTCACTGTATACAGAAATATACAGCTATCACTAGGAGGAGCTCACTACATACATATATATATATATATATATATATATATATATATATATATATATATATATATATATATATATATATATATATATATATATATATATATATAGCCACCACTAGGGGGAGCTCACTGTTTACAGAAATATACAGCCACCTCTAGGGGGAGCTCACTACATACAGATATATATATAGCATCCACTAGGCGGAGCTCAGTGCATGCAAAAATATATAGCTATCACTAAGAGGAGCTCACTACATACAAATACATACAGAAACCACTAGGGGGAGCTCACTGTATACAGTAATATACAGCCATCACTAGGGGGAGCTCACAACATACAGATATATACAGCCACCACTAGGGGGAGCTCACTGTAAACAGTAATATACAGCCATCACTAGGGAGAGCTCACAACATACATATATATACAGACACCACTAGGAGAGCTCACTACATACAGATATATACATCCAGCACTAGGGGGAGCTCACTACATACAGATATATACAGCCACCACTAGGGAGAGCTCACTACATACAGATATATACAGCCACCACTAGGGAGAGCTCACTACATACAGATATATACAGCCACCACTAGGGGGAGCTCATGACATACAGATATATACATCCAGCACTAGGGGGAGCTCACTACATACAGATAAATACAGCCACCACTAGGGGGAGCTCACTACATACAGATTCACACTTTGTGTAAAAAAAAAAATCCAGACCCTAAAAAGAAGTTATCGTTGTTTTGCAAAATTCAGCATGCAGTTCCATCTCAGGCTGATATGCAAATGATTAGAGTTGTTAGGTGATTAGATGAATAGTTCCATCACCAGAGGCCCTGAAAGTCGTACCCCCCTAGGCCTATAAGAGGCTTTCAGAGGCTCCTTGTGTATAGTGACCTCTTCTACCACTTGTAGAGCTTGTTGACCACTAGACGCCTCTACGACACAGAGAAGAGATTTCACCCCGTTACCAGAGTCTGAGAGGGGCACATTATTAGGGTGGGAGAAGCTGGATGGTCGTATTGATGAATTGTCCCCACCGGACGTTCTGTTCAGACTGTTAGGAGGGGTTGGGATCAGTGGATTGGGGCAGACAAGGTGACCGGGCTCATGACGACCCTAACAGACCACCAGTGGGGAGGAGCATCTGACCAGACTGTTAGGAGGTGTTGGGACCAGTGGATGTGTGAGGGCACACAAGGTGAGCGGCCTCAGGACACCCCTACAGACCACCAGTAGAGAGGAGTGTCTGACCAGACTGTTGGGACCAGTGGGTGGGGGCACACCAGGTGACCGGGCTCAGGATGCCCCCTTCAAACCACCAGTAGAGAGGAGCGTCTGACCAGACTGTTAGGAGGTGTTGGGACCAGTGGATGGGGTGGGGGTGGGGGGGCACACAAGGTGACCGGGCTCTGGATGCACCCTACAGACCACCAGTAGAGAGGAGGATCTGACCAGACTGTTGGGACCAGTGGATCTGTGAGGACACACAAAGTGACCAGGCGCAGGATTCCCCTACAGACCAGCAGTAGAGAGAAGCATGTGACCAGACTTTTAGAAGGTGTTGGGACCAGTGGATGTGTGAGGGTACACAAGGTGACCGGGCTCAGGACGCCTCCTACAGACCACCAGTAGAGAGAAGCGTCTGCCCAGACTGTTAGAAGGTGTTGGGACTAGTGGATGGGGGCACACAAGGTGACCGGGCTCAGGGCTCCCCCTACAGACCACCAGTAGAGAGGAGCATCTGACCAGACTGTTAGGAGGTGTTGGGACCAGTGGATGTGTGAGGGCACACAAGGTGACCGGGCACAGGACGCCCCCTACAGACTACAAGTAGAGAGGAGCATCTGACCAGACTGTTGGGGGTTTTGGGACCGGTGGATGGGGGGGGGGGGGAAGGTGACCGGGCTCAGGACGCCCGTTACAGACCACCAGTAGAGAGGAGCGTCTGATTGCCTGACATTCACGAGGAGTGCCAGCTGTTTTATTATCCACCATCCAGAGACAGGTGACGCCATTGTTACACCCCTGTGTCTGTTGGTACCATTTCCGGGCGCTTGGCTGAAGGACATTTAACATCCACTCATCGTCGCCTCCATCTGCAGTGTTGATGTGAACGGTGAAACCGGAAGCTTCGGAGTGGAACTGGGGTTTCTTCAGCAACAAATCCAGGCTTATTTTAGTTATTGACGATAGCCATGTTCGTGTCTGGAGACGTTGGTGTAAGCGCCTTAATCCTGCCCCCACTGCTAGTGTGATGATTTGGAGGGCCATATGTCGGTCCCCCGTATTTTTAATGCAATTGACATTGGCAATGGGCATAATTTTCAGGACATCCAGCAACCACGTCTTCAAAGAGGTCATTTCTAGCAGTATAATGCTCGGCCACACACAAGGGGGTCCCATAAAGCCCCACAACAGTCTCACACTTCCATGGCTGCCCGGTCACAAGATTTATCACCAATAGAACATGTATGGGACCATCTGGCATGCCAACTTCAACAGTCTACGAGTTTACATTATGTAGAGCAGAGGTTCACAAACCTTTTTGCTCCGTAGACCACTTGTCTGCCTAAAGCTGGCTGCACACTAGTGGGTTGGATTCCGCATGCAGGAGCTCTCAGCGCCCAGCTGGCATCCGCGCATACCTGTGATTTCTTCTTCTTTTCCGTATTGCGGATGGTGCACACGGCTCGCTGTTGGACATGCGCTGTACAGGTTTTTTTTTAACCCCTGCATTTCCCACGTTATTGCCTAGCCATGATGCAGAATCCGTGACTTTACCGCAATGTCAATTGTGGAAGGGCAGTGGGTCAGACAACGTCCATTGACTTCAAATAGAACATGCTGCAATTTTTCTTCCAAGAGCAGAAAATCGCAATTGATTTCCACTGGAGCGCAGTGCTAATCCGGAGCGCAGTGTTAATCCGGAGCGCAGTGCTAATCCGGAGCGCAGTGCCTATCCGGAGCGCAGTGTTAATCCGGAGCGCAGTGCTAATCCGGAGCGCAGTGCTAATCCGGAGCGCAGTGCTAATCCGGAGCGCAGTGCTAATCCGGCCGCGTGCAGCCGGCCTAATGTTGAAGTTTCCTTAACTTATTACAGATGGGTTCTCCCAGCTGACAAAGTGTTGATCACTTAGGGTGACTGCCCACTACAGGTTTTTTTCACAGTGAAATTCGCAGCGTTTTTTTTCTGCAGGGGTCTATAGGACTTGTAATGTTAAAATCGCATTCGCGCAAAAACACAATTTACCACGAAATCGCGATTTTGCGCGTTCATGATTTTAACATAACAAGTCCCATACACCCCTGCAGAAAAAAAAAAAACCGCTGCGAATTGCACAGTGAAAAAAAACTGTAGTGGGTAGTGACCCTTATAGGGGTTTGTAGGTGGACAATTGTAAAAACAGGAAAACGTACAATTTTTATTCAGATCTTTATTGAAGACAAAAAATGTAAAAAGTAAATATCTGGATTCGGGACAAAACAAAGCAGAACCGAGAAAAATTCTTCCGTAAATTAACCTACAACTAATGCTGTTAATGGGAGGAGCCTGACGCCCTGATAGCGATTGGTCCATATGTGGCTTCACATTACAGAGGTCTAGTCTCACATCTCCACCTCCAGGGATTTGCAATCACTTTCTTTTTTTGTAAGAAGGTTGGCGCCGCGCTAAGACCCCTTTCATGAGGTATGAAGATGGAAAAGCTATCGAAACCTTTCTTGAGATCGTCCATAATGCAGGATAAGCAGCGGATACGACGTGATTCATTAATTCTGGTACGAAAACTTGAACATAGGACACCACAAAGCAGTAGATATAGTTTGCGCAAAACTTCTTGGGCTCCAGCGGATCCCGTGAAAACGATGCACAGCAGAAACTTTCTAGGTAAATCAGCAGCTGCGCGGCTCTGTTCCGTCTGTCACCGGAGCCCAAGAAGTTTTATGTGAGCTTTACATAAACGACTTTATGAGATATCAGAGAGGTCAGTAACTTCTATTACACGTATTCTGTACAATCTGTGGAAGGTGGATTATGTCAGAGAGCCTAAATGTTCATGATGACCTGCCTGAATGGGGTCCGCTCACATGGACCCCTATTTATATCTCATACATCCTCAAATATTTTTATTGCTGACATGGACCCACAGTAAGTCAAAATCGCCCCCTGGGGGTTCATATAGGCAACTTTGGGAACCACTGATCTAGAGGCTCAGTTGCAGCAAATGTGGAGCAATATGCCGCAGGATCCCGTACAGAACCTGTATACCTCCACGCCTGTCCATATCATCTTGTATCCAAGCTAGAGGCTGTCTAACAGGGTACTAGAGCCTCCATGTCCATCTGTATCACATGTATACAGATATATACAGCCACCACTAGAGAAAACTCCCTGTACATACATATATAAAGCCACCACTAGGTTGAGCTCCTTGTAATCAGGTTTATACAGCCACCACTAGGGGGAGCTGCCTGTATACAATTATATACAGCTATCACTATATGGAGCTGGCAGTATACAGATATATGCAGCCACCACTATGGGGAGCTCCCTGTATAAAGATATATACATCAATGACTAGGGGAAGCTCGCTGTATACATACATATGCAGCAAGCAGTATGGAGAAATCTCTATTTACAGATTTATACCACAACCACTAGGGGGAGCTCTCTGTATACATAGTGTCAACATAGAGACTGTTAGGCCGTCAGCCATGTTGGTTTGTATGTCCAGCCTTAGACCTATATTTGGCATCCAATTTTTTATCCCCTGTATAATCCCCTGCCGGCCCTGAATAGTTGGGATGCAGTTATAGAGGCTTCTTAGTTCCCCCGCCTGTTTATATTCACATTTAGAAACGGCCATTGTCTCCCCCTCCTGAGCTGGGCTGTAAATAACCCACTTTCTTTCTTCTCCCCCCTGTATGTGTTGGATAGTATAAGCATGAGGATACATGAGTTGTATGACCTGCACTCGGTAATGAAGTCTTAGAAAAACCATTCACCCAGCAGAGGGCGCTGCAGACCCGCCGGAGCCGAAAATTCAGATAAGGGGAAATCTTTTAATAAGAATTATCAGTTGTGTGAGGGTCCCAGCCATATATGAAACATATTTACAGAATCGGGCAGCCCAGCTGAATAAAATACACCCGCACACATTTTGGTACAGGCCCCAGATCACCCAGACCTGGTTATAATTCACGTGTCATACTTGATATCAATGAATAGATAAAATCATGACCAGAAATATAGCAGACATAACTTCCTAATCGGAGAACCACGTGCAGAGATATGACCGAAATTCAGAATTATGATTTTCCACAATCCAATCCTCCCTTTTCTGTATGACCTCAAAGGGGGCGGTGTGTTCTGGGGAAACTGTTAAAACTGGGAGCTCACAGAGAACAGGTTGTCAGACCATAGAGATATGCTGCTGCATATGGACTATCCCATTTTTGCTTTTAGGAACTCCGCCAATCAGAGCCTTTGGGCCGTGTATCCCAAATCCAGGATCTTTCTTTTATTTTCTCCTTTTTATTTTAAAGACACTGTCTTGTATATACCTGTATATCCTTATACTCCTGTGTCCTTTCAGTATACTTATACATATTTAGCACTGCTGGTCTTTTTCTAGAATAAATTTACAATTTATTAGTCAAGTCTAGTCTGTTTTAAAACGAATCATAACTCTAAATATTGTGTTCATCTATATATATAAAGCTGAATGCCCTCACTGACTGACTGACTGACTCACTGACTCACTGACTGATTCACTCACTGACTGACTCACTGACTGACTCACTGACTGACTCACTGACTGACTCACTGACTGACTCACTGACTCACTGACTCACTGACTGACTCACTGACTGACTCACTGACTCACTGACTGACTGACTCGCCAAAAGTTCTCCAACTTCCCGATGTCGTAGAAACATGAATTTTGGCACAGGCATAGATAATCTCTAAAATAGGAAAAGTAATTGGGTCCCAACTCGATTATTCAATTCTAGCGCAAAAGAATTAGAGTTGAAATTTTACGTATGGAATCTAAATCTCTCACTTCCCAATGTCATAGAAACTTTAAATTTGGCACGGGCATTGATTATGTCATAAATAGGAAAAGCTAATGGGTCCCAACTCGATTATTCAATTCTATGCGCAAAAGAATTAGCGTCCAAATTTTACGTACGGAATTTAATTCTCTCACTTCCCTATGTCATAGAAACGTGAAATTTTGCATGAGCATTGATTATGTCATAAATAGGAAAAGCTAATGGGTCCCAACTCGATTATTCAATTCTATGCGCATAAGAATTAGTGTCCAAATTTTACGAACAGAATGTAATTTTCTCACTTTCCGGTGTCATAGAAACGTGAAATTTGGCACAAGCATTGATTATATCATAAACAGGAAAAACTAATGGGTCCCAACTCGATTATTTAATTCTATGCGCAAAAGAATTAGCGTCCAAATTTTATGTGCGGAATGAATTTTTCTCACTTTCCGGTGTCATAGAAACATGAAATTTGGCACAAGCATTGATTATGTCATAAATAGGGAAAGCTAATGGGTCCCAACTTGATTATTCAATTCTATGCGCAAAAGAATTAGCGTCCAAATTTTACGTACGGAATGTAATTTTCTCACTTTCCAGTGTTATAGAAACGTGAAATTTTGCACGAGCATTGATTATATCATAATTAGGAAAAGCTAATGGGTCCCAACTCGATTATTCGATTCTATGCGCAAAAGAATTAGCGTCCAAATGTTATGTGCAGAATGTATTTTTCTCACTTTCCGGTGTCATAGAAATGTGAAATTTGGCACGAGCATTGATTATGTCATAAATAGGAAAAGCTAATGGATCCCAACTCAATTACTCAATTCTATGCGCAAAAGAATTAGCGTCCAAATTTTACGTACAGAATCTAATTCTCTCACTTCTTGGTGTCATGGAAACATGAAATTTGGAACAGGCGTTGATTATGTTATAAATAGGAAAAGTTAATGGGTCCCAACTCGATTATTTAATTCTATGCGCAAAAGAATTAGCGTCCACATTTTACATACGAAATCTAATTCTCTCACTTCCCGATGTCATAGAAACTTGAAATTTGGCATGGGCATTGATTATGTCATACATAGAAAAAGTTAAAGGGTCCCAACTCTAGTACTTAATTCTAAATGCAAAAGAATTAGCGTCCAAATTTTACGTATGGAATCTAATTCTCTCACTTCCTGATGTCATTTTATATAAAGGAAACGTCGCATGGTTGCCTCCACGTGGTGTTTCCTGGGTAACGCAGAGAACTATGCAAAATGGTGAACATATGTTTTTCCGGTATCTCTAAACTAACCACGACTTCATAAGATTTTCCGTGTGAACACCAGATAAACACCAGTACCAAATTACCTTGGGCGAAGCCGGGTATACTGTATACGCTAGTAATTCATAAGTCTGGGTCCCAATCTACCTGTAACAAGCTGGTGGTGGCAGCGTGTGTATTATACGCAGCACTGTAGAGCGCTGGTGTGCGTTGGACCGGACCAGGTGGTGATTTGAGCTTTCGCTTTACATGCTTGCAGAAGCCCAGGAAAGCTGTATACAAATCGGCCTGTATTTTAATGGCTACAAGCTTGCAATCTCCCTAGAGTGATTGATTGAGGCTCTGCCGTGATGGTTGGTAGCGTCAAATGCACTCAAAATAGTCGATGCGTGAGTAATTGGTGATAGAGGCGGGATCAGTTGGGGTTCCCCTTCTCTCTCCGTGACAAGTTTGTGATACACATTTATATAGCTATCACTAGAGAGAGCTCCCTCTATACAGATATACTGCAATGACTAATGGGAGCTCACTGTATACAGATGTAAATAGCCACCACTAGGGGGCAGCTTTCTATATATAAATATATACAGCACCCACTAAGCGAGATCACTTTGTACATATACATACAGCCATCACTAGAGGGAGCTCCCTATATACATATATGCAGCCACAACTGGGAGTAACTCACTGTTGATAGCTATATACAGCAACCACTAGTTGGAGTTCACTGTATGCAGACATCACTAGAGGGAACATATATTTACTGTATGTAAATATATGCAGTGATCACTAGGGGGAGCACTCTGTATACAGATACATACAGCCATCACTATAGACAACTCCCTATATACACAGCCACCATTAGTTAGAACTCACTGCATATAGATGAGTTCACTGTATACAGATTATGGCAATGTCTGCGTGGTGGGTGGGGTCGACGAAAACACAGAGGCTCACTCAGTCTATGTAAAAGTCTGAACAATCATAAATAATCCAGTGGAAACACAGCAGCCACTGGCAGCGTATACACTTGGTGCTATAAACAGAACAAACACTCACCCGTCCAGGCGCTAACCAAACACTAGCTTCCTCACTCATTACTGACATAGTGGCTAACTGACACTACACATACCCAGCTGGGTGTCAGTCTGGGGGCGTCCTTCCCTGTCAGACTTGTGGCGTTACCACAGCCTGGTCTCCCACAGATGTCAGGCTTTCAATCTCCTCTTATCCGCCCTCTCAGGGAGTAGCTCCAGCTCTGTATCTGGCTTGCAGCAGTAGCCCCGGCTCTCAGCCAGGGACTAAATGTGTTTGGAGATTTTAGCTTTTCCAGATACATATGTACAGCAGTCCCTGCTGATTAGCACACCTTCCAGTACACAGAAGACCTGTTTACAGCTCACTGCAGGCTAATCTGTGTACTGCCTTACCACAAGATATATACAGCTTACACTAGGGGGAGCTCCTTGTTTTCTGATATACAGCTACCACTAGGTGGAGCTCACGGTATACAGATATATATAACAACCACTAGAGGGAGCTCACTGTATATAGATATATTCAGCCACCACTAGGGGGAGTTCACTGTATATAGATATATACAGTCACCACTAGGGGGAGCTCATTGTATACAGATATATACAGCCACCACTATGGGGAGCTCACTACACACAGATATATACAGCCACCACTAGGTGGAACTCACGGTATGCAGATATATACAGCAACCACTAGAGGGAGCTCACTGTATACAGATATATACAGCCACCACTAGGTGGAGTTCACTACATACAGATATATACAGCCACCACTAGGGGGAGCTCATTATATACAGATATATACAGCCACCACTAGGGGGAGCTCCCTGTACACAGACATATACAGTTTTCACTATGTTTCCTTTGATGGAAAGTGTAAAGATATTCTCACTTTCTTCTTTTCTTCATCCTCCTCCCTCATTTGATTACATCTTTCTGTTGCCAGGTGTTTGCCGTATAGCCTCTCCGTGGACGCATATGGTGGATTTCCCGGAGAACTTCACGGAGATCTCAATGAACAGTTTTGTGGTCGTCTCCTGTCAGCAGGGATATGAGGGGAAGAATATCACACTGCAGTGCCGAGAGGAGTCTGGGAAGTTCCTCCTGTCCTCAGTGGATGGCGACGCCCCTTGTGTCGGTGGGTTCTGCTCTGATTTTTCTATTTTCCACAGGGTACAGTCTACTCACTGCCTGTGACATGCTACTGCACAGGGTACAGTCTGCTTACTGCCTGTGACATGCTGCTGCACAGGGTACAGTCTGCTTACTGCCTGTGACATGCTGCGTGCTGCTGCACAGGGTACAGTCTGCTTACTGCCTGTGACATGCTGCGTGCTTCTGCACAGGGTACAGTCTGCTTACTGCCTGTGACATGCTGCGTGCTGCTGCACAGGGTACAGTCTACTTACTGCCTGTGACATGCTGTGTTCTGCTGCACAGGGTACAGTCTGCTTACTGCCTGTGACATGCTGTGTGCTGCTGCACAGTGTAAAGACTGCTCACTGCCTCTGACGTGCTGCATGCTACTGCAGATGGTACAGTTTGCTTACTGCCTGTGACATGCTGCATTCTTCTGCACAGGTTTATAGTCTGCTTACGGCCTGTGACATGCTGCGTGCTGCTGCAGAGGGTAAAGACTGCTTACTGCCTGTGACATGCTGCATGCTGCTTCCCAGGGAACAGTCTGCTTACTGCCCGTGACATGCTGCTGCCCAGGGTACAGTCTGCTTACTGCCTGTGACATGCTGCATGATGCTGCCCAGGGTATAGTCTGCTTACTGCCTGTGACATGCTGCATGATGCTGCACATGGTACAGTCTGCTTACTGCCTGTGACATGCTGTGTGCTGCTGCACAGGGTAAAGTCTGCTGAGTCTCCTGTATATAATTATAAATAAACAGCTGGTATAAGTTATACACCTCCTGTATATAGTGATATGGAGCATGCTGGTATAACCTGGTGTCAGGGAAATTTTCCGTACAGCACCAATCAGGCTCACCCCAATGCCCCGCTGCCGGCGGTAAAGAAGAGACACCACACACGGAGGTCTGGTATAGTTCCTCACACGGTGACATAACTGCGCGCTTTATTACAGATTACATGGCGTCTTATACCCTTTGGTCACATCAATAGGAATGGGTAATGGTCTCATTGGCTCAAATTCACCGCATAACCATATATGTAAAGTCCGGATTTCCGCCTGAGACAGTGATAATCATATACGTAGTTGAACAGTCGTTATCTAGATACGGCGCTTCTGGGAAAACAGCCAAGCACGCGGCCTTCGTATCCGGTTCTTTCTTGCGGTGTTCAAGATACATTTTGTCTTCGCCTTGCAAGGCCTTTGGAATATCTGATGTAAGGCGACATATTAAGTTTTTCTCATTTTAGCATTGAATAGAACTTGCATACAGGTCTAAAAGCATAAAAAACATTTGGCAATATATACATATACCCTCACAAACCCCCCTAAAAACTTAATATGGAGATCAAGCACAAGACCTTGCACTCTCCCTCGGTCGCCTCTCCCTTGCGTCAGGGTTTCCCCACTGCCCGTAAGGCCCTACTCCTAGGAAGGTGGATCCCTACCTCACCTCAGAACGAGGCCATGGATTCCCTGGGCTCATTTCCGGGCATCCATACCCTCTATCTGTACAAGTTAACACCCTGCAGAGTGTTCCCTCGTTGGAACCTAAGGTCTTCTGCACTATCCCTAGGCAAATGGGAAGTCCACTGACAATCCATCTTAGGAGATCGGGGCAGGTGCAGTACTAGTATATTTCTCTATTCTGGTAACGTACGTGGTTGGCATTATCGGAACTGGCTCTTCATCTTTTTAAACAAGGGAAATGTTGGTGTCACATTATCCAGTCCCTTACGCATACTCTTTTTGATCAAAGGGATAATACACATACAGGAAATTACATACCCAACCTCTTTCTGCTAAAATCATATCCAGGGCCACTCTATTTTGGAACGCCATGGATGCAGTGGGCCCTAACTGGTCAGCTAACCCTTGTAAAGCATCCCTGGTGTAGTTGACAAACCTCTGCTGATTGTAATAGATATAATTCATCCAATCTACATTATTATTAACAGTGATAATAGCAAATAAGGTGTTACCATGCAGCGCGGCACGGGGTCCCGCGGTCGGCGCGCGTCGCTCCGGCGGCCAGGAGCCCTGTGTCGGGGTTATCCCAGCGGCTTGGGGCGGCCGGTGGGCGGCGGCGGCGTGGGTGTGTCCGCCCGTAGGGTGCCGCCCGCACTCCTCCGTTCTTCTTATACAGCAGTGGGTGGAGTGGCCTCCTCCCACTCTCCGCCCCTGGGCGGAGCCTTGTGGTTAAAAGACTGGCAGTGAATTGAGCTCACTGCAGGTTATTGGTTCTGCTTTCATCTACTCAGTCTGTCTGCAGTTTTGCTCAGCCAGTCCCTAGTTGTCTGTCAGCTCCTTCTTGCTATCCTTGCTCAGTCTGTTTCTGTTGGTTCTGTTAGCCTCTAGTCTGGTCTGTCTCAGTCAGCACTAGTTGCTATTCAGTGTCCTGTCAGTTTGCCTGTGAGCTCCATCTCCAGCCCTGCTTGTACTTGTAAGTTCTGTTGGTTTGTTCCACCTGCCTCTTCTGTCGGCACTCTGTCCCCCATTAGTGAGTTTCCATCTAGGTAGTTGCCAGGTCCCTAGCCAGAGCAGGGACCGCCGCCCAGTTGTCCGCCTGGGGTTAGCCAGGGCCGAGGCAAGTAGGCAGGGACAGTGGGGTGCGGGAAGATCAGTGTGTTATTGACAATTCCTTGGAGAGGCCTTTGACAAAATTAATAGAGATGAGCGAACGTACTCGTCCGAGCTTGATGCTCGTTCGAGTATTAGCGTGTTCGAGATGCTCGTTACTCTTAACGAGCACCACGCGGTGTTCGGGTTACTTTTACTTTCATCTCTGAGACGTTAGCACGCTTTTCTGGCCAATTGAAAGACAGGGAAGGCATTACAACTTCCCCCTGCGACGTTCAAGCCCTATACCACCCCCCTGCAGTGAGTGGCTGGCGAGATCAGGTGTCACCCGAGTATAAAAATCGGCCCCTCCCGTGGCTCACCTCAGATGCGTTGTGACTTAGCTGAGGGACAGTGCTATCGTGTTGGAGCTGCTGTAGGGAGAGTGTTAGGAGTTAGTGTAGGCTTCAAGAACCCCAACAGTCCTTCTTAGGGCCACATCTAACCGTGTGCAGTACTGTGGAGGCTGCTTTTTGCAGTGTTGCACTTTTTTTTTTTTTTTTGCTATATCAGCCGTGCAGAGCATTGCGCCCTGCAGTAATACTCCAGGGCCAGAAGCGCTTAGGCAGGGACAGAAGACATATTGATTGAATATAGGCAGTGGGCCTTTTCTAAAAAATATTGGGCAAAAAATCAATTTGGCCTGCCTGTCACTGTGCTCAGTGTTCTGGGTCTGTGTGTGCTGGGTGTAGTACTTCAACAAAATCATACACAGGCAGCTAAGTGTTACAGCAGGCTTGCGCCAAATTATTTCCTGGCTCTGAAATCACCGCTCTGTTGCAGTTAATAACAGTGCAACACTCTTTAGTTCTGTGACACACTCCAGGGCCAGAAGACATATATTATTGATTGAATATACGCAGTTGGCCTTTTCAAAAAAATATTGGCCAAAAAATCTATTTGGCCTGCCTGTCACTGTGCTCAGTGTTCTGGGTCTGTGTGTGCTGGGTGTAGTATTTCAACAAAATCATACGCAGGCAGCTAAGTGTTACAGCAGGCGTGCACCAAATTATTTCCTGGCGTTCCGTAAACGAAGTCAGCCTCCAACCACAGGCCAATAAGCGGCACATTAAATTACAGCATTCTGTTTCTGCACTACTGGTAATACAGCATGCTGAGGGGTAGGGGTAGGCCTAGAGGACGTGGACGCGGGCGAGGACACCGAGGCCCAAGTCAGGGTGTGGGCACAGGCCGAGCCAGTGCATTGGCCAGGGGTAGAGGCAGGGCCAGACCGAATAATCCACCAACTGTTTCCCAAACCGCCCCCTCGCGCCATGCCACCCTGCAGAGGTCAAGGTGCTCTACGGTGTGGCAGTTTTTCACAGAGACGCCTGACGACCGACGAACAGTGGTGTGCAACCTTTGTCGCGCCAAGATCAGCTGGGGAGGCACCACCACCAGCATGCGCAGGCATATGATGGCCAAGCACCCCACAAGGTGGGACGATGCCCGTTCACCGCCTCCGGTTTGCACCACTGCCTCTCCCCCTGTGCCCCAACCTGCCACTGAGATCCAACCCCCCTCCGAGGACACAGGCACTACCGTCTCCTGGCCTGCACCCACACCCTCACCTCCGCTGTCCTCGGCCCCATCCAGCAATGTCTCTCAGTGCAGCGTTCAGACGTCGCTAGCACCACTGTTTGAGCGCGAGTGCAAGTACGCCGCCACGCACCCGCACGCTCAAGCGTTAACCGTGCACATTGCCAAATTGATCAGCCTGGAGATGCTGCCTTATAGGCTTGTGGAAACGGAGGCTTTCAAAAGCATGATGGCGGCGGCGGCCCCGCGCTACTCGGTTCCCAGTCACCACTACTTTTCCCGATGTGCCGTCCCAGGCCTGCACGACCACGTCTCCCGCAACATTGTACGCGCCCTCACCAACACGCTTACTGCCAAGGTCCACTTAACAACAGACACGTGGACAAGCACAGGCGGGCAGGGCCACTATATCTCCCTGACGGCACATTGGGTGAATTTAGTGGAGGCTGGCACAGAGTCAGAGCCTGGGACCGCTCACGTCCTACCCACCCCCCGAATTGCGTGCCCCAGCTCGGTGGTGGTATCTGCGGCGGTGTATACTTCCTACACTAAACCACCCTCCTCCTCCTCCAACGCAACCTCTGTCTCGCAATCAAGATGTGTCAGCAGCAGCACGTCGCCAGCAGTCGGTGTCATGCGGCGTTGCAGCACAGCGGTGGGCAAGCGTCAGCAGGCCGTGCTGAAACTACTCAGCTTGGGAGATAAGAGGCACACAGCCCACGAACTGCTGCAGGGTCTGACAGAGCAGACCGACCGATGGCTTACGCCGCTGAGCCTCCAACCGGGCATGGTCGTGTGTGACAACGGCCGTAACCTGGTGGCGGCTCTGCAGCTCGTAGCCTGACGCACGTGCCATGCCTGTCCCAAGTCTTTAATTTGGTGGTTCAGCGCTTTCTGAAAAGCTACCCACACTTGTCAGACCTGCTCGGAAAGGTGCGCCGGGTCAGCGCACATTTCCGCAACTCCAAGACGGACGCTGCCACCCTGCGGACCCTGCAACATCGGTTTCATCTGCCAGTGCACCGACTGCTGTGCGACGTGCCCACATGGTGGAACTCTACGCTCCACATGTTGGCCAGGCTCTATGAGCAGCGTAGAGCTATTGCGGAATACCAACTCCAACATGGGCGGCGTAGTGGGAGTCAGCCTCCTCAATTCTTTACAGAAGAGTGGGCCTGGTTGGCAGCCATCTGCCAGGTCCTTGGAAACTGTGAGGAGTCTACCCAGATGCTGAGCGGGGATGCTGCAATCATTAGCATCACCATTCCTCTGCTATGCCTCTTGAGAAGTTCCCTGCAAAGCATAAAGGCAGACACTTTGCACTCGGAAACGGGGCGGGGGAAGACAGTATGTCGCTGGATAGTCAGAGCAACCTCATGTCTATATCTCAGCACGTTGAGGAGGAGGGGGAGGAGCATGAGGAGGAGGGGGAAGAGACAGCTTGGCCCACTGCTGAGGGGACAGATGCTGCTTGCCTGTCATCCTTTCAGCGTGTATGGCCAGAGGAGGAGGAGGAGGAGGATGAGGATGATCCTGAAAGTGATCTTCCGAGTGAGGACAGCCATGTGTTGCGTACAGGTACCCTGGCACACATGGCTGACTTCATGTTAGGATGCCTTTCTCGTGACCCTCGCGTTACATGCATTCTGGCCACTACGGATTACTGGGTGTACACACTGCTCGACCCACGGTATAAGGAGAGCCTTTCCACTCTCATTCCCGAAGAGGAAAGGGGTTCCAGAATGATGCTATACCACAGGGCGCTGGTGGACAAACTGTTGGTAAACTTCCCATCCGACAGCGCTAGTGGCCGAAGGCGCAGTTCCGAGGGCCAGGTAGCAGGGGAGGCGCAGAGATCAAGCAGCATGTACAGCGCAGGCAGGGGAACATTATCCAAGGCCTTTGCCAGCTTTATGGCTCCCCAGCAAGACTGTGTCACCGCTCCCCAGTCAAGGCTGAGTTGGCGGGAGCACTGTGAAAGGATGGTGAGGGAGTACGTAGCCGATCGCACGACCGTCCTCGGTGACGCCTCTGCCCCCTACAACTACTGGGTGTCGAAGCTGGACACGTGGCCTGAACTCGCGCTGTATGCCCTGGAGGTGCTTGCTTGTCCTGCAGCTAGTGTCTTGTCAGAGTGTGTGTTTAGTGTGGCTGGGCGAATCATCACGGATAAGCGTACCCACCTGTCAACCGACAGTGCCGACAGGCTTACACTCATCAAGATGAACAAAGCCTGGATTTCCCCAGACTTCTCTTCTCCACCAGCGGACAGCAGCGATACCTAAACAATACGTAGGCTGCACCCGCGGATGGAAGCATCGTTCTCTATCACCATCAAAAACGGGGACCTTTTTGCTTCATCAATCTGTGTATAATATTCCTCCTCCTCCTCCTCCTCCTCCTCCTGAAACCTCACATAATCACGCCGAACGGGCAATTTTTCTCAGGCCCACAAGGCTCAGTCATATAATTTTTCTAAACAATTTTTATACGTTTCAATGCTCATTAAAGCATTGGAACTTTCACCTGAACCAATTTTTATTTTAACTGGGCTGCCTCCAGGCCTAGTTACCAATTAAGCCACATTAACCAAAGCGATTAATGGGTTTCACCTGCCCTCTTGGTTGGGCATGGGCAATTTTTCTGAGGTACATTAGTACTGTTGATACACCAATTTTTGGGGGCCCTCGCCTACAGTGTAGTCAAATGAATTTTTAGCCCACCTGCATTACAGCTGACATTACATTGGCTGTGTTGGGCACTGCAATGGGATATATTTATGTACCGCCGGTGGCTTCCTGGCACCCACCCATGCTGTGGGTCCACAGGGAGTTGTAAATGCATCTGTGTCCACTTCTAAAGAACCCCAGTCTGACTGGGGCATGCAGTGTGGGCCGAAGCCCACCTGCATTAAACATGACATTATTACCTCAGCTGTGATGGGCAAAGCAATGGGATATATTTATGTACCGCCGGTGGGTTCCAGGGAGCCACCCATGCCGTGGGTCCACAGGGAGTTGTAACTGCATGTGTCCACTTCTAAAGAACCCCAGTCTGACTGGGGCATGCAGTGTGGGCTGAAGCCCACCTGCATTAAACATGACATTATTACCTCAGCTGTGATGGGCAATGCAATGGGATATTTTTATGTACCGCCGGTGGCTTCCTGGCACCCACCCATGCTGTGGGTCCACAGGGAGTTGTAAATGCATCTGTGTCCACTTCTAAAGAACCCCAGTCTGGGGCATGTAGTGTGGGCCGAAGCCCACCTGCATTTCATCTGACGTTAGCTCTGCTGCCCAGGGCACTGCAATGGGATACATTTATGTACAGCGGGTGGGTTCCAGGGAGCCACCCAGGCTGTGGGTGCACACGGAATTCCCATTGCGGAGTTGTACCTGCCTGTGACTATTTATAAAAAACCGCGGTCTGACTGGGGCATGCAGACACCTTGACAGAATGAATAGTGTGTGGCACATAGGTTCCCCATTGCTATGCCCACGTGTGCAGCTCCAGATGGAGGTGGCACAGGATTGGATTTCTCATTGCTTCTGTACAGCATTGTGGGCTATCGCCCCGCCCCTTTTAAAGAGGGTCGCTGCCTAGCCGTGCCAACCCTCTGCAGTGTGTGCCTGCTTTTCCTGTGGCAGACGCACTTATAAATAGACATGAGGGTGGTGTGGCATGAGGGCAGCTGAAGGCTGGGCAGGGACAGTTTGGTGTGTGCTGTGGACACTGGGTCGTGCGGGGGGGGGGGGGGGTTGGGCAGCATGTAACCCAGGAGAAGTGGCAGCGGAGTGTCATGCAGGCAGTGATTGTGCTTTGTTGGAGGTAGTGTGGTGCTTAGCTAAGGTATGCATTGCTAATGAGGGCTTTTCAGATGTAAAAGTTGTTGGGGGGGCCCACTCTTGCCGCTATTGTGGCTTAATAGTGGGACCTGTGAACTTCATATGCAGCCCAACATGTAGCCCCTCGCCTGCCCTATCCGTTTCTGTGTCGTTCCCATCACTTTCATGAATTGCCCCGATTTTCATAAATGAAAACCTTAGCGAGCATCGGCGATATACAAAAATGCTCGAGTCGCCCATTGACTTCAATGGGGTTCGTTACTCGAAACGAACCCTCGAGCATCGCGAAAATTTCGTCTCGAGTAATGAGCACCCGAGCATTTAGGTGCTCGCTCATCTCTAAAAATTAACAAGAAAATAATTCCCCAAACTCAGCTACTGTGGCATGTACCCTACGGGAAAAAAAGTAATGGAAGGCACTCAATCCAAGATTTGCCCGTTTTCTTCATTGCCTTTTGTATCTACTTTCCCACTACTCCGTGGATGGTAGGGTGTGTGAAAAGCCTGGAATATACCCAAAGCAGACATGATGTTGCATTATTTCACCTGTGAAGTGTGTACCTTTGTTTGACTCAATCACTTCCGGTACCCCGTATCTGCAGATTACCTCATTTATGAACTTCTGTGCGGTTGCCTGCTTATTTACTTTGGTAACAGGGTAGGTCTCCAACCTGAAAAACATCAACAACAAGCACGTATTCATACTTCCCCAGAAGTGGGAGCTGAATGTAGCCAATTGGCAATGGGTAGAGTGGCCCCGGCAAGTGTTATGTGGCAAATTTTACTTCTGCCCTGTTGCTTTACGGCAAAGATCATGCAAAATTGGACAAATGATGCAGCCGCTACAGAAAACCCAGGAGCCACCCGTCCTTGTTCAAGCGTCGACATTATTGCTGCTTTGAGAGGTGCGTCTTTCCGTGCATCAGCTGGGCCATCATGGGGCACAGGAACCGTGGTAGGCAAGTTCTGTTGACTGTTCGCCATACGCCGTCCCTTTTTAGTCCATTTTTCCTTTTCTTCCTTGCTGGAATGTAACTGTAAAGTCTTTAGCATATCAAAGTCCAAAGTTTTTATCAAAGTCCAAAATGTAGTCTATGTCCAAGGTTTTTGTCAAATTCTTATTTTCTTATTTTCTTCCACGGCTTGAGGGCCGCTGCCCTTGCTGTGTGGTCTGTGATGGCGTTGCCTCTTGCTTCTCCGGTGTAGGAATTGGTGTGAGCTTTCCACTTTGTCAGGTAGAAGTGGGGCCTCCGTGAGACTCTGCACCGCTGCACCATTCTCAATTGGTTGTCCTGATAAGGTAAAAAACTGTCTGGCCCTCCATATTGGGCCGTAATCATGAGCTATGCGAAATGCATACCGGGAATCAGTGTAAATGGTTGCCGTCTTACCTTCTGCCACTCTACACGCCTCAGTGAGGGCCTTCAGTTCCGCTTCTTGTACTGAGACATGCAGAGGCAGAGCTTTTGCTTTTAGGACATCTTGTTGTGTGACCACTGCATATCCAGTGTGGAGTCATCAATCACCCCTGGAACCTTCTACAAAAAGCTCAAAATATGCATTGTTAACAAGGGACTTCAGTAACTTTTTAAAACTTAAATTTTCTTGTTGCATCAATGCTAGACAATCATGCTGATTTTCTATTTCAAATAGATCAGAATCTTGTTGCAAAAAAATTTAAAATACCTGATCTGTAATACCTAGATCACCTATGCCTTCTCCTCAACCCCCCCCCCCCCCCCTCCTTGAACCAGGGTACTCAATTGGAAGAAGTGTAGCCGGGTTCAAAGTAGTACAACATTGAAAAAAAAAAAAAAATTGATTGATGCAGATAAGGCTTGTAAAATGTCAGCACCAATAACAGAGACCTGAGTTACATTGGGGCAGAATAATCTACAAACATCTATTAATATTTGAAATGTGATATCCTTTAAGCAAATTCATTATTAGTCTGATCCTGCCTGCAATGTCTTATCAAATTTGAGAAGAAAAACTTTTACTAGCTGCTCAATATTCTCACCCCCTCCTTTGTCGACAAGAGGGATGACCCATTACGTACTTTTACATCATCTAACTCCACCCCCTCAATACTGTCCGCTTGCTTCTTTCTTCACACCTTCATTTAAACTTTACAGTCTGCACGTCCACATCACAACCAAGTAAAGTCTTATGCATGGGGGAAGGGAACTTTTATCCCCAGTCAATATCTGCATCACACATTTTACATTCATCACAGCCTGAACACGGGTCACTAACTCTCATCGATCCATGCGCTCAAGTCTGCCCCGTCACCCCCCATTGAAGGTGTACCAGTACATGCAGATGCACTGACAAAGTGTGACAAACATACATACATCAGTTGAAAAACATTGAGGTGAGCGCTATAATGTTATAAAGTACATGATTCTATTGAGATGAGATTGTGAATGAGCGCTATTTTTGACAATTTATGTGAAAAAGTTTGCTGAGTGACTGAGACATTCTATATTTCTTATCTACTGAAGCTTTTATGTGCTATATTAAATGCTGAAGTATTTTAGAATGCATGGGTATCTTTCAGCCCCCCTGCCTTTCCTTCTCTGTCTGTGACCCTGAGCTTAGAGTGAAGTCTGAAAGCCCCCACCTTTGCAAAATAACTGTTAGCTCTCTGCGAAGATGAAACACAGACTGAACAAAGTTGTTTTAGTTTAACTATTCCCTGCATTTAAACGCATAAATAACACATATGCTGGGACCTTCTGACAGCGCAACATGTTCTTCATTTTCAACCCCTGTATTCTTAAAAGCCCCCACAGGATGTGAGTGGGGTATAACTTTCTTACACCTGTATGAAAGAGACCAAGACGTGTCCATTTGTGACCTCAGAACCCAGTAAGGATATACCTTAGAAATTGCTATATTTCCTGCCTTCTAAGACAGTATAATTCATTACAAGCTTCTATTTTATTAAAGCAAACAGAGCTACTTTTCAAAGTTAGTATGGCATTCTCTCTCCCTGTTCTTATCTCTTGACCTTGAAAAGCTAGACAGACACTGCAGCTTCAAGTAAACAATCCTTCTCCCACTAAAAGCAAGCTCAGTTAACCATTTGTACATATATATATATATATATATACATACATACATACATACATACAGTACATCTATATCTATCCACCTAGTATTATACACCTTTTCCTCTCTCTCTCTCTCTGCCAACAAATCACATGCTTTGTAACTTTCCTCTCGACTTTACTTGTTCCCCTTATTTCTCTCCCTACCTAAATGCCAATGTAACCTTCAGTAGACACTCTCCTGACACCCTCTTGATCACTTACTGTACTTTTCAACATTTCACTTACGGATACTTTCTTAATAGGTGTACATACTTAACTTTCTCTGACTGTCACTCTGCTCCTCATTTCAGCACTTTCTAGTAAACCTTTGTCTTTCAAGGCGCCCTTCTTGGTCCTAAGGACCTCCTCCGAGTCACCATACTGTAAGCTACCGTGCGGGTCCATGTCACACATTTTCATAAGAGTTTTCTTACATTTTACAAATTGGGACCCTTGTCTCTCCTCCACCAATTCATCCGCTCGACGACAGCCCTTGAGGGGCTCCGCATTCTTTAGTAAGGTCTTACGCCTATTAGAACAACAATAATAACACGCTCCATAGAGTGTATCCTTCTTAATCCAAATTGTCAGCCCCTTATACACGGCAAAACAACCGAAGGTCTCTTCTCCTATGGAACCAGCCTCACAGAATGCATCTAAAATCAAATCGTTAGCCGTTATATATGGCAAAACAACCGAGGGTCCCTTCTTCTGTGAGACTAAATGAAAAGAAAGAGAAAAAAATTCTGCAGATGCAACAAACAATCTCCACTATCGTTAAAACACTATGGACTTCAGCAACAAATAGACTAGTGACTAGTCCCTGGATGGGTGATTGGTGAGCTTATCATGGTCAGTTGTCCGTGACGGCAAACCCAAAGCCCACGAGTTACCGTGTAGAACTCCTAACCCAACCCGTCCGGTCACAAAACACAGATAGTCCCTCCTGCTGCAATACTCTCAGCGTAAAACACAACATAAATATATGCCGGTCTTACCTGGAGTTCTGTGAGTTGATCAGGCTTGGTTTGCAGCAGGACGGTTTCCCTGTGGCGTGGATCCAGGTGGCCTGGGCTGCACAGCTCCAGTTTTGTCGTCCCACATAGGATGCGCCATCTGTCAGGGAAATTTTGCGTACAGCACCAATCAGGCCCACTCCAATGTCCCGCTGCCGGCGGTAAAGAAGGGACACCACACACGGAGGTCTGGTATAGTTCCTCACACGGGGACATAACTGTGCACTTTATTACAGATTACATGCGGTCTTATACCCTTTGGTCATGTCACCAGGAATGGGTAATGGTCTCATTGTCTCAAATTCACCGCATAACCATATATGTGAAGTCCGCATTTCCGCCTGAGGCAGTGATAGTTATATACGTAGTTAAACAGTCGTTATCTAGATACGGCGCTTCTGGGAAAACAGCCAAGCACGCGGCCTTCGTGTCCGGTTCTGTATCATCTCTGAATTTCTGGACACATCTCTCTCAGCCTTGCAAATCTGATGTAAGGCGACATATTAAGTTTTTCTCATTTTAGCATTGAATAGAACTTGCATACAGGTATAAAAGCATAGAAAACATATGGCAATATATACATATACCCTCACACTGGGGATCTCCTGTATATAATTATATATGTACAGCTGGTAAAAGTTATACATCTCTTGTATATAGTGATTTGGAGCATGCTGGTATAACCTGGATATCTTCTGTATATAATTATATATGTACAGCTGGTATACTTTATACATGCAGCATATTGTAATATAGAGCATGCTGGTATAACCTGGGTATCTCCTGTATATAATTATATATGTACAGCTGGTATAAGTTATACATCTCCTGTATATAGTGATATGGAGCATGCTGGTATAACCAGGGGATATCCTGTATATAATGGCTGATGTGCTTTCTTTATGGGGAAAATGTGACTACCGTTCAGTCATGTGTCACTTTAAGGACCCTTTCACAAGGGTTGGAATAGACTGCACGAAGCACCACAAGCCTCAGTAACTTTCACACCAAGATCTGCAGGCTACCTACGAATTGTGATGCAGAACTGAAAATGCTTTAAAGCCTGCCCACAATTTTACATCAAGATCCGCAGTTAGATCTGTAGACTTTGGTGTGAGAATCTGTGAATTTGTCTGCATAATCCCGTGAAAGGTCTCTAAGAAAGAGGGGAGCCTCGTTGGGGGTGAACAGGAAGGTATGCCATGTTAGGGCCTTGAGCAAATAGACTAGGTGTGTGGTATGCAGAGCACCTAGGGGGACCGCGCAGTATGCTGGCGACGCTCTCAGAAGGATCGGTGGGAAGAAACACAAATCTCACAGTAGAGCCAGCATTTGATTTAAATTTAGAGGTCTGCAAAGCTGCTGAAGTGATTAGCTTAAGGCTGCTAGAGCGGGACCCTCATAAAGTCATAGAATGGTAGAGTTGGAAGGGAACTCCAAGGGTCATTGGGTCCTCTGGGGTCATCGGGTCTTCCAGGGTTATCGAGTCCAACCCCCTGGTCAGTGTAGGATTCACTAAATCATGCCAGACAGATGTATGTCCGGCCTCTGAAGACTTCCATTGAAGGAGAACTCACCACCTCCCGTGGCAACCTGTTCCACTCATTGATCCCCCTCACTGTCTAATATGTAATCTGTGTCTCCTCCCTTTCAGTTTCATCCCATTGCTTCTAGTTTTTCCTTGTACAGATGAGAATAGGGCTGATCCCTCTGCACTGTGACAGCCCTTCAGATATTTGTAGACAGCTATTAAGTCTCCTCTCAGCCTTCTCTTCTGCTAAACATTCCCAGATCCTTTAACCGTTCCTCATAGGACATGATTTGCAGACCACTCACCATCTTGGTAACTCTTCTCTGACTTTGCACCAGTTTGTCTATAAATTTTTTTTAAAGTGGGGTGCCCAGAACTGGACCCAGTATTCCAGATGAGGTCTGACTAAGGAAGAGGAGAGGGGATAATTACCTTATGTGATCTAGACTCTATGCTTCTTTGGGGGTGAACAGGAAGGTACGCCATGTTAGGGCCCCGCGCAAAGAGACTAGGTGTTTGGTATGCAGAGCACCTATGGGGAACGCACAGTATGCTGGTGACACTCCCAGAAGGCCCGGTGGGAAGAAACGCAAATCTCACAGTAGAGCCAGCATTTAGAATACATCCTAGAATTATGTTTGCCTTTTTGGCTACTGCATCACATTGTTGACTCATGTTCAGTCTATGATCCATTAGTATACCCAAGTCTTTTTTCACATGTGCTGCTGCTTAGCCCTATTCCTCCCATTCTGCTTGTGTTTTTTTTTTTTTTTTCATTTTTCCTTGCCAGATGTAGGACTTTGCATTTATCCTTGTTAAATACAATTCTGTTAGTCGCTGCGCACTGTGCAAGCTTTTCTAGATCTTTTTGAATACTCTCTCTCTTCCCTAGTGTTAGCTATCCCGCCTAGCTTTGAGTAATCAGCAAATTTGATCAGTTTCCCATCAATTCCCTCCTCCAGATCATTTGTAACAATGTTGACCAACACTGGGCCTAGGACAGAGCCTTGTGGTCCCCACTTGATACATTCTTCCACTTGGATGTGCAGCCATTTATGACCACTCTTTGAGTATGATCACTCAGCCAGTTGTGAATCCACCTAAAAGTTGCCTTGTCAATCCCATATTTGGTCATTTTTTTCAACAAGGATGGCATGAGATACTTTGTGACATGCTTTTTTAAAGTCAATATAAACTATATCTACCATATTTGCCTGATCAACCCAGTTGGTGACTCTGTTATAAAAGAAATTAGATTCATCTGGCATGACATGTTTGTTTCAAACCCATGCTGGCCTTGTGTCTTACCTGCTCATTATTTAGCTATTCAATTACCTCATTAGCGTACGAGCTAAGCACAGTCTTAGGTAAAACAAATATAAAACACGAGTTTATTCACTCTTTAGTATATGAATGTAAGTGAAACAGTTAATTAACATATAGGCATTGAGATCACATGGGTAACAAAGATAAGCATCAATACATCACCGGATATTGTAGTATCACTCCGCAATCGGGGGATCTCCAGGTACGATTGGCAAGAGGATCCGGGAGAATGCTGACAGATGTCAGCCACAACACGAGTCCCAACCCCTCCCTGAAGATCACCCTTATTTATACTACTGTTTGGTTATGTAAAATATTCGCTTCTGCGCAGTATGATAAAACACGTCATTCTTAGGTAAATAAAGCGTTACGCGTGTTTTGGCAATATATATACTACTGCATAGTTTCTCTATGAAGATATCCATATCTGGACAATATTACTGTGCAACATCCCGTAACTATGAGTCACTGTAACTGGTCTTTTACTAGACCATATATGTCCAGAGCTTCTGTAGAATACTCCAAGCAAGTTAAAAATAGTAGACTAGTATACAGCAAGTAGTTATGATTACCTTCTACCTACACCTTTTGACACAATCTCTCAATCAATCATGTCTCAAACGTATCACAATCGGTCCTTAATCATTCACTATTTGCCGTATGATACCATTAAAATTTGGGGTTTTCTACAGAATACCTTATATGCCATGAAACAATTCCATAGCGATAAAAGTATTACAACTATGGCCAATGCCAAAACAGGATGTATTAGCCAATTAAGAGTGGTTTGTGCAGATGATGAATAACCCATAAAGATGTCATACCAATGGTGTGACGTGGCATCAGCAATAGCCGATCCCATCTTTACAATTTTGCCAGCTATTACAGTAGTACTTAAAATATGCGTTGCCAAAGATTTATTAAGCAATTTAATATGTTGCTGTACTTCTTCTGTGTCTTCTAACAACTTTTTGAATTTGGTCAAATTTAGATCCCAATTTGACACATTTAAAGGCAGTGGTTGCCAATTGACAGCCACTGTCTTGTCTCGTTCAGGTAATAACACAAAGGTCTCATTTTCCCAAACAAGTGCCGATACGTTTCGCAAGCATCCTGAAAATGTGACAACCATCCCAGGTACAACAGGATGATTACTTGCCAAACATACCTCCTGTGGGGCTATTTCAACCATCATCTTAAAAGTGAGTGGCAGCACAGTCCATTCACATACATTGATTGTATTTTGTAATAAGCATGGTTCATAAACAGCCGATTGGACCTTGCATATGGTCCCCTCTAATGTATCATCACACAATGATAAATCATGAGTTCTATTTTGGTCATCAATGTAAATCCCGTTAAATCTAGGTACCCAGAAATGCATATCTTCTGGAACACCTATAAGTAAGGGGAGAACTACAAACTTACACATCACACTCTTTTTAGTAACATTGTATATAAATATGGTTCCTTTACATAATGTATCATTGCAAACCATTTTCTGCGCCTCCAACTGTATCCAATCAGTCTCAGTTATAGTCTGATTGAACACGGTCCTCCACACCTGCTCATTGCCAGTCATGAGCATAGTTTGAAGTGTGTTCTTTTGTTGTTGCTGATAAATAGTCTGCAAGGTACATATTGACCAATTGACATAGTTAGATATGTTAGAATTTATTTCATATGAAAACTTATTAGATGCATCTTGCAAATCAAGCATTATTGTGTCCACATCCGCTTGCATACTAAAGGGCTGCCATATAGTGGGCATCCAGTTAGCCTGCAAAGTGAGCACATCTTTAATACCACTTCCCGCGTTATGCATTCGATTAGCTAAAGTCTCTATATCAAAACCATTAATAGTCCCAGAAAGCGCTCCGTAGCCTCCGAGTAAGGTATCATACCAAGCTCGACGGGAACGCTTGGTAGAACAAGTCCTTGAGGGTGGAAACTGCACGGAGGCTTGTATAACAGTCTTTTGAGCATCTCGTCCCACCAGGCGACAGGTGGATGGAACCCTTTTTATATGTCCAGGATCTATTTTAGAAGCATTAATGTTCACGAATACCAGGAACTGGCCCCACATGGCCCGATTCTCGATCTCCGTTGCATTCCCACACGTAATTACTTCTGTCTCATTTAAGGGAAATGAAAACTGCACTCCCGTATTTGTACAATTCTGAACATATTGTATCACCAGGGAGTAATTAAGATATGGCAACTCTTTTGGTCTCTGACAGCAGGACACTTTCACAAGTGACGTAATGTTTATTTGTCCCGTTGCCTTATGCAGTGCATATGAAGGACGGTAGGTCGAACTTATATGCGATAATGGATTTCCACTCCAGATAGTCCCATCAAAGGTAATATTCACGATATAACATTTCTGGTTGGCTTCACAAGTGAAGTTGTCTTGCTTCCTGGTTCGGGTTGAATTCCTCCAGCCCCACGAATAGTCATTCCTTCCGGTGTCATTGACGCGGATCCCTGGCGTCCACGCATCACCTACTGCGAACACCGAACACATGACGCCAAGGATTCCAAAAATGATTATGTGATTCTAGAGAAGGCAAGGAAACAAGCATTATTCCCGCAAATAGCACTTTTCTTGTGGGACATATTCCCATTTCTCTACTCCGGGTCGCATAATAAGCAAAGTTCGATCTTTCCCCACAGCAATAACCTCTGCCGGGGAGGGCGGTCCTTGGTGATTCTGAACCCATATTTTGGCCCCTACATTAGTAACATCAGTTGAGCCAAAACCTTTATCTCCTCTTACAGTAAGTTCAGTGGGAGCCGCCCCTTCTTCCACTTGTGTCAGATACACTGGTATCAATAGCAGCTGTGCCATGCGCTCCTTTTTTCCTATTATCAGAGGATCTGTTCCTAAATTTATCATGATTACTTTAATTTCCCCCTGATAATCTGCATCTATGACTCCCCCTAGGACTACTGCACCTCTCAGAGCAAAACTTGATCTAGTAGCTATCTGCCCGAAGTGATTCTCCGGGATCTTGCATCCTAGCCCTGTGGGAATAGTACTCACCTTTCCTGGGGCTATCACCACCGTATCAAGAGCGTATAGATCCAACCCTGCAGCGGCAGGAGTGGCTCTATAAGGTGCCTGCGCATCTGGATTAATTTTCCAGTATAAGATTGTCTCTACCTTAGCTACATCTATACTGAGATTGGGTGTTAGCATGCGCATTAAGGGTGTCATAGAATCAGTGATGGGCCTGTTGTTGATAATCTGTAAAGCAGCAGTCAGATTATCTCTCCATTGACCATATTTGTCGGTCTCAGTGAGCTTCTTTAGGGTAGATTTTAATAACCCATTCATTCGTTCCACCAGGCCCGCGGCCTGTGGATAGTAGGGCATATGATATACCCATTCTATGTTGTTTTTACTGGCATACTCTTTTACCTGATTTCCGGTAAAATGTGAACCATTGTCGGTCTGGATCTGCAGGGGAGTCCCATAATACTGGGTAATAACTTCCAGAGTACGTAAAGTACTCCATTGTGTTGCTGTTTTACATGGGAATCCCACCATCAGACCTGAGAATGTATCTACTGCTGTACAAATATACTTACATCCTCTGCTCTCAGGGAGGGGCCCTACAAAATCCATCTGCCAAATCTGCGCTGGCAACTGGCCTCTCCCTATGTGTCCCATTACTGTATGAGGCACTTCTCGTTTTTGAACATGTTGACATACTGGACATTGCGCGATTACTTGTTTGATCATGTCCACTGTCAATGGGATACCTCTTTCTTGTGCCCACCTGTAAGTGGCCTTCTCTCCCAAGTGTCCACTTTTTTGGTGAGCCCAAACAGCTGTACCTTGAAGCCATGCTTCCTTTTCCTTGTCAGGTTCTTGTACGGCAACAGAGATCGATGCTGCCGCATCTGCTTGAGAATTAAATAAACGTTCCAATGAGTCAAGAGGGACATGAGCATCAACATGAAACACAGTACTTTTGGTACTCCTAATGAATTCCTCTATATCTTGCCAAAGCTCCTTTTCCCACAATTCCTTACCATGAATGTTCCAATCGTTCTTCTTCCATCCCATGATCCAAGTGGCCAAACCATTGGCAACTGACCATGAGTCCGTATACAAGTGACATTCTTGCCCTTGTTCCTGCTTCAGAGCTAAGAATACCGCACAAAGTTCTGCATATTGACTACTCTTACCCTCTCCCTCCATGACCAACGTCTTGTCTAATTTTGGATTAAAGGCTACACTTTTCCATCTACGCCTTCCACTGATATACTTGGCCGAACCATCCGTGAACCAAGCATGCTCTTTTTGGGAGTCTGTCAACTCAGAGTAAGGTATTCCCCACTTTACTGGGGATTCCTCCATTTGTGCTACTGGTGTAACCTGACCATCTGGAGGGATATCAGCTATCTTTTCATGCAGGGCAGCTATCCCCCCTTCACCTTTTTTCGCTCTTTCTGAGATGTACCATTTCCACTTAATGATACTCTGCTCCTGGGCATGTCCTATCCGATTGGACTTTGGATTAGATAATACCCAACTCATGATGGGTATTTGCGGCCTTAGAAGGACTATGTGTCCTGTTGTCAATTGTTCAGTATCCACCAGGGCCCAATAACATGCCAACAGCTGTTGCTCCAGTGGAGTGTATTTTTCTCCTGCATCTGGTAATTTTCGATTCCAGAAGCCTAGTGGCACTCTTTTGCCCCCTTGCTTCTGCCACAATGACCAGTTTGCATACATATGCTGAACTGATACATGAAGTTCTATCTCACCATCTTGTAAAGGCCATAAATCTACGGCCTGTTGTATGGCTTCTTTTACTGCCTCAAATGCAACCTGTTGCTCTTCTCCCCACGTGAACTCGTACTTCTTGCGAGTCACCTTGTAAAGAGGAGCAAGAAGCTGCCCCAGATGCGGAATGTGTTGTCTCCAGAATCCAAACAATCCTATGTAGGATTGTGTTTCCTTCTTGTCTTTTGGAGTGGGAAAATTTAAGATTTTCTGCCTTGCCTTAGGGAGAATCTCCCTATGGCCCTTATTCCATTGAATTCCTAAGAATTTCACTGTCTGAGAGGGGCCCTGCACCTTGCTATCATTTATTTCCCATCCTTTTTCTCGCAGATGATGTAACAATCCGTCCAATTGTTCCTTTACAGATTGTTCATCCGGTCCCTGAATCATTATATCATCGATATAATGTGAAAACTGCATTTCTGATGGTAAATCAAACTCATCCAAATGTTCTGCCACCGTCCGGTGACAGATGGTTGGACTATGTATCCAACCTTGTGGCAATCGAGTGAACGTATATTGACGTCCTTGCCACGTAAAGGCAAACTGATCTTGTGCCTTTTCTTCTATTGGAATTGTGAAGAACGCTTGTGCGATATCAATCACAGCGTACCATTGTCCACTGTGACTTTGGATCTGCTCCACAATTGTAATGGTGTCGGGGACAGCTGCCGTCAAGGGAGGTGTTTGTTTATTCAACTCCCTGTAATCGACAGTCATCCTCCAAGACCCATCACTCTTCTTCACAGGCCATACCGGATTGTTCCATGCTGTGGTTGCAGGCCTCACAACCCCAGCATCGACCAAATCCTTAATGGTTTCTCCTATTTCCTGGTGACCTCCAGAAATTCTGTATTGCTTCATAGCAACCAGTTTTCCTGCAGGAGGGATATGTACGGGTGGCATTTTGACCTTTCCCACCGTAACTGGACAAGCTTTTATCCCTATTTTCCTTACGCCAAAGGCAAACTTACCATCTTCAAGGTGTAGTGTCAATCCTTTCAGAATATCTATGCCAATTATATATTCCGGAATAGGTACTACTAACACCGTGTATTTACGTAAGGGCAAATTGCCCAGTTTCAAAGTTACCTGTGTCTGTACTCCTTCGGTAACTTTTCCTCCCAATCCTGAAATATTAACTTTTGGACCTTTAAACTTTTTGGGATTTCCATATATCAGAGTAGCCTCCGCCCCTGTATCTACTAAAGCTGGGACCCTTTGGACATTACCCCCTTTCCAATGTATGGCTAGCGGGACGTAGGGTCTGTCATCCCGCCTAACCCAGACAGGGGCTTGGCTTGCTACCTATGCGGAATCAGAATCTGATTCCTCCAGGAGCGGAGCAGATGGCTTCAAATGGTCCTGCACTTGGGTAGCTACCATTGCAGCCATCTCCTTCCATGGATAGATCTTTTGAAAGTCCTCCCATTCTAATTTCTTACGTTCTGAATTAGTGACCTGCTTCTCTCTCTTTTTAGAAGTTTTTGGGGCCACTGAATCTTCCCTTTTATCCACCTTTTTGTTGGATAATACCTTCTGTTTATAAAGACGCCACAAATCACCTGTATCTTTTCCATCAATGGCGTCCTTGGAGACTCCAGCTTTCAGGAGAGCCTGAAACATATCTCTACGAGATACCCTTGGCACTCCTGAATCACCAGTCCCCTGGGAACTAGGATTCCTAGACCTATCACGATCTGTTCGTTTTTCCTCTCTATCCCAGTTTCCCATATCTTGCAATTCCCGCATTCTAGCCACGACCGCAGACATTGGCTCATTAGTCATGGATAGAAGTAGGGTCATCATCACGGCTTTATAAGCCGGAGGTGCAGTCTTAATTAAACGATTTCTAATTCCTGCTGTCAGCCGAGTCTCCAAATAATCTTCCATATGCTCGATGATAATTAATGAGACCCTCATAGCTTCCTCCTTCAACCTTTCAATGCCATCCCTGATAGTATACCAAGGTTTGTCATTGATTGGAATGTCTGCCTCTGTTGGGAATTTATTAAGAAACCCATTGGTTACTATATTAAACAGGGAAATAGCACTTTCTCCTTGATGATTAGGAAAATATTCTCTAAAATGTCTACTGATTACTGGATCTCTAGTTAGAGTAACAAATCTCATTGCATCTTTTGGATCCAACATTACCCCAGTCGCCCCGTGCTCAAATAGACGGACCAACCATGGTATGTCAGATTCCCCAGGCTTTTGCCTAAATCTACTCAGTATATCATCAACTTCTGACTGAGAAAAATCCTCTAGGGTAAGCCTGGTGCGCCTATGTGGCACCAATTCTTCTTGCACCAACAGTCTCCCATCGGCATCGTACATATAGTTTCCCTGATCGTCATACCTGGGCAACCTTTGCCCATCATGACCTAGGATAGGCTGGGTATCGGGTCCATATTCAGTAGTTTCCTTCCTTCTGCTAATGGGCTGGGCACGTTTTAAAGCGGGTGGATCAATTATTGGATTGGGTGGGTCTTCCCAATCCCCCTTATGCCAGTCCTCCTCCCCCGAAGAAGATGAGGAATCCCATAAGTCTCCATCACACTTATCTGGGTCCCAGTTCACAGAAGCAGAAGCTATAGCTTTCGATACCTTTCGCTTATCAACTTTACCTTTACGTTTCTTATATTAATTCTGAGCAACTTTTACAACAGCCTTTTCTGCAATATTCTGGTAATGTTCTATTTTTTCCTTTATCAGCCTTTGGTTACATTCCAACACCACTCTCTTTCCTTCAGATTCTGCTAACTTTTGTTCCGCCTGATTAAGTTTTCTTATTAGTTGGGACTTCTTTTTATGGATATTCCTATAGGCTGAGGCCAATACCCAATTTCTCCTACCCAACTGAACTGCATCACCTGCCTTGGCAGGGGTCTCCTCGAGTACCTTAACAACATCGAGGGGCTCTGAATCTTTTAGCTTACTATCCCATGATTCTGCAAGCCCACTATGCATCAACTCCTGAGCTAATATATCATAGGGACCCTCGGACCAGCCGGGGATGTCTATTTTCTGTTCAGATTTAACCTTTTTTGTTCTTTTTGTAAACATATTGTTGTCTTATTGGCAAAATGCCAATTGGTGAAATTTTGCACAGAGGTCTCCCTTATTGCGAGACACCACCCTGCAAACTGGCACCAATTTCCCAAGTCCTGTCTCAAAGTTACAGAACTCCGAAAGTTTTGGCAACGTGCCAATTGGTGAAATTTTGCACAAAGGTCCCGCTTATTGCTAGACACCACCGTGCAAACTGGCACCAATCTCCCAAGTCCTGCTTCAAAGTTACAGAACTTATAAAATTTTGGCAGTATGCCAATGGGTTCAACAGGGACTACTTACTGCGACTATCAATGTGTATTTACTATTATTACTCTATCATTTATCAAAGCAAAGTTATAACCATTTGAACCCCTTGGCAATGGGCCAAAAATCTAATATGGCGACAGCAGCCCCCCGTGCACTGAGAAGCACTGTCACAATACCAAATTATACAGTAATATAACCTTACCAAAGACAACAATATATATATATATATCCTGCCAGACTACGCCAATTTATGTCTTACCTGCTCATTATTTAGCTATTCAATTACCTCATTAGCGTACGAGCTAAGCACAGTCTTAGGTAAAACAAATATAAAACACGAGTTTATTCACTCTTTAGTATATGAATGTAAGTGAAACAGTTAATTAACATATAGGCATTGAGATCACATGGGTAACAAAGATAAGCATCAATACATCACCGGATATTGTAGCATCACTCCGCAATCGGGGGATCTCCAGGTACGATTGACAAGAGGATCCGGGAGAATGCTGACAGATGTCAGCCACAACACGAGTCCCAACCCCTCCCTGAAGATCACCCTTATTTATACTACTGTTTGGTTATGTAAAATATTCGCTTCTGCGCAGTATGATAAAACACGTCATTCTTAGGTAAATAAAGCGGTGCACGTGTTTTGGCAATATATATACTACTGCATAGTTTCTCTATGAAGATATCCATATCTGGACAATATTACTGTGCAACATCCCGTAACTATGAGTCACTGTAACTGGTCTTTTACTAGACCATATATGTCCAGAGCTTCTGTAGAATACTCCAAGCAAGTTAAAAATAGTAGACTAGTATACAGCAAGTAGTTATGATTACCTTCTACCTACACCTTTTGACACAATCTCTCAATCAATCATGTCTCAAACGTATCACACCTTGGTTAATTACTCCATTCTCATCCAAGTACTTGTATACATGCTGTTTAATAATCTTTCCCAGCATAGAAGTCAGGCTCACAGGCCTGTAGTTTACTGCATCTACCTTCTTCCCTTTTTTGAAGATAGGGACAACATTTGCCCTTTTCCAATCTTCTGGGACTTCTCCTGTTCTCCAGGAATTTCCAAAGATTATGGCGAGTGGTTCAGCAATTACCTCTGCTGCTTCCTTTAGTATCCCAGGATGTAATTTATCTGGACCTTGAGACTTGGATTCATGTAAATTAGCTAAATGTTCCCTCACCATCTCTCGGCTTATAGATATCCCTCATTCTCCCAAAAGCACAAGGAAGATCAGCTGATGATCCATCTACTTTCTGAGAGAAAACAGATACAACATAGGAATTTAAAAGTTCGGCCTTCTCAACATCATTCTTAACTAATTCAACATTTTCATCTTATAGGCATCCAATAGCATCTTGACTTTCTTTTGCTTTTGAAATCCCCCCAAAATCCTTTTTTATTGCTTTTGGCTTCTGTTCCAAGCCTTAATTCATTATTAGCTTTTCTGACATTTGGCCTACTGTTTCTGCAGACCCCATTATATTCCTCCTTAGATATTCCCCCTCTTTCCATTTGATAAACATATTTTTCTTCCTCTTTAACATGTGTAGTTCTGTATTCATCCATCCGGGTCTCTTTAAATGCTTCCCATTATTCCTTCTTTTAGGGATTGGTAACGATTAGAGATGAGCGAGCACCTAAATGCTCGGGTGCTCGGTACTCGAGTCGAACTTTTCGTAATGCTCAACAGCTCATTTCGAGTAACGGACCCCATTGAAGTCAATGGGCGACTCGAGCATTTTTGTATGAGACCGATGCTCCGCATAGGGGATGATTTGTGACACACTGGAAAACCTCAGAAAGTCATGGAAACACCCCAGAAACGGATAGGTAACAGCAGGGGCAGCATGCATGGCTGCATCTGAGGCTCCCAGGTCCCACTATTAAGCCAAAATGGGGGCAATAGTCTGGCGGTCACCCCCCTAACAATTTACTTGGGACAAACCCTCATTAGCAAGGCACACCTTAGCTAAGCACCACACTGCCTGCAACCAAGGACAATCACTACCTGGGGGTGACACCGCTGCCTCTTCTCCTGGGATACATGCTGGCATTGCTGTCCAAGCCCCGCGCACGACCCTGCATCCACAGCGCACACAAAAGTGTCCCTACGCAGCCTTCAGCTGCCCTCATGCTACACTCTCGCTTCATAGCCACATCACCCTCATGTCTATTTATAAGTGCGTACTGGATGAGGAGGAACCGGAGGCACACACTGCAGAGGGTTGGCAGGGCCAGGCAGCGACCCTCTTTGAAAGTGTGGGCGATAGCCCACAATGCTGTTGAGAATTGATGATAGATTGACATCGATCATCATTCCAATCTTGTGCCACCTCCATCACAAAATTGTCAGGAGCCGCAAAAGTGGGCATAAAGGCGACTTAGGTGCCAGCACTTCTACACATCTCCACAATGCAGCAGCACATACTAACACCAAAGATAGGTTTGAAGCAGGAGGTGTCGCAAAAGTAGCCATCACTGGTATACAGTGACCCTGTGAAAGTCTCATGAAAACACTAACACTTCCTGTGAATGCTCCAATCCTGTATCTCGGATAACTGTGGTAATTTGTAGCATGATAGATAATACATGTCGACCAACGCAGATCCCCAGACCCCAAGCAGAAGGAGAAGGTGGAATAATAAGCCCCAGAAACCATGACCGAGGTAGGACCCGCAATACTGTGTGGGAAGCACGTGAGCGGGCCCTGTGTCAGGCTCGGTACCAGCCTGCACCTTGTGTGACCCAAGGTGCCGTGAGTTACATAGCAATGGGAAATCAATGTGTCCCCACACAAGTCATTCAGTGTATTTGTGCCAGATAGCAAAAACATGGCAATGGGAAATCTTTTGGCACCCACAGCATAGGCGAGCCCAATAAACCCAAGGAAAGTATTAAACATGAAGCAATTACAGTGCCCAAACATGGCAGACTTTCACTCCGCCCAGGACTTCGGCCTCTGCCCACACCCTTAGTAATCGTAGGCATAAAGCGGACTCCGATGCTAGTACAGCTGTGAATGTCTCATTAATTCAGTTACGGTTGCTTTCATCGCTCCAAAGACTGGATGAACAACAAAGAAGTTCCACAGACCAAACCTGGCGCAGTTGCATTTTCCCCAGGACTTCGGCCTCTGCCCACACCCTCAGCAATCATGGGCATAAAGTGGACTCCGATGCTAGTACAGTTGTGAACATCTCATTAATTCAGTTACGCTTCTTTTGATTGGTCCAAACCAGTGTCTCAGATAACTGTGGTAATACGAGTGCAAATACATGTTGACCAACACTGATCCCCAGACCCCAATCAAAAGGAGGATGTGGCATAATAAACCCGAGAAACCATGATCGAGGTAGGACCCGCAATACTCTGTGTGGGAAGCATGTGAGCGGGCCCTGGGTCAGGCTCAGTACCAGCCTCCACCTTGCGTGATCCAAGGTGCCGTGAGTTGCATAGCAAAGGTAAATCCATGTGTCCCCACACAATTTTTCGAGTGCCAGAAAAATTGGTGTACCAAGAAGAAAAGTGTACCCCTGAAAAATTGCTCAATCGCGAGGGCAGGTGAAACCCAGAAACATCTTTTAAAGATACAGCTTGCTGTTGCTTAATTTGTAACAGAGCCTGGAGGCAGCCCTGTGAGAAAAATTGCTTTCTGTTAAAGTATCAATACTTTTGAAACTTTAAAAATTATAAAAAAATTATATACAGAGCCTTTTGGACCGCAGAAAAATTGGCAGTTCAGCGTGATGACATGCTGTTTTAGGAGGAGGAGTAGTAGGAGGAAGAGTAATAATATCCGAGAGTGATTGACACAGCTAATTCCTCCCTTTTTTCTGGTCATAGAAAATTATTTTTTCTCCTGTTGCAGCAAAAAGAATCATTAGGTTCTGCTGCTTTCCACCGGTGGATAAGAGAAGTCTGGGGAAATCCAGCTTTTGTATATCTTTGAGTGTAAGCATGTAGGCACTGGCAGTTGACAGGCGAGTACACTTATCCGTGATGATTCCCCCAGCTGCACTAAACACCCTCTCTGACAAGACGCTAGTGGCAGGGCAGGCCAGCACCTCCAGGGCGTACAGCGCATGTCCGTGCCACGTGTCCAGCTTTGACACCCAATAGTTGTATGGAGCAGAGGCATCATGGAGGACAGTGGTACGATCTGCTAAATACTTCCTCACCATCTTTTACAGTGCTCCCTCTGACTTAGCCATGACTGGGGAGTGGTGACACAGTCTTGCTGGGGAGACATAAAGTTGGCAAAGGCCTTGGAGAGTGTTCCCCTGCCTGCGCTGTACATGCTGCCTGATCTCCGCACCTCCCCTGCTACTTGGCCCTCGGAACTGCGCCTTCTGCCACTAGCGCTGTCAGATGGGAAGTTTAGCATCACTTTTTCCAACAGGGCCCTGTGCTATTGCGTCACTCTCGTACCCCTTTCCTCTTCGGGAATGAGAGTGGAAAGGTGCTCCTTATACCGTGGGTTGAGAAGGGTGTACACCCAGTAATACATGTTGGCCAGAATGCATCTAACGCGAGGGTCACAAGAAAGGCAACCTAACATGAAGTCAGCCATGTGTGCCAGGGTACCAGTACGCAACACATCGCTGTCCTCACTAGGAAGATGGCTTTCAGGATCCTCCTCCTCCTCCACAGCCTATACACGCTGAACAGATGAGAGGCAAGCAGCAGGGGTACCCTCTGCAGTGTGGCCGGCTGTCTCTTCCCCCTGCTCCTCCTCCCACTCCTCCTTCTCCAAAACGCGCTGAAATATAGACATGAGGGTGGTCTGGCTATCAAGCGAAATACTGTCTTCCCCCATCTCCTGTTCCATTTGCAAAGCACCGGCCTTTATGCTTTGCAGCGAACTTCTCAGCAGGCAAAGCAGAGGGATGGTAACGCTAATGATTGCCGCATCGCTGCTCACCATCGGAAGCCTCCATTTCCACAAGCCTGTATGGCAGCATCTCCCGGCTGATTAATTTGGCAATGTGCATGTTTAAAGCTTGTGCGTGTGGGTGGGTGGCGGCGTATTTGCGCTTTTGCTCTAACGCTTGTGTTAGCGACAGCTGAACGCTGCGCTGAGAGATATTGCTGGATAGAGTGGAGTACGGTGTAGGTGAGGGTATGGGTGCAGGCCAGAGGCGCTCATGCCTGTGTCCTGGGAGGGGGATTGGATCTGTGTGGCAGGTTGGGGCACAGAGGAAGAGGCAGTGGAGTGACCCGGAGGCGGTGAATGGCCTTCGTCCCACCTTGTGGGGTGCTTGGCCATCATACGCCTGCGCATGCTGGTGGTGGTGAGGCTGGTAGTGGTAGCTCCCCGACTGATCTTGGTGTGACACAGGTTGCACGCCACTGTTTGTCGGTCGTCTGCGGTCTCACTAAAAACCATCCACACCTTTGAACATCTAGCCCTCTGCACAATGGCTTGGCGCGAGGGGGTGCTTTGGGAAACAGTTGGGGGATTCTTCGCTCTGGCCCTGCCTCTACCCCTGACCACCCCACTGCCTCTTCCAACCTGTCCTGCTGCTGCACTTGCCTCCCCCTCTGAAGCCCTGTCCTCAGTAGGCTTAGCAAACCAGGTGGGGCTAGTCACCTTATCGTCCAGCTGCTCTTCCTCCGAATCCTCTGTGTGCTCTTCCCTCGGACTTACTGCCCTTACTACTACCTCACAGATAGACAACTTTGTCTCATCATCATCCTCCTCCTCATCCACTGAAAGCCCTTGAGACAGTTGCCGGAAGTCCCCAACCTCATCACCCGGACCCCAGGAACTTTCCAAAGGTTGGGCATCGGTCACGACAAACTCCTCAGGTGACAGAGGAACCATTTTTTCCCACTGATGGCAGGGACCCGAGAACAGTTCTTGGGAGTCTGCCTGCTCATCAGAATGTGTCATTTTCATGGAGTGAGGAGGCTGGGAGGAAGGAGGAGCAGCAGCCAGAGGACTCAGAGTTGCAGTCCCTAAGCGGGGAGTAGTGGACTGCGTAGAAGACTGGGTGGTCGATACATTGCTGGACACATTTTCTGCCATCCACGACAGGACCTGCTCTCACTGCTCTGTTTGTAATAAAGGTCTACCACGTGGACCAAAAAATTGTGATATGATGCTGGGGACCCCAGAAACTTGCCTCTCTCCTAATCCCGCAGCAGCCGGCTATGATTCACCCCAACCAGTAACTCGGCCTGTGCCCAAACCCTCACTTGGACGTTCGCGTCCACGTCCACGTCCGCGTCCACGTCCTCGACACTTACCCCTACTCCTCATCATGGCGGATTAAGAACAGAGCAGGGCCCCACTGTACAGCACTGACAACTGTGGCTTACTTTACCGCACACAGAGACTTGTAGATAAGAGAGGCTGTATAGAGTGGGAGAAGACTCTAAAGCCAGTGGATAGTGCTGGTAACTGCGGCTATCTCAACCTCACCAATGAAAGGGTATTATGAGACGCTTTGCACAGTGGCAGAGCTGAAATACTTTGCAGTGGCCCAGAAAATATTGCAATACTGTTTAGCGGTGAGACTACTGTCTAATGCACTGCAGACACAGAACGGTATAACTGAAGTCGTTCGCAGTAGGCTAGGAAATGCTAGAGAGCAGTTTCACAGTGAGAGCTGGTTGTACAGCACTGCAGCCTGAGAATGCTATTACTGACAGGCTGGGAACTGGCCTAGAAAAATTGATGCACTACTACTCCTAGCAAGCCACAACTATAATGCACACGGTCAGATGTAGCCCTAAGAAGGGCCGTTGGGGTTCTTGAAGACAGGATCCTACTCTAACACTTTCCCTATATCAGCAGCAGCTCTTTCCCTAAACTCTGTATAATATACTGTAGACTGAGAATGCTATAGATGAAATGGCCTGCACAGCCCGAGATGAAAAAAAAAAAAAAAATGGTGCACTACTGCTCCCAGCCAGCCACAACAGTAATGCACACTATGAAGTGTGAGTAGCCATAAGAAGGACTGTTGAAGACAGGATCCTACTCTAACACTTTCCCTATATCAGCAGCAGCACTATCCCTAACCTCTGCCAGCATGCGTCTGAGGCGAGCCGTGGGCGGGACCAGTTTAAGTACTTGGTGGTCACCTGATCGGCCCAGCCACTCATTACTGTGGGGTGGGATAGGGCTGGCACGTCACAGCAGGAAGTGGTAATGCCTTCCCCGCATGTCTATTGGCTAGAAAATGGCGCTAAACATGCGGGGAAGGAAATGCAATTGACTCGAGTACCGCTTGGTGTTCGTCTCGAGTAACGAGCATCTCAAGTACCCTAATGCACGAACAAGCATCAAGCTCAAACGAGTGTGCTCGCTCATCTTTAGTAACGATTGTGTTTTGAGAATCTCCTTTTACACTATTTCCCAACCTTCTTGGACATTTCTACCCTTAAGAACATCCAGCCATTGGATTCTTCCTATCATCTGGGTACTTTAAAATCAGCCTTTCTGAAATCCAACCTTGAGGTCTGAGTCTTCTCAGGTCTTCCTCCCCCTTGTTATCCAACATCCAAGGATATTATGATCACTGCCTCCTAACGTCCCAGCCACCCTTACTTCCTCAACCATTCCCTCCCTGTTGGTAAGAATTAGGTCCAAGATAGCAGATCCCCTTGTTTTCTCTTCTACCTTCTGGAAGATAAAGTTCTCAGCAAGAGCAGATAAGAATTTGTTGGATCCATTACTTTTACCTGAGAGAGATTCACAACAAATGTCTGGATGGGTAAAATCTCCCATGATCACTATGTTGGGCTTCTTTGAGAGCTTGGCCATCTGATGTAGAAAGAGTTCCTCCATATCTTCTGCTTGTCTAGGCGGCCTATATTAAATGTCTACAATGGTGTCCTTTCTCTTGTTCTCGCCTTGTATTCTTACCCAAACAGTTTCTACTGAACTCCCGCCTCTGAATCTTGAATCTCAGTGGAGATGATGTTCTCCTAACATACAACACAACACCTCCTCCCCTTTTATCAGGTCTGTTTCTTATAACTAAGTTGTATCCTTCAAGCCTTGTATTCCAATCATGTGCATCATCCCACCAAGTTTCCGTGATGCCTATGACATCATATTTCTCTTCCTGTGTTAGGAGCTTCAATTCTCCCTCTTTGTTTACCAGCTCTGTGCATTTGTGTAGCTTTTGTGTAGAAAAATGTTAGTTTGTGATCAGTGTCTCTTGCTCCTCTACTTGCCTTCTGAATTGTTTGTCTTTGTTCTTTCTCTCTACTTCTAATAATAAGGTTCTCAGTTGTATTAATTAGCTGTATTATTTTACCTTTCACTTCCCTTCCTATATTGCTCTAGTTTAAAGCTCTCCTAATGAGTGAAGCAAGGCACCCACCAAATATATGCTTACCCATTTTTGTAAGGTGCAAGCTGTCTCTAGCAAGCAGTCTATCATATAGGTAATTCACTCCACAGTCTAGAAATCCAGATCTTTGCTGACGACACCATCAACATAGCCAGTTGTTCACCTCAAGAATCCTGTTCCATCTTCTTATTTCATGGCCATCCACTGGGAGGATGGATGAGAAGACCACCTGTGATCTTAGTTCCTTCACCTTCTTTCCCAGATCTTCAAAGTCTCTGAAGATAGTTGCAAGGTCCTTTTTGCAGAGTCATTTGTCCCTACATGTATTAGTAGGAATGGGTGGTGTTCAGAAGGACTGAAGAGTCTTGACAGCCTATCAGACATATATTTGATTTGTGCACCTAAAAGACAGCACCCCTCTCGTGAGGTGTCAGGTCTGCATACAGCGACCTCTGTTCCTCTTAGTAGGGAATTCTCCCCACCAGCACTCTCCTCCTATCCTTCACAACACTTCTTTTTCTCCATCCAAGAATATTCTGGGTACTTACTAGACTGTTCTTTGTGGGCAAAGTCATTTCTTGCTGTTCCTCCTCATTGCTCTCCTGTGTAAGAACCTCGTACCAGTTCCCAAGCAGTATGGGTGCTGGCTGTCTCCTGATCCTCCGGCTTCTTTAGGTCACATGCTTCCATTCCTTGGCTTCTGCAGGTACGCTAGACATTTTTCTTTAATATCCTGAAGAGTTGCTTCTGCTGCCAAGGAAATCCTCACCTTCCTTAATGAGTTACAATGTAGCTATTCTCTCCTGAAGACTTTGCACCTTTTCCTCCAGTGGAGACACAAGCTTGCATTTCTGGCCAGTGAAGTTTGGCTTTTCCTTTGGTCGGTCTGTAAACATACAGCATACGTTGCAGCTCAACATATGGCTATTCACCCCTCCTATCCTTTGAATGTGACAGTGAATGCTTCTACCTCCCTAAAAGAATTTCACCTTCCCAATGAATGAGAGATCCTGATCTGGGTTTAAGACCAGACTGCATCAGAGACCGCTTGATTCCTTATAGTTGCAGGGAGTTCCTTATAGTTGTGCAGTTTATTGTCACCTTGCACCTGTTGTGCTGCTGGCCATGTTGTTGCATGGTTTGTTCAAGAAACAAGTACCCCGGCATACTCCAGAGATTTTCTATTTTTGGTTGCCACCAGTTTGCAGTAAGAGCTCTGTAGGCATAATTGATGTGGAACCTACATGCCTTTCCTTTTGCCCTGACCTATGAACCGTATGCAGCACAAGCTCATAATGCACATCAAGCATGTGTCCAGGCGAGATGGACTCAGGTAGGACCCAGGTTTCCATGTCATACCTTACTATGTCTTGCCCCCTCCACAAGCTGTTCCACCAGTCTAGCCTGTCCTGTGCTCACTGTTACACCCATCATACTGCTCTCACACTTATGGCACTACTAGCTTGGCCATGTGGTCATTCCCAGCTAGGGGGCTACCCACTTTCACTTGTGCAGCAGTTGCTGAACAGGTCTTTTCACTTGGCCATGGTGGTCATCTCAGGCCTCGCTGGCCTGCTTGGGCCCACTGGTTATCTTGGGCGACAATGCCTAAGCACTGGCAGTCTCTCTAAACTACTGGCGCTTTTTCTTGTACCTCTAGACCTTCTCGGCCTTCTGAGAGTCTCCTTGCTTGGCACATGTCAAAAGGTCCAATCAGCACTCCTAGCAGGGGGTTCAACTGCACATGTGGCTGATGCCACTCTTTACCTTGATGCCACCCCTCTCTGCCACTTCCTGAATAAACTAAACCACACTTTCTCAACATGGTGGATGTCACTGGATGGGCATAGCTGCCTCCAGGCCTTTCTCTTTCTGTGGAAAAAGCCAAAATCAAGCTCATAGAATTATTCCATAAAATTTCTTTAGTAAAAAAAAAACCTTATAATATAATAATATTCAACATTTACATGAATGCAATAAAAATGTATTTTGCTCTATAGAAGTGTTCACATCCTTAAACGTTACAATAATCATCTTCATCACCCGGCACAACCTACCAACACATACATTCACTCCAAGCAGCAGCGACAAGACACATGACAATCCAGGCTTCTCTGAACTAGGCCCATTGACGGTTTCACTCGAATAGCACACCAGCGTTAAACCAAGATTGTACCTCAGCAGAGCAACCTTTCACGCTCTGTAGGAGCCAAGCCGTAAAGACACTGAATGCACAATGTCGTAGACATCATGCCGTGGTCGTCTCATATGATCTTAGATCTAAATTGCTGCCATACACCAGATGACTTGCTGCGTCATTACTTGTAAAAGCACATCACATCCTAACAAACTAACAACCTGACATAAACTTTTGCAAGCCTATCACCGACCATCTCCGTTGACCATAAATCATAACCAATCCATGTCATCACAGACCCTTACGGGGAGATACTCCTTCTGTTCCTGTACATCCCTCCATCATAGTCCCTACAGTGTGCACACATATTTGTCAGGGACTGGTCTCATGTGTCTGTCCGCTTGGTCCGTATCCAGGTCTGCAGTGTCGACAGCATTATCAAGGACAATGTCTCATGTGGGAAGGGTGACTCCTTCTGCTTCAATGTGGCATGTTATATTTGGCCACTGGGTCAAGTGGGCCCTCATGGTCACTCAGGCTGCTCCCCAGCATAGGAAAAAAAAGGCCTCTGCCACTTCAAATGCTGGTCACTCTAACTGCCCTCTCTCTCTGATCTCACTCCATCTCGGAGCTGTGTCTCCTCCTGTGTTGTGCCACTCCCAGCTGTGTCGCACTATAGAGCCTTTTATATGCCTGTAACAATCAGGCCACCGATCTCTGGATGGTGGACAATTAAACAGTTGGAGCTGCTGGTGCTTGCCAGAGAATCCTCTCTATTGGTTATCTGTGGGGGGCATCCTGAGCCCGGTCACCTTGTGAGCCTCACACATCCACTGGTCCCAACACCTCCTAACAGTCTGTTAAGACGTTCCTCTCTACTGGTGGTCTGTAGGGGGCATCCTGAGCCTGGTCACTTTGTTTGCCCCCCATCCACTGGTCCCAACACCCCCTAACAGTCTGGTCAGATGCTCCTCTCCACTGGTGGTCTGTAGGAGGCGTCCTGAGCCCAGTCACCTTGTGTGCCTCACACAACCACTGGTCCCAACACTTTTTAAAAGTCTAGCCAGATGCTCCTCTCTACTGGTGGTCTGTAGGGGGCGTCTAGAGCCCAGTCACCTTGTGTGCGCTCACACATCCACTGGAACCAACACCTCCTAATAGTCTGGTCAGACGCTCCTCTCTACTGGTGGTCTGTCAGGGCGTCCTGAGCCTGCTCACCTTGTGTGTCCCCATCCACTGGTCCCAACACCTTCTAACAGTCTGGTCAGATGCTCCTTTCTACTGGTGGTCTGTAGGGGGCGTCCTGAGCCCAGTATCTTGTGTTCCACCATCCACTCGTCCCAACACCTCCTAACAGTCTGGTCAGACACTCCTCTCTACTGGTGATCTGTAGGGGGTGTCCTGATCCTGGTCACCTTATGTGCCCTCACTCATCCACTGGTCCCAACACCTCCAAACAATCTGGTCACACGCTTCTCTCTACTAGTGGCCTGTAGAGGGCTCCTTTGCCTGGTCACCTTGTGTGTCTCCATCCACTGGTCCCAAGATCTCCTTACAGTCTGGCCAGATACTCCTCTCTACTGGTGGTCTGTGAGGGGCATCCTGAGCCCAGTCACCTTGTGTGCCCCCATACACTGGTCCCAACAACTCCAAACAGTCTGGTCAGACACTCCTCTCTACTGGTGGCCTGTAGAGAGCATCCCGAGCCTGGTCACCTTGTGTGCCCCCATCTACTGGTCCCAACATCTCCTAACAGTCTGGTCAGACTTTCCTCTCTACTGGTGCTCGGTAGGGGGTGTCCTTACCCTGGTCACCTTGTGTGCCCTCACTCATCCACTGGTCCCAACACCTCCAACCAGCCTGGTCAGATGCTTCTCTCTACTGGTGGCCAGTAGATGGCATCCTGAGCCTGGTCACCTTGTGTTCCCCCTATCCACTGGTCCCATCATCTCCTTAGTCTGTTCAGATGCTCCACTCTACTGCTGGTCTGTAGGGGGTGTCCTGAGCCCTTTCACCTTGTGTGCCCCCATCCACTGGTCCCAACATCTCCTCTTAACAGTCTGGTCAGACATTCCTCTCTACTGGTTGTCTGTAGGGGGGCATCCTGAGTCCTGTCACCTTGTGTGCCCCCATCCACTGGTCCCAACATCTCCTCTTAACAGTCTGGTCAGACATTCCTCTCTACTGGTTGTCTGTAGGGGGGCGTTCTGAGTCCTGTCACCTTGTGTGCCCCCATCCACTTGTCCCAACATCTCCTCTTAACAGTCTGGTCAGACATTCCTCTCTACTGGTTGTCTGTAGGGGGGCGTCCTGAGCCCGGTCACCTTGTACGCTCCCATCCACTGGTTCCAACACCTCCAAACATTCTTGTCAGACACTCCTCTCTACTGGTGGTCTGTGGAGGGGCGCCCTGAGACCAGTCACCTTGTGTGCCCCCATCTACTGGTCCCAGCATCTCCTAACAGTCTGGTCAGATGCTCCTCTCTACTGGTGGTCTCTAGGGGGCGTCCTGAGCTGGGTCACCTTGTGTGCCGTCACACATCCACTGGTCTCAACACCTCCTAACAGTCTGGTCAGATGCTCCTCTCTACTGGTGGTCTGTAGGGGGCATCCTGAGCCCAGCTACCTTGTGTGCCACATCCACTGGTCCCAACACCCCCTAACAGTCTGGTCAGAACGGCCTGTGAGGGACAATTCATTGATACAACCATCCAGCTTTTCCCACCCCAATAATGCACCCCTCTCAGACTCTTATAATTGGGTGAAATCTCTTCTCTGCATCATAGAGGCGTCTAGTGAATAACAAGCTCTACAAGTGGAAGAAGAGGTCACTACACACAAGGAGCCTCCGAGAGCCTCTTATAGGCCAAGGGGGGAACCACTTTTAGGGCCTCCAGTGACAAGACCGTTCATCTAATCAACACAACTCTCATCATTACAGATCTGCCAGAGATGGAACTGCAGGACAAGATCTGCAGCAAAACGACAACTTCTGCTAGGAGTCTGAATTTTTTTGTGAAACAGTGTATTTCTCTGAAGATAGATAGATATTTTTTCCCAGCCTGGAGCATTATATCTGAGTTGGTGCTTTCTTCCCCACCTTGGATCTGGATGGAGGTCTGATTGCGCTGCTGATGTTGGGGGACTAGATGATGCTCCTATGGGGAAGCTCGCATCTGCTCTGCTGCCTTTCTTGCACAGCAATTTTCTTTTTACGCTACTAGATGCCGCTGTGGAGGAAGTTACGTTTAGTAAATCAGCTTCCACCTGAGCAGCTCACAAGTAATTACCAGTCTGGGCCTGTGTTCTGTCCTTGGCCTGGTGGTGTGGAAACTTCACCTGCACCAAGGGTTACTCATAACCTACTATAGTCAGAGGGGTACAAAGAACTCATGGGGCCCTGTAGCAAACTGTAAGAACTGAGTTACGCCAGGCCCCTCTCCCAAAAAATGTATATTTACTGATTACATTTTATTACATATGCCCAGCAATTTATAGAGGTGTAAGCCGTGTACCGGGGTGGGCTCCACAGACAAGGGAAACGTCTCTGACACCAGTTCAGGTGCAAACCAAACTTTACTAATGCACTGTGGCCCAGGTGACCACAAACAATAGGTAACCCAACAAAACTCACGTACACTCAGCCAGGGAGCTGAGGCCCCTATACTGTACAGCACTGTACTCCCCAAATGTGCGCTACGAAAATAGACTATGCTTTTACCTAAAGGGCAGGCCTCAATGATCCATCCCCTTGTTACCTATTATTACCGCTACTCAGGTATAAAGAGAAGGGAGAGTGATGTGAGTACCGGCGGTGCAGCACAACAGCTTACAAACTCAACAACACTGACTCTATCCCCCCAGACCCAATAACTGACTCTATCCCCCCAGACCCAATAACCGACTCTATCCCCCCGGACCCAATACCCGACTCTATCCCCCCGGACCCAATAACCGACTCTATCCCCCCGGACCCAATAACCGACTCTATCCCCCCGGACCCAATAACCGACTCTATCCCCCCGGACCCAATAACCGACTCTATCCCCCCGGACCCAATAACCGACTCTATCCCCCCGGACCCAATAACCGCCTCTATCCCCCCGGACCCAATAACCGCCTCTATCCCCCCCAGACCCAATAACCGCCTCTATCCCCCCCAGACCCAATAACTGACTCTATGCCCCCAGACCCAATAACTGACTCTATCCCCCCAGACCCAATAACTGACTCTATCCCCCCAGACCCAATAACCGACTCTATCCCCCCAGACCCAATAACCGACTGTATCCCCTTGAACCCAATAACCGACTGTATCCCCTTGAACCCAATAACCGACTGTATCCCCTTGAACCCAATAACCGACTGTATCCCCCCTGAACCCAATAACCGACTGTATCCCCCCGGACCCAATAACCGACTGTATCCCCTTGAACCCAATAACCGACTCTATCGCCCCCAGACCCAATAACCGCCTCTATCGCCCCCAGACCCAATAACCGCCTCTATCCCCCCCCCAGACCCAATAACTGACTCTATCCCCCCAGACCCAATAACTGACTCTATCCCCCCAGACCCAATAACTGACTCTATCCCCCCAGACCCAATAACCGACTCTATCCCCCCAGACCCAATAACCGACTGTATCCCCTTGAACCCAATAACCGACTGTATCCCCTTGAACCCAATAACCGACTGTATCCCCCTGAACCCAATAACCGACTGTATCCCCCCAGACCCAATAACCGCCTCTATCCCCCCGAACCCAATAACCGACTGTATCCCCTTGAACCCAATAACCGACTGTATCCCCCTGAACCCAATAACCGACTGTATCCCCCCAGACCCAATAACCGCCTCTATCCCCCCCAGACCCAATAACCGCCTCTATCCCCCCAGACCCAATAACTGACTCTATCCCCCCAGACCCAATAACTGACTCTATCCCCCCAGACCCAATAACCGACTCTATCCCCCCAGACCCAATAACCGACTGTATCCCCTTGAACCCAATAACCGACTGTATCCCCTTGAACCCAATAACCGACTGTATCCCCTTGAACCCAATAACTAACTGTATCCCCTTGAACCCAATAACCGACTGTATCCCCTTGAACCCAATAACCGACTCTATCCCCCCAGACCCAATAACCGCCTCTATCCCCCCCAGACCCAATAACCGCCTCTATCCCCCCCAGACCCAATAACTGACTCTATCCCCCCAGACCCAATAACTGACTCTATCCCCCCAGACCCAATAACTGACTCTATCCCCCCAGACCCAATAACCGACTCTATCCCCCCAGACCCAATAACCGACTGTATCCCCTTGAACCCAATAACCGACTCTATCCCCCCGAACCCAATAACCGACTCTATCCCCCCGAACCCAATAACCGACTGTATCCCTTTGAACCCAATAACCGACTGTATCCCCCTGAACCCAATAACCGACTGTATCCCCCCCAGACCCAATAACCGCCTCTATCCCAACCAGACTCAATAACCGCCTCTATCCCCCCAGACCCAATAACTGACTCTATCCCCCCAGACCCAATAACTGACTCTATCCCCCCAGACCCAATAACCGACTCTATCCCCCCAGACCCAATAACCGACTCTATCCCCCCAGACCCAATAACCGACTCCATCCCCCCAGACCCAATAACCGACTCCATCCCCCCAGACCCAATAACCGACTGTATCCCCTTGAACCCAATAACCGACTGTATCCCCTTGAACCCAATAACCAACTGTATCCCCTTGAACCCAATAACCGACTGTATCCCCTTGAACCCAATAACCGACTGTATCCCCTTGAACCCAATAAACGACTGTATCCCCTTGAACCCAATAACCGCCTCTATCCCCTTGAACCCAATAACCGCCTCTATCCCCCCCAGACCCAATAACCGCCTCTATCCCCCCCAGACCCAATAACCGCCTCTATCCCCCCAGACCCAATAACCGCCTCTATCCCCCCCAGACCCAATAACCGCCTCTATCCCCCCAGACCCAATAACTGACTCTATCCCCCCAGACCCAATAACTGACTCTATCCCCCCAGACCCAATAACCGACTCTATCCCCCCGGACCCAATAACCGACTGTATCCCCTTGGACCCAATAACCGACTCTATCCCCCCGAACCCAATAACCGACTCTATCCCCCCGAACCCAATAACCGACTGTATCCCCCCGGACCCAATAACCGACTGTATCCCCTTGAACCGAATAACCGACTCTATCCCCCCAGACCCAATAACCGCCTCTATCCCCCCCAGACCCAATAACCGCCTCTATCCCCCCCAGACCCAATAACTGACTCTATCCCCCCAGACCCAATAACTGACTCTATCCCCCCAGACCCAATAACTGACTCTATCCCCCCAGACCCAATAACCGACTCTATCCCCCCAGACCCAATAACCGACTGTATCCCCTTGAACCCAATAACCGACTCTATCCCCCCGAACCCAATAACCGACTGTATCCCCTTGAACACAATAACCGACTGTATCCCCCTGAACCCAATAACCGACTGTATCCCCCCCAGACCCAATAACCGCCTCTATCCCCCCCAGACCCAATAACCGCCTCTATCCCCCCAGACCCAATAACTGACTCTATCCCCCCAGACCCAATAACTGACTCTATCCCCCCAGACCCAATAACTGACTCTATCCCCCCAGACCCAATAACCGACTGTATCCCCTTGAACCCAATAACCGACTGTATCCCCTTGAACCCAATAACCGACTGTATCCCCTTGAACCCAATAACCGACTGTATCCCCTTGAACCCAATAACCGACTGTATCCCCTTGAACCCAATAACCGACTGTATCCCCTTGAACCCAATAACCGACTGTATCCCCTTGAACCCAATAACCGACTGTATCCCCTTGAACCCAATAAACGACTGTATCCCCTTGAACCCAATAACCGACTGTATCCCCCCCAGACCCAATAACCGCCTCTATCCCCCCCAGACCCAATAACCGCCTCTATCCCCCCAGACCCAATAACTGACTCTATCCCCCCAGACCCAATAACTGACTCTATCCCCCCAGACCCAATAACCGACTGTATCCCCTTGAACCCAATAACCGACTGTATCCCCTTGAACCCAATAACCGACTGTATCCCCTTGAACCCAATAACCGACTGTATCCCCTTGAACCCAATAACCGACTGTATCCCCTTGAACCCAATAACCGACTGTATCCCCTTGAACCCAATAACCGACTGTATCCCCTTGAACCCAATAAACGACTGTATCCCCTTGAACCCAATAACCGCCTCTATCCCCTTGAACCCAATAACTGCCTCTATCCCCCCCAGACCCAATAACCGCCTCTATCCCCCCCGACCCAATAACCGCCTCTATCCCCCCCAGACCCAATAACCGCCTCTATCCCCCCCAGACCCAATAACCGCCTCTATCCCCCCCAGACCCAATAACCGCCTCTATCCCCCCCAGACCCAATAACTGACTCTATCCCCCCAGACCCAATAAAATAAGGGACATTGTTAGCGCAATTTTCGCTATTTTTAGATATACTGTGGGTGCCATATTAGATAATGTACAGGCCTGGAGAGCCTTTTGAAGACCACACGTCTGACTATCATGTGTCCAAAAAGAGTCTGTCTTTATTACCCAGCGAGTAAAGTTTAAATAAAATTTCAACACAGGAAGTTAAGTACTTTAGGATACAGTTACATTATTTAGTGAGCTGATTGGTCGTTCTCAGGGAGGTATTTGTGAGGTAGCTTGTGATGTCATCCATCTGGCAGGAACTTCGGTGAGCACGCTCAGTTCATTCTTGAATTTGGTCTCATGAGAAGAACATCTTGTTTCTTCTCTCTGCTTGTCCAAGACGAACACATTCCTAGATTGGTTTCTGCCAGTTAGAACCAGTTTGACCAGTTTATGGACACTAAGCACTGCTCCTGAAATTCTTGGGGAGGTGGGGGGGGGGGGGGATGTTCCCTTCCCTCAGAGGTTCAGACCAGAAACACAACATAGCATCTTCACATTTGACAAAAATACAGAAAACACAGACAAAAAGGTAAACCTATCGGCCATCTCCCACAGACATGTATAAAGATCAAAAGAACGGCGGCCATATAGCCAGGTGAATGTTCCCCCGAAGCTTCTTACTGAACAGCTGGATGTTGCATGGCAGCCACTACGCCGATCCTGCTGAAATGTCCAGACGGATGAGGGGCCCCTCCAGAAAACGTTCGGTATCACAGAGAGCCGTTACTTCCCCAGTGACATCTAGTATTGTCCACACAATATCCAGTAACATCCCTGGCAGCAAGTCTTCTCCCATCCTGCACAAATACACGTCAGGGAAGCGCTATAGGTGTAGGCTAGGAGTTTGAACAGACATAAAAATAGCACTCTCCTGGCAGTACTATGAAAAAGGAAATATTGAGGTTAACTCACCCGGTGTATGGTGAGCGCCCCTGGTGAGAGGCCTCACCAACACCTCCACTTCCTCGTTCGCTTATAGATCCCCCTGGTCCGTCCGTAAGGCTGCTGGGCTTCTGTGTCCTGCTGAGTTGCAGGACCCACTAGTAAAATCCGTAAGATAAAAAGAAAAAGTTGCCCGCGCTCTCGGGACCCGAACCCCTGGATCAGGCTGCAGACATCACTCGCTTAAACTTTTTATTAGTGCAATAATTGCACACTCAGTGCTGTTATGGTGCCATAACATTGCACCATAACAGCACTGAGTGTGCAATTATTGCACTAATAAAAAGTTTAAGCGAGTGATGTCTGCAGCCTGATCCAGGGGTTCGGGTCCCGAGAGCGCGGGCAACTTTTTCTTTTTATCTTACGGATTCTCCCATCCTGCGGTCATCTGGTCAAATCTGAATCCGCTCCGCTCTGCTGCAGCTCTGGTCCCCTACGGACACTCCCATCACTCAGGACATGACCTCGGTCCTTCTTCAGTAGCTCCACTGTGATGTCTCCCTGGACCAACTGTCACCTCCCAGTGTACGCACGCTGTAACCAGGCAATGGGTGCTCCAATCACAGGCTACCATGGTCCTGTCACCTCCCAGCTTGACCATAATCGTCTTTGTAGAACAGCGACCTCTTGTGGACAAATAAGAAAACACACAGAAGAGGACTATATACAGTAACAAGAGCAATGTACACATATTGGAGGCTGTTTCACTCTCTCACAGTGGCATCCATCCAGAGGACGGACAATACACCAAGGAAACCAACACCATTACTCCTTCTCCACCAGCTGACAGTAAGTGGTCAGCGATTCATGCTGCTTGCGCCAAATTCTGACCACCCATCAGCAACAGAAATCTGGATCCATCTGACCAGGAGATGTTTTCCCGCTGCTCAGTGATACAAGTTTTGCGCTCTTTTGCCCGCTGGGGTCTTTCTGTTTCTCTTAGACACAATGGCGCTGGAACTGGTCATCTGCTGTTATACCATCCATGCGGCGGAACGGCGAGTTGTGCGTTCGGACACGTTAGTTGGAGCTCCAGCGTTGTATTCAGCTGACTGTGCAGCCTGTTGGTCAGAACTATTCCTGACATCCTCCTCTGAGCCCTTTTAGTGGTGAGGTATTTCCGTCCACAGGATCCTCTTTCGCTGGATGTTTTCCTTGATCGCGCCATTCTCTGTATTCTCTCCACACAGTTACACGAGAAACCCCCAGTGGTTGGCAGTGAGACCATGGCTAGTCCAGCACCAATGACCGGTCATGTTGGAAGTCGCTCCGACCGCTGGATTTTCCCATCTAATGTGGATTCCCACTGAAACTGACCCACGGAAAACTTGTCATGAGATTCTTTGCCGCACTCCGGGGTCACGGGGAGAATTACCATACAGGGGAGCTCAGCTTCAGTATACCTCTAAGTACTGCAGTCACCATATACTAGTCAGATAGAAGCTATAGACGGTGCTAGTGATTACAGTGCAGTTAGCTACAATGAACACCGGTGATGTCTTCCCTGAACTTGTCCATTCTTGCCTTTTATTCTTCATTCGGGTTGAGACCACCATGAAGACTTCTTTTGGCTACAACTCTTCCCCGAACACTCACACAGCCTGCCATCATTCCATATTCTCAGTGACCCCCCCCCCCCCCCCATGGTAATCCCACTAAATAATAGGGGCCCCACTGTCATTCTCAATATTAGCGCAGTCTCTTTTATTTACTTTAAGATAAAAAACAACATTAACTCAGACTTAAGTATATCTGGGATCCTCTCATAGCTAAAGGAAAAAACTATAAGCTGTCAGAGAATGTTCTAGAAGTGGGAACAATGTATTCCTGTAAATAATGAAGCATTACATTATGTAACACTTTTGGTCCTCGACAAGTGAGTGTTATTTGCTGCTTTTCGTATGTCTAAAAAGTACAGAAAATGGACGCTATACCTTCCGCAGTTTGCTTCTGTGCTCAGGAGAATGAACATCTAGATCAAAAATAATGTTTATTTTTACTTTAGAACAAAGACAATATTTAGAAATATGCATTTTTTCTAGATTTACAGTACTGCAACCACTGTCCCGAATTAGTCCCCATATGTAGTCCCCCATCATGCCCTCATTGTACTGTCCTTGGTATCGACCTTCAAACGCTATAATATCTTGGTGTAAGTGTTCGCTGTGCTCCTCTGAGGACTTTCCAATGTGCCGCTTGAAGTGATCCAAGTGAGCATCAAGGAGATGGAGTTTTAGGGACATCCTGCAGCCCATCTTGCCATAGTTCTTAACCAGAGTTTCAACAAGCTTGAGAAAGATCACATTGCGTGATCGAATTGTCGCTGTCATTCTTATGGAGGAATGAAAGTCCTTTTTTCATCATTCTGGCACCCGTGTATGCTGCTGCAGGACTATCTTCATTTGTAGTGTCCACCAATGCCTCCCACTTGACTTTTTTCTGTCCATTCGCAGTGGCCAGTCCCGCTTATGGTAGTGTGAATCAGTGTCCCTACTGTCCCAAAGGCAAAGATAGCAGGGGGACTTCGTAAAACCACCTTGGAGACCCACCAGGAATGCCACCACCTTAACATCTCCTATGACCCCCCCCCCCCCCCCCCCGCGCTGCTCATCAGACCTCAGTCGGTGCAGTAAAATCTTCACATTTTCATAGTCTTCTTTGAGGAGCACTGAGTGCGTCGGGGGAAGGGCAGGTAACATGTTCCCATTATGAAGCAGGAGAATTCAATTCAATACAATACTCCCATTCTCAGCACCTTTGTTAAAAAAAGGGCCATTGATACTGCTGTTTATACCAGATATTGTTATACTGCTCTAATGTGTAATAATGAGATCAGTCCATGAAACTGACTTTTAAACAGATTTATTGCTTGTCCTGCAGATAACGAGATGCTAGCACTAGTGAGGTGAGAACCAGAATGAGACACATAATCTTCTGTCCCTCACCCCTCACATTATCTTCTGTCCCTCACCCCTTGCATTATCTTCTGTCCCTCACCCCTTGCATTATCTTCTGTCCCTCACCCCTCGCATTATCTATTGTGCCTCACCCCTCGCATTATCTTCTGTCCCTCACCCCTCGCATTATCTTCTGTCCCTCACCCCTCGCATTATCTTCTGTCCCTCACCCCTCATATTATCCTCTGTCCTTCACCCCTCACATTATCTTCTGTCCCTCACCTCTCGCATTATCTTCTGTCCTTCACCTCTCGCATTATCTTCTGTCCTTCACCTCTCGCATTATCTTCTGTCCCTCACCCCTTGCATTATCTTCTGTCCTTCACCTCTCGCATTATCTTCTGTCCCTCACCCCTTGCATTATCTTCTGTCCCTCACCCCTCACATTATCTTCTGCCCCTCACCACTCATATTATCTTCTGTCCTTCACACCTCACATTATCTTCTGTCCCTCACCCCTTGCATTATCTTCTGTCCCTCACCCCTTGCATTATCTTCTGTCCCTCACCCCTTGCATTATCTTCTGTCCCTCACCCCTTGCATTATCTTCTGTCCCTCACCCCTTGCATTATCTTCTGTCCCTCACCCCTCGCATTATCTTCTGTCCTTCACCCCTCGCATTATCTTCTGTTCCTCACCCCTCATACATTATCTTCTGTCCCTCACCCCTCATACATTATCTTCTGTTCCTCACCTCTCACATGATCTTCTGTCCCTCACCCCTCGCATGATCTTCTGTCCTTCACCTCTCATACATTATCTTCTGTCCTTCACCTCTCACATGATCTTCTGTCCCTCACCCCTCGCATAATCTTCTGTCCTTCACCTCTCATACATTATCTTCTGTCCTTCACCTCTCACATGATCTTCTGTCCTTCACCTCTCACATGATCTTCTGTCCCCCACCCCTCACATTATCTTCTGTCCCTCACCCCTCACATTATTTTGTCTTAGAGAGTCATACTTTTTGTTGTTAACTTGTCTTTAGATTATTACTGACATCCACCTTTGGATTTGTGGTTCCATTTTTGGTGAAGCTTCTGCTCCTAATAGTCATTCTGGTGTGGAAGACGTCTTGGATGATAAACAAAAGGCTCAAGATTTGCAGGAAAGGTACTGATACTTTATATTGGTTTAGAGACTTTGGGGCGGGGCTGATGGTCCTTGTGGTAATCCATCTGATGACGTCTTTAGTTTAGTACTTCCCATAAAAAGTCTGTAGAAAAGCTCTTCTGTAGAAGGAAGATGGCCGTTTCCCTAGTTCTACCTACAGATGACGACCCTGTAACTCAATGTCTGGCCTTCGTCTTAACAATGAAAGTCAACACAGACTTAAAACATCTTTATAAGTTCTGTTTTTGCAACCTGCACTGCAGAACATGGTAGTATGTAAGCAATTGTGCCACAGAAATTTTTGTTGGCAATGGGATGGTATATCACATGACTTCTGCATCAATAATGTCTCCTTCCCGTGTATGTGCGGAAGTTCAGCTTCTGTAATCTGAGAAGAGCAAAACATAAGGAGCTCTCTGCCCCTACACTGCAGTCATTGACACAGTGCCGCCTTCGTCCATGTGGCTGTGTCTGGAACTGCAGCACATTGCAACCTCAGACTGGGATGGAGCTTCAGAACCAGTTACCTATGGATAGCCCTGAGTTGGGTTCTACAATTAAGATTCTGGCTACGTCCAGTGAGTTGTGCATCCTCTTCATTCCGATGATGGTGGAGGCATTTGGTGATGAGCCCCACTGACTTATACATTGACGATGGCAAATAATCGAAAAATGATTACTGCACGAAACCAAAAACACCAATCACCTATCAGGAATCCTGGAGAGGCAGCATAATCCTGTATGAAGCCTTCCATGCAGGAGGTATTGCGATTAAGGGCTCCTGCACACAAGGGTATGCGTAGATGATGCGATTGTACTCTGAATGGAGTGCGATCTCGTGCTTTTAGGAGTGTCAATGAGCATCCTACTGGACATTTCTGTGCTGCTGGGCCCATTCACATCCCTGCGGGAGACACCTGCGACAGTTTTGGACTAGCTCAGTAGCCTTATTACTCCCTGGTGTTAGCAATTAACACCACAAAATTGCGCAGTTACGTATTCGATCTGGTGTGGGCGGGGTGTGCATATGCACACCCCCATAGACTCCTATTGAGCCTCAGGTGCGCAAATATAGAACACAAAATAGAGCATGACGAATATTTTTTCGACTGTCAGAAATGCGGCGCATAAATGCTCAATGTGAGGCAAGCCATTAAAATGATTGGGTTCTATTGTCTGCAGTTTGCGCAAGTGATTTCACGTGCACAAAGATGCGCATAAAATTGCCCGTGTGCAGGTGCCCTAAAGGCTTATTCACATCAGTATTGTTCATCAGTATTTTGTGAGCCAAAACCAGAAGTAGAACATACAGAGAAAGTAGAATGGGAAGATTTACATTTATTCCGTATTTTGGACCCACTTCTGGTTTTGGCTCAAAAAATACTGATGAAAAATACGCCATGTGAATAAGCCCCAGAGGACTCACTCGGTCCGTGAAATACACAGCACTATCATGGACCAAAATTCCCTGCACATTACATTTTTTTGTGCGTGGATTTATTGTGATTTTCACAATGTGTGTTCACTACATACTTATGCCATCCCATTGACTTCAATGGGCAATTTCAGTACAAAAGGGGTTAAACAAAACACATTGGCGCATGCGTTAATACACTCACTGCTACAGAGCGTATTAGGTATGAAGGGCCTTAACACAGCCGCATAACAGGATGAAACAAAACCATTGGAACAGGTTGTCATGGGAAGTGGAGAGTTCTCCTTCAATGGAAATGTTCAGAGGTTGGACAAATATCTGTCTGGGGTGATGTAGTGATCCTGCACTGAGCAGGGGGTCAGACCCTATGACCCTGGAGGACCAGATGACCTTGGAAATCCTAATGACCACGGAGGACCTGATGACCTTGAAGGTCCCGATGACCCGGAGGACCCTTCCAACTCCACCATTCTATGATTCATTGATTTCAATGGTTTTGTTTTCACTATCGGGATTCTCGCGTGTTGTTACTGCATGCGAGAAAAGACAGGACTTGCCCAGACAGGACTTATCTTCCTGCTTTTCTTTTCAAACTTGCGCGTAAAAGCATGGAGTTTCAATAGTCAAAAAAAAACCCAGTTCATGCCCTAGTACACTCCATAGCGGCGAGCGTATTAACGCATGCACCCAGGTGTTTTTGTTTAAACCCCGGTAAAAAAAAAAATGTACAATTCAAACTCCACACTATTGCGCGCGAGTTTGAAAAAAAAAGCATGAAGATAGGTCCTGTCTGGGCAAGTCCTATCCTTTCTTGCACATAGTATTAACCTCGGGGGACTCCTCGGGGGTCCAAACAATGTCTGTGAAGTAGGTGTGAAGAACAGCGCCAGTCACAGCATCCGCTCTGGTACAAGTGTGTGACTGCTGGCAAGACACAAGGCAGATTTGCTCCTCAGAGGCTCATAAAGAGAACGGGCACCAAGGTGCTAACAGTAGAGTAACAGTAGAGTGGGCTGGAGCTCCACCGACAGGTTTTGAGGCAGATGTCTCAGCCAAAACCAGAAGTGGATCCAAAGCGGTGGAGAACTATCAACCTTTATTTATCAACCCTTCTTTATCAATTCCATTCTTTTGTTTGGCTAATACTGCACCAAAATCTGCCAGCATTGATCTGGTGTAATGGTGACCCCCTGACATTGTACGGGTGAGAGGAGATTTACCAATACTGCATCAGCACAAGAGATATGCACCCCCCCCCCCCAGCACCACCACCAGTACAACCATAGGAGCTGTTACCATCTGACCGCTGACATTATGTAGAACTGCATCTTATACCTCCATTTACATCCGATATTCCCACAGGAGATGACCAGCTGAGATCACCAGAGGAGAGAAGCATGAACGTCTACTGGAAGGTAAGAGAAGCCTCAGTTCTTCCCTCCATAGCTGCCAATTCTGTGAGGTTTTATTTTGGGATCTTTTGGGCTGAGATCTGGTTATTTGAAGTTTTAGGGCCAAAGCCTAAGGCTACACTAATTACTGAAGCTGCACTACTGAGAGCATCTGATGACAACATGCCCTCTTCTTATGTCTGACGGAATAAGGGAGACTGTCCACATTAACATCCACCTCCTGCCCGGCTGGTGATTATTTGAATAATCAGGTCGGAAATGGTCGGACTGATTTGCCAAAAATAATCGTGAATCAGAACGACCCGAATAAAGTCAATGGGAATAAAAATCAGGTTCACTAATTTGGACTCCAATAGGTCCGTAATGCAGCCAAATGCTGCCAAATTGCTTGGAAATGTAGCCACACATCAAGACGGTAGTGGTGCCTCTTCTATGAATGTGGCTCAGTGGTTAGCACCGTCATCTTGCAATGCTGGCATCATAGGTTTAACTCTCAAGCACAACATCTGCATGGAGTTTGAAAACCTCCATAGAAATGTTGTCCTTGGACTGATCTGGATCTAAAACTCCAACCCTGCAAGGCAATAGTGCTAATAACTGAGCCACCACACAAAGAGAACATACAGCCTTCATGCAGTTGTTGTCCATAGTCAGACGTGACCCTAGAACCCCAGCACTACAAGGCAACAGTGCTAGCCACGGAGCAAAGAAGCGTCTTCATTCTCCAGTGGAGGAGAAGGACCTATTCTTACTCTCCTTAACATGAGATGGAGTAGCAGAGAAGCAGCTTGGTGGCTCAGTGGTTAGCACTGTTGCTTGGCAGTGCTGAAGTTATTCATATTGAGGCTTTTTACACCTTTTTTCTTTGTTTTCCTTTTAATGTCCGGCACATAAGAAGCCAGAGCAGGACGACGTTTCTCCGCAGCGAGAAGAAGTCCAGGATATCTACGCGAACCTGAAAGAGGAAGTCTACATATTCTCGGCCAGGAAATAAGGAGCCAAAAACACAGGATAACATGGGAGACACAATGATGGGAGTAGTAGTCCTCATAACACACCTGCAGTTATATTCCACGTGTAATGATTTATGTCTGCATGGCCATTGGTGGTGGGAGGGGTGGGGCTGTGACTATTGATGGTGGGAGGGGTGGGGCTGTGACTATTGATGGTGGGAGGGGCGGGGCTATGACTACTCCTTTACTTTACCCATGGTGCCGTTGTCACCTCTAGCTCAGGGTCACCCAGGGCAGATTTTGATGGGTATTTTTAAGCTGCCCTGCATGACCCTACAGAAATCCCAGTGGAGGCTCGGCTCAGGAGGGGATTCAGAATTCTGTGGTCACAGTATAGCAATGCATTATCGGCCTTCGTGTCAGACATGGGGTTTGCTATTTTAGGGAAAAATTTAAATTTTTTATACTGTTATCTAAAAAAGAAGCAATTCAGATGAAGATAGAGCAGAAATGAAGAAGCTTCAATCTCACAAGAAGTACCGACTCATGGAGGATTTGTTATCCTCTAACTATATAGAGGAGAAGTTCCCGATGAGAAACCTTGGACCCCTCTGGAGGATTCCAGAATGTGTAGACTGGAAGATGTACTTTTTAGCAAGAAAAAATCTTTCTAAGAAACGTAAGTCCTGTGGTCTGATGTCAGGAGCTGGGGGCCACTATTACCAATGGGACCTCGATTACACTGGGATCAGACCACTATACTTCTGTTGGCTAGACTCACTATTATTATTAGTGGCTACTATAATCACTGTTACTATTAGGACCATTGAGGACCACTATACTACTGGGGGCTGTTATTGCTACTGCGACCACTGAGAGTCACTATTATCACTCGGGGCCACTAATACTACTGGGACCAGTGAGGGCCCCTATTATCACTGGGGGCCACTATTATCATTGGGACCACTTAGAAGGGACACAATTACTATTGGGGCCACTGTGGCTATCCGAGTACACTTCAAACTAAGTTAATGCACCAGGGGGAAGTTTTAAGAAGTATGAAATATTTGTATCCCATTTCCTATTTTCTACACCTGTGTAGTCATAGGGACACAGGCAGAGAGGCTGAAATTTAAATGTGGTAACTGAGAGCTAAGAAGTAATAAGATAAATAAGGAATGATGAATGTGAGAACAACGTATTTCAGAGCAAAAAAGATTAAAACGTTATCAATAAACAATCAACGAGCTGCGGATTATTCTGGATTTCCATCTAGACGCCGAAGCAAGATGCGATCGTCTACATTATGGTTGCCTGCTAGCTGAAGTGTGCTTGAACTTCAACAGTTAATGGTGTGAGTTGTGGAGGTGGTAATGGAGGTCTATGAAGGATTGTGTAAGAGGGTTCACAACCATGAGCATGTACAGACTTGTTAGCATACGCGTATATAATGTTATGGGAATAAATCATATTCCAGCTGAACTCACTGTCTGCTCCAAACTAATCATAATGAGAACAATATATATATATATATATATATATATATATATATATATATATATATATATATATATATATATATATATATATATACAGGGACATACACATCTGGATCAAAGACAATATAGTTCTGGTTTATTATAAACATCACAGAACAGATATACCCAGATATGATGCAATAATACAAATACACGCGCCCAACATCACAACAACTCATGATTGGCTAGTTTGTACTGACTGACATATGTTAATGCCTTAAGGTGTATGTTACTACTAAACATGTGATTTCTAGGAACCAAAATTAGAATAGACTTTATCAATATCTCTGGCCAAAGCAAGGAATCAAAAGAGGGGTAAGGAGCATCCCAGGTCTTTCTCATGAGAAACACATCTGGAGAACCGTGCGTGGGAGATGCTGCACAAGAATCCAACACACCAGTGTACAGTATTGAACCAGTTAACCAATTGAGTGCTAGCTATTTACTATGAAGGTAGATATACTAATAATGTGCCCCAGGTGCAGTTAAGACTAAGAGGGAGGCTGGTGCTACATTAGCAATTTAATTCCCCTACAGCAATGTTTTCCAACTCCAGTCCTCAAGGCAACCCAAAAGGTCATGTTCTCAGGATTTCAAGAACACGTGTGGCAATGTCTGAGAACTGTGCAATACTGAGGAAATCCAGAGATCATGACCTGTTGGGGTGCTTTGAGGACTGGAGTTGGGAAACACTGCCCTACAGTTTACTTGGAACACAGCAGGTTCTGTAGGAAAAGGACACTACAGCTTTGGACAAACTGAGCTTGTTCTAACTCGAACAGTTGTGGCTCCTGTTCTATCAGGGCTGCCAACATGCTTCTGATATCATTTTAAAGCCAGGGTGTCTGTAGCGCTGATAGAATCACAGCCACAGCTGTTTGAAGTGGATTGGGAAGATTTACAGGTGTCATATCTGTGTGCAGAGCAGGAAGGGGAAGGCGAGGTGAAGGGGGAGGCAGCAAAGATTTGTGATTCTCCTGTCTGTCCCAAGATGAGGTGACATGGGCTTCTCTTCACATTATGAATCAGAGAACATATTTGCTCTCTGTCTGTCACACATGGGGGTCTTTTTTCCCAGGAGTGATATATGACCATGTGCTGATTTAAAGGGGTTGTCCCGCGCCGAAACGGGTTTTTTTTTTCTTCAAACCCCCCCCCCCCCCCCCCCCGTTCGGCGCAAGACAACCCCAATGCAGGGACTTAAAAAAAAAACAGCACAGCGCTTACCTTAATCCCCGCGCTCCGGTGACTTCTATACTTACTGGTGAAGATGGCCCCTGGGATCTTCTTCCTCCGTGGACCGCAGCTCTTCTGTGCGGTCCATTGCCGATTCCAGCCTCCTGATTGGCTGGAATCGGCACGTGACGGGGCGGAGCTACACGGAGCCGGCATCCTGCACGAGAGGCTCCATTGAAGAAAGCAGAAGACCCGGACTGCGCAAGCGCGGCTAATTTGGCCATCGGAGGCCGAAAATTAGTCGGCACCATGGGAACGAGGACGCCAGCAACGGAGCAGGTAAGTATAAAACTTTTTATAACTTCTGTATGGCTCATAATTAATGCACAATGTACATTACAAAGTGCATTAATATGGCCATACAGAAGTGTATAGACCCACTTGCTGCCGCGGGACAACCCCTTTAATCACTACATTTTGCTGTTAAACCCTGCAGATCCTGCAGTCATTGCTGATGTGGCATCTAAACATCTTCACAGAAAAATATGTAAAATTATGAAACTACACATAATTGTTATTGATCCATCCATAAAATCCCAAACTGTAGAATATTACATTCCTTGTCAGCGTAATTCTGTAAAATAAAGAAATACATAAGAAAATGTCAAAATAGCTGCTTTCTTTTCGTCTCTCTTCTACAGAACAGAAATAAACAAAAATCAAAAACTACAAGTCACCCTACCAAAAATAAGCTCCCATCCAGCTCCACATGGTGCTTGCTGAGAGGTTACAGCGATTATCTTTGAACATTTGTTTTTATAGAATAGTAGAGTTTGAAGGGACTCCAGGGTCATTGAGTACTCTGAGGTCATTGGGTCCAAACCCCTGCTCAATGCAGGATTCACTAAATCATACCACACAGATGTCTGCCCAGCCTCTGAAGAATCCATTAAAGGGGAACTCCCCACCTCCCATGGCAACCTGTTCCACTCATTGATCCCCCTCACTGTCTAATATCTAATCTGTGTCTCCTCCCTTTCAGTTTCATCCCATTGCTTCTAGTCTTTCCTTGTGCAGATGAGAATAGGGCTGATCCCTCTGCACTGTGACTGCCCTTCAGATATTTGTAGACCGCTATTAAGTTGCCTCACAGCCTTCTCTTCTGCTAAACATTCCCAGATCCTTTACCCGTTCCTCATAGGACATGATTTGCAGACCGCTCACCATCTTGGTAATTCTTCTCTGAACTTTCTCCAGTTTGTCTATGTTTTTTTTAAAGTGGAGTGCCCAGAACTGGACACAATATTCCAGATGAGGAAGAGTAGAGGGGATAATGACCTCACATTATCTAGACTCTATGCTTCTCTTAATACATCCCAGAATTGTGTTTGCCTTTTTGGCTGCTGCATCACGTTGTTGACTCATGTTCAGTTTATGATCTATTAGTATACCCAAGTCTTTTTCACATGTGCTGCTTAGCCCAATTCCTCCCATTCTGTATGTGCTTTTTTTCATTTTTCTTGCCCAGATGTAGGACTTTGCATTTCTCCTTGTTAAATACCATTCTGTTAATCGCCACCCACTGTTCAAGCTTTTCTAGATCTCTTCTCTATCTCTACCCTAGTGCTAGCTATCCCTCTTAGCTTTGTGTTATTGGCAAATTTGATCAGTTTCCCATAAATTCCCTTCTCCAGATTATTTATAAATATGTTGACCAACACTGGGCCTAGGACAGAGCCTTGTGGTCCCCACCTGATACATTTTTCCACTTGGATGTGCAGCCATTTATGATCACTAGAGATGAGCGAGCACACTTGTCCGAGCTTGATGATCGTTCGAGCATTAGGGTGTTTGAGATGCTCATTACTTGAGACGAGCACCACGCGGTACGTGAGGCAATTCCATTTCCTTCCCTGCATGTTTAGCACCATTTTCTGGCCAATAGACATGCAGGGAAGGCATTTCCACTTCCTCCTGTGACGTTCCAGCCCTATCCCACCCCCTGCAGTGAGGGGCTGGTGAGATCAAGTGACCGCTGAGTACTTAAAGCGGTCCCGCCCGCGGCTCGCCACAGACGCATGCTGGGAGAGATCAGGGAGAGTGCTGCTGCTGCTGCTCATTCAGGGTTAGTGTTAGTGTAGGATCTTGTCTACAAGAACCCCATCGGTCCTTCTTTGGGCCACATCTGACCGTGTGCATTACTGTTGTGGCTGCTAGGAGCAGTTTTGCACCAAAATTTTTTTTTACATCTCGGGCTGTGCAGGCCATTACAGCTATAGCGTTATCAGGCTGCAGTCTGTACTACATAGTATAGGGAAAGTGGTGCTGAGATAGGGACAGTGGTAGTGTAGGATCCTGTCTACAAGAACCCCAATGGTGCTTCTTAGGGCTACCTGTGACCGTGTGCATTTTACAGGTTATCTGGTGGGAGTTGTAGTGCATCACTATTGCACAGCTAGGCCTGTTTGCAGCCTTCCATATCATTTTTTTCTGGCTGCAGTTTGCGTTACAACACTGCTGTCAGCCTCCAACTGTACGCCAATAATTCCATAATTTCTTACACCGGTCTGTGTCTGCCGTCAACTTCACGCACAGCGTACGGCCACAGCCACTGATAGAGGGCAAGTCATATACACGCTATATAGCCTGTATTCTTTTTCAAAAATTTTTTTTTTTAAACTTCCTTCTTAGGGCTACCTCTGACCATCTGCATTTTACAGGTTGTCTGGTGGGAGTTGTAGTACATCACTATTGCACAGCTGGGCCTGTTTGCAGCCTTCCATATAATTTTTTTCTGGTTGCAGTTTGCGTTACAATACCGCTCTCAGCCTCTAACTGTCTGCCAATGATTCCATAATTTCTTACACCGGTCAAGGCAATTTATTAGAAGGGTAGTTTTGGCATGGTCCGACATTGTGGCCAGAAGAGTCTGGAGGGAGGCGAGGGATAACGAGGCGATCGAGCGAGTCAGAAGGAATGTAAATTTCAGAATGTCTAAACATGTGCAAACATTGGGAGGAGTGGCGATACGTCATTGGGAGCTTAAAAGAAGAGAGCGCGGGATGCTGAGAGGGGATTGGGTGCATCTTAGCGACATAGAGTTAGACACATTTTTGTCCAGGTTGCAGGATGAGGTGGAGGCTCTTTTGCTGGCATGTGGGGGGGCGGAATGCAGCATAGGATTATGCTGCATCCTTCATGGCGGAATTTAGGACTTCCATGCCAGCAAATGGAATGAAAGGGCTTGTCAGGCCATTAGGGGCCTTCTAACGCCTTTTACAGCTAGTAGTTATAGGTTTTAAATTTAGATATTAATGGCATGGAAGGAGAAAGGCTGTGGCCTACCCACAACAAGCCAGCATCGGTTTTATTGTTCATTTAATAGTGGGAGCGCGGTTTAATGGGCAAGTCCTCCCAGTCCTATTACTACTGAGGCCGATATAAGGGACACTATTACTACCGTGGCCACTCTGCTCATGGCAACATACCTGAAGCTGACGTAGAGTACGTTTACACGTAGGGAAAATGCTGCAAAATATCTGCAGCGGAAATTTCCATGGCAAATTCCGCAGCATTTCTGCATCCAAAAAAACAGTCAAAGTCCACACAGTTGGTGCAGATTTGACAGAATATCAACTGATATCATACTGTCCTTTTATGTCTATGGCCACGGGCACGCACGGATTCCGCTGCAGTATTCAGCCGTGAAATCCGTGCATGCAAGTGGACATGAGGCCTTTTAATTCCCTGAATTCTTGCATTAATTACTTATACAATGAGGTCTAATTGTATCTAAGTCACAATTGTAGACAAGCACAATGTAACTAATACCACAGACACAGCTGTACTGCTGATTATCCACAATGCAGGGAGAAAAGTATGTTAATGACCAAGAGCTAAGTGGCAAAAGATGTTTTTATCAAGGAGATGAGGTGGCAGTAAGTATTTCACAAGTGCTTTGCCCATTAAATAAAGGCAAATAAAGCCTGGTTACTGACTGATAAATAATAAATAAATAAATGTTGGTATTTGTATAGCGCCAACTTATTACGCAGCGCTTTCAGGTAATTATTACTTAATTACCCCCCCACCAAGCTGGGTTCTCATTTTACCGACCTCGGAAGGATGGAAGGCTGAGTCAACCTTGAGCCGGCTACCTGACGCATGTGGGGATCGAACTTGCAACCTTCAGGTCGTAGGCGAGAGCTTACACTCTGCGCCACACGAGGCTCACTAGACTGATCTGTTCTTCTCAGTGTGATTCGTACCTTGATGTAAGCAACTTCCAGAAGACATGTTATAAAGGGCAAGGCTCCAAAATGTAAAGGGCTGGGTGCATATCACTCGCCAGTTTTATCTACAGATAGAGGACATACAGGATTGTTCTACTCTCCCTAGGAGCGTTCTGTTATATCACTCCAAGCATACAATGGAGGTCCTGAAAGAGTACAGCGGGAGATGGAGATGTCAGGATGAGGGGAGTTAGCAGAGGGCGGAAACAGTAAAAGGTTGGTTTTTGAGAGGTTCAATTTTAGGTAGAGAGAGGACATAGTGTTAGAGAAAGCAGACAGTCGGTGGCGTTCTGGAGGACCGGCGCTGTGATGTCATATGAGGAGGTGTACAACTGGGTGTCATCAGCATAGAAATGGTACTGAAAGCCAAATCTCCAGATGGCTTGTCTAATAGAGGCTGTGTAGATGTAGAAGAGGAGGGGGCCAAGGACCGAGCCCTGGAGGACCCCAACTGCAAGGGGAAGAGGAGGGGAAGGGGGCAAGAATCAAGCCCTGGGGGAACCAAAAGAGCAAGGGGAAGGAGAAAGAAGAGGAGGGGGTTGAGGGCCAAGGGCCAAGCCCTAGGGGACCCCAACAGCAAGGGAAAGAGGAGGGGCCAGGGACTGAGCCTTGGGGACCCCAACAGCAAGGGGAAGAGGAAGGGAGGCAGAGCCAGAAAAGCAGACACTGAATGATCAGTCAGATAGGTAGGAGGAGAACCAGGAGAGAGCAGTGTCCTTTAGTCCAATGGAGAAAAGCATAGTGAGGAGGAGTTTGTGGTCAACAGTGTCAAATGCTGCAGAGAGATCGAGGAGGATCAGTTGCGAGTAGTCGCTCTTTTATTTGGCCGCTAGGAGGTCATTTGACACTTTAGTCAGGGCGGTTTCTGTTGAGTGTAGGAGGTGGAAGCCGGACTGTAGGGGGTCAAGAAGAGAGTTTTCTGGGAGATAGCTTATAAGGCGAGAGTAAACCAGACATTCTAGTAGTTTGGAGATGAAGGGGAGGTTGGAGATGGGTCGATAGTTGGCAGCATTGGTCAAGTTAAGAGTGGGTTTCTTTAGCAGTGGGGATATGATAGCATGTTTGAATGAGGAGGGGAAAATGCCAGAGGTCACAGAAAGATTGAGCGCTTCAGCCAATCACAATCAGAGCTACCAGCAGGTGGGGATTTTAAATCCCCACCTGCTGACAGCTGAGATCTACAGAGCCGGGGACAGCCAGGAGAAGACGCGGCTGAGTCCGGCAGCTGAAGGGAGGTAAGTATGTATTTTTTTTTAACACTTTTCTTTGTTTTTCAGGGAAGGGCTTATATTCAAAGCCCTTCCCTGAAAAACATTTCAGGGGTGCTGGCAGCAGGATTCTCCACTGCATCTGTCAGAGATGTGGCAGGTGCAGCAGGGAATTTTTTTTCTTTGCGGGGATGCAGGAAACATCTGCCCCATGCGGCAGATGTGTTCCGCATCCCTGCGAAACATGGCAGTGGCGGAGAACATAACTGGTGACTAAGGGAGAGTTGTCATCATGTTTGGGTATATGATGGAGGGGGCATCTTAGTTTTCTGTCTGCACTGTAGAGGATGAGCAATACAGCTGTCTGTGTGTTATTAGTTACATTACATTGGGGTCACTTACTTTCCTCCCTGCACTGTGGATGATGTCCTATTCTCTGTGTTATTAATTACATTGTGCTTGTCTGTAACTGTGACTTAAATAAATTACACAGGGCAGCATTACTGGATGCTACACTCCCTGACTCCCCGCCCCTCCTTGTTTCCTACTTTAAGAACAGAAGACATTGAGGAATCAGGGAGCGCAGCCTATGGCACAGTTATCATATGTAATGCAGTTGGTGGTGTTTTATCGGACCGCCACAGTCACTGGAGCAGTAATACATTAGGAGGTACTAAAAGGGTGGGGGTGTTCACAGAGCAGGCACTATGGATGGCACCATAGAGGGGATGCTATTACTGACTGTAAAAATTACTCATCAATGAGCGTAGTCCAAATAAAAGACAAGCCATGTTCAAAGTTGGTTAACTCTTTATTTCAACAAAGTGGTTGACTCGGGTTGGCCACAGCTTTTTTTTATCAGAAAAGATTTTGTATTTTAGCAGACTGATTATAGAAGTAAGGACCCGAATAGCAGATATGCATGTGGATCAACATCATTAATCACCCAACAAAACAGCCACTAGAGGGGTCATGTACCCACCTACATGACCCCCCTACCCCAGCCAAAAGGAATAGAGCCTTCTTCACAGCGTTCTGGATCCTGGACAGAAAAATGTCCAACCCAATGTGCATCAAGTGAACTTCATCTTGAGATAGTAAACTCCTCTTATTACCTTTGAGCTGCCTACGGCACACAACACCACCCCAAGCATGTACAAAGTGGGATACTCTAGTAGTCAGATGTTAGTGGCCCACTTAATGTTATCCCTTGCACCATGCCACTGTTACCATACAGCGCGGCACGGGGTCCCGCGGTCGGCGCGCGTCGCTCCGGCGTCGGCTCCAGCAGCCTGGAGCCCTGTGTCGAGGTTATCCCAGCAGCTTGGGACGGCCGGTGGGCGGCGGCATGGGCGTGTCCGCCCGTAGGGTGCCGCCCGCACTCCTCCGTTCTTCTTATACAGCAGTGGGTGGAGTTGCCTCCTCCCACTCTCCGCCCGGGGGCGGAACCTTGTGGTTAAGAGACTGGCAGTGATGTGAGCTCACTGCCAGTTATTGGTTCTGCTTTCATCTAGTCAGTCTGTCTGCAGTTTACCTCAGCCAGTCCCTAGTTGTCTGTCAGCCCTGCTATCCTTTCTCAGCCTGTTTCTGTTGGTCCTGTTAGCCCCTAGTCTGGTCTGTCTCAGTCAGCACTAGTTGCTATTCAGGTCCTGTCTATCTGCCTGTGAGCTCCATCTCCAGCCCTGCTTGTACTTGTAAGTTTTGTTGGTTTGTTCCACCTGCCTCTTCGGTCGGCACTCTGTCCCCTGTTAGTAGTTCCATCTAGGTAGTCGCCAGGTCCCTAGCCAGCGCAGGGACCGCCGCCCAGTTGTCCGCCTGGGGTTAGCCAGGGCCGAGGCAAGTAGGCAGGGACAGTGGGGTGCGGGAAGATCAGGGCACCCCATCTGGCGTTCTGGGGGGCAGAGTGCCGTAACATAATAACTGGCCCTTAAAATACTTTTTTTTTTCATGGCGGCGATCAGCGCCCTTGCAAACCAGCTGCAAGACCTGGTGCCGGTGATCCGGGATTTGTCAGCTCGCATGGTGGCCCAGGAGCAGTGGGCGTTGTCGCAGGGGCAGAACGCCTTTACCAGTCCCGAACCCAAGTGCCCTCTCCCCGAGGTGTTCTCTGGGGAGAGGAACAAGTTTTTCGTTTTTCAACAGGCGTGTCGCCTGTTTTTTCGGATGCGTCCCCGTTCTTCGGGCTCAGAGGCCCAGAGGGTCGGGCTTATAATGTCCCTGCTGCGGGGCTCTGCCCAAACTTGGGCCTTTTCTATTCCCGAGGGTTCCCCCTCCCTGCAGTCGGTGGACTCCTTTTTTCAGGAACTCGGGGGCATCTTCGATGAGCCGGACCGAGTGGGGTTGGCGGTTTCACGGTTGCTGGCGCTGCATCAGGGGTCGCTTTGTGTGGAGGATTATTGCTCCAGTTTCAGACGCTATGCGGGCGACACTGCATGGAACGAGAGTGCCCTGAAGGACGTTTTTCTGCAGGGTCTCTCGGACGCGGTCAAAGAGCTGTTGATCTCCCATCCCATTCCCGGGTCCTTAAAGGAGGCCATGGAGCTAGCGGTGAAGGCAGATAGGAGGCTCAGGGCTGGGAAGCAGGACAGGCAGACCAGTAGAGTCAGGGAGGTCGTTTGTCCGGTTCCTTCCTCTTCTGTACCAGTCTCTGTTCCCGAACCTATGGAACTGGACCCGCTGGACCCCAAGGAGCGACGCCGAGTTCGGTTATTGCATCATCTCTGCCTCTACTGCGGGAAAGCTGGACATCGGGTGATAACCTGCCCCCTGAGGCCTCAGCGCCCACAGTCCGAATCGGCAGAAAGACTCCCAGTCCTAGGCGATTGCAGGGAGGGTCGCCTAGGACCACAGGTACATCCTAGACTTCTAATACCCTGCCAGGTTAGATTCCGGAACTTCTCCCGCCTAGGGCAGGCGTTTATTGATTCCGGAGCAGCCGCTAACCTGGTAAGCATGCGTCTCGTTGAGCCCCTGAGGGCGGAATTTTTGGCGCTGAAGACGCCAATTCGTTTTGCTAGCATTGATGCTACTCCTCTGGCTTCGGGCTTGGTACGATGGAGGACCCCAGTGTTACAACTCACTGTGGGGGGTCGCCATTCGGAAGGTCTATCATTCCTGGTGATGGAGAAAATGTCGGTAGACATGGTACTAGGGATGCCGTGGCTGGCGTTGCATAACCCCCAATTCGATTGGGCCACTGGGGAGCTAACCCAGTGGGGGCCGTTCTGCCATAGCCATCGCGCTTCCCGTCCTCCCTGCTCAGTCGATACCGCACTCAGTCCCCGAGGTCTCACTTACCTTCACACCCCGTCCGCCTGCCCTGCTGCTGATGTCGCCACCGATGCCCTGCAGGGGGGACGGAAGAAAGGGGTGGGGTCTCGTATGCAGTTGCGTTGTGAGGAGAGTCTGTCGGTGTTTGAGCCGTACAGGGCGGGACAGAAGGGGTACCGGTCCTCTGGAAATCGCAAAAGGAGGGGTCGCAGGGGGTTCCATAAGTCTGTGTCGAAACCTGTTGTCCCTTCGGTGATGCCCACCTCCGGTCCCCCGCCGCCCACCCCGGTCCGTGATGAAGTTGAATACGAGGCCCAGGAGATCCTGGATTCTCGCCGGGCTACAGGAACCTTACAATATTTGGGGGCCCGGAAGAGTTTTTTGGAGTATGATAGCTCAGATGACAGTGATTTTAAAGTTGGAGATGCCTCAGATTTTGAAGGCAGCGTCATTGGTAGCGAGGATGGGTCAAAAGACAGTGGTGAATGGTTGGACATTGACTCGGAAGACGACCTGAAACATGACGATATGTCAACGGTTGGCCCTGAAGGAAATGGGGCAGCCACAGACTACCGAAGTCATGGACCTGAGGATCAGCCCATGGTGACCGCTCAGGAGGGTCACATTCTCGGGTTGGTACAGCGTTTTCACAGCCGCCTCCTGGATAAGCCTGGTCGAGTTTCCGGGGGCCCGGAGGTCCCCCGTCAGAGGGGGGGTAATGTTACCATACAGCGCGGCACGGGGTCCCGCGGTCGGCGCGCGTCGCTCCGGCGTCGGCTCCAGCAGCCTGGAGCCCTGTGTCGAGGTTATCCCAGCAGCTTGGGACGGCCGGTGGGCGGCGGCATGGGCGTGTCCGCCCGTAGGGTGCCGCCCGCACTCCTCCGTTCTTCTTATACAGCAGTGGGTGGAGTTGCCTCCTCCCACTCTCCGCCCGGGGGCGGAACCTTGTGGTTAAGAGACTGGCAGTGATGTGAGCTCACTGCCAGTTATTGGTTCTGCTTTCATCTAGTCAGTCTGTCTGCAGTTTACCTCAGCCAGTCCCTAGTTGTCTGTCAGCCCTGCTATCCTTTCTCAGCCTGTTTCTGTTGGTCCTGTTAGCCCCTAGTCTGGTCTGTCTCAGTCAGCACTAGTTGCTATTCAGGTCCTGTCTATCTGCCTGTGAGCTCCATCTCCAGCCCTGCTTGTACTTGTAAGTTTTGTTGGTTTGTTCCACCTGCCTCTTCGGTCGGCACTCTGTCCCCTGTTAGTAGTTCCATCTAGGTAGTCGCCAGGTCCCTAGCCAGCGCAGGGACCGCCGCCCAGTTGTCCGCCTGGGGTTAGCCAGGGCCGAGGCAAGTAGGCAGGGACAGTGGGGTGCGGGAAGATCAGGGCACCCCATCTGGCGTTCTGGGGGGCAGAGTGCCGTAACAGCCACACAGACCTGGGATAATTTTGGACCAAACCAGGCTGATTGGGAAAAAAAGGAGACAAAGCATTCTAGACCTCATCGCTTTAGGGAAATTAGTTCACCTAAAGCAAATGGCACAAGTAACTTCTACCGCTATACACCACGAGGACTGTTGGTGATGGAGGATAATGACTTATATCCCCTACCTCCAATGTACGTTAGCATCTGCAAAGCTTAGGGAACACCTGCCATGCCTGAGGGTGGCGCTATGCTTCACCCAGAACACGTATGACTCCCCAAGAATCCAAACTGCAGGGTGCCAACCTGTGAACAAAAATCAGGAGCAGATCAGGCCTAATGTATCATCCGAGACAGAGCGCCAATGCCGGATCCTCTGGATATCATCAGCATATTTAGCCCAAATTGCTAAATGTATAAAACTAAGTATTAATAATGGAAAGTTAAAAGGGGTGTATAAAACATGGACTGTGGGAACAAATATACCTGATTAATACAATTAAATGTTTACAGAAAACAGGAAGAATAAAAATATCAGAATGTAAAATTGGGAAGTTTGGTTAAAAACCAGATGATAAAGTGGGTTATTCTAAAATTAAAAGGGATGCATGTTTACACATGGGGGTCTTCTGAGGTGGGGCGGACTAACAAGGTGCATACAGGAAAGACATTACTTAAATTAAAAATAAATACAAATCTGAGTAAAAATGTTAACAAAGTCTATAAAATATAAAAGTGAAAGCTGGTGGTTAAAAAGTCTCAATAAAACGACTTAATAAAAACAGGTTCCCTCTGCCAGGTCCTCACCGCACCCCTCATTGAGGTCGTTGGGTGTAGATGTGTTCAACCTGGAGATCCAAAACCTCTCTTTTATTCCAAGTCTGGAAAATTCCCCATGAGGGATCTCCTCTAGTGGAGTTAAGCACATTCCGGAGGGGTCCCTGTTGTGGTGCTTCAGAAAGTGCCTTGAACGCTGGGCTTTGTGGATATTTGAGCGGTTTGTTTGCTCCTATCATTAATGCGTTGATCATCCGGCCTGAGTACTTCAAACCACAAGGGCATTCCAGTAGATAAATTACATAACTGGATCAACAATTTTAGAAGCCCCTCAGGGTAATCAAGATGTTTTCTTGCTCCATGGTGCACAATAGGGGTGGCTTAATGCAAAAGGGCATTGTGTGATGTGAAAGTTTGCCATGTCAAACTATGCAGGATTTCTTTTTGTTACGGACATGGAGTGTGGACCCACTGGACCCATCAACCAGTTTGGCTTTAGGCTACTCCCGGTGTGGCTGGCAGCTGATCCCTGACCAAACACAAATTATTGGCACATCCCAGTATGTACTTTTCCTCTGATAGCTTAAGACATTAAATCTGCATGGGCTCTGGATCACTAGGCGAAGGGGTAATCGGGGAAGGAAAAAGTGGCATTTAAAATCTGGATGCCAGTCGGTAAGACCTCTTCTCCTGGCCAACCTCTTTGCTCCTCTCCTGAAAACGCAGATCTATTCTTGTAGCAGAGAGATCATGGCGTCCAGGGAAAATGGAATTTCACAATTTGCCAGTTGTCCTTAATGTGACCTGCCAGACCCTTCCAAAACACCGCTACAAGGCCCCATTATTCCAGCCCAACTCCGAGGCCAAGGTTCGGAATTGAATGGCGTACTATCCCACAGGGAGACTAGCCTGGCGTAGACATAACAGGGAGGAGGAAGACGAAGTAGTAGGACCAGGCTCATCGAATGCTTCAGAACATCTCCAGAACAATACTTAGATTATTGACCACAGGATCATCTCTCTCCCAGAGAGCGTTCACCAAGGCCAACGCCTGTCCGGAAAGGTGAGAGATCATGAAAGCCATTTTAGCGTAGTCAGTTGGGAACAGGTGAGATAACAGCTTGAAGTGTAGTGAGCACCAATTCACAAATCCACGGCATTGTCCAGGATCTCCCTCATAATGTGGGGGGAATAGATAATCAAGGGCCGGATCTACCCGCTGAACATGACTGTGGTGGTGGAGCTGGGGTTTTGTCCGCTGCGGAGGACTGAGGTACCGCTGCATCACTAGACATGGAGCTCAGACAAGTGCTCAGATTGTACAAATACCATAGGATCTGTTCTTGGCGGTCACGCTGTTGAACCAATTCTTAAAACAGACCTTCACCGTAAATAATCATCTTTATTGAGCAACTCATTAAAAATTAGAGGGCTAACATAGACAGACTAACACAAAACTACAAAGCCACAAAAATCTCTGACTCCACTGGGCTGGGATTGATGTGAGCCCCAGTTCAGGAGGAGAGGCGATGATCTCAGGCTCCCTGAACCACAACTGGTTATAAGAGTGGAAATTAGTGGGTTAAATTAACCCACAGCGGTCTAGAGCAAGAACAGGGGTAAATATTCCTGATCATTGACAATGTAGGACTTAGGATGGCTTCACACAAGCGTGTTTTTGCGCGTACATAGGTGCGTACATAGGTGCACACCCATGTAAGGGCAAAAACCGCGTGAATGCAGGTCCGTTCAGTGTTTTTAATGGAGCCGCGGCTGCAGCTCCCGCTTGCTCCATTGAAAACAATTGTCTGCCAGCCCCCTGCATTCTTTTTCAGGGAAGGGCTTAACATATAAGCTCTTCCCTGAAAAAGAAAAATTTCAGTGTAAAAAAAATAAATAAATAAATTACTTACCTCTCCACCGATGCTGTGTCCCCCGCTAGTTAAAAGAAGTTTAACTATTACAGCTGCTACATCTGCCAAATCTGTGACAGATGCGGTAGAGGAATTCTTCAATTCTCTACCGCAGCTGTCACACATGTCAGCTGCAGTAGAGGATTCTGCTGCCAGCAATCTATTTCAGGGAAGGGCTTTAAATATAAGCCCTTCCCTGAAAATCAAGTAAAAGGGGTTTAAAAAGCAAAAAAAAGATACTCACCTTGCTTCAGCTGCTGGGGCTCAGCCGCATCTTCTCCTTTTGTCCCCTGCTCTGTAGTGCTGATCTATCAGCAGGCGGGGATTTTAAATCCCCGCCTGCTGAAAGAGCTGAATGCAATTGGCTGAGGTGCTCAGACAATCACAGGCAGCTCTCCCCGAATAAATGACGGGCGGGAGCTGCCTGTGATTGGCTGAGCACATTATATTTAAAGCCCTTCCCTGAAATCAATCACCGGCAGCAGAATCCTCTACCGCAGCTGACATGTGCGACAGCTGCGGTAGAGAATTGAAGAATTCCTCTGCTGCATCTGTCACAGATGTGGCAGATGTAGCAGCAGGGAATTCTTTTTACTAGCAGGGAAGAAGGAAACATCTGCCGCATTCAACAGATGTGTTCTTCATCCCCGCGGGGGTAACAGCAGTGGCGGGCAGGTGAGTATATTTTTTATATATATATTTTTTTTTTACACTAAAATGTTTCTTTTTCAGCGCAGGGCTTATATGTAAGGCCCTTATATATAAAGCCCTTCCCTGAAAAAGAATGCAGGGGGCCGGCAGACCATTGTTTTCAATGGAGCCGCCGGCAGCAGCCACGGTTCCATTGAGAACAATGCGTGCGTTCCCTATGGTGCACACATGTCCTATCTTTGCAGGCAAACACCTGTAAAACACGGACATGTGAACACACCATAGGGAATGCATTATTGTATATAATGTATATAAACGACTGCCTCCCACTATATGCCGGTAAATAACAGATCAGATGGAACAAGCCTGGTGAAGTAACTATATACCTCCTAATCACCGGTGCAAGTTCAAGGGCAACTAATTTATGGTTCTTGCTTGAATAGTTCAAAAGGTGATGCTGAGATGACTTGCTTAAGGGGTGATGCAAGGTGCTGAGATGACTTGTATATGGGGGGATGCAAGGTGCTGAGATGACCTGTTTATGGGGTGAAGCAAGGTGCTGAGATGATCTGTTTATAGGGAGAGGCAAGGTGCTGAGATGACTTGTTTATGGGGTGATGCAAGGTGCTGAGATACCTTGTTTATGGGGTGATGCAAGGTGCTGAGATACCTTGTTTATGGGGTGATGCAAGGGTCTGAGATGACTTGTTTATGGGGTGATACAAGGTGCTGAGATGACTTGTTTATGGGGTGATGCAAGGTGCTGAGATGACTTGTTTATGGGGTGACACAAGGTGCTGAGATGACTTGTTTATGGGGTGATGCAAGGTGCTGAGATGACTTGTTTATGGGGTGATGCAAGGTGCTGAGATACCTTGTTTATGGGGTGATGCAAGGTGCTGAGATACCTTGTTTATGGGGTGATGCAAGGTGCTGAGATGACTTGTTTATGGGGTGATGCAAGGTGCTGAGATGACTTGTTTATGGGGTGATGCAAGGTGCTGAGATGATCTGTTTATGGGGAGATGCAAGGTGGTGAGATGACTTGTTTATGGGGTGATGCAAGGTGCTGAGATGACTTGTATATGGGGTGATGCAAGGTGCTGAGATGACTTGTATATGGGGTGATACAAGGTGCTGAGATGACTTGTTTATGGGGTGATGCAAGGTGCTGAGATGACTTGTTTATGGGGTGATGCAAGGTGCTGAGATACCTTGTTTATGGGGTGATGCAAGGTGCTGAGATGACTTGTTTATGGGGTGATGCAAGGTGCTGAGATGACTTGTTTATGGGGTGATGCAAGGTGCTGAGATGACTTTTTTATGGGGTGATGCAAGGTGCTGAGATGACTTGTTTATGAGGTGATGCAAGGTGCTGAGATGACTTGTTTATGGGGTGATGCAAGGTGCTGAGATGACTGGTATTTGGGGTGATGCAAGGTGCTGAGATGACTTGTTTATGGGGCGATGCAAGGTTCTCAGATGACTTGTTTATGGGGTGATGCAAGGTGCTGAGATGACCTGTTTATGGGGTGATGCAAGGTGCTGAGATGACTTGTTTATGGGGTGATGCAAGGGTCTGAGATGACCTGTTTAATGGGTGATGCAAGTGCTGAGATGACTTGTTTATGGGGTCATGCAAGGTGCTGAGATGACTTGTTTATGGGGTGATGCAAGGTTCTGAGATGACTTGTTTATGGGGTGATACAAGGTTCTGTTTATGTGGTGATGCAAGGGTCTGAGATGACCTGTTTATGGAATGATGCAAGGTGCTGAGATGACTTGTTTATGGGGTGATGCAAGGTTCTGTATATGGGGTGATGCAAGGTGCTGAGATGACTTGTACATGGGGTGATGCAAGGTGCTGAGATGACTTGTTTATGGGGTGATGCAAGGTACTAAGATGACTTGTTTATGGGGTGATGCAAGGTTCTGTATATGGGGTGATGCAAGGTTCTGTTTATGGGGTGATGCAAGGTGCTGAGATGACTTGTACATGGGGTGATGCAAGGTGCTGAGATGACTTGTTTATGGGGTGATGCAAGGTGCTGAGATGACTTGTTTATGGGGTGATGCAAGGTTCTGTTTATGGGGTAATGCAAGGTACTGAGAGAACTTGTTTATGGGATGATGCAAGGTGCTGACATGACTTGTACATGAGGTGATGCAAGGTGCTGAGATGACTTGTTTATGGGGTGATACAAGATGCTAAGAGGACTTGTTTATGGGGTGATGCAAGGTGCTGAGATCACTTGTTTATGGGGTGATGCAAGGTGCTGAGATGACTTGTTGTAAGGAGAATTTATGTGTTTAAGAGAAGACGATCCCAGATCTCGTGCAGAAGTCTGGGCCCAGGAGAAATTCAAATCACATCAGCCTGTGCGGCATCAGATGATTTCTAATTTATTCTAAGGTGTTCGAAGTTTATGTACCATAAATGACATCACAGGAAAAGTATATACCTCCAAGATTAATAAGAATACATGATAGGCTGAAACTAAAATGATTAACATAAGTTACACCTCTTAAGGTGTAACTATAACATACAATGAGACCGTTATGAATTCAGGGAAAAGGAATGCAAGGGAGGGGGTCTTTGGTTAGTCTACCCTGTTTCCTGTGTGCACCATCTATAAACTTGTACACATGGGTGGTCTAGTAGACTGTCTTTTCTCTTATCTGTCTACCTCAGAAGAGATTAGAGGCCTATAGAAGGGTTTCGTTTAACCCCTTCACTACTTATACTAGTATCATGCTATATATTTCTAGTCTACAATGCAATATAAAATAATTAACTGATACATTGATCTACAATTTTCTTAACATTCCCCACTTTAGATCAATACATCAACACAGTATAATAGTAAATACACATATATAATGACTCTACCACAGACCCCCTGGTTTCATCAGGCCCAAAACTTTATTGCCAGGAGATGCGGGTTCACACTTCAAGACTAAGTATGTAATTATTTCATATAAAAGCATTACATTGATGCATATATATAAAGTTCTTCCCCAATTGCATCCACAATTAGGCCCGCCCCCAAGAGAAGCTTGGCCTTGATTTATTATTATCCAATTGATGCTTCTTTCTTCATATATAAATCATTGTCCATTCTGATATAAAATCTTACTTATTGAAGTGTCCATCAGTTATTAGAGCGATCCTCCGGTACAATCAGAACGCACTGGAATCAAAATGTCACACTTCAAAATCATCAAAGTAAAATAGTGCTTCCTTCATAGAACTTTTACCCATCACTTGTCAGACAGAGGCGGTCCCCTGACCCAGTAAGCCATCTTGTTCTTCGTCATCTTGTATATTTTGGAACATAGTTTTGGTGATGGAAGTGTCAGTAAGGTTTTGGAACAGTCCTCAGATACACGGAATACAGCAGCAACCGCAGAGTACTAGAATGGAGGCACATACTGACATAGACTAGTGTGGAGTATATGACTTGCGACCAGTGTCCGAACAAGCTTCCCTGAATGGATCGTCTATGCCAGAGTTATCAGCTGGTTCATTTTATTATGCATTTAACCCTTCCAGTGCTCGGGTATCATCTGGTGCCGTGTTATTAGGAATGATAGTACAACAATATCCTCCAATCATTTTACAAACTCTGCTAGTGACATAACAAGAGCCATTCTATTTTGCCATGCAATGAGTGAGGTGTGTCCTAGTTGTTCCTCCAGGCCCCTGATTGCATCTCTTGTATAATTAACAAATCTCTGTTGGTTATAGTATGTGTAATTAATCCGGTCTACATTTTTATTTACTGTTACCCACCATGCAAGAAGAGACTCAAACCCCCCCCGCAGCCATCTGATTTCTCGCCCCCATACTCGTCCGGTACCCCCCTTAGGACCCCGATGGGTCAGAGGAACCTTTGGGAGAGGTGTTCCTAGTTCTCCAGACACGGCCCTTGCTGTTGCCCTCAGAGGTCATGAGGTACATAGGCATTATCAGTTGTACCAAGCACAATCCCGTTAGGGGCTGTACCTGGCACCTGTTCTAGGCCCGGTCACCACACAACCATCACACGTCTGCGCGTGCTCTCTGTAGCTCAGGCCATATCCCAGAGACAGCGTGCCCTTACGGTTCTCCTCTCCGCACAGCATCCCTCAGGCAGTCTCCCGTAGTCTGCCTCAGTCCCATTACCAGGTAGCGCGAAGCAAGTCTAACCCCAGGATCAGAGGCAACAGCAGGTATTTGGTCCCTGCTCACAGGTGGAAACAGCAAACTCAATGTATAACATGGATCACTTATCTGTGGGGGTAGGTACAGTTAAGAAGCTTAATCACACATTTTACGTTCATCACAGCTTGAAGACTTGTCATTAACTTTTATCTATTGTGGGGTCAAGTCTTTCTATCTCATATAATTATTAACATTCTCTATACACAATATTTACTGCATAACATAAAGATTCACACAACTACTACTACTCCAATCATCTGCAGAGTCGCTTGGTCCTCCAACCTTACCCCCCCCCCCCCCGGGAATCGGGAATTTCTCTTATCAAGGAGAGGTGATGGAGTAAGATAAACAAAGCTTTAGCTGTGTCTGGACTCCTACAGCTCACTGCAGCATCCTTGGAATGGTTTCCTCTTAATAGGGACACTCAGGTCTCACATTATCAACAACTTAATTATTATTATATCTTACATGAAATTATCACATTGAAAACACCATTTAACAATCAAACGCACTGCAAACCAATCACAGAACTGACATGTACACAAATAACAGCAAGAATGGACGTTCCCTATTCACACAGGTTTATACTAAACTTCATTCCTGATCATCTTCATTACAAGTCTATTCATATCAAGCAAGCAGAGCATCGCTAGAGTCAGTCACGTACCCCCTCCCTTCTTCTCACTGAACTCTAAAGCTGAAAGGTGGGGGTGAGGGTGAAACAAGCATTCCAATGTAACAGAGGATGTAACCATTTGTGAGCTGACCCCAGCACACAGAGCAGCACTCAGGCCGTTGTCATCTTCATCTAATACTACTGTAAACTTTCATTCCTCCACTGTGTCATCCCAGGACTGTCTGCATCATGTAATCATCCCTTCTGTCCTGCTGCCTACTATCCCTGATCCTTGTCAGCACTACCATCACCCATAGCAACCTGTCCCCTCACTACCGTCACCCATAGCAACGTGTCCCCTCACTACCGTCACCCATAGCAACGTGTCCCCTCACTACCGTCACCCATAGCAACCTGTCCCCCTCACTACCGTCACCCATAGCAACCTGTCCCCTCACTACCGTCACCCATAGCAACCTGTCCCCTCACTACCGTCACCCATAGCAACCTGTCCCCTCACTACCGTCACCCATAGCAACCTGCCCCCTCACTACCGTCACCCATAGCAACCTGTCGCCTCACTACCGTCACCCATAGCAACTGGTCCCCTCACTACCTGACACTTATCTGAAGCAGACCTTACATTTTCCTCGCTAGACTAAATATCACCCTGAGCCTATCTTATAGCACACACTTAATAAGATAGACAACATATCATCAACACACAGAGGACAGTGATGGAGGATGCTGACTATTCCTATGCAATTCAGAGAAGGCACTAATCACTGGTGTTGTGTACTACAATCAATGCAAGCATTGGGATGCTAGGTAAAAGGTACATCTATGGGAGGTGAGAAGCCAAGATGGTGCCTGGGCGGCGGCTGAAGGTATTACAGCAGGTACTAAAATGGCCGCAGGCCATGACTAGCACTAAGATGGCCGCCAGGGACGTGGCCTGACTAGGAGTACTATCAAGCCAGGCAAGCATCTAGCCACACCTTATTCCTTCGTGTGCAATGCCAACAAGTCCCTCATCTGACACACATCTATAATAATCTTTGTGTATAGCGCCAACATATCCCGCAGCGCTTACATAGACGGGGGATACAGAAAGACAAAAGGACAAACATCACAGAACCGCGGTTACATAGTAATCAGGCAATGCGAACAATAGGGGTGCGGGTCCTGCTCCAACGAGCTTACATACTACAAGTAATGGGGGGTTACAGAAGGTAAAGGGCTGGAGATGTGCGCGGTATGGCGGGGTGGAGATGTGCGCGGTATGGCGGGGTGGAGAGTGAGGGAAGCTATACACATAGACAATGGTCAGGCATTTAGCCGTGTGACGGCAGAAACAGTATGGCTGCAGGAGCGGTTTATGATGGCTAGCAGGGATTGCAGTCAGTAGGTCAGGGAGCAGATCTATCAGTATGGCGCTCGTCACTCCTTCTATACAAGTTACACTCAGAGCTCTCCCAGCATCCCCCATGTGTCGGACGGCGCCCCCTCCTGGTCTTATACTCCCTTCTGCATTGTTTAGCACAAATAATACAAGAAAAAAAAAAATTTTTTTAGAGTAGTTTGTAAACCCCTAGGCTGTGAACACTGTCCATATGAGTGCTACCATCCCCCCTGTGGAGACATGACACAGCCCATGGCTCAAAACTGCTGCACATCTGAAGAACGATTTAGGTAAGATAGTTTTTGTTTTTTTTTTCTTTTTTTTTTCTTCCCTACGGAGATGTACAGCCCATCTACAAAGAGCGTATTCAGCATCCAAAAGAGATACCTCCTGCAGATCTGGTCTGGGTAATACCTCATGTGCCATCTCTCCTAGACAGTTGTATGGAGGACCGTCTGAAGAAATAGGCAGTAAGGTAGATGGATGGAGCGTAGTACATCCCAAGGTTGTCAGGTGTGGCTGTGAGTAGTAGTGTCCTGCAGGGGGATGTCTAGAAGGACTAAGATATGAGTATAACTAACTGCGTGCGGTACTCAGTGTGTGGGGGGACAGCACTATAGTGGCAGAAGGTCTGACTACCACTTGTACACAGGCTGGGAGTGCTCGGCCACTGGATCTAGTCTGCAGAGTAGTATGCCAGCGGTCTGTTTCCCACCGTGTTCCTGAGTTAACACAGAGGTCATATATCCTTCCCCTGAGTCAACAGTTAGCACAAAGGGCTTGCTGTAGTTCAGCAGCCACCCAGACTGATGTGCCCACCAGAGTCTGTTTTAACCTGACAAAGACTTCCTCAGAGGGCACATCTCACTGGATCCGGTCAGCTGCAGCCAGAGGGTCATCATAGATGAGTCTGGTAAGAAGTGCTGTCAGAGATGCAGAATTTGGGATCCAGGAGCTGCAGACGTTTGTCTGTTACGATCGTGTGGGCAGGCAAAGCACGGAACCCACATGATCATGACCAAAGGGGACACACACGGGTATTACCAGGGTCACACAGGACTCACACCGGTTTCAGGCAACAGACCCTGTGCTAACGGGAGGTAGAAATGGCCCTACCTAAGCGGGGACATTGCCCCAATAAGGGCAGCCCAGCGGTCTTCGGATCTGGGCCCTAGCTGATCCTAGGAGCCACGCACCAGAACAGGATGCATTCACATGCCACATGACAGACCCAGAATACACTGCACACAACATGCAACCACTAGTAACAGATAAGCTGAATATAAATACCAGGTATTAGTTGACATGTTGTACAATATGTGGAAGCTAGCAGGCCACTTCACGGCTCCTGGTTATACTGCTAGTCCCTACACTAACCAGGAGTCCAGCAGAACCGGACACCGTTCACACCGCACGCTGCAACAGGACAGGACACAGATTGCAGGACACACAGCAAGCTGACACAAAACTGACAGAATATAAACATAAACGTACATGAACCAAGTCACACTGCAAACCTCACCAGACAAGCATTCATGACTGCTCACCTGAGGGGCCATACAGACTGACCAGGAGCTGGGTTGATATGTGAGCACACATCCAGGGGATTGGCTAGCAGAAGTACCACACCCAGCCAGCTCAATCATTAACCCTGAGAGTGCTGTGTTGCTGGAAACACAATAGAACATATCTCAGCAGCACACGTAACATTGTCATTCCCAAAGAGGACATCATTTGCTAGTAGTCTTGGGACCTCCAGAATTGCTTACCTACCTTCATCTGACAGGTTATACCCCAAATATTTAACCGTTTGCTGACCGTATTGGAGTTTCTACCTGTTTACTTTATGGCCTTGCTCATAAAGAAACCTCAAGAGTGAGACTGTGTCCCCCCCCACACACACACACACACACACACAATTCTCTCCACTGTCTGCTGCTGGCTACCAACATACAGTAGTAGCTGACTACCTCTAGGAGGCTGGAACTGCGCTAAGTGTACTGACATAGCCTGGGAGACAATTGTTGGAGATTCACAGCAGCCCTGAGTTACTCTGGTGAAGGTATACCTAATTCTATCATAATATCTCATCTCAACAATTTTACTGGACATATTCAAGACTATATAATTTGACATTTCACAGGCTTATTTGTCTCTAGGTCTGTTATAACGGGTTCAGAGAGGGATTCCCTGTGGGTCCGGCCATTAACCCCTCTTACCAGGATATGACTATTACTACATTTTACATTGGCTACATATTGGGACGTATTAATGTCCTGGTCGCTCCTGAGCCCACCAGGAAAGTAATCATCCGCCCATTTACCTGGAGATCTATCTCAGGCAGTGGAAATTGCCATGAGATCCTCCAAGTGTTGTACATCGACCCCTCCTAGTCATTTTTCCCCAAGGTGCCTGAGAACATTGTTTCTCAGGGTACTCTCGGGCAAAATCACTAGACTTCCCATAATTCAAACACACATTTAAATCCCCGATCTGCATCCCACCTCTGCTTCTTCCTCTGTCTCTACTTTCACATCCTCTCGCTGTCCAATGACCTCTCTAACTTTCTTGAACCATCATATCACATTCTTCTCCCCATATAAGAAACCTCACTTTCTCACCCTTTTCTTTGTAACACTTTTCTACATGTTTTGCATATTGCAAAACATCCTGCAACGATCCCATCCTCAGGGTAACCATGTATCTCATTATATAACCTCCTGCAATGGTCCCATCCTCAGGGTAACCATGTACCTCATTATATAACCTCCTATTCCCTTCTTTACTGCACTTACAAACACATTCTTTAATGGCTGATTATATGCAGCATTAGGAACATCTCTCATTCCCCCTGATTATACTATGGAAGGGGTCTACCATCTCCTCCCCTCCCATCCTAATTTCTGTTTACACAAACCCAATCTGGCCATATAATTAGAGATGAGCGAACGTACTCGTCCGAGCTTGATACTCGTTCGAGTATTAGCGTGTTCGAGATGCTCGTTACTCGTAACGAGCACCACGCGATGTTCGAGTCACTTTCAGTTTCCTCTCTGAGACGTTAGCGCGCTTTTCTGCCCAATTGAAAGACAGGGAAGGCATTACAACTTCCCCCTGCGTCGTTCAAGCCCTATACCACCCCCCTGCAGTGAGTGGCTGGCGAGATCAGGTGTCACCCGAGTATAAAAATCGGCCCCTCCCGCGGCTCGCCTCAGATGCGTTGTGAGATAGCTAAGGGACAGTGCTATAGTGTTGGAGCTGCTGTAGGGAGAGTGTTAGGAGTTAGTGTAGGCTTCAAGAACCCCAACGGTCCTTCTTAGGGCCACATCTAACCGTGTGCAGTACTGTGGAGGCTGCTTTTAGCAGTGTTGCAGTTTTTTGTTTTTTTTGCTATATCGGCCGTGCAGAGCATTGCACCCTGCAGTAATACTACAGGGACAGAATTGTGTAGGCAGGGCCAGAAGACGTATATTATAGATTGAATATACGCAGTGGTCCTTGTGCAAAAAAAGTTTAGAAAAAAATCTATTTGGCCTGCTGTCACTCTGCTCAGTGTTCTGGGTCCGTGTCTGCTGGGGGTAAAATTTCTCCAAATAAATACGCAGCCAGCTAAGTGTTACATCAGGCTTGCACAAAATTATTTCCTGCCTCTGAAATCACCGCTCTGTTGCACTTAATAACAGACAGTGCAACACTGCAGTTCCGTCACACACATCAGGGACAGAATTGCGTAAGCAGGGCCAGAAGACATATATAGATTGAATATGTGCAGTGGTCCTCGTGCAAAAAAAGATTAGAAAAAAATCTATTTGGCCTGCCTGTCACTCTGCTCAGTGTTCTGGGTCCGTGTGTGCTGGGGGTAACATTTCTCCAAATAAATACGCAGCCAGCTAAGTGTTACAGCAGGCTTGCGCTAAATTATTTCCTGGCGTTCCCTAAGCGAACTCAGCCTCAAACCACAGGCCAATAAGCGGCACATTTAATTACAGTGTTGTGTTTCTGCATTCTAGGTAATACAGCATGCTGAGGGGTAGGGGTAGGCCTAGAGGACGTGGGCGCGGCCGAGGACGCGGAGGCCCTAGTCCGGGTGTGGGCACAGGCCGAGCTCCTGATCCTGGTGTAGCGCAGCCGACTGCTGCGGGATTAGGAGAGAGGCACGTTTCTGGCGTCCCCACATTCATAGCACATTTAATGGGTCCACGCGGTAGACCCTTATTAGAAAATGAGCAGTGTGAGCAGGTCCTGTCGTGGATGGCAGAAAGTGCTTCGAGCAACCTATCGTCCACCCAGAGTTCTGCGCCGTCCACTGCTGCAACTCAGAATCCTCTGGCTGCTGCTCCTCCTTCCTCCCAGCCTCCTCACTCCATTGAAAATGAGACATTCTGAGGAGCGGGCAGACTCCCAGGAACTGTTCTCGGTCCCCTGCTCAGATTAGGCAGCAGTGATTCCTCTCCCACCACAGGAGTTTATCCTGACTGATGCCCAACCATTGCAAAGTTCCCGGGGTCCGGGGGATGAGCTGGGGACTTACGGCAACTGTCTCAAGACCTTTCAGTGGGTGAGGAGGCCGATGACGATGAGACACAGTTGTCTATCAGGGAAGTAGTAGTAAGGGCATTAAGTCCGAGGGAGGAGCGCACCGAGGATTCTGAGGAAGAGCAGCAGGACGATGAGGTGACTGACCCCACCTGGTTTACTACGCCTACTGAGGACAGGTCTTCAGAGGGGGAGGCAAGGGCAGCAGCAGGGCAGGTTGCAAGAGGCAGTGCGGTGGCCAGGGGTAGAGGCAGGGCCAGACCGAATAATCCACCAACTGTTTCCCAAAGCGCCCCCTCGCACCATGCCAACCTGCAGAGGCCGAGGTGCTCAAAGGTCTGGCAGTTTTTCACTGAGAGTGCAGACGACCGACGAACAGTGGTGTGCAACCTTTGTCACGCCAAGATCAGCCGGGGAGCCACCACCACCAGCCTCACCACCACCAGCATGCGCAGACATATGATGGCCAAGCACCCCACAAGGTGGGACGAAGGCCGTTCACCGCCTCCGGTTTGCACCGCTGCCTCTCCCCCTGTGCCCCAACCTGCCACTGAGATCCAACCCCGCTCTGAGGACACAGGCACTACCGTCTCCTGGCCTGCACCCACACCCTCACCTCTGCTGTCCTCGGCCCCATCCACCAATGTCTCTCAGCGCACCGTCCAGCCGTCGCTAGCGCAAGTGTTTGAGCGCAAGCGCAAGTACGCCGCCACGCACCCGCACGCTCAAGCGTTAAACGTGCACATAGCAAAATTTATCAGCCTGGAGATGCTGCCGTATAGGGTTGTGGAAATGGAGTCTTTCAAAAGTATGATCACGTCCTACCCACCCCCAGAAATGCGGGCCCCAGCTCGGTGCTGGTATCTGCGGCGGTGTATGCTTCCTCCACTAAACCACCCTCCTCCCCCTCCTCCTCCGCAACTTCTGTCTCGCAATCAAGATGTGTCAGCAGCAGCACGTCGCCAGCAGTCAATGTCGCGCGGCATGGCAGCACAGCGGTGGGCAAGCGTCAGCAGGCCGTGCTGAAACTACTCAGCTTAGGAGATAAGAGGCACACGGCCCACGAACTGCTGCAGGGTCTGACAGAGCAGACCGGCCGCTGGCTTGCGCGCTGAGCCTCCAACCGGGCATGGTCGTGTGTGACAACGGCCGTAACCTGGTGGCGGCTCTGCAGCTCGGCAGCCTCACGCACCTGCCATGCCTGCCCCACGTCTTTAATTTGGTGGTTCAGCGCTTTCTGAAAAGCTACCCACGCTTGTCAGACCTGCTCGGAAAGGTGCGCCGGCTCTGCACACATTTCCGCAAGTCCCACACGGACGGTGCCACCCTGCGCACCCTGCAACATCGGTTTAATCTGCCAGTGCACCGACTGCTGTGCGACGTGCCCACACGGTGGAACTCTACGCCCCACATGTTGGCCAGGCTCTATGAGCAGCGTAGAGCTATAGTGGAATACCAACTCCAACATGGGCGGCGCAGTGGGAGTCAGCCTCCTCAATTATTTACAGAAGAGTGGGCCTGGTTGGCAGACATCTGCCAGGTCCTTGGAAACTTTGAGGAGTCTACCCAGGTGGTGAGTGGCGATGCTGCAATCATTAGCGTCACCATTCCTCTGCTATGCCTCTTGAGAAGTTCCCTGCAAAGCATAAAGGCAGACGCTTTGCACTCGGAAACAGAGCCGGGGGAAGACAGTATGTCGCTGGATAGTCAGAGCACCCTCCTGTCTATATCTCAGCGCGGTGAGGAGGAGGAGGAGGAGGAGGAAGATGAGGAGGAGGGGGAAGACACAGCTTGGCCCACTGGTGAGGGTAGACATGCTGGTGGCCTGTCATCCTTTCAGCGTGTATGGCCTGAGGAGGAGGAGGAGGATCCTGAAAGTGATCTTCCTAGTGAGGACAGCCATGTGTTGCGTACAGGTACCCTGGCACACATGGCTGACTTCATGTTAGGATTCCTTTCTCGTGACCCTCGCGTTACACGCATTCTGGCAACTACGGATTACTGGGTGTACACACTGCTCAACCCACGGTATAAGGAGAACCTTTCCACTCTCATACCCGAAGAGGAAAGAGGTTCGAGAGTGTTGCTATACCACAGGACCCTGGCGGGCAAACTGATGGTAAAATTCCCATACGACAGCGGTAGTGGACGAAGGCGCAGTACCGAGGGCCAGGTAGCAGGGGAGGCGCGGAGATCAGGCAGGATGTACAGCACAGGCAGGCCAACACTCTTTAAGGCCCTTGACAGCTTTATAGCTCCCCAGCAAGACTGTGTCACTGCTCTCCAGTCATGGCTGAGTCGGCGGGAGCACTGTAAAAGGATGGTGAGGGAGTACGTAGCCGATCGCACGACCGTCCTCCGTGACGCCTCTGCCCCCTACAACTACTGGGTGTCGAAGCTGGACACGTGGCCTGAACTCGCGCTGTATGCCCTGGAGGTGCTTGCTTGTCCTGCGGCTAGCGTCTTGTCAGAGAGGGTGTTTAGTGCGGCTGGGGGAATCATCACAGATAAGCGTACCCACCTGTCAACCGACAGTGCCGACAGGCTAACACTCATCAAGATGAACAAAGCCTGGATTTCCCCAGACTTCTCTTCTCCACCAGCGGACAGCAGCGACACCTAAGCAATACGTAGGCTGCACCCGCGGATGGAAGCATTGTTCTGTATCCCCATCAAAAACGGGGACCTTTTCGCTTCATCAATCTGTGTATAATATTCCTCCTCCTCCTCCTGCTCCTCCTCCTTAAACCTCACATAATCACGCCGAACGGGCAATTTTTCTTAGACCCACAAGGCTCAGTCATATCATTTTTCTAAACAATTTTTATACGTTTCAATCCTCATTAAAGCGTTGAAACTTTCACCTCCACCAATTTTTATTTTAACTGGGCTGCCTCCTGGCCTAGTTACCAATAAAGGGGTTGTCCCGCGCCGAAACGGGTTTTTTTTTTTTTTCAACAGCCCCCCCGTTCGGCGCGAGACAAACCCGATGCAGGGGTTAAAAAAGAAAACCGGACAGTGCTTACCTGAATCCCCGCGCTCCGGTGACTTCTTACTTACCTGGTGAAGATGGCCGCCGGGATCTTCTCCCTCGGTGGACCGCAGGGCTTCTGTGCGGTCCATTGCCGATTCCAGCCTCCTGATTGGCTGGAATCGGCACGTGACGGGGCAGAGCTACCAGGAGCCGCTCTCCGTCACGAGCGGCCCCATTCAGAAAAGAAGAAGACCGGACTGCGCAAGCGCGTCTAATCCGGCGATTAGACGCTGAAAATTAGACGGCACCATAGAGACGAGGACGAGTTCTGTATCCCCATCAAAATCGGGGACCTTTTTGCTTCATCAATCTGTGTATAATATTCCTCCTCCTCCTCCTGCTCCTCCTCCTGAAACCTCACATAATCACGCCGAACGGGCAATTTTTCTCAGGCCCACAAGGCTCAGTCATATAATTTTTCTAAACAATTTTTATACGTTTCAATGCTCATTAAAGCGTTGAAACTTTCACCTCCAACAATTTTTATTTTAACTGGGCTGCCTCCAGGCCTAGTTACCAATTAAGCCACATTAACCAAAGCGATTAATGGGTTTCACCTGCCCTCTTGGTTGGCCATGGCCAATTTTTCTGATGTACATTAGTACTGTTGATACAGCAATTTTTGTGGGCCCTCGCCTACAGTGTAATCAAATGAATTTTTAGCCCACCTGCATTACAGCTGACGTTACATCCGCTGTGTTGGGCAATGCAATGGGATATTTTTATGTCCCGCTGGTGGGTTCCAGGGAGCCACCCATGCTGTGGGTCCACAGGGAGTTGTAAATGCATCTGTTTCCACTTCTAAAGAACCCCAGTCTGACTGGGGCATGCAGTGTGGGCCGAAGCCCACCTGCATTAAGCACGACATTACTACCTCAGCTGTGTTGGGCAATGCAATGGGATATTTTTATGTACCGCCGGTGGGTTCCAGGGAGCCACCCATGCTGTGGGTCCACAGGGAGTTGTAAATGCATCTGTTTCCACTTCTAAAGAACCCCAGTCTGACTGGGGCATGCAGTGTGGGTCGAAGCCCACCTGCATTAAACATGACATTACTACTTCAGCTGTGATGGGCACTGCAATGGGATATTTTTATGTACCGCCGGTGGGTTCCAGGGAGCCACCCATGCTGTGGGTGCACACAGAATTCCCATTGCGGAGTTGTACCTGCCTGTGACTATTTATAAAAAACCGCGGTCTGACTGGGGCGTGCAGACACCTTGACAGAATAAATAGTGTGTGGCACATAGGTTCCCCATTGCTATGCCCATGTGTGCAGCTCCAGATGGAGGTGGCACAGGATTATATTTCTCATTGCTTCTGTACAGCATTGTGGGCTATCGCCCCGCCCCTTTTAAGGAGGGTCGCTGCCTAGCTGTGCCAACCCTCTGCAGTGTGCGCCTGCGGTTCCTCTGGCAGACGCACTTATAAATAGACATGAGTGTGGCGTGGCATGAGGGCAGCTGAAGGCTGCGCAGGGACAGTTTGGTGTGCGCTGTGGACACTGGGTCATGGGGGGGGGGGGGGGGGGAATTGGCAGCATATAACCCAGGAGAAGTGGCAGTGGAGTGTCATGCAGGCAGTGATTGTGCTTTGTTGGAGGTAGTGTGGTGCTTAGCTAAGGTATCCATTGCTAATGAGGGCTTTTCATGCATCACCCCATAAACAAGTCATCTCAGCACCTTGCACCACCCCATAAACAAGTCATCTCAGCACAATACATCACCACATAAACAAGTCATCTCAGCACCGTGCATCACCCCAAAACAAGTCATCTCAGCACCTTGTATCACCCCATAAACAAGTCATCTCAGCACCTTGCATCACCCCAAAACAAGTCATCTCAGCACCTTGCATCACCCATAAACAAGTCATCTCAGCACCTTGTATCACCCCATAAAAAAGTCATCTCAGCACCTTGCATCACCCCAAAACAAGTCATCTCAGCACCTTGCATCACCCTATAAACAAGTCATCTCAGCACCTTGGATCACCCCATAAACAAGTCATCTCCGCACCTTGCACCACCCCATAAACAAGTCATCTCAGCACCTTGTATCACCCCATAAACAAGTCATCTCAGCACCTTGCATCACCCCATAAACAAGTCATCTCAGCACCTTGCATCACCCCATAAACAAGTCATCTCAGCACCTTGCATCACCCCAAAACAATTCATCTCAGCACCTTGTATCACCCCATAAACAAGTCATCTCAGCACCTTGCATCACCCCAAAACAAGTCATCTCAGCACCTTGCATCACCCCATAAACAAGTCATCTCAGCACCTTGCATCACCCCATAAACAAGTCATCTCAGCACCTTGCATCACTCCATAAACAGAACGTTGCATCACCCCATAAACAAGGTATCTCAGCACCATGCATCACCGCATAAAAAAGTCATCTCAGCACCGTGCATCACCCCAAAACAAGTCATCTCAGCACCTTGTATCACCCCATAAACAAGTCATCTCAGCACCTTGTATCAACCCATAAACAAGTTATCTCAGCACCTTGCATCACCCCATTAACAAGTCATCTCAGCACCTTGCATCACCCCATAAACAAGTCATCTCAGCACCTTGCATCACCCCATAAACAAGTCATCTCAGCACCTTGTATCACCCCATAAACAAGTCATCTCAGCACCTTGCATCACCCCAAAACAAGTCATCTCAGCACCTTGCATCACCCTATAAACAAGTCATCTCAGCACCTTGGATCACCCCATAAACAAGTCATCTCAGCACCTTGCACCACCCCATAAACAAGTCATCTCAGTACCTTGTATCACCCTATAAACAAGTCATCTCAGCACCTTGCATCACCCCATAAACAAGTCATCTCAGCACCTTGCATCACCCCATAAACAAGTCATCTCAGCACCTTGCATCACCCCATAAACAAGGTATCTCAGCACCTTGCATCACCCCAAAACAAGTCATCTCAGCACCTTGTATCACCCCATAAACAAGTCATCTCAGCACCTTGCATCACCCCAAAACAAGTCATCTCAGCACCTTGCATCACCCCATAAACAAGTCATCTCAGCACCTTGTATCACCCCATAAACAAGTCATCTCAGCACCTTGCATCACCCCAAAACAAGTCATCTCAGCACCTTGCATCACCCTATAAACAAGTCATCTCAGCACCTTGGATCACCCTATAAACAAGTCATCTCAGCACCTTGCACCACCCCATAAACAAGTCATCTCAGCACCTTGTTTCACCCCATAAACAAGTCATCTCAGCACCTTGCATCACCCCATAAACAAGTCATCTCAGCACCTTGCATCACCCCATAAACAAGTCATCTCAGCACCTTGCATCACCCCAAAACAAGTCATCTCAGCACCTTGTATCACCCCATAAACAAGTCATCTCAGCACCTTGCATCACCCCAAAACAAGTCATCTCAGCACCTTGCATCACCCCATAAACAAGTCATCTCAGCACCTTGCATCACCCCATAAACAAGTCATCTCAGCACCTTGCATCACTCCATAAACAGAACGTTGCATCACCCCATAAACAAGTCATCTCAGCACCTTATATCACTCCATAAACAGAACCTTGCATCACCCCATAAACAAGGTATTCCAGCACCATGCATCACCCCATAAACAAGTCATCTCAGCACCGTGCATCACCCCAAAACAAGTCATCTCAGCACCTTGTATCACCCCATAAACAAGTCATCTCAGCACCTTGCATCACCCCAAAACAAGTCATCTCAGCACCTTGCATCACCCCATAAACAAGTCATCTCAGCACCTTGTATCACCCCATAAACAAGTCATCTCAGCACCTTGCATCACCCCAAAACAAGTCATCTCAGCACCTTGCATCACCCTATAAACAAGTCATCTCAGCACCTTGGATCACCCCATAAACAAGTCATCTCAGCACCTTGCACCACCCCATAAACAAGTCATCTCAGCACCTTGTATCACCCCATAAACAAGTCATCTCAGCACCTTGCATCACCCCATAAACAAGTCATCTCAGCACCTTGCATCACCCCATAAACAAGTCATCTCAGCACCTTGCATCACCCTAAAACAAGTCATCTCAGCACCTTGTATCACCCCATAAACAAGTCATCTCAGCACCTTGCATCACCCCAAAACAAGTCATCTCAGCACCTTGCATCACCCCATAAACAAGTCATCTCAGCACCTTGTATCACCCCATAAACAAGTCATCTCAGCACCTTGCATCACCCCAAAACAAGTCATCTCAGCACCTTGCATCACCCTATAAACAAGTCATCTCAGCACCTTGGATCACCCCATAAACAAGTCATCTCAGCACCTTGCACCACCCCATAAACAAGTAATCTCAGCACCTTGTATCACCCCATAAACAAGTCATCTCAGCACCTTGCATCACCCCATAAACAAGTCATCTCAGCACCTTGCATCACCCCATAAACAAGTCATCTCAGCACCTTACATCACCCCAAAACAAGTCATCTCAGCACCTTGTATCACCCCATAAACAAGTCATCTCAGCACCTTGCATCACCCCAAAACAAGTCATCTCAGCACCTTGCATCACCCCATAAACAAGTCATCTCAGCACCTTGTATCACCCCATAAACAAGTCATCTCAGCACCTTGCATCACCCCAAAACAAGTCATCTCAGCACCTTGCATCACCCTATAAACAAGTCATCTCAGCACCTTGCATCGCCTTTTGATCTATTCAAGCAGGAATTATAGATTAGTTGCACTTGAACTTGCCCCTGTGATTAGGAGGTATATAGTTACTGGACCCGGGTGGTTCCATCTGATCTGGTATATACCGGCATATAGCGGGAGGATGTAGTTTATATACGTAGTCTTTAAGTCCTGCATTCTCACCAATCAGGAATATTTACCCCTGTTCTGGCTCTAGACTGCTGCGGGTTAATTTAACCCACTAATTTCCGCTCTCTCATAACCAGTTGTGGCTCAGCGAGCCTGAGACCATCGCCTCTCCTCCTGAACTGGGGCTCACATCAATCCCAGTGGAGTCAGAGGTTTGTGTTAGTCTGTCAATGGTGGCCCATTAAATCCCATCCCAATAAAATGTATTACTGTAAGTGTCTGTAACTGAGAAGGGCTTAGATAATTGATTGTAGAGGCAATAACTGGGCTGAGATTCAGTAAAAGAAGCAGTTTATATGTCCGTTTTAATCTAATGCGCCTCGGAGGAAGGAGCAGCAAATTTGAGGCATCTTTGGCAGTCTGTGCAGAAAAGAAATCCCATCTATGAGCTGAAGCATTTGTGCGCTATGCCAGCTTACGCTACGTCGTAAATTATAGTAAAACGGTCAGGTCACCCCTCTCCCACTAAGCTCCACCCACTTTTGTAAAACATGACAAGCAAGCTGCTAAATTGGAAAAAGTTTCACATTTTGGTGCAGAATAGCTGTGTCCAAAGTTACTACTTTTATTTTAAGCCAGAAACTGACAAAAGTGCCCCGAAAAATTCCTCTTCCATGTTAAGAATCTTCTGGATGGATCTGAAATTGCGCCCCCCCATGTGATTAGGCCTCCGTCTGAGAAGAGACAGATAGCACTGGACACGGCGCTCGGGTTTTCTGCGGTTTACTACTTTTTTATGGCAATTCATAGAAAATGACAAAATAACGTTCTGACCATCTGGCAGGAAGAGGAAGAAGACGACAAGAAGCAGAAAACCGCAGAAAATGTAAATTACAACAAGGAACCACAAGGAGTCGGGAGGCAGAAGGACGGATGATGGCTCAGGGGCCGCACAGTAAAGGAAGACTAGAGATCAGCGGCGCCTGATCAGACCCATATTAGGGAAAGAATAGGGGTCAATCAGCAAGGATGGTCACCTGACCTGCCGCCTGTTCCTGGATGCAGACCATGAGCTGCGCAGGAGAGGCGATGGGGAGCCCCGCTCGTAGAAATGAAATCTATCCATGGATGTAATGGCAGCGCGTTAGGACATGAATTGTCAGCTCTTGTGTCCGGTCTCTATGGAGAAGCTCTGGGGAGAAGCGTCACGTCAGCTGTTTCTCGTGTTGTGAAATGTCCCAAGAGAATAAACAAATGGGGATATTTCTATTTATTTGTGGTTTCTTCACAATTCTCTGTAATTCCCCATTTTTGCCGTGACGGCACCGATCAGCACGGTAGTCATGTGACTGTAGAGCGCGCCAACAGACCAGAATACCCGCATCCATTCCCATCCATTGGTAGAGCTTTTTGGATGTTCTGTGTAACCAAAAGGCGCGGCGTATTGTCGACAATTCACTTCTTCCATCATGTGATGCACATCCCCGGCCGATTCCCTGCTCTCCCCCGGCTGCAGACTGCGGGGCAAGTCAGCGAAAACTGCACTAGAATCCTCAGCAGAGCGAAGGGCAGAGAAGTGAGCCGGACCCTGGGGGACCCAGGGAGACCCAACCACTCAGAGTGTGCATTGTAGCCAACGCATGCACCTGATTAGCCGGATCTTCCAGCCAATCACCTGTGCTGAAGGACAGGCCTGGCTGCAATCACAATTGAAGCTTCCATGCCTGGTGGTCCTATATCTCTACGGCTCCGTGGGCACATGCCTACTGCACCCGGGCCCAGTTTGCCTCTGGCATGGATTTGCCCAATTGAAAAGGGCTAAATCTGCATACGGCCTGCGCTAAACTCAAGTGCAAAGCTATGTCAGAAATCTGCGCAGAAAACCTCTTCCTAGAGCCTCTTGTATTGATTTACACAACAAGCTTTATTGCTGGTCTGACCATAAATACAATGTATGGCGGGAAGTGATGTCATCAATAGGACGCTGCTGTTTACCCCCCCGATGGGACGGCTGCACCAAGTGGACATCCTTCCAGAGTAGTACAGGGATGACCACAGCAGACCCAGCGGACGTGGACCGGGGCCACGCTCACACAGACCATAGTTTAAACGCAGCGGTTTACAGTCTTTTTGAATAGCATTTTCGCACGCTTCAACAGCATTATTTATACTCATCATGAGGTGCTAAAAAAAGGCGATCTGCACTAAAATAGAGCGGGTAGAAGTTGAAAATCGCCGCATTAGAAACGCCGATTTTGAATGCTCATCTGAGAAGCCCCATTGAAATCAATGAAGTCCTAAGGATTCACAGTGTTCAGCGCGACGTTTGAGACGCCACGCTAAATACAAAAAACGGGCTGCATGAGAGCGGCCGAAGGATGTGCAAATGAGCTTCTTGCTTTGTGGCCCTGTGACTTATTAACACATACTGTGCTGACAGAAGTCCCGGACGCACATAGGGGGTGAGGAAATTAGATTTATTCCCATTTTTCAGTTCGTGTTGCCTGTCTTTGGCCTCCATGACTGCAGTCACCCTCGGCGGCCGCTCTCCACCATAGATGTGGGGAGGGATTTGCATCCATTCCTGGAAGAGCTTCAGATAGTGATGGGGGATGATGGGCGTGCATGGATCATAATAACAATCTTTATTTACATGGTGCCAACTTATTCCGCAGAGCTTTCAAAGCGGTGGGGGGGGGGACAAAACAAGACGACAATTACATGTGATATGCAATCAGTTTGAAACAAACGGGTGGGGGAGAGGGTGATACAGGAGGTAGAAGAGGGGGGAATCGAGGTATACAGGCGGTACGGGAGTTACATGTGGAAATCAGTTATTAGAAAGCAAACGGGGTGGGGGTGGTATGGAGGTGCAGGGGGAGAGATTGTATGCAATATGCAGGGTGGAAGGTGTGGGGAGCCACAGGGAGGGGCAGGGGACTAGGTCAGGAGATTTGGTATGCCTCCCTGAAGAGGGGCATTTTTAAGGCACATCTGAAATCAGGAATTGTCCGGATGACTTTGGGTAGAGCATTCCAGAGGATGGGTGCTGCTCTGGATAAGTCCTGGAGGCGAGCATGTTAGGTTCGTATTAGAGGGGTATTTAGTCTGAGTGTGTTACTAGATCAGAGAGTGCGGGCTGGGTGGTGTACAGAGGGACAGGAGGGAGGCGATGTACGGTGGGCGGCGCCATGGTGCAGCTTCCCATAGGGTGACCCCGGACACAGGGCGTACATTGAGGACCTGGGAGGGCAAGATGGACACTGTTCACAGTGGCACTTAACCTCGGATAGTGCTGGGTCTCTTCCGGGCAACCTTAGGAGAGGGATGCCAAATTAACTTGCGAACAGGGAGAGGGCTTGTCACGGGTGACGCCACCATTTAGTTACCCAGCAGAAAAACCCTAGGTGGTAAGTAATTGAGTTGCAGACTGGAGTAACGTACCTCAGGTCCCCGAGAACGGACAGGGCCTGGCAAAACTTTACTTAGCATGAAGACTGAATGTAAGGCACAATGTGTACAAACAGACCTGCAGGTAGCGCAACATTAGAGTACCTCTACATGGTGATCCTTGAGCACAGAGCGGCTGTGTAGGGAAAACAGAAATTAATACCTTTATGGAGGGATCCCTAGGCACTAAAAGTCTGCGTAGGTAAAGCAACTGGAAAGTAGGTCATGCTGCACGTTGGCACCAATGAACAAATTAGAGGTCAATGGAGGGCCCTCAAAAATGATTTCAGGGATTTAGGGTCCAAGCTTAGGGGAGTACCTCCAGAGTAGCTTTCTCGGAAATACTACATGCACCTAAAGCCACATTAGAAAGGCAGCAGAATCTTAGGGAGGTAAACAAGTGGCTCCAGAGTTGGTGTAAGAAGGAGGGATTTTGGTTCCTGGAGAATTGGGCTGACTTTGCTGTTGGCTACAGGCTCTACCGTAGGGACGTGCTGCATGTTAATGGGGAGGGGGCAGCTGTGCTGGGAGAGAAGAGGGCTAGAAGGTTGGATGAGTGTTAGTACAGGGTTAGAACTAACAGATCAGCCAATAGTACCCTTAGTAGCAAAATAAATTTAACCCCTCAAGGACATGGCCTATTTTTATGGCCTATTTTTTTCCTTATTTTTCAAATCTGACATCCGTCACTTTATGTGGTAATAACTTTTGAATCCTTTTACTTATCAATGTGATTCTTAGATTGTTTTTCCGTGACATATTGTACTTTATGTTAGTGTAAAAATTGCATCAATAAATGTTGTCCTTATAAGGAAAAAAAATCAAAATTTACCGAAAATTTGGAAAAATTCACAATTTTCAAACTTTGAATTTTTCTCTTTGTAAGACAGAAAGTTAAACCCCACAACATAGTTATAATTAACATTTCCCATAGGCCGACTTTACACAGCAATCATTTTTTAAGTGTTATTTAATTTTTTTCGGACTCCACAAAGTATATAAATTTAGCAGTAATTTTTCACATTTACTAGCAATTTTTTTAAACTGAATTTCTTTCAGGACCAATCCAGTTCTGACATGGATCTTAAGAGCCTGTATATCAGAATCCCCCATGAATTGCCCTATTTTAAAATCTGCACCCTTCAAAGTATTCAAAATGGCATTTAGAAAGTTTATTAATAGAGATGAGCGAACGTGTTCTTCCGAGCTTGATATTCGTGCGAATATTAGGGTGTTCGGGATGTTCGTTATTCGTAACGAACACCATGCGGTGTTCTGGTTACTTTCACTTCCTTCCCTGAGACGTTAGCGCACTTTTCTGGCCAATTGAAAGACAGGGAAGGCATTACAACTTCCCCCTGTGACGTTCAAACCCTATACCACCCCCCTGCAGTGAGTGGCTGGGGAGATCAGGTGTCACCCGAACATAAAAGTCGGCCCCTCCCGCGGTTCGCCTCAGATGCCGTGTGAGTTAGATGAGGGACAGTGCTGTTTGTACCGGAGCTGCTGTAGGGAAAGAATTGGTAGTTAGTGTAGGCTTCAAGACCCCCCAAAGGTCCTTATTAGGGCCACTGATAGCTGTGTGTTGGCTGCTGTTAGCAGTGGCAATTTTTTTTTTCTCAAAATCGGCTCTGCAGAGCGTTGCACCTGGCATTAGGGACAGAAGTGCTGCATAGGCAGGGAGAGTGTTAGGAGTGCGTGTAGCCTTCAAGAACCTCAACGGTCCTTTCTAGGGCCATATTTATCCGTGTGCAGTACTGTCCAGGCTGCTGTTAGCTGTGCTGCATTTTTTTTTACTTCTCAAAATCGCCTCTGCAGACCATTGCACCCTCCATTGATACTGCAGGGAAAGAATTGTATAGGCAGGGCCACAACACAGTTATTATTCATTGAATATACGCAGTGCTGCCTTTTGCTTGTAAAACAAGTGAAAATAATTCTATTTGTCCTGCCTCTGTCCGTCCTAAGGGCGGTGGACACGTGTCGGCTGCGTGTGCAACCTGTAAAAATCAGACGCACCCAGCTACGTTTTACTCCTGGCTTCACCATTTGCTTTCCTTAATTGGGAAAAAAAATACCTGCTCTGCCACAGTTAATAACTCTACTACCCTCACGTTCTGTGACACATTAGCAGGAAAACAGCACAGTTATTAAACTTCTCATGTTCATAGAATATACGCAGTGCTGCCTTTTGGTGCAAAAAAACGGAAAATAATTCTATTTGTCCAGCCTCTGTCCGTCCTAAGGGCGGTGGACACGTGTCGGCTGCGTGTGCAACCTGTAAAAATCAGACGCACCCAGCTACGTTTTATTCCTGGCTTCGCCATTTGCTTTCCTTAATTGGGAAAAAAAATACCTGCTCTGCCACAGTTAATAACTCTGCTACCCTCACGTTCTGTGACACATTAGCAGGAAAACAGCACAGTTATTAAACTTAGAATATACATTCACTAGAGGCAGTGAGGCCTTTCGTTTTCAAAAAAGGGAAAAAATTATATTTGGCCTGCAGTCTTGCGCCAATTTATTAGCTGCCTGTGAAATCAAATCACTGGTAATACAGCATGCTGAGGGGTAGGGGTAGGCCTAGAGGACGTGGACGCGGCCGAGGACGCGGAGGGCCAAGTCAGGGTGTGGGCACAGGCCGAGCTCCTGATCCAGGTGTGTCGCAGCCGACTGCTGCGCGATTAGGAGAGAGGCACGTTTCTGGTGTCCCCACATTCATCGCCCAATTAATGGGTCCACGCGGGAGACGGTTATTAGAAAATGAGCAGTGTGAGCAGGTCCTGTCCTGGATGGCAGAAAGTGCTTCGAGCAACCTATCGTCTACCTGCAGTTCTGCGCCGTCCACTGCTGCAAATCCGAATCCTCTGTCTGCTGCTCCTCCTTCCTCCCAGCCTCCTCACTCCACTACAATGACACCTGCTCAGGAGCGGGAACACTCCCAGGAACTGTTCTCGGGCCCCTGCTTAGATTGGGCAGCAGCGGTTCCTCTCCCACCAGAGGAGTTTATCGTCACTGATGCCCAACCATTCGAAAGTTCCCGGGGTCCGGGGGAAGAGGCTGGGGACTTCCGCCAACTGTCTCAACAACTTTCTGTGGGTGAGGAGGACGATGACGATCAGACACAGTTGTCTTGCAGTGAGGTAGTAGTAAGGGCAGTAAGTCCGAGGGAGCAGCGCACAGAGGATTCGGAGGAAGAGCAGCAGGACGATGAGGTGACTGACCCCATCTGGTGTGCAACGCTTACTCAGGAGGACAGGTCTTCAGAGGGGGAGTCAAGGGCATCAGCAGGGCAGGTTACAAGAGGCAGTGCGGTGGCCAGGGGTAGAGGCAGGGCCAGACCGAATAATCCACCAAGTGTTTCCCAAAGCGCCCCCTCGCGCCATGCCACCCTGCAGAGGCCGAGGTGCTCTAAGGTCTGGCAGTTTTTCACAGAGACGCCTGACGACCGACGAACAGTGGTGTGCAACCTTTGTCGCGCAAAGCTCAGCCGGGGAGCCAACACCAACAGCCTCACCACCACCACCATGCGCAGACATATGATGGCCAAGCACCCCGCAAGGTGGGACGAAGGCCGTTCAGCGCCTCCGGTTTGCACCCCTGCCTCTCCCCCTGTGCCCCAACCTGCCACTGAGATGCAACCCCCCTCTCAGGACACAGGCACTACCGTCTCCTGGCCTGCACCCACACCCTCACCTCCGCTGTCCTCGGCCCCATCCAGCAGTGTAGTTCAGCGCACCGTCCAGCCGTCGCTTGCGCAACTGTTGGAGCGCAAGCGCAAGTACGCCGCCACGCACCCGCACGCTCAAACGTTAACCGTCCGCATAGCAAAATTCATCAGCCTTGAGATGCTGCCGTATAGGGTTGTGGAAACGGAGTCCTTCAAAAGTATCATGGAGGCGGCGGCCCCACGCTACTCAGTTCCCAGTCGCCACTACTTTTCCCGATGTGCCGTCCCAGCCCTGCACGACCACGTCTCCCGCAACATTGTACGCGCCCTCACCAACGCGGTTACTGCCACGGTCCACTTAACTACGGACACGTGGACAAGCACAGGCGGGCAGGGCCACTACATCTCCCTGACGGCACATTGGGTGAATTTAGTGGAGGCTGGGACAGAGTCAGAGCCTGGGACCGCTCATGTCCTACCCACCCCCAGAATTGCGGGCCCCAGCTCGGTGGTGGTATCTGCGGAGGTGTATGCTTCCTCCACTAAAGCACCCTCCTCCTCCTCCTCCTCTGTCTCGCAATCAAGATGTGTTAGCAGAAGCATGTCGCCAGCAGTCGGTGTCGCGCGGTGTGGCAGCACAGCGGTGGGCAAGCGTCAGCAGGCCGTGCTGAAACTACTCAGCTTAGGCGATAAGAGGCACACGGCCCACGAACTGCTGCAGGGTCTGACACAGCAGACCGACCGCTGGCTTGCGCCGCTGAGCCTCCAACCGGGCATGGTCGTGTGTGACAACGGCCGTAACCTGGTGGCGGCTCTGCAGCTCGGCAGCCTCACGCACGTGCCATGCCTGGCCCACGTCTTTAATTTGGTGGTTCAGCGCTTTCTGAAAAGCTACCCACGCTTGTCAGACCTGCTCGTAAAGGCGCGCCGGCTCTGCGCACATTTTCGCAAGTCCCACACGGACGCTGCCACCCTGCGCACCCTGCAACATCACTTTAAGCTGCCAGTGCACCGACTGCTGTGCGACGTGCCCACACGGTGGAACTCTACGCTCCACATGTTGGCCAGGCTCTATGAACAACGTAGAGCTATAGTCGAATACCAACTCCAACATGGGCGGCGCAGTGGGAGTCAGCCTCCTCAATTCCTTTCAGAAGAGTGGGCCTGGTTGGCAGACATCTGCCATGTCCTTGGTAATTTTGAGGAGTCTACCCAGGTGGTGAGCGGCGATGCTACAATCATTAGCGTCACCATTCCTCTGCTATGCATCTTGAGAAATTCCCTGCAAACCATAAAGGCAGCTGCTTTGCGCTCGGAAACGGGGGCGGGGGAAGACAGTATGCCGCTGGATAGTCAGGGCACCCTCCTGTCTATTTCTCAGTGCGTACAGGAGGAGGAGGAGGAGCATGAGGAGGATGAGGAGGAGGGGGAAGAGACAGCTTGGGCCGCTGCTGACGGTACACCGGCTGATTGCCTGTCATCCTTTCAGCGTGTATGGCCTGAGGAGGAGGAGGAGGAGGAGGAGGAGGATCCTGAAAGTGATCTTCCTAGTGAAGACAGCCATGTGTTGCGTACAGGTACCCTGGCACACATGGCTGACTTCATGTTAGGATGCCTATCTCGTGACCCTCGCGTTGCACGCATTCTGGCCACGACGGATTACTGGGTGTACACACTGCTCGATCCACGGTATAAGGATAACCTGCCCACTCTGATTCCCGAAGAGGAAAGGGGTTCGAGAGTGTTGCTATACCACAGGACCCTTGCGGACAAGCTGATGGTAAAATTCCCAGCCGACAGCGCTAGTGGCAGAAGGCGCAGTACCGAGGGCAAGGTAGCAGGGGATGTGCGTAGATCGAGCAGCATGTACATCCCAGGCAGTGCAACAGTCTTTAAGGGCCTGGCCAGCTTTATGGCTCCCCACCAAGACTGTGTCACCGCTCCCCAGTCACGGCTGAGTCGGCGGGAGCACTGTAAAAGGATGGTGAGGGAGTACGTAGCGGATCGCACGACCATCCTTGGTGACACCTCTGCCCCCTACAACTACTGGGTGTCGAAGCTGGACACGTGGCCTGAACTAGCGCTGTATGCCCTGGAGGTGCTTGCTTGTCCTGCGGCTAGCGTCTTGTCGGAGATGGTGTTTAGTGCGGCTGGGGGAATCATCACAGATAAGCGTAGCCGCTTGTCAACCGACAGTGCCGACAGGCTAACACTCATCAAGATGAACAAAGGCTGGATTTCCCCAGACTTCTGTTCTCCACCAGCGGACAGCAGCGATACGTAAGCAATACGTAGGCTGCACCCGCGGATGGAAGCTACGTTCTCTCTCACCATCCAAAACGGGGACATTTCTGCTTCATCAATCTGTGTCTAATATTCCTCCTCCTCCTCCTGCTCCTCCTCCTGAAACCTCACGTAATCACGCTGAACGGGCAATTTTTCTTAGGGCCACAAGGCTCACTCAAATAATTTTTCTGAACAATTTTTATAAGTTTCAATGCGCTTAAAAGCATTGGAACTTTAACTTGAACCAATTTTTCGTTACAATGGGCTGCCTCCAGGCCTAGTTACCACTTAAGCCACATTAACCAAAGCGATTAATGGGTTTCACCTGCCCTCTTGGCTGGCCATGGCCAATTTTTGGGATGTACATTAGTACTGTTGATACAGCAATTTTTGTGGGCCCTCGCCTACAGTGTAATCAAATTAATTTTTAGCCCACCTGCATTACAGCTGACGTTACCTCAGCTGTGTTGGGCAATGCAATGGGATATTTTTATGTACCGCCGGTGGGTTCCAGGGAGCCACCCATGCTGTAGGTGCACACGGAGTTTTTAATACATCTGTACACTTCTAAAGAACCCCAGTCTGACTGGGGCATGCAGTGTGGGCCGAAGCCCACCTGTATTACGCACGACATTACTACCTCAGCTGTGTTGGGCAATGCAATGGGATATTTCTATGTACCGCCGGTGGCTTCCTGGCACCCACCCAGGCAGTGGGTCCACAGGGAGTTTAACCTACATGTGTCCACTTCTAAAGAACCCCAGTCACACTGGGGCATGCAGTGTGGGCCGAAGCCCACCTGCATTAAGCACGACATTACTACCTCAGCTGTGTTGGGCAATGCAATGGGATATTTTTATGTACCGCCGGTGGGTTCCAGGGAGCCACCCATGCTGTAGGTGCACACGGAGTTTTTAATACATCTGTACACTTCTAAAGAACCCCAGTCTGACTGGGGCATGCAGTGTGGGCCGAAGCCCACCTGTATTACGCACGACATTACTACCTCAGCTGTGTTGGGCAATGCAATGGGATATTTCTATGTACCGCCAGTGGCTTCCTGGCACCCACCCAGGCAGTGGGTCCACAGGGAGTTTAACCTACATGTGTCCACTTCTAAAGAACCCCAGTCACACTGGGGCATGCAGTGTGGGCCGAAGCCCACCTGCATTAAGCGCGACATTACTACCTCAGCTGTGTTGGGCAATGCAATGGGATATTTCTATGTACCGCCGGTGGCTTCCTGGCACCCACCCATGCTGTGGGTCGACAGGGACTTCACAATAGGGAGTTGTACCTGCCTGTGTCTATGAATTAAAAAGCCCGGTCTAACTGGGGCATGCAGACACCTTGACAGAATGAATAGTGTGTGGCACATAGGTTCCCCATTGCTATGCCTACGTGTGCAGCTCCTGATGGCGGTGGCACAGGATTCTATTTCTCATTGCTTCTGTACAGCATTGTGGGCTATCGCCCCGCCCCTTTTAAAGAGGGCCGCTGCCTAGCCATGCCAACCCTCTGCAGTGTGTGCCTGCGGTTCCTCCTCATGGCAGACGCACTTCTAAATAGACATGAGTGTGGCGTGGCATGAGGGCAGCTGAAGGCTGCGCAGGGACACTTTGGTGTGCGCTGTGGGGGGGAGGGGGGGCGGTTGGTCAGCATGTAACCCAGGAGAAGTGGCAGCGGAGTGTCATCCAGGCAGTGATTGTGCTTTGCTGGAGGTAGTGTGGTGCTTAGCAAAGGTATGCCATGCTAATGAGGGCTTTTCAGAAGTAAAAGTTGTTGGGAGGGGGGGGGGGCACTCTTGCCGGTATTGTGGCTTAATAGTGGGACCTGTGAACTTGAGATGCAGCCCAACATGTAGCCCCTCGCCTGCCCTATCCGTTTCTGTGTCATTCCCATCACTTTCTTGAATTGCCCAGATTTTCACACATGAAAACCTTAGCGAGCATCGGCGAAATACAAAAATGCTCTGGTCGCCCATTGACTTCAATGGGGTTCGTTGTTCGAAACGAACCCTCGAACATCGCGGGAAGTTCGTTCCGAATAACGAACACCCGAACATTTTGGTGTTCGCTCATCTCTATTTATTAACTGTTTAGATGTTTTAAAGGAATTAAAGGAAAATGCATCAAAAATTAGAACTGTTCCATTTTTGTACAGATTTTCAATATAAAAGCATTTTTTTCTATAAAACAGCAGGAGTTAGCAAAGAAACAAAACTTGGAACGTATTACCCAGATTCCGCAGTTTTTAGAAATGCCCAATATGTGGACGTAGCCTGTTGTATGGGCACATGGCGGGCTCAGGAGGGAAGGAGCGCTTCTTGACTTTTTGAATGCAGATTTTGCTGGAATAATTTTCACACCCCATGAAATGTTTGCAGCCCCTGAGGTAGCAGTGCATTTGAAACCCCCAAGAAATGACCCCATTTTGAAAACTAGACCCCTCAGGGAATTTTTTAAAGGGTGTAGTGAGCGGTTTGAACCCACAGGTGTTTGAGGAATTTTTTTAACAGTTTGAGTTCAATACAAAAAAATCAGATAGCTCAACACCGCAATGGGAAATCTTTGAGTTCCTTGGGCTCACCTTTGCTGTCGGTGTACAAAGATGGTATTACACAAGAAGAAATCAGAGCGCCCAAACATGGGAGAGTTTAACCCCGCCCAGGACCTTGGCCTTGGCCCACATTTCTGCCCAAGTCAGTCAGTGTATTTGTGCCAGATAGGTAAAACAATGCGAGGGGAAGTCTTTGTGCACCCACAGCGTAGGCAGAACCCTGTAACATTTATGTAGCAAAAGTATAGGCAGACCCCAGTAACATTTCTGTAGCAGAAGTATAGGCGGACCCCTGTAACATTTATGTAGCAAAACTATAGGCGAACCCCAGTAACATTTCTGTAGCAAAAGTATAGGCGGACCCCAGTAACATTTCTGTAGCAAAAGTATAGGCGAACCCCAGTAACATTTCTGTAGCAAAAGTATAGGCGGACCCCAGTAACATTTCTATAGCAAGAGTATAGGCGCCCCCCGAATCTTTTCACCCAAGTACGGAAGTACTCGAAAGTTGCGGTGCTCGATCGAGTAATTACTCGAAATGAGTAGGTTCGCTCATCTCTAGTGAACACCTGAAAAAATTTGGTTACCAAGAGTGTAGGCGAAGGCCGGAAAAATTACCAAGAGTACAAGTGCACACCTGAAAAATTGCTCAACCGCGAGGGCAGGTGAAACCCATAAACATTCTTTAAAGATACAGCTCGCTGTTGCTTAATTTGTAACAGAGCCTGGAGGCAGCCCTGTAAAAAAAATTGGTTTCTGTATCAATACTTTTGAAACTTTGAAAAATTGTAAAAAACTTTTAAACAGAGCCTTTTGGGCCGCAGAAAAATTGGCAGTTCAGCGTGATGACATGATGTTTTGGGAGGAGGAGTAGGAGGAGGAGGAGTAATAATATCCCAGAGTAATTGACAAAGCTAATTCCTTTTTTTTTGTCGTGATAGAGGATGCATATTTCTCATGTTGCAGCTAAAAGAATCATTAGGTTCCGCTGCTTTCCGCCGGAGGAGAAGAGAAGTCTCGGGAAATCCAGCCTTTGTTCATCTTTATGAGTGTAAGCATGTAGGCACTGGCATTTCACAGGCAGGTACGCTTATCCATGATGATTCCCCTAGCTGCACTAAACACCCTCTCTGACAAGACGCTAGCAGCAGGGCAGACCAGCACCTCCAGGGCGTACAGCGCAAGTTCGTGCCACGTGTCCAGCTTTGACACCCAATAGTTGTATGGAGCGGAGGCATCACCGAGGACGGTGGTACGATCGGCTATGTACTCCCTCACCATCTTTTTACAGTGCTCCCTCCGACTCAGCCTTGACTGGGGAGTGGTGACATAGTCTTGCTGGGGAGCCATAAAACTGGCAAAGGCCTTGGAGAGTGTTCCCCTGACTGTGCTGGACATGCTGCCTGATCCCCGTTCCTTCCCTGCTACTTGGCCCTCTGAACTGCGTCTTCTGCCACTAGCACTGTAAGATGGGAACTTCAGCATCCCTTTTTCCATCAGGGCCCTATGGTATTGCAGCACTCTTGTACCCCTTTTCTCTTTGGTTCTCCTTATACTGTGGATCAAGAAGGGTGTGCACCCAGTAATCCGTGTTGGCCAGAATGTATCTAACGCGAGGGTCATGGGAAAGGCAGCCTAACATGAAGTCAGCCATGTGTGCCAAGGTCCCAGTATGCAACACATCGCTGTCCTCACTAGGAAGATGACTTTCTGGATCCTCCTCCTCTTCAGCCAATACACGCTGAACAGATGGGAGGCAAGCAGCATGGGTACCCTCTGCAGTGTGCCCAGCTGTCTCTTTCCCCTCCTCCTCCTCTTCCTCCCCCTCCCCCTCCTCCTCCTCCTCCAAAACGCACTGAGCTATAGACATGAGGGTAGTCTGGCTATCAAGCGACATACTGTCATCCCCCATTTCCTGTTCCAACCGCAAAGCATCAGCCTTTATGCTTTGCAGCGAACTTCTCAGCAGGCAAAGCAGCGGGATGGTAACGCTAATGATTGCCGCATCACTGCTCACCATCTGGGTAGACTCCTCAAAGTTTCTGAGGACCTGGCAGATATCTGCCATCCATGCCCGCACCTTAGTAAAAAATTGTGGAGGCTGACTACCACTATGCCGCAAATGTTGCAGCTGGTATTCCACTATTGCTCTACGCTGCTCGTACAGCCTGGCCAACATGTTCAGCGTAGAATTCCAGCGTGTGGGAACGTCGCACAGCAGTCGGTGCTCTGGCAGCTGAAACCTATGTTGAAGGGTTTTCAGGGTGGCAGAATCCATGGTGGACTTGCGGAAATGTGCGCAGACGTGGCGCACCTTGCTGAGCGCTGGTGGTTTTTCAAAAATCGCTGAACCATCAGATTGAAGACGTGGGCCAGGCATGGCACGTGTGTGAGGCTGCCGAGCTGCCACCAGGTTACGGCCGTTGTCACACACGACCATGCCCGGTTGGAGGCTCGGCTCAGCTGTGAAAGCGAGAGGTTGGACTGCTCTGTCAGACCCTGCAGCAGCTCGGGGGCCATGAGCCTCTTGTCACCTAAGCTGATTAGTTTTAGCACGGCTTGCTGACACTTGCCCACCGCTGTGCTGCCGCGCGCTACTGACTGCTGGCGATGTGCTCACACTTCTTAATTGAGAGGTAGAGGTGGCAGAGGAGGAGGAGGGGGAGGGTTTGGAGGAGGTGGCATAAAATGCCACAGATACCGGCACCGAGATAGGATCCGCTATTCTGGGATGTGAGCGATCCCAGGCTCTGACTCGGTCCCAGCCTCCACCAAGTTCACCCAATGTGCCGTCAGGGAGATATAGTGGTCTTGGCCACCAATACTTATCAATGTGTCCGTGGTTAAGTTGACCTTCCCAGTAACCGCATTTGTGAGGGCACGATTTATGTTGCTGGAGACGTGCTGGTGTAGGGTGGGGACGGCACATGAGGAAAAATAGTGGCGACTGGGGACCGAGTAGCGCGGGACCGCCGCCGCCATCATATTTTTGAAAGCCTCCGTTTCCACAAGCCTATACGGCAGCATCTCCAGGCTGATTAATTTGGCAATGTGCAGGTTTAAAGCTTGTGCATGCGTGTGGTTGGTGGTGTATTTGCGCTTTCGCTCCAACGCTTGTGCTAGCGACAGCTGAACGCTGTGCTGAGAGACATTGCTGGATGGAGTGGAGGACAGTGGAGGTGAGGGTGTGGGTGCAGGCCGGGAGGCGCTCGTGCCTGTGTCCTGGGAGGGGAATTGGATCTGTGTGGCTGGTTGGAGCACAGGGGAAGTGGCAGTGGTGTGACCCGGAGGCGGTCAATGGTCTTTGTCCCACCTTGTGCAATGCTTGGCCATCATGTGCCTGCGCATGCTGGTGGTGGTGAGGCTGGTAGTGGTGGCTCCCCGGCTGATCTTGGTGTGACACAGGTTGCACACCACTATTCGTTGGTCGTCCGCGCTCTCACTAAAAAACTTCCACACCTTTGAACACCTAGCCCTCTGCACAGAGGCTTGACGCAAGGAGGTGCTTTGGGAAACAGTTGGGGGATTCTTCGCTCTGGCCCTGCCTCTACCCCTGGCCACTCCACTGCCTCTTCCAACCTGTCCTGCTGCTGCACTTGCCTCCCCCTCTGAAGCCCTGTCCTCAGTTGGCTTAGCAAACCAGGTGGGGTCAGTCACCTCATCATCCAGCTGCTTTTCCTCCGAATCTTCTGTGCGATCCTCCCAAGGGGGAGCAGCCAGAGGATTCAGAGTTGCAGTCCCTAAGCCGGGCTGTAATGGACTGTGTAGAAGACTGGGTGGTCGAAACATTGCTGGATGCGTTTTCTGCCATCCACGACAGGACCTGCTCACATTGCTCAGCTTGTAATAAAGGTCTACCATGGGGACCCGTAAATTGTGATATGAAGCTGGGGAGCCCAGAAACTTGCCTCTCTCCTAATCCTGCAGCAGCCGGCTGTGCTGCACCTGGCCCAGGAACTCGGCCTGTGCCCACACCCTCACTTGGATGTCTGCATCCTCGTCCACATCTTCGACCCTTACCCCTAATCTTCATCATGGTGGATTAAGAATAGAGCAGGGCCCAAATAAATTACCCCACTATACAGCACTGACAACTGGGCCTTAATTTACCGCACAGAGACTTGTAGATAGCGAAGTACCCCGCTCCCATGACATACCCTTACATCATGGGGAGGGAAGGGGTTAAAGAACAAAAACCACCGTATAAATTGTATGACCACGAATGCAAGAAGTCTGTTTGGTAAAGTGGGTGAGCTTGTAGTGAGAATGACCGATGAAAACTATGATATAGTCGGAAAAACGGAAACATGGCTTGATGATAAGTGCGATTGGGCGGCAAATTTACAGGGTTACAGCCTCTTCAGAAGAGACCGTGGGAACCAGAAAGGGGGAGGGGTATGTTGGTATGTTAAATCGTACTTAATGCCGAGGCTACGGGAAGATATAGGTGTAGGAGATGAACATGTGGAATCTCTATGGGTAGAAATACAGGGAGGGGAAAATAACAAAATCGTGATAGGGGTTTTCTATAGACCACCAAAAGCAACAGAAGAAACTGAAACCTTACTACTAAGGCAGATAGAAGAGGTGTCAATCCGCAACGAGTAATTATCATGGGGAACTTTAATTATCCAGATATAAATGGGATAACGAGACCTGCACATCTCATAGGGGTGATAAGTTCTTGAGAGCAATTAAAGATAATTACCTTAACCAACTTGTGCGGGAGCCAACGAGTGGGAGGGCCATTCTGGACTTAGTACTAACTAACCGGACAGAATAATGGGGGTGCAGGTTGAGGGGCACTTGGCAAATAGTGACCACAATATAATTAATTTCCAGCTGTCATTCAATAAGAAGCCTCATCAGGGAGCGACAAATAAACTAAACTTTAGTAAAACAAGATTTGATCAGCTTAGAACTACTATCGGTAACATTAATTGGGACAACATCCTCAAAAATATCAGTACAGAGGACAAATGGGAAAAGATTAAAAACATCCAAATCACCTCATGTGAGCAGTTCATACCCTTTAAAAATAAAAGAACTTCAAGTAAAAGGAAACCAATGTGACTCGAGAAGATGGCAAGAGGGGCAATAAACGAAAAAAAGAAAGCGTTTAAACTACTAAAGATAGAAGGCAGCGAAGAAGAACTAAAATCGTACAGGGAAAAAAACAAAATATGCAAAGATAAGATCAAAATTGCTAAGGAGGAGGCAGAAATACTGATCGCCAAAGAGAGCAAAAACAACCCAAAACTATTTTTCAACTATATCAACAGCAAAAGGATTTGCACTGAGAGCGCTGGCCCTTTAACAAATAATGCAGGAGAAATCATTGAAGATGATGGAGGAAAGGCAAATCTATTAAATGGTTTCTTTTCAAGCGTATTCACGAACAAAAAGGAAATGCCACATGAGATGCAGGGGAATAAAATGAACGCCTCACAAAATATCTTATACCTAACGCAGGAGGAAGTGCAGAGCTGGTTAAAGAGTATTAAAATCGATAAATCGCCGGGCCCAGATGGAATACACCCAAGGGAACTAAGTGATGTGATACCTAGGCCGCTATATCTAATATTTATGGATACTATCAAGACCGGGGTTGTACCATTGGTTTGGAGCATTGCCAATGTGGTGCCAATAGAGATGAGCGAACGTACTCGTCCGAGCTTGATACTCGTTTGAGTATTAGCGTGTTTGAGATGCTCGTTACTCGTAACGAGTACCATGTGATGTTCGAGTTACTTTCACTTTCATCTCTGAGACGTTAGCGCGCTTTTCTGGCCAATAGAAAGACAGGGAAGGCATTACAACTTCCCCCTGCGACGTTCAAGTCCTATACCACCCCCCTGCAGTGAGTGGCTGGCGAGATCAGGTGTCACCCGAGTATAAAAATCGGCCCCTCCCGCGGCTCGCCACAGATGCGTTCAGATGCATACTTTAGGGAAAGTGCTGTCTTGGTGGAGTTGCTATAGGGAGAGCGTTAGGAGTATTTTAGGCTTCAAGAACCCCAACGGTCCTTCTTAGGGCCACATCTAACCGTGTGCAGTACTGTGGAGGCTGCTTTTTGCAGTGTTGCACATTTTTTTTTTTTTTTTTTTTGGTATATCGGCCGTGCAGAGCATTGCGCCCTGCAGTAATACTCCAGGGCCAGAAGTGGTGGTTATGTGAGGATATATATATATATATATATATATATATATATATATATATATATATATATATATATATATATATATATATATATTGCCATATGTTTTTTTATGCTTTATACCTATATGCAAGTTTTATTCAATTCCAAATGAGAAAAAAAAAACTTATATGTCGCCTTACATCAGATATTCCAAGGCTTTGCAAGGCTGAGAGATGTTCTAGAAATTCAGAGATGATACCGAACCAGACATGAAGGACGCGTGTACTTGGCCGTTTTCCCAGAAGCAAGATATCAAGATGTTCCACTATGTACATAATTTTCACTGTCTTAGGCCGGAAATCCGGACTTCCCATATATGGAGAATGCATGCTTGGCCGTTTTCTTAGAATTGAGTGGGTGATTCTTTGTACTGGAGTTAATTGAATACGTGATTTTCTGTACCTAAGCCAGAGGCGCCGTAGCAAGATAACGGCTGTTTTCAGTGTCTCAGGCCGGAAATCCGGACTGCCCATATATGGTTATGAGCCCATCACCCCTTGTTGGGACAAAGGGTATAAGATCTCATGTAATCTGTAATAAAGCACGTCGGCAAAGCGCAGCCATGTCCCGTGTGAGGAATGATACCAGACCTCTGTGTGGTGTTTCTTTCTTTACCGCCGGCAACGGGGAAAGTGGGGTGGGCCTGATTGGTGCTGTACTTAGAATTTTATTACCCTGACAGTTAGGCAGGGACAGAAGACATATATTGTGAGGCAGGGACAGAAGACATATTTATTGAATATAGGCAGTGGGCCTTTGCAAAAACATTTGGGGAAAAAAATCGATTTGGGCTGTCTGTGACTGTCCTCAGTGTTCTGGGTCTGTGCTGGGTGTAGTAGTCCTCCTAATTCATACGCAGCCAGCTAAGTGTTACAGCAGGCTTGCGCAAAATTATTTCCTGGCGTTCCGTAAGCGAAGTCAGCCTCCAACCACAGGCCAATAAGCGGCACATTTAATTACAGCATTCTGTTTCTGCACTACTGGTAATACACCATGCTGAGGGGTAGGGGTAGGCCTATAGGACGTGGACGCGGGCGACGACGCTGAGGCCCAAGTCAGGGTGTGGGCACAGGCCGAGCCAGTGCGGTGGCCAGGGGTAGAGGCAGGGCCAGACCGAATAATCCACCAACTGTTTCCCAAAGCGCCCCCTCGCGCCATGCCACCCTGCAGAGGTCAAGGTGCTCTACGGTGTGGCAGTTTTTCACAGAGACACCTGACGACCGACGAACAGTGGTGTGCAACCTTTGTCGCGCCAAGATCAGCTGGGGAGCCACCACCACCAGCATGAGCAGGCATATGATGGCCAAGCACCCCACAAGGTGGGACGAAGGCCGTTCACCGCCTCCGGTTTGCACCACTGCCTTTCCCCCTGTGCCCCAACTTGCCACTGAGATCCAACCCCCCTCTGAGGATACAGGCACTACCGTCTCCTGGCCTGCACCCACACCCTCACCTCCACTGTCCTCGGCCCCATCCAGCAATGTCTCTCAACGCAGTGTCCAGACGTCGCTAGCGCCACTGTTTGAGCGCGAGCGCAAGTACGCCGCCACGCACCCGCACGCTCAAGCGTTAAAGGTGCACATTGCCAAATTGATCAGCCTGGAGATGCTGCCGTATAGGCTTGTGGAAACGGAGGCTTTCAAAAGCATGATGGCGGCAGTGGCCCCGCACTACTCGGTTCCCAGTTGCCACTACTTTTCCCGATGTGCCGTCCCAGCCCTGCACGACCACATCTCCCGCAACATTGTACGCGCCCTCACCAACGCGGTTACTGCCAAGGTCCACTTAACAACGGACACGTGGACAAGCACAGGCGGGCAGGGCCACTATATCTCCCTGACGGCACATTGGGTGAATTTAGTGGAGGCTGGGACAGAGTCAGAGCCTGGGACCGCTCACGTCCTACCCACCCCCAGAATTGCGTGCCCCAGCTCGGTGGTGGTATCTGCAGCGGTGTATGCTTCCTCCACTAAGCCACCCTCCTCCTTCTCCTACGCAACCTCTGTCTCGCAATCAAGATGTGTCAGCAGCAGCACATCGCCAGCAGTCGGTGTCGCGCGGCATGGCAGCACAGCGGTGGGTAAGCGTCAGCAGGCCGTGCTGAAACTACTCAGCTTAGGAGAGAAGAGGCAGACGGCCCACGAACTGCTGCAGGGTCTGACAGAGCAGACCGACCACTGGCTTGCGCCGCTGAGCCTCCAACCAGGCATGGTCGTGTGTCACAACGGCCGTAAGCTGGTGGCGGCTCTGCAGCTCGGCAGCCTCACCCACGTGCCATGCCTGGCCCATGTCTTTAATTTGGTGGTTCAGCACTTTCTGAAAAGCTACCCACACTTGTCATACTGTCAGGGAAATTCTAAGTACAGCAGCAATCAGGCCCACCCCAAAGCCCCGCTACCGGCGGTAAAGAAGAAAACACCACACACGGAAGTCTGGTATAGCTCCTCACACGGGGACATGACTGCGCACTTTATTACAGATTACATGGGATCTTATACCCTTTGGTCTCATCACTAGGAATGGGTGATGGGCTCATTGGCTCAAATTCACAGCATAACCATATATTTGGGAAGTCCGGATTTCCGGCTGAGACACTGATGATTATATACGTAGTTGAACAGTCGTTATCTAGATATGGCGCTTCTGGGAAAACAGCCAAGTACACGCGGCCTTCGTGTCTGGTTCTGTATCATCTCTGAATTTCTGGACACATCTCTCTCAGCCTTGCAAACTTTTGGAATTTCTGATGTAAGGCGACATATAAGTTTTTCTCATTTTAGCATTGAATAGAACTTGCATACAGGTATGAAAGCATAAAAAACATATGGCAATATATACATACACCCTTACAATACCTGCTCGGAAAGGTGCGCCGGGTCAGCGCACATTTCCGCAACTCCAAGACAGACGCTGCCACCCTGCGGACCCTGCAACATCGGTTTCATCTGCCAGTGCACCGATTGCTATGCGACGTGCCCACACAGTGGAACTCTATGCTCCACATGTTGGCCAGGCTCTATGAGCAGCGTAGAGCTATTGCGGAATACCAACTCCAACATGGGCGGCGTAGTGGGAGTCCGCCTCCTCAATTATTTTCAGAAGAGTGGGCCTGGTTGGCAGCCATCTGCCAGGTCCTTGGAAACTTTGAGGAGTCTACCCAGATGCTGAGCGGGGATGCTGCAATCATTAGTGTCACCATTCCTCTGCTATGCCTCTTGAGAAGTTCCCTGCAAAGCATAAAGGCAGACGCTTTGCACTCGGAAACGGAGGCAGGGAAAGACAGTATGTCGCTGGATAGTCAGAGCACCCTCGTGTCTATATCTCAGCGCGTTGAGGAGGAGGAGGAGGGGGAGGAGCATGAGGAGGAGGGGGAAGAGACAGCATGGCCCACTGCTGAGGGTACACATGCTGCTTGCCTGTCATCCTTTCAGCGTGTATGGCCAGAGGAGGAGGAGGAGGGGGAGGAGCATGAGGAGGAGGGGGAAGAGACAGCTTGGCCCACTGCTGAGGGTACACATGCTGCTTGCCTGTCATCCTTTCAGCGTGTATGGCCAGAGGAGGAGGAGGAGGAGGATCCAGAAAGTGATCTTCCTAGTGAGGACAGCCATGTGTTGCGTACAGGTGCCCTGGCACACATGGCTGACTTCATGTTAGGATGCCTTTCTCGTGACCCTCGCGTTACACGCATTCTGGCCACTACGGATTACTGGGTGTACACACTGCTCGACCTACGGTATAAGGAGAACCTTTCCACTCTCATTCCCGAAAAGGAAAGGGGTTCGAGAATGATGCTATACCACAGGGCGCTGGTGGACAAACTGATGGTAAACTTCCCATCCAACAGCGCTAGTGGCCGAAGGCGCAGTTGCGAGGGCCAGGTAGCAGGGGAGGCGCAGAGATCAGGCAGCATGTACAGCGCAGGCAGGGGACCATTCTCCAAGGCCTTTGCCAGCTTTCTGGCTCCGCAGCAAGACTGTGTCACCGCTCCCCAGTCAAGGCTGAGTTGGCGGGAGCACTGTAAAAGGATGGTGAGGGAGTATGTAGCCGATCGCACGACCGTCCTCGGTAACGCCTCTGCCCCCTACAACTACTGGGTGTCGAAGCTGGACACGTGACCTGACCTCCTGCTGTATGCCCTGGAGGTGCTTGCTTGTCCTGCGGCTAGCGTCTTGTCAGAGAGTGTGTTTAGTGCGGCTGGGGGAATCATCACGGATAAGCGTACCCACCTGTCAACCGACAGTGCCGACAGGCTTACACTCATCAAGATGAACAAAGCCTGGATTTCCCCAGACTTCTCTTCTTCACCAGTGGACAGCAGTGATACCTAAGCAATACGTAGGCTGCACCCGCGGATGGAAGCATCGTTCTCTATCACCATCAAAAACGGGGACCTTTTTGCTTCATCAATCTGTGTATAATATTCCTCCTCCTCCTCCTGCTCCTCCTCCTGAAACCTAACATAATCACGCCGAACGGGCAATTTTTCTTAGGCCCACAAGGCTCACTCATATAATTTTTGTAAACAATTTTTATACGTTTCAATGCTCATTAAAGCGTTGAAACTTTCACCTCAACCAATTTTTATTTTAACTGGGCTGCCTCCAGGCCTAGTTACCAATTAAGCCACATTAACCAAAGCGATTAATTGGTTTCACCTGCCCTCTTGGTTGGGCATGGGCAATTTTTCTGAGGTACATTAGTACTGTTGGTACACCAATTTTTGGGGGCCCTCGCCTACAGTGTAATCAAATGAATTTTTAGCCCACCTGCATTACAGCTGACGTTACATCCGCTGTGTTGGGCAATGCAATGGGATATATTTATGTACCGCCGGTGGCTTCCTGGCACCCACCCATGCTGTGGGTCCACAGGGAGTTGTAACTGCATGTGTCCACTTCTAAAGAACCCCAGTCTGACTGGGGCATGCAGTGTGGGCCGAAGCCCACCTGCATTAAACATGACATTACTACCTCAGCTGTGTTGGGCAATGCAATGGGATATATTTATGTACCGCCGGTGGCTTCCTGGCACCCACCCATGCTGTGGGTCCACAGGGAGTTGTAAATGCATCTGTTTCCACTTCTAAAGAACCCCAGTCTGACTGGGGCATGCAGTGTGGGCCGAAGCCCACCTGCATTAAACATGACATTACTACCTCAGCTGTGATGGGCACTGCAATGGGATATTTTTATGTACCGCCGGTGGGTTCCAGGGAGCCACCCATGCTGTGCGTGCACACGGAATTCCCATTGCGGAGTTGTACCTGCCTGTGACTATTTATAAAAAACCGCGGTCTGACTGAGGCATGCAGACACCTTGACAGAATGAATAGTGTGTGGCACATAGGTTCCCCATTGCTATGCCCACGTGTGCAGCTCCAGATGGAGGTGGCACAGGATTGGATTTCTCATTGCTTCTGTACAGCATTGTGGGCTATCGCCCCGCCCCTTTTAAAGAGGGTCGCTGCCTAGCCGTGCCAACCCTCTGCAGTGTGTGCCTGCTTTTCCTGTGGCAGACGCACTTATAAATAGACATGAGGGTGGCGTGGCATGAGGGCAGCTGAAGGCTGTGCAGGGACACTTTGGTGTGCGCTGTGGACACTGGGTCGTGGGGGGGGGGAATTGGCAGCATGTAACCCAGGAGAAGTGGCAGCGGAGTGTCATGCAGGCAGTGATTGTGCTTTGTTGGAGGTAGTGTGGTGCTTAGCTAAGGTATGCTTTGCTAATGAGGGCTTTTCAGAAGTAAAAGTTGTTGGGAGGGGGGGCACTCTTGCCGCTATTGTGGCTTAATAGTGGGACCTGGGAACTTGAGATGCAGCCCAACATGTAGCCCCTCGCCTGCCCTATCCGTTTCTGTGTCGTTCCATCACTTTCTTGAATTGCCCCGATTTTCACAAATGAAAACCTTAGCGAGCATCGGCGATATACAAAAATGCTCGGGTTGCCCATTGACTTCAATGGGGTTCGTTACTCGAAATGAACCCTCGAGCATCGCGAAAAATTCGTCTCGAGTAACGAGCACCCAAGCATTTTGGTGCTCGCTCATCTCTAGTATAGGGGCAAAGGACGAGAACATCATCCTCCCACTATATAAGGTAAGCTGCAGGAAACTACAAAAGTTTAACATTCCATGTGGTTTTGTGGAACAGCGTTATCCTCCATGGGATTCATCGGGACAACCAGGAAGTGAAAGCCGCGTTGCCACCATCTTTGCAACCATTAATCAAGGAGTTTGGAGATGCCAACTTCGGCTTCTACTTTGTGGACGACAGCCTAAGAGGACCTCCGGCGAGTCTGTGACTTCCACTCAGCCATGTTCCATTGCCCCAAGTTTGTCCTGAGGAAACTCCCTACCTGGAAGGCTTATCCCAGCCAAGCGGCAGTCAGGAGCCAACTGATCTGAGCCGATGCAGGAGCAGGAGAATACTTCAGAGGATGCAGAGGTGAGAGCCTTTATGCTTGATAAAGACCGTTTGGTTGAAACATTGCTACTGTTTGGTCTGTGGAGGAATAAAGATTTTTTTCTGCTTTGCACCATGTATGCTGTCACATTCTCTTAGACACAATGGTGCTGGAACTGGTCGTCTGCTGTTATATCCCACCCATGAGGGGCACAACAGCAAGTTGTGCACCTCGACACGTCAGTTGGAGCTCCAGCGTTGTATTCGGCTGACTGTGGAGTGCCTCTTTGTCAGAACAATTACTGACATCCTCCTCCGACCCCTTTCGGTGATGAGTTGTTTCCATCCACAGGATCTCCTTTTGCTGGATGTTTTCCTTGATCACTCCATTCTCGTATACTTCTCTGTTACGTATTTCACAATCATTAACTGGCGAGCTCCGGTGGAACACGGAGACAGCGGGCATAAGTTTACCAAAGCACACACCACACATACCTGCACACATAGCAAATGGAATTACTAAAGAATGTACAAGGTATTAGTTCATGGATTGGCCAAGTCACTTAAGCCTGAAAGCCCACTTAATGGGTCCTCGTTGTCTCTCAGGTCAATACTCTAATAAGACAACTAACCCCATGAAACCTGCCCGGAAGCAGGGCGATCATCCTGATAGGGATGGCCCTGCGCTGGGACCAAAGGACCCAATTTGCCCAGAGACGGTAAACAATCCAGGCAGCACAAGACACAGTTCACACTAACACAGCATGGAACGTAGACACAACGGAACACGACTGTTCACACCCTATGTTTGGCAACCAGCTCAGACACACACGACACATGGCAGTTCACACCCACATAGCAACAAGGATGAATGCAAACACAAGGGGGAATGAGGAACACCAGATCCCTCGGGCCAGAGGGCTGATATATATATATATGTAACAGACCAGGATGATTGGCTGACTGGAGTACAGCACACCCTGCCAGCTCAATCATGCCACACCTGTGGAAGTGTGCACCTGGAAACCCACAGTACTACAGGTCCCAGAAGCACAACCTAACACTCTCCTCATTGTTACATGAGAAACACCCCTGCAGTTGGCATTTAGGCCCGGCTAGTCTAGTACCCATGACCAGGCCTCGTTGGAAGTCGCTCAGATCGCTGAAACTGATTCTTGCAAAATGTGTCATGTGATTTTCGGTAAACAAAGTAATGTGTATGGCAGCATGTCAATCGCCCCCTGATATCATGTCTGGGGTAAGGATTGGGCATGTCGGGTTTCAGTGTGACAGATCATTTGCTTCTGTGGGAGAGAAGCGCATGCCAGAGGGGACAAAAGATCCTTAACCCTTTCATGGCCAGGGGTCACCGATGTACATGCGTCCAGGTCACATTTTGCAGTTCCGGTATTCCCACTTTCAAAAAATCATAACTTTAGTTTTTTTTCCAGTAACGTATCTTCAGGAGGGCTTGTTATATTCTTCAGTGGTTCCATGTAATGTACCATACAATGCATTGGAAGACGCTTAAAAATGGGAAAATATCCACTTGATGAGCTCTGGCTCATCACCCCAGTAAAAGCAGGGTCTGGATGGAGGGTATCCAGCAGGAACTCCAACAATAACGTTCGTAGACATCTTGCCTGGGGGAGTACTCACGCTGGTCTTCCCCCCCCCCCCCATCCACACAAGAGAAGGCACACTCTCTCCTGCTCAATAAAAGTTCCTTGCTTCCACTCCTAGGCACTCTCTAGAAGAAGACTACTCTTTGACTCTCTCAAGCAGAAAAACTCTTGCACTACACCTTGCAATCACATATATAGAAAACATGATCACATGACACACTACAAGATACATTTTTCAGACATAACCCAGACAGTAACCCATTCAGTGCTGCAGAGGCGCAATGCACATCAAATTCACTCACATACTGTAGAAGACACTGACAACACATAGGCACAAGACAAACACATTCATACTTATGGAGAGGCCCTTTTAACTCTGGGCCACTGCAGCAGTCTTGGTGATCTTCAAAAGTCCCCAGGCTGCCATAACATCTGGACAGAACCCCATGGATTCTTATCGCAGGGGGGAAGGGGGAGCAATTAGGACATTTAACCTAAATACTTAAAGGGTTAACAGCTCTGATCGGCAAATACCCGTTGTGTTTGGAGTGGGTTCCACTCCCGAGCCCGCTCTATACACAGCATGTGCCGTGTACGGGTTTGTACATTGTAATGCATGGCGCAGTTGGCACATGAATAGTTATATGTGTGTCACAAGGTGGTTAAGGGGCTCGGCCGAACGAGTGTTTGACCAACAACCATTGAATGTGTAAGGTCATCTGAATGCAGCGTGGTCACCGATGGTCCCGGGGTCGGCCTTATATCATAGATTCGGCTCTATTCGGCGTTTTTCCTCAGTGACTTATTTATTATTGCAAAAGAGGATATAAAAGTGAGTAAAGCATAAATTCTCTGTGGGGGGAGGGGGAGGGGGACTTCACGCTCTAAAATTAAACAAATTGAATCACTTTTGGTTTCTGGTGACACAGTTTCTGTGACTGACCCTCCGAGCGGAGGAGCTGGGTGAGAGCTGACCGCTGCTGTGATGGGGGTCCTCGTCCTGCTGTGGGGGCTGCTCCTTGGAAGAGGTGAGTGGAACTAATTGTGTAATGAGTAATCAGCTTTACTATTCCTCCCGGTTGACATCTTAAGTCTCTCAGTGGGTTCCAACAGCTGGAAAGTCACGACTTGAGAATGTGAGGCACACATCTACCAGCAGGGGCGCCCTCTCAGGCAGCAGTCTACGAGACGTCAGAGGGGCAGCAGGTTGCCACCGGCTGGTAGTTATTTTTTAACCAGCAATTAATGGTCAGTAAAAATAATTGCCTGCTGCGAGCTGCCGGTCGGCAACCCAACAGCCTGCAGCCACAATCCGATGGCGGCAGGTGGGGCATTGGGATTGTAATCAAGGAGAATGTTCCAACCCTTAAATCTGGCCACACATTCGAGATACCGGCCTGCTGTGGGATGATTCGTACAAACCATCCCACCAACATGTCCCAAATGCATGGCCAGCTTAACCCCTTAGTTACCAGCTTTTTTGGGCCTTAAGGATCACACAGTTTTCATTGTCGCAATGAAAACACCATCCATCAGTCGCTGACCGTATGAGGACCGGAACATTTTACTGGCCTTACTCTGAGGCACTTATAATGGGTTGTGGAACTTTTATTACATCATCGTTCTGTTTTCAAGCGTTCACCATTCAGTAAGAAGAAGCTGATAACTTTATCTGATTACTGCGACACCAAGTTTATAGAGAGTTTTACTACTTCTGCACAATATTTGTATTTAAAGAAACCAGCTGACTGCATTGCTGCATTCTAAGACTCCGCTTTTACTGATGCCATTTTGCAGGCCTGATGCGGCTCAGTCAACTGAAAAACAGAAGTGCTCTGAGCCTGCAGGGACGAGCGCGTACTCACCCGCGCCCGGCGACCCCGGCTCTTTCATGTGCCGGCTGCCGGGCAGCCGGCGCATGCGCAGACCGGAGCCGGCGGCCGGTTGAGTGACGTTTCTGTGCGGGGCTCTGCGAGCCCCACACAGAAATAGGACATGCCGCGGTTTGTTTGCCGCACGAGATTTCACGCGGCCAAACCGTGGCCGTCTGCATAGGATTGCGTATGTTAACGCAATCCTATGCAGGCTTTGAGCGGCGGAAATCCCGCGGGAAATCCCGCCGCGGGATTTCCGCCCGTGTGCAGACGGCCTTATGTGTAGTTTTTTTGTGTTTTTTTATTATTTCAATATTTAAGGCCTCGTGTGAGGGGAGGAACGTTTTTGATTATTTTTTGGAAAATCATTTAGATACCACGGTCAGCAATGACTGCAGCACCTGTGGGGTTAAACGGTGTAAAGTAGTGGTTAAATGAGCAAGTCATTATTTCACTACTTTTTTGGGGAAAAGCCTATATGTGGCAATCGGAGAGCAAATATGCTTTCTGATTGATGGGGGAAAGATGATAAGGTGAATAAAGATTCATGCAAGAATCTTTAAAATGACACCAAAACCCTGTATGTAGCCGCGATAGAACTGAAGCGATAGCCGTTTAGAATAGCACAAGCTCTTTTGTCCTAAACTGTGATGTCCTTTCGCTGCAGGGTGAGCAGAGCTCCTCCTAAACTGCAGGGGGGGATAAGTCATATGATTAGTAAAATTTGCCTAATCACCTCTTCCTAACTAGTTCTCTCCCTGAAATCTGGATACATATTAACGGCTGCCAGGAGGAGACGCAGCTGCAGGTGACCCAGATGTGGGCGGACTTTCAGGAGTTGATTTTAATTGGTCATTGATTTGGAGAACCTCTGTAAAGAGACTTGGATGATCACAGCCCCCTTTAAGGCTACATTTACACACAGCAGATTTCGGGACCATACATGGGAATGTGAATTAGTTCTCTGCATCTGAATCGGGTTGTTTTGTAGGAATCACTTGGATTTTTGCAAGTTTCACTGAGAGAAAAAGGAAAGTCACAGATATTTCTGCTATAAGTCTGCTGTGTGTGAATTCATGCTTATAGTAAGAAAACGGGTTCTGCCATGACTGAGGTCACTGGTATGGAGTGTGATGGGTGCAAGGATGGGGAGAATGAGGAGGACATTGGAACAGCTCCCACAGTCAGGACTGAGCGCCCGGACCCACGTACTCAATGCTTTGTCCTTGTTTTGCCCCAAGTATGGTGTTCAGCCCAAGAACATGCCAAAGTGGAGTCCATACTTGTAAGATGGGGCTGAGGGGAGACGTGTAAGTCTTGTAGTGGATAATAATGGTGGACACTCACTGGTGCCGTCTTACGTGTATAATATTCATACTGGTAAAGGGAGGCCCCAGAATAACAGACGTTGCAGCTGAACATGATGCTTTATTAAAGGGGTATTTCAGAACTTCTTTATTTTTTTTTATTGATAACCGACAGGGATCCACCACTTGGGATCCCCTCCAATCAGCTGATTGTAAGGGCCATTGTCACTGTGGCCAGCAGAGGAAGCAGATCACGCAGGCCACAGCGCCACGGCCAGGGTTGGTATTGCAAACACAGCTCCCTTAAAATTCAGAGAGAACTGTGCCCGCAGCACCAACGAAGCCACCGCACTATGATCAGCGCGATCTGCTTCCTGAACTGACCACAGTGACAGCAGCCCCAGAAATCAGCAGATCAGCGGGGATCCCAAGTAGGGAATCCTCACCGATCATCTACCTTTAGGTCCTCTAATCTGTTCATGACCACTTAATGTAAATTTATGTTGGTGCACTCGTGAAGTGTGTGTTTATTGTGCTTGGGTGTCAAGTCGGCTCCATACTTGGCGGCTATCAGCTGTTTCTGACAGCTGACATTAACTGCTGGGATCAGAGTGAGCTCTCATCCTGACAGATATCTCTTTAGATGCCACAGATAAAGCTGACTGCACATCGAAACAACCAGCAGGAAGGGGACTACTTCCCCACGGCCCCTTGGCATACCTGCAACATGATCACAGGGTGCTGATGGGCTAGCATGGCAGCCCGGAGACTACTGAAGGCTCCCAGGTCTGTCACACATAGATGCCTATTGAGTCCTGCCTGTGACAACATCAAAAATTGCTATATACTGCAATACCAAAGTATTACAGTTTATAGTACAAGCAATCAAGTGATCACAAAATCCTCTGTAGGAACTAAACTAGTAATTATTAGGAAATTATAGTACCAGTGTTTATGATGGCACAATGTGCCACACAGCTGTGCTACATGCACATCACACACACAGCTCTATTACATGCATCCTGACCCCACACATGACAAACACAGCTCTGCTGCATCCTGATTCACACACACGGCTCTCCTACATGGTACAACCATTATGATTCTCACACATCACACACAGCTTTACTACATCCATCCTTACCCTGCACATGACAAACAGAGCTTTGATATATCCTGATTCACACACACAACTCTTCTACATGGTAAATTATGATCCCCACACATCACATAAAGCTCTACTACAACCATCCTGACCCCACACAAGACAAACACAGCTTGGCTCGTCCCACAGCAGTGACATCAGCAGAGGTCCATCAGCCCACAAGATCTCTGTGGTGGTGGTAGGTCAGTGTGCTCTGTCAGGACTGCTGAGTTGCGTCTGAGATATTAATGGCTTAGTTGTATTCTCAATTTGTTATTTTTGTCCTCCCCTTCCAAGAGCCCTAACTGTGTTTTTCTTCTGTTGGTCCGGCTCTGTGTTTTATATATGTTGTAGGACCTTTGATGACGTCACCAGGGTGCGAAGCAATGACATCACCAGGGGCGGAGCATGATAATCACTCACATACGACAAGTGGTCGTTAGTAGTTTGATGATAGTGTAAAAAAAGGTTTTGATAATGTCTTATCAACAGTAAAAAAAAAAAGCTGAAAATATTTTAAATTGATGGGCAGGAGATGTAAGCAAAAAAGTGTCTGTAGAATGATCCTCCCAGGGCAGGAGATGTGAAGATGTCTAAAGGATGATGATTATCCTGGGAGAAGACGTAGAAGTGTATGCAGGATGATGATCCACCTAGGGCAGGAGACGTGGAGGTGTCTGACGGATGGCAATCCACCCAGGGCAGGAAACGTGGAGGTGCCTGATGGATGGTGATCCACCCAGGGCTGGAGATGTGGAGGCGGCTGATGGATGGCGATCCACCCAGGGCAGGAGATGTGGAGGCGTCTGACGGATGTCGATCCACCCAGGGCAGGAGACGTGGAGGCGTCTGACAGATGATGATCCACCCAGCGCAGGAGAAGTGGAGGTGTCTGACGGATGGCGATCCACCCAGGGCAGGAGACGTGGAGGCGTCTGACGGATGACGATCCACCCAGCGCTGGTTACGTGGAGGCATCTGACCGATGGTGATCCACCCAGGGCAGGAGATGTGGAGGCATCTGATGGATATTGATCCACCCAGGACATAATAAATTCATAATAAAAAGTCAAAACAAAAAAAAAACTAAAACATCTCTGGGATCGCTGTGTTCATAAAAGTCCAATCTATCAAAAGGACACATTATTTATCACACGGTGAACATCAGCAGAAAAAAATAAACAATGTTAGAATTGCGTTTTTTTTGGTTACCCTGTAAATGTAATAAAAAGTGATCAAAAAGTCATATGTACCCCAAAATGGCACCAATAGAAATTCGTGGATGTCCCACAAAAAGCCGCTCTCACACAACCCACCGATGGAAAAATAAAACAGTTACGGCGGACTGAAAATAATTACATTTTTTAAGACATTTTATTTTCTACAAGTAGTACAGTAACCCCCTAAGAACGAGGATATATAGCTTGCACTGTTGTGATCGGACTGTCACACGGGATAAAGCCAGCGGGTGCGCCGTATAAACAAGACCCCAGTAATAATGCTAAATTGTATTTTTCCCATCTCACCGCACGTAGAAATAATAATAAGCTTTTTAATGCATTATATGTTACATTATATAGCATCATTGAAAGATACAACGGCCGGCAAAAATCAACAAGCCCTCCGACGGCGACGGATAAATACGAGTTATCATATTCTTGAAAATGGGGAGGAAAAACTGAAAAAGAAAAGTCTGCGTTCTTAAAGGGTTAAAGTGGTTGTCGGGTTACAAATAGAGATGAGCGAACGTACTCGGAAAGGCTGATTTCGCAATCGAGCACCGCGGTTTTCGAGTACTTCACTACTCGGGTGAAAAGTACTCGGGGGCGCTGTGGGTGAGTGGGGGGGTTGCAGAGGGGAGCGGGGGGGGGGGGGGGGGGAGAGGAAGAGAGAGGTCCCACCTGTTCCGCGCTGGTTTGCCCAAAGTGATGCTCTGGCCTCTAATTGGCAGGCAGCAGTCACATGACTTATGCTAGAATATCTGCTATAAGATAGGTTCAAAATACAGATACTCAGATCTACTGTGCCTACAGACTCGCTTCACCTGGGTGCAGGGGCGGGATAGAACCCCACAGCAGTGCCCATCCTCAAGGTAACCTGATGAGAGACCACAAGTGACAAATCTATATAAAACAGGCTAAGCATAAATCCTGTTTGTTGGTTCAAACATATCGTATGCATTGGGTGAATGTGGGCCATCCGAGGTACCCATAGCGGTGCCCATTCTGTGTATAACACATGCGCACATTGTAAGCTGGGAGAATGTGCACTCAGGCCTTTTATGGCGTTCTATTACAGGAGAATTTTTAAGCTTACCTTTAGTTGAGTTCTCCACAAATATCAGCAGCTGTTATGGGGAAATTACCAGGAAATGGGACCTTATTACATCATGTTATTATCCACAAATTTGGGGGAATTTTTTTAGAAGAATATTTACAAATCTTGCATTTTCGCACTGGCCACTAGAGGGCACACAATAGAATGACATTTTCTGCCCAATCACTAGCTTTCCAGAAGAGGGTTAAAAGTGGAATCACTAGCGGGTGTGTGAGACTGCTTCATTAGAGGAAATAATGAGGAAATGGCACCAACAACGTTTATTGCAAGCTTATTCTCGGGTCAGATAACTCATTTCATTATCACTTGAGGGCGGGATCGGAAGAATCATCTCATGGATACAGGGAAGGGAGGAGTCAGCGGAGTCACCTCGTTATCATTAATGAGGAGGTCAGTAGTCACCTCATTATCATTAGTGGGCGGTGTCAGCAGAGTTACCTCATATATAGAGTGTGAGGTCAGTAATCTCATTATCATTAGTCAGCGGGTTTATTGCGTTATTGTCAGTGGGTGGGGTCAGCAGAGTCAACTCATTATCAAAGTGGGTGGGGTCAGCAGAGTCATCTCATTATCAAAGTGGGTGGGGTCAGCAAATATCCATCATTATTACTAGTGGGTGGGATCAGCAGAGTCGTCTCCTTATTACTAGTGTCAGGACTCTGACCCAGAAGCTCCTGTACTCCTGGTGGTGCCTCTCCCTGCTGGGCTATTCAAGCACTCTGGATAGCTCCTTTGCTGAATCCTGACTTTGTTCCCTACTCTATTCCTGTTTGTGTTATTGGCTCCACCCTGTTCCTTAATTGGACTCTACATTTAAGCCGGGCCTTGTACCTCTTTCCCTTGTGAGATTAGTGTGGTCTCAGCCCCTTAGTCAAGCTCCACTACCAACTCCTCTCACTACATTTGCTGCCTCTGTGTACTGACCTCTGGCTTCTCTCTGACTACGCTACCTGACTGCTCCTATTGTACCAGAACCAATACTACCCATGTACTAACCTCTGAGCTTTCTCTGACCACGCTATCGACCCGCACTGATTGCAACAAAAGACTACAAACCTTCACCTGATCGTAACAACTAGTGAGTGAAGTCGGCAGAGTCATCTCATTATCAGTAGGCGGTGCGGTCAGCAGAGTCTTCTTATTATTACTAGTGGGTGTGATTAACATAGCCACCTAATTTTTAAAGTGGGTGGAGTTAGTAGAGTCCCCTCACTATCACTAGTAGGAGGGGTCAACAGAGTTATCTTGTTATCTAAGTGTGTGAGATCAGCAGAGTCTTCTTATTATCACTAGTGGGTGGGGTCAGCAGAATTATCTTATTATCATTTGATATAACCTGGTATACGGCTTATGATGCACAGTAAGACTTTGTTCTGTTTCATTATAGGTATTTGGTGTCTGACTGGCCCCAGTAGAGTGTCAGTCCGCGTCGGGGGCCGCCTGACCGTGCGCTGTGTGTATGATGACGGATTTCAGGATTACATTAAATACTGGTGTAAAGGGGAGAACAGCAAATATTGTGACGTGCAGATAAAGACAGAAGGCAGTGAAGAAGTCTCCAGTGGAAGATTAATCATCAAGGACAATCCGTCCTCTCGAAGCTTCACTGTAACGATAAAGGACGTGGGATACTACGATGACGACTACTATTACTGCGGGATAGAGAGAAATGCGAGGGACAACATGCACATGGTGACGGTGACAGTCCTGCCAGGTGAGCGCGGCGGGGATCACTATGTAACCCTATCACAGAGCCGAGATTACTGTGCAGCAGCTCTCCATCTATTAACAGGGAGGAAATGTCTGAGCTGCAAAGGATTGTTGGTAATATGAGAATTAGATCAACAACCAGATCCCTGTGAACAGTAAAAGTGATCAGGCAGATCCTCCTTCCAATGCTGCTGACCTCATCTGTACTTTCCTCCTTTGCTCCAGGTGCCTGTCAGGTGACCAATCCATGGACTGATATCGTGGATTTCCCATCGAGCTTCACAGAGCTTGAGGTTTCCAGCGTGGTGGAGGTGCCCTGCCAGGAGCGGTACAAGAAGAAGAATATCATGCTGCAGTGTAGAGAGAAGTCCGGGGGGTTCGTCCTGTCCCCGCGGAGTCATAGTGATTATTGTGTCGGTGAGGGCGCCTCAAGAACTTTGTCATTTTTTTGGTATTTTAAGCCTTTTTACCACATTCTCATAGTGCAGATCTACAATTTACACCCTGAAAGAAAACCTCCATTCTTTACACTACAGCCTGCATTCATACAACTAAACTTCCCCCACCCATTTCACGGCCCTCTAGGTGTTCCAAACCCTCTTTGGAGAATGTAGTCCTGCATTGGCTCCACCCAGCCAGTAGAAATAGTAGCAAGCATCGCCATGCCTCATCACTACATGGGCCACTACATAGCTGCAGCATAGTCTGTCTCTATGGTATGTACACCCGTGATTGTATAACTAAACCCCCCTAATTACACAATGTGTGGAGCGCAGAAATATTATTTAACTGACAACTTACAGTAAAAGAGGGGTAAATACAACAAAAAAAATTCAGGCAGCCTGCAGCCACCACTAGGGGGAGCTCACTGCATACAAATATATATAGTACCCACTAGAGGGAACTCACTGTATGCAGATATATACAGCCACTTCTAGGGAGAGCTCACTGCATACAAATATATATAGTACCCACTAGAGGGAACTCACTGTATGCAGATATATACAGCCACTTCTAGGGAGAGCTCACTGTATACACATAAATACTGTAAGCACTAATGGGAGCTCGCTACATACAGATATATACAGCCACCACTAGGGGGAGCTCACTCAATACAGATATATACAGCCACATCCAGGGGGAGATGATGGGATATAGATTAATACAGCAGCCACAAGAGATCTCATTCCATGCAAATATATACAGTCACCACTAGGGGGAGCTCCTTATATAAAGATAAATACTGCAATACTAGGGGGGAGCTCCCTACACACAGATATATACAGCCACCACCAGGGGCAGCTCCTTGTGTGTGTGTGTGTGTATATATATATATATATATATATATATACACACACAGCCATGACTGGGTGGAACACACTACATACAGATGTATACAGCCACCGCTAGGGGGAGCTCACTACATACAGATATAAACAGTCACCACTAGGGAGAGCTCACTACATACAGATATATACAGCCACCCCTAGGGATCGCTCACTACATACAGATATATACATCCACCACTAGAGGGAGCTCACTACATTCAGATATATACAGCCAGCACTAGGGGGAGCTCACTACATACAGATATATACAGCCACCACTAGGAGGAGCTCACTACATATAGATATATACAGCCACCACTAGGAGGAGCTCACTAAATACTGATATAAACAGCCACCACTAGGAGGAGCTCACTACATATAGATATATACAGCCACCACTAGAGGGAGATCACCTCATACAAATATATACAGCCACCAGTTGGAGCAGCTCACTACATACAGAAATATACAGCCACCACTAGGGGGAGCTCACTATATACAGAAATATACAGCCACCACTAGGGGGAACTCACTATATACAGAAATATACAGCCACCAATCGGTGGAGCTCACTACGTACAGCTATATACAGGCACCACTAGTGGGAGCTCCCTACATACAGATATATATAGCCACCACTAGGAGGCGCTCACTACATACACATATATACAGCCAACAACAGGAGGAGCTCACTACATACAAAAATATACAGCCACCACTAGGGGGAGCTCACAACATACAGAAATATACAGCCACCACTAGCAGGCACTCACTACACACTGATATATATAGCCACCACTAGGGGGTGCTCACTACACACAGATATAGATAGCCACCACTAGGGGGCGCTTACTACATACAGATATATACAGCCACCACTAGCAGGCGCTCATACAGATGTACACGGCTCCTATTGAACTCTATAATGAATCTGTCCCCTTGAGCTCCTGCTGCTACATTCATGTCATAGAGAAATGCCTTCCTCCTGTGCTCTGTGCCTCGTCTTCCTCACTCGTCTGATTACATCTTTCTCTTGCCAGGTGTTTGCCGTAAAGCCTCTCCGTGGACGCATATGGTGGATTTCCCGGAGAACTTCACGGAGATCTTAGTGAACAGTTCTGTCTTCGTCTCCTGTCAGCAGGAATATAGGGAGAAGAATATCACACTGCAGTGTCGGGAGGAGTCCGGGCAGTTCCTCCTGTCCCCAGCGGATGGCGACACCCCTTGTGTCGGTGGGTTCTGCTCTTGTATTCTTCTTGCAGAATATTTCAGCAATTTCTTGGCTCATCAGTATAATATTCAGTATATTATCCATATATATATATATATATATATATATATATATATATATATATATATATACATACAGCCACCTCTAGGGGGAGCTTACTACATACAGATATATACAACCACCACCAGAGGGAACTCACTGCATACAGATATATGCAGCTACCCCTAGGGGAGCTCACTACATATAGATATATACATCCTCCACTAGGGGGAGCTCACTACATACAGATATATACAGCCACCTCTAGGGGGAGCTCACTACATGCAGATATATACAGCTACCACTAGGGGAGCTCACTACATATAGATATATACATCCACCACTAGGGGGAGCTCACTACATACAGATATATACAGCCACCACTAGAGGGAGCTCACTACATATAGATATATACATCCACCACTAGGGGGAGCCCACTACATACAGATATATACAGCCACCTCTAGGGGGGGGGGGGCACTGCATGCAGATATATACAGCTACCACTAGGGGAGCTCACTGCATACAGATATATACAACCACCACTATAGGGAGCTCACTACATACAGATATATACAGCCACCATTAGGGGGAGCTAACTACATATAGATATATACAGCCACCACTAGGGGAGCTCACTACTTACAGATATATATAGCCATTACTGGGGGGAGCTCACTGCATACAGATATATATATAGCCATTACCATGGGGAGCTCACTACATACAGATATATACAGCCACCACTAGCAGAGCTTACTCCTTACAGATATGTATAGCCATCACTAGGGGTAGCTCCCTGTATACATATATGTACAGTCACCACTAGGGGGAGCTCAATACAATCAGATATATACAGCCACCACTAAAGCGAGCTCACTAGCTCACTACATACAGATATATATATATATATATATATATATATATATATATATATATATATATATATATATATATATATATATATAGCCACTACTAGGGGAGCTCACTGCATACAGATATGTACAGCCATCACTAGGAGATCACTACATACTTTTATATATATATATATATATATATATATATATATATATATATATATATATATATATATATATATATATATATATATATATAATGTCACCACTAGGGGGAGCTCATTACAAACAATTATATACATGTATCACTAGAAGAAGCTCACTACATATAGATATACAGGCGGTCAGTGAAAAAGTCTAAAACTTAACTTTTATCTATTAAATTTAGTAAAATTTAATAATGTGAGACAACACAAATAATCAAACGTATATGATGTCCTCATGGGCAGATTAGATATATATGGCTGATCAAAAAGAAAAGCCAGGGATTGATATTAGTAACGTTTTCTGACTTATACTGATTTGCTTCCCTGTATGAGAGGATGATAAGTGTTCGCAGGGTGGGGGGTGGCCGTGCCGCACTGCTGTAAGCCATCATCCACAGTGAGACTGATAGCAGGACTTATTACTAATACTATCTATGACTGCAGGGACTGATATTATTAGAATGGTCCCCTTGTTGTATCCTCAGAGGCCCAACATCCCCAGGCCGGATGTACATCAGTGTCAGCCAGGCACATTAGTGAGCCGTGGGGGGGTAGAGATGAGCGAGCATGCTCTTCTGAGCTTGATGCTCGTTCCAGTATTAGGGTACTCGAGATGCTCGTTACTAGAGACGAACACCAAGCGGTACTCGAGTCAATTCCATTTCCTTCCCCGCATGTTTAGCACCATTTTCTAGCCAATAGACATGCGGGGAAGGCATTACCACTTCCTCCTGTGACGTGCCAGCCCTATGCCACCCCACAGCAGTGAGTGGCTGGGCCGATCAGGTGACCGGCGAGCACTTAAACTGGTCCCACCCGCGGCTCGCCTCAGACACACACTGGCAGAGGTTAGGGAAAGTGCTGCTGCTGCTATAGGGATAGTGTTAGAGTAGGATCCTGTCTTCAAGAACCCCAGCGGTCCTTCTTAGGGCTATTCCTCATTGTGTGCAATACTGCTGTGGCTGGTTGGGAGCAGTAGTGCATCCTTTTTTTAAGCATCTCGGGCTGTGCAGAGCCTTTCAGTTATACCGTTCTCAGTCTGCAGTGCATTAGACAGAGTTTAAGTACGGGACTGCTGAGATAGGGAAAGTTTTACAGTCAGGATCCTCTCTACAAGAAGCCCTATGGTCTTTCCTATGACTACTCCTCACCGTGTGCATTATAGTTGTGGCTAGCTGGGAGCAGTAGTGCACCCTTCTTTTTTTTTTAAAGCATCTAGGCCTCTGCAGAGCATTACAGTTATACCGTTCTCAGTCTGCAGTGCATTAGACAGCGGTCTCACCATGAAATAGTACTCTAATATTTCCTAGGCCACTGCAAACTATTTCAGCTCTGCCGCTGTGCAGAGCGTCTCACAATACCCTTTCCTTGGTGGGGTTGAGATCGCCGCAGTTACCAGCACTATCCACTGGCTTTAGAGTCTTCTCCCACTCCACACAGCCTCTATTATCTACAAGTCTCTGTGAGCGGTAAATTACCCCTAGGTATCAGTGCAAGACAACGTCACAGCATAGAGCCTCCGCTATCTACAAGCCTCTGTGTGCGGTGAATTAGCCACAGTTGTCAGCGCTGTACAGTGGGGTAATTTATTTGGGCCCTGCTCTATGCGTAATCCGCCATGATGAGGAGTAGGGGTAAGGGTCGAGGACATGGACGTGGACACAGACGCGGATGTGGACATCCAAGTGAGGGTGTGGGCACAGGCCGAGTTCCTGGGCGTGGTGAATCACAGCCGGCTGCTGAGGGATTAGGAGAGAGAGGCAAGTTTCTGGGGTCCCCTGCTTCATATCACAATTTATGGGTCCACGTGGTAGACCTTTATTACAAACAGAGCAGTGTGAGCAGGTCCTGTCGTGGATGGCAGAAAACGCGTCCAGCAATGTATCGATCACCCAGTCTTCTACGCAGTCCACTACTCCTGACCTTGGGACTGCAACTCTGAATCCTCTGGCTGCTCCTCCTTCCTCCCAGCCTCCTCACTCCATGAAAATGACATATTCTGAGCAGGCAAACTGAGCTGTTACAGGGTCTGACAGAGCAGACCGACCGCTGGCTTTCGTCGCTGAGCCTCCAACCGGGCATGGTCGTGTGTGACAACGGCCGTAATCTGGTGGCGGCTCTGCAGCTCAGCAGCCTCACACACGTGCCATGCCTGGCCCACGTCCTCAATCTGGTGGTTCAGCGGTTTCTGAAAAAACTACCCACACTTGTCTGACCTGCTCAGCAAGGTGCACCGCATCTGCGCACATATCCACAAGTCCACCACGCATGCTGCCTTCCTGAGGACCCTGTAACATCGGTTTCAGCTGCCAGAGTACCGACTGCTGTGGGGCGTGCCCACATGCTGGAATTCTACGCTGCACATGTTGGCCAGGCTGTACGAGCAGCATAGAGCAATAGTGGAATACCAGCTGCAACATGGGCAGCGGAGTGGTAGTCAGCCTCCGCAATTCTTTACTGAGGAGTGGGCATGGATGGCAGACATCTGCCAGGTCCTCGGAAACTTTGAGGAGTCTACCCAGATGGTGAGCGGCGATGCTGCAATCATTAGCGTTACCATCCCACTGCTTTACCTGCTGAGAAGTTCGCTGCTAACCATAAGGGCCGGCGCTTTGGGGTTGGAACAGGAGACAGGGGATTACAGTATGTCGCTTGAAATGCAGATTACCCTCATGTCTATACTCAGCGCATTTTGGGGGAGGAAGAGAAGGAAGAGGGAGAGGAGGAGGAGGGGGAAGAGACTGTTGGCCACACTGCTGAGGGTACCCCTGCTGCTTGCCTCTCATCTGTTCAGTGTGTATGGGCTTAAGAGGAAGAGGAGGATCCTGAAAGTCATCCTCCCAGTGAGGATAGCGATGTGTTGCGTACTGGAATTCTGGCACACATGGCTGACTTCATGTAAGGCTGCCTTTCCCGTGAGCCTCGTGTTAGATGCATTCTGGCCAACACGGATTACTGGGTGTACACCCTTCTAGACCCAAGGTATAAGGAGAACCTTTCCACTCTTATGTCCGAAGAGGAAAGGGGTACGAGAGTGATGCAATACCACAGAGCACTGGTGGAAAAAGTGATGCTAAAGTTCCCATCTGACAGCGCTAGCGGCAGAAGACGCAGTTCCGAGGGCCAACTAGCTGGGGAGGCGCGGGGATCAGGCAGCATGTCCAGCGCAGGCAGGAGAACACTCTCCAAAGCCTTTGCCAATTTTATGGCTCCCCAGCAAGACTGAGTCACCACTCCCCAGTCAAGGCTGATTCGGTGGTAGCAATGTAAAAAGATGGTGAGGGAGTACATAGCTGATCGTACCACCATCCTCCGTAATGCCTCTGCACGATACAACTATTGGGTGTGAAAGCTTGACACGTGGCACAAACTTGCGCTGTACGCCCTGGAGGTGCTGGCCTGCCCTGCCGCTAGTATCTTGTCAGAGAGGGTGATTAGTGCAGCTAGGGGAAGCATCACGGATAAGCGTACCTGCCTATCAACTGCCAGCGCCGACATGCTTACACTCATAAAGATGAACAAAGGCTGGATTTCCCTAGACTTCTCCTCTCCATCGGTGGAAAGAAGCGAAACCTAATGATTATTTTCACTGCAACAGGAAAAATATGCATCCTCTATCACCACAAAAAAAGGGGGAATGAGCTTTGCCAATTCCCCTCTCATATTATTACTCCTCCTTCTAAAACAGCATGTCATCACGCTGAACTGCCAATTCTTCTGCAGCCCAAAAGGCTCTGTTTAAAAGTTTTTTACAATTTTTAACAGTTTCAAAAGTTTTTATACTTTAACTGAAACCAATTTTTTCGGAGGGCTGCCTCCAGGTTCTGTTACAAATTAAGCAACAGCGAGCTATATCTTTAAAACATGTTTATGGGTTTCACCTGCCCTCGCTGTTGAGCAATTTTTCAGACCCTTGCCTATACTGTTATCTAACTAATTTTTCCAGCCTTCGCCTACACTCTTGGTAACCAATTTTTTTCAGGTGTTCACTAGAGATGAGCGAGCACCAAAATGCTCGGGTGCTCGTTACTCGAGATGAACTTTTCGCGATGCTCGTTTCGAGTAACGAACCCCATTGAAGTGAATGGGCGACCCGAGCATTTTTGTATATCGCCGATGCTCGCTAAGGTTTTCATTTGTGCAAATCTGGGCAATTCAAGAAAGTGATGGGAACGACACAGCAACGGATAGGGCAGGCGAGGGGCTACATGTTGGGCTGCATCTCAAGTTCCCAGGTCCCACTATTAAGCCACAATAGCGGCAAGAGTGCCCCCCCCTCCCAACAACTTTTACTTCTGAAAAGCCCTCATTAGCAATGCATACCTTAGCTAAGCACCACACTACCTCCAACAAAGCACAATCACTGCCTGCATGACACTCCACTGCCACTTCTCCTGGGTTACATGCTGCCCAACCCCCCCCCCCCACGACCCAGTGTCCACAGCGCACACCAAACTGTCCCTGCCCAGCCTTCAGCTGCCCTCATGCCACGCCACCCTCATGTCTATTTATAAGTGCGTCTGCCAGAGGAAAAGCAGGCACACACTGCAGAGGGTTGGCACGGCTAGGCAGCGACCCTCTTTAAAAGGGGCGGGGCGATAGTCCACAATGCTGTACAGAAGCAATGAGAAATCCAATCCTGTGCCACCTCCATCTGGAGCTGCACACGTGGGCATAGCAATGGGGAACCTATGTGCCACACACTATTCATTCTGTCAAGGTGTCTGCATGCCCCAGTCAGACCCCGTTTTTTTATAAATAGTCACAGGCAGGTACAACTCCGCAATGGGAATTCCGTGCGCACCCACAGCATGGGTGGCTCCCTGGAACCCACCGGCTGTACATAAATGTATCCCATTGCAGTGCCCTGGACAGCAGAGCTAACGTCAGATTAAATGCAGGTGGTCTTCGGCCCACACTGCATGCCCCAACCTGACCGGGGTTTTTAATTCATAGACACAGGCAGGTACAACTCCCTATTGTGAAGTCCCTGTGGACCGACAGCATGGGTGGGTGCCAGGAAGCCACCAGCGGAACATAAATATATCCCATTGCATTGCCCATCACAGCTGAGGTAATGTCATGTTTAATGCAGGTGGGCTTCGGCCCACACTGCATGCCCCAGTCAGACTGGGGTTCTTTAGAAGTGGACACATGCAGTTACAACTCCCTGTGGACCGACAGTATGGGTGGTTCCCTGGAACCCATCGGCGGTACATAAATATATACCATTGCATTGCCCATCACAGCTGAGGTAATGTCATGTTTAATGCAGGTGGGCTTCGGCCCACACTGCATGCCCCAGTCAGACTGGGGTTCTTTAGAAGTGGACACATGCAGTTACAACTCCCTGTGGACCCACAGCATGGGTGGCTCCCTGGAACCCACCGGCGGTACATAAATATATCCCATTGCAGTGCCCAACACAGCTGATGTAACGTCAGCTGTAATGCAGGTGGGCTAAAAATTAATTGGATTACACTGTAGGCGAGGGCCCCCAAAAATTGGTGTACCAACAGTACTAATGTACCTGAGAAAAATTGCCCATGCCCAACCAAGAGGGCAGGTGAAACCCATTAATCGCTTTGGTTAATGTGGCTTAATTGGTAACTAGGCCTGGAGGCAGCCCAGTAAAACTAAAAATTGGTTGAGGTGAAAGTTTCAACGCTTTAATGAGCATTAAAACGTATAAAAATTGTTTAGAAAAATTATATGACTGAGCCTTGTGGCCCTAAGAAAAATTGCCTGTTCGGCGTGATTATGTGAGGTTTCAGGAGGAGGAGCAGGAGGAGGAGGAGGAATATTATACACAGATTGATGAAGCAAAAAGGTCCCCGTTTTGGATGGTGATAGAGAACGATGCTTCCATCCGCGGGTGCAGCCTACGTATTGTTTAGGTATCGCTGCTGTCCACTGGTGGAGAAGAGAAGTCTGGGGAAATCTAGGCTTTGTTCATCTTGATGAGTGTAAGCCTGTCGGCACTGTTGGTTGACAGGTGGGTACGCTTATCTATGATGATTCCCCCAGCCACACTAAACACACTCTCTGACAAGACGCTAGCCGCAGGACAAGCAAGCACCTCCAGGGCATACAGCGCGAGTTCAGGCCACGTGTCCAGCTTCGACACCCAGTAGTTGTAGGGGGCAGAGGCGTCACCGAGGACGGTCGTGCGATCGGCTACGTACTCCCTCACCATCCTTTTACAGTGCTCCCGCCAACTCAGCCTTGACTGGGGATCGGTGACACAGTCTTGCTGGGGAGCCAGAAAGCTGGCAAAGGCCTTGCATAATGGTCCCCTGCCTGCGCTGTACATGCTGCCTGATCTCTGCGCCTCCCCTGCTACCTGGGCCGCGGAAATGCACCTTCGGCCACTAGCGCTGTCGGATGGAAAGTTTACCATCAGTTTGTCCACCAGCGTCCTGTGGTATAGCATCATTCTCGAACCCCTTTCCTCTTCGGGAATAAGAGTAGAAAGGCTCTCCTTATACCGTGGGTCGAGCAGTGTGTACACCCAGTAATCCGTAGTAGCCAGAATGCGTGTAACGTGAGGGTCACGAGAAAGGCATCCTAACATGAAGTCAGCCATGTGTGGAAGGGTACCTGTACGCAATACATGGCTGTCCTCACTCGGAAGATCACTTTCAGGATCCTCCTTCTCCTCCTCCTCCTCCTCTGGCCATACACGCTGAAAGGATGACAGGCAAGCAGCATCTGTACCCTCAGCAGTGGGCCAAGCTGTCTCTTCCCCCTCCTCCTCATGCTCCTCCCCCTCCTCCTCCTCAACGCGCTAAGATATAGACATGAGGGTGCTCTGACTATCCAGCGACATACTGTCTTCCCCCGCCTCCGTTTCCGAGTGCAAAGCGTCTGCCTTTATGCTTTGCAGGGAACTTCTCAAGAGGCATAGCAGAGGAATGGTGACGCTAATGATTGCAGCATCCCCGCTCAGCATCTGGGTAGACTCCTTAAAGTTTCCAAGGACCTGGCAGATGGCTGCCAACCAGGCCCACTCTTCTGTAAATAATTGAGGAGGCTGACTCCCACTACACCGCCCATGTACGAGTTGGTATTCTGCAATAGCTCTTCGCTGCTCATAGAGCCTGGCCAACATGTGGAGCGTAGAGTTCCACCGTGTGGGCACGTCGCACAGCAATCGGTGCACTGGCAGATGAAACCGATGTTGCAGGGTCCGCAGGATGGCAGCGTCCGTCTTGGAGTTGCGGAAATGTGCGCTGACCCGGCGCATCTTTCCGAGCAGGTATGACAAGTGTGGGTAGCTTTTCAGAAAGCGCTGAACCACCAAATTAAAGACATGGGCCAGGCATGGCGCATGCGTGAGACTGCCGAGCTGCAGAGCCGCCACCAGGTTACGGCCGTTGTCACACACGACCATGCCCGGTTGGAGGCTCAGCGGCCCAAGCCAGCGGTCGGTCTGCTCTGTCAGACCCTGCAGCAGTTCGTGGGCCGTGTGCCTCCTATCTCCTAAGCTGAGTAGTTTCAGCACGGCCTGCTGACGCTTGCCCACCGCTGTGCTGCCACGCCGCGCGACACCGACTGCTGGCGACGTGCTGCTGCTGACACATCTTGATTGCGAGACAGAGGTTGCGTAGGAGGAGGAGGAGGGTGGTTTAGTGGAAGAAGCATACACCGCCGCAGATACCACCACCGAGCTGCGGCACGCAATTCGGGGGGTGGGTAGGACGTGAGCGGTCCCAGGCTCTGACTCTGTCCCAGCCTCCACTAAATTCACCCAATGTGCCGTCAGGGAGATATAGTGGCCCTGCCCGCCTGTGCTTGTCCACGTGTCTGTTGTTAAGTGGACCGTGGCAGTAACCGCGTTGGTGAGGGCGCGTACAATGTTGCGGGAGACGTGGTCGTGCAGGCCTGGGACGGCACATCGGGAAAAGTAGTGGCGACTGGGAACCGAGTAGCGCGGGGCCGCCGCCGCCATCATGCTTTTGAAAGCCTCCGTTTCCACAAGCCTATACGGCAGCATCTCCAGGCTGATCAATTTGGCAATGTGCACGTTTAACGCTTGAGCGTGCGGGTGCGTGGTGGCGTACTTGCGCTTGCGCTCAAACAGTGGCGCTAGCGACGTCTGGACGCTGCGCTGAGAGACATTGCTGGATGGGGCCGAGGACAGCGGAGGTGAGGGTGTGGGTGCAGGCCAGGAGACGGTAGTGCCTGTGTCCTCAGAGGGGGGTTGGATCTCAGTGGCAGGTTGGGGCACAGGGGGAGAGGCAGTGGTGCAAACCGGAGGCGGTGAACGGCCTTCGTCCCACCTTGTGGGGTGCTTGGCCATCATATGCCTGCGCATGCTGGTGGTGGTGGCTCCCCAGCTGATCTTGGCGCGACAAAGGTTGCACACCACTGTTCGTCGGTCGTCAGGCGTCTCTGTGAAAAACTGCCCCACCTTAGAGCACCTTGACCTCTGCAGGGTGGCATGGCGCGAGGGGGCGCTTTGGGAAACAGTTGGTGGATTATTCGGTCTGGCCCTGCCTCTACCCCGGGCCACCGCACTGGCTCGGCCTGTGCCCACACCCTGACTTGGGCCTCCGCGTCCTCGCCCGCGTCCACGTCCTCTAGGCCTACCCCTACCCCTCAGCATGGTGTATTACCAGTAGTGCAGAAACAGAACGCTGTAATTAAATGTGCCGCTTATTGGCCTGTGGTTGGAGTCTGACTTTGCTTACGGAACGCCAGGAAATAATTTTGCGCAAGCCTGCTGTAACACTTAGCTGGCTTCGTATGAATTTGGAGAACTACTACACCCAGCACAGACCCAGAACACTGAGGACGGTCACAGGCAGCCCAAATAGATTTTTTCCCACAAATTGTTTTGCAAAGGCCCATTGCCTATATTCAATCAATAATATGTCTTCTGTCCCTGCCTTAGCGCTTCTGGCCCTGGAGTATTACTGCAGGGCGCAATGCTCTGCACGGCCGATATACCAAAAGAAAAAAAAAAAGTGCAACACTGCAAAAAGCAGCCTCCACAGTACTGCACACAGTTAGATGTGGCCCTAAGAAGGACCGTTGGGGTTCTTGAAGCCTAAAATACTCCTAACGCTCTCCCTATAGCAGCTCCAACAAGATAGCACTTTCCCTAAAGTATGTCAGAACAAATCTGTGGCGAGCCGCGGGAGGGGCCGATTTTTATACTCGGGTGACACCTGATCTCGCCAGCCACTCACTGCAGGGGGGTGGTATAGGGCTTGAACGTCGCAGGGGGAAGTTGTAATGCCTTCCCTGTCTTTCAATTGGCTAGAAAAGCGCGCTAACATCTCAGAGATGAAAGTGAAAGTCACCCGAACATCGCGTGGTACTTGTTACGAGTAACGAGCATCTCGAACACGCTAATACTCGAACGAGTATCAAGCTCGGACGAGTACGTTCGCTCATCTCTAGTGTTCACCTATACGCTTGATACACCAATGTTTCAGGGGTTTGCCTACACTCTTCCTACAGATTTGTTACAGGGGTTCTCCTATACTTTTGCTACATAAATGTTACAGGGGTCCGCCTATACACTTGCTACTGAAAGGTTTGAGGGGTTTGCCTATACTCTTCCTACTGAAATGTCACTGGGGTCCGCCTATACTCTTGCTACAGAAATGTTACTGGGGTCCGCCTATACACTTGCTACTGAGAGGTTTGAGGGTTTCGCCTATACACTTGCTACTAAAACATAGTATGTAACATGGTATGTAAGGCCGAATGAAGACAATGTCCATCCAGTCCAGCCCGCTCATTCTCCTATGTTGTTGATCTAGAGAAAGGCAAAAAAAAAAAACAAGAGCAGAAGCCAATTAGCCTTTTTTGGGGAAAATTCCTTCCCGACTCCCTAATGGCAATCAGACTAATCCCTTGATCAACCCCTAATAGTTCCTACCTGCCTGTATACCCAGATTAACTATTAACCTAAGATTTATAACCTATAATATCCTTCCCCTCCAGAAAGACATCTGGTCCCTCTTAAACTCCTCTATAGAATTTGCCATCACCACGTCCTCAGGCAGAGAGTTCCACAGTCTCACTGCTCTTACAGTAAAGAACCCCCTTCTGTGTTGGTGATGAAACCTGCTTTCCTCTAGACATAGTGGATGCCCTCTTGTTACCGTCGCAGTCCTGGGTATAAACAGATCCTGGCAGAGATCCTTGTATTGTCCCCTCATGGATTTATACATAGTTATTTGTTTACCCCTTAACCATCTTTTTTCCAGGGTGAATAATCCCAGTTTTGGTGCCTCTCTGGGTATTCCAGTCCCGTCATTCCGTTTATTAGTTTAGTTGCCCTTCTTTGAACCCCCTCCAGCACTGTAACATCTTTCCTGAGCGCCGGTGACCAGAACTGTACACAGTATTCCATGTGAGGCCTGACAAGTGCCTTATATAGTGGGAGGATAATGTTCTCGTCCTTCGCCCCTATACCTCTTTTAATGCAGACTTTATTAGCTTTTGCAGCAGCTGACTGGCATTCGTTACTCCAGTTTAGTCTACAGTCCACTAGTACCCACAGGTCCCTTTCCATTTCACTTTTCCTAGCAGTACCCCATCTAGTGTTTATCGGTGAGATCCGTTTCTCCTGCCCATGTGCATAACCTTACATTTTTCTACATTGAACTTCATTTGCCATTTTTCTGCCCAAGCCCCCAGCTTATCTAGGTCCGTTTGTAGCCGTATCTTGTCCTATGTTGCATTGATTATATTGTATAATTTTGTGTCATCTGCAAATATTGATATTTTACTGTGTAGCCGACAGTTTCAGGGGTTCACCTATACTCTTGCAACAGAAAAGTTTCAGGGGTCCGCCTATACTGTGGGTGCACAAAGGTTTCCCATAGCGGTGTTCAGCTGCCTGACACATATACAGCATGAAGTGTGTGGGGACACATGGATTTCCCATAGCTATGTAACTCACGGCACCTTGGGTTACACAAGGTAGAGGCTGGGACCGAGCCTAACCCAGGACACTCTCATGTACTTCCCACACAGAGTATTGCGGGTCCTACCTTGGTCATGGTTTCTCGGCCTTATTATGCCACCTCCTTGGTGGTTCATCCAGTCTATGGAGCGATGTAAGCAATCGTAACTGATTTAATGAGACGTTTACAGCTGTACTAACATCCAAGTCTGCTTTATGCCCATGATTACTAAGGGTGTGGGCCGAGGCCGAGGTCCTTGGCGGGGTAAAACTCTGACATGTTTGGGCACTCTGATTTCTTTATGTGTAATACCGTCTTTGAGTTTCATGGGCTCGTCTATGCTGTGGGTGCACAAAGACTTCCCATTGCTATGTTTTACCTATCTGGCACAAATACACTGAATGACTAGACCAGAAGTGTGAGCCGAGGTCCTTGGCGGGGTGAAACTCTGCCATGTGTTGGCACTCTGATTTCTTTATGTGTAATACTTTCTTTGAGTTTCATGTGGTCGCCTATGCTGTGGGTGCACAAAGATTTCCCATTGCGGTGTTTTAGCTATCTGGCACAAATACACTGAATGACTTGGGTAGGGTGCAGAGTGCCACCTCCTCCTCCTGCTTGGGGTCTGGGGATCAGCGCTGGCCGACATGTATTTGATCTCATGTTACCACAGTTATCTGAGACACTGGTTTAGACTAATCAAAAGAAGCGTAACCGAATTAAGGAAATGTTTACAACTGTACTAGCATCCAAGTCTGCTGTATGCCCACGATTGCTAAGGGTGTGGGCAGAGGCCGAAGTTAGGGGGGGGGGGGGGGTTGCAACTGTGCCAGGTTTGGCCTGTGGAACTTTTTTGGAGCAATGAAAGCAACTATAACTGATTTAATGAGACGTTCACAGCTGTACTAGCATCCGAGTCTGCTTTATGCCCATGATTACTGAGGGTGTGGGCAGAGGCCGAAGTCCTGTGGTGGGATGCAACTGCACCAGGTTTGGCCTGTGGAACTTCTTTGTGGTTCATCCAGTCTTTGGAGCGATGAAAGCAACCGTAACTGATTTAATGAGATGTTCACAGCTGTATTAGCATCCGAGTCCGCTTTATGCCCACGATTGCTGAGGGTGTGTGCAGATGCTGAGGTCCTGGGCATGGAGAAACTCTGCCATGTTTGGGCACTGTAATTACTTCATGTTTAATACTTTCTTTGGGTTCCATGGGCTTGCCTACGCTGTGGGTGCACAAAGATTTGCCATTGCAGTGTTTTAGCTATCTTTCACAAATACATTGAATGACTTGGGCTGGGCGCAGAAGGCTTTCCCATTGCAGTGTTAAGCTATCTGACACCTACACAGAATGAAGTGTGTGGGTCACATGGATTTCCCATTGCTATGTAGCCCATGGCACTTTGGGTCACACAAGGTGGAGGCTGGGACCGAGGCTGACTCTGGGCCCGTTCAGACTATAGCGGGTCCTACCTCAGTCACGGTTTCTCTGGCTTATTATGCCACCTCCTCCCTCTTGGGGTCTGGGGATCTGCGTTGGTCGGCATGTATTATCTCTCATGTTACAAATTACCACAGTTATCCGTGATACTGGATTGGAGCGTTCACAGGAAGCGTTAGTGAGTTCATGAGACTTTCACAGGGTCACCGTATACCTGTGGTGGCTACTTTTGCAACACCTCCTGCTTCAAACCTATCTTTGGTGTTAGTATGTGCTGCTGCATTGTGCAGATGGGTAGAAGTGCTGGCACCTGAGTCCTTTTTATGCCCATGTTTGCGGCTCCTGACAATTTTGTGATGGAGGTGGCACGGGATTGGAATGATGATCGTACGTCATCAATTCCCAACAGCATTGTGGGCTATCGCCCACACTTTCAGAAAGGGTTACTGCCTGGCCCTGCCAACCCTCTGCAGTGTGTGCCTCCGGTTCCTCCTCATCGCAGACGCACTTATAAATCGACATCAAGGTGGTGTGGCATGAGGGCAGCTGAATGCTGCGCAGGGAATATTTTGTGTGCGCTGTGGACGCAAGGTGGTGCGGGGGGGTTGGGCAGCATGTAACCAGGAGAAGAGGCAGTGGTGTCACCCGCAGGCAGTGATTGTCCTTGGTTGCAGGTAGTGTGGTGCTTAGCTAAGATGTGCCAGCGCGTGTGCCTTGCTAATGAGGGTTTGTCCGAAGTAATTTGTTAGAGGGGTGACACCAGACTCTTGCCCCCATTTTGGCTTAATAGTGGGACCTGGGAGCCTCAGATGCAGCCATGCATGCTGCCCCTGCCCTTCCCTATCCGTTTCTGTGGTGTTTCCATGACTTTCTGATGTTTTCTGGTGTTTGACATGTCATTACCTATGCGGAGTCACATACAAAAATGCTTGATTTTAATGGGGTTCATTACTCGAAACGAGCTCTCGAGCATTGCAAAAAGTTTGACTCGAGTACCGAGCACCCGAGCATTTCAGTGCTCGCTCATCTCTAGTGGGAAGCGATCTATTTAGCTTCTCCTAGTGCATGAATGCCTAATGACTATCAGCATGTCCTTTTATGTATGTTTGGCGTCGCTGCAGGTACGCAGGGCAGTGCTGTTCAGCTGAAGGGTGTCTGCATTACATTATGGTCTCACTGTGATCAGGGGAGCATCAGATCCCTTCATGTTATCATCAGACACATTCACTGCTGTATGTTTTATGGACATAATGTCCAGTATTATTTACTGATGCAGACAGTACGGCAGCCATTGTCATCAGATAGTCCAGTCCTGCATTCAGATGTAATATGTCTGCCAGCTGGATACAAGAGGCAGCAGACTGGCAGTGGTAACGGACGGGCACAGTGTCTCATTGGCATCATGCTGTCAGTTAGGTGGGTAAAATCCCTTTATCTGTTTAGGTTAGCAGGGAAGCCGCCCGTCAACGCGGTTACTGTGGGTGATTCATCAGGATGGTTGTGCTGCCTAAAGAATGATTATCGTTGCTTCAATGCTACAACTGGCATATATGAGAAGCTCATGCTTTCCTATGGGTTCCTTCACACATACGAAGTAGGTCCGGCGATATGCACGTGACTTGTGAGGTTTTGTAGCCCATGTTTCCCTATGGAACCTTCCTCTCTGTTGCATCGCATCACACAAAAATGCGGTTTTCATGCAGTGCGGTGTAACTTTTACAGTGGGGAATCCTTTTGTCAAACCTAAAGTAAGCCCCTAGTGCAGAAAAACCTAAAAAAATAGACATACATCACCTTAGACGTGCGGTCAGCCGGCCGCAGCTTCTCCCCGGGTCCTGGCACTGATCTGCTTCTTCTCTTCTGACCGGAGATTGAAATATCCCTGCCTTCTGGAAGCACTGGCTGTGATTGGCTGATGCTTAGCCAATCACACCCAGTGCTCGATGAATGGCTGTGATTGAACCGATCACACCATCTCACGGAGCAGTGAGGTCATATCGCTGTGATTTTCTTGTGGCGATGCCGTGTGGCCCGTATGAACAAGGCCTTAAGCTAACAGACAGCAGCCTCACCGTCTGCAAAACGTTTAGTAAAGAGATGGGAAGACAGGGACAAGGTGCAGACTTATCTACCTGTGTCTCCACCCCCCTCCAATCTCTAACTAGGGGTATGTCTCTTCTGCGCCAACCCGCATGTACTAACTGAGTTTCGGCCAGTATCTCCGTAATGCCCCGATATCTTGTTAGTCCCACGCATGCGCAGACTCCTGGGCTGTCCGATCCAGGACGCTGTGATACTACCTGCTTTCCACACATGCGCTGTCACTCTCCATCAGGTACTGATTGCAAAATACTGCGATTCTGCAGGGTGTGGCGTACGTATACTTGGTGGTACCCGCTGTGCAGCCTGTGACACCTATTTGCCAGTAATGCCTACAAAGTAGCCTCAGTGGCCAATATGTCTCATAACATCCACTCAGATCCACAGGGAGCCAAAGATTATAGCGCCGGTCACTTACCTAAGTAAATCATATTAGATATGGGACCTGGTGTTACAGCGCAGATATAATCGATGTTACTTGATCTGCGGTAACGGAAAACATCAAATACCTGATTGAAGATATGCTACTGTATGAAAGTAAAGAACAAAGAATGCCATTAAAACATCCCTAAATCATTGTCCCAATGATGTATATGGAGGTATGTGCATGCACAAGTCGATGAACTTGTTATCTGACCACATCGGTACCGATCTGATGACCTTGTTGCCAGGTGCCAAATTGGTAGATATGGAAGCCCATGATGAGGAGATTTTGCATTATCTATCAATAGCATGAAATCACTCCATGTTATGTCAAGACACCTCCAGTGAGAATCAATGAATTCTACTTTATTATGACCGTTGCCAACTCTTATACAGAAAGAATGGGCGTATCTAAATGTTGCCTGGTACAAAGATTAGTGTTACGTAGCTTACTGTTACAAAGGTGAAAATACTTATTGATCACAAGACTTATTGACATCTACCAAATATTCTCAAAGCTCTTAAGGCCCGTCTCAGACATAGAAATGACCTAAGTCAGGATATTGCTGCTGCATTAGACAACATTTCTACAATAGTTGTGTGTCTTCTCTGTTAACATAGCTCAGCCTTATTTAATTTGTCTGTTGACTTCTTATCTTAAAATCCTAGTTCCCGGCACTACAAAGCATAGGTTTTAGTCTTCTATTTAAGGGTCAACAGTCCAATACAAGGTAAGAAGCATACACTTATTGCATTCTGAAACTTAACACTTTATATTCCATGACATTTCCCCCTTTTCTTTCTTATCTTGTCCCAGAACAACAGTAAACATTTGAGGTACTTCAGTCCATCCTAGTGATGTCTGCCAGCCTTTATATTACATTTCACTATTGTTCTGACCAATACAAGAATGATCCTAGCCGGGTGAACATAAGAGCTGGGCTTACATACCATTTTGTGCTATCATAGTGGGTATCAGCTTTTTAGCAGATTTTGCTAATATGCGGCGTATACAAGATACTACACAACAACCTACTACTACAAAAGCAATTACTATAATAGTCAAAGTGGTAAGAAGAGACGTGATCCAAGCACTCCATTGTCCAAAAATGTCCTCCAACCATGAAGTAAATGGATCATAAACACCAGAACTTTTTCCCGTAAGTTCAATAGATAGACTTAGAAGTCCGTGCAAAGCTTTAGTCACTGATCCGTCCGGAGCCGTGTTGTTGGGGATGTGGGTGCAGCATGAATCCCCAATCATCTTGCAGACTCCTCCTTTCTCTGCTAGGAACATGTCCAAAGCAAGAAGGTTCTGGATGGCCATAGAGGATGTTGAGCCTAGTTGTTCCACTAATCCTGGTATGGCATCTCTGGTGTCGTTTACAAATCTCTGTTGATTATAATTTATATAATTAATCCAATCAATATTTTTATTAATTGTGCACCAAGGACGAAAGACAGATTAAATTCCTCCTGCAATCTGGTTTCTGACTTTAAACTCATTTTGCACTCCCCTGGGTACCCCTATTTTATCAATATAAATACCTGAATCAAAAAGATCCACCAGGTAGATTATATAACAGTCCACGCAGAGATTATTTATGCCCTGATGGGGGTGCCTTTGTGTGTCCTGTCCACCAAGCTGGGAACAGCTGAAAGGGGAGGAGTACCTTTGTAGGTGCGCACTTACCTTTCCAAAATTTGGGCAGGGTTGCACGCATCCTACTATCACCACAAATCCACCAGACATCCTGCAATGGAGGTAACATATATTCAAATTGAACCTGTAATTGAGGAAAGTATAGGCCTAGACGAGGGGCCGGACAAAACAGAATGTCATAAGGACTGAGACCTGTCTGTTTGGTGGTCGTGTGTCTTATTGACAAGAGAGACAAGGAAAGACACTCAGGCCAAGGTTTATTCAATTTGGTCATTGCTTTTAAAATTTTCTTATTTAATTTTTTTTCTCTGGTCTCATTCAGCCTCTCTACTCCCCCACTGCTTTGAGGATGGTAGGGTGTGTGGAATGCCTGTTCTATGCCTAACATCCCAGCTATCTCACTAAAGGGAGCACCACGGTCACTCTCAGTGGTTTCTGCGACACCAAACCTACAGACCACTTCAGAAAGAAGCTTTTTGGCTGTATTTTTGGCATTAGTCGCAGAAACGGGGTAAGTCTCCAGCCAGAGAAGAGAGCAATACATACAAGGACGTATTGAAACGGTCCAGATTTCATGAAGTTGTATGTAGTCAATCTGCAACCTCTGGAAGGGGTACAAGGGCCTAGGAGTGTGTTTAGAAGGGGTTTTCACTGTCCTACCTGAGTTGGACAATGCACAAGTCATACATCCCTGAGCATAAGAGACAGCAACTACCGAAAAACCGGACGCATACCAATACCTGGAAACAAGATCACACATTGTAGTTTTGAGGCATGCATGAGGTCATGTATTATGGAGGCTAGCACTGGAAACAAGGCTCTTGGAAGACAAGGCTTCCCGTGAAGTGTCCACATGCCACTGGAATCTGAAGTGGCTCCATTTTCTTACCAACCTGACACTTCATGGGAAGATGCTTGTTTCTGAAAAGACAAAAGAAGATGTTGTCAGACATTTAGCGATGGTGACATGTCATCTTCTTCTTGGCAGGTGGCCAGAACTGCTGGTGTGAAGGGTAGCAGGGCTGCTTCTTTGGTTGCTTGGTCTGCCAAGACATATCTAGAGTCCGTGTAAATGTTAGCTGTCTTGTGCCAGCATACAGGGGTGTGTAAGGGCCTGCAGTTCAGCTTGTTGGGCTGAGACGTGTGCAAGTAATGACTGTTGATGAAGGACAGGGGTCTGTGTGGTGACCGCATATTCAGTGTGAAATTGTCCATCTACAGCATACCTGGAGCCATCAACGAACAAGGTAAAATCGGGATTAAGTAGTGGAGTGTCCTTGATGGAATCAAACCCAGAAGTTTCCATCTGCATGAGCTGGGCGCAGTTGCGAAGTTCTTCTTGAGTCGCTTGCTCAGTGTCATCCTGTTCCGGTAAAAGAGTAGCTCGATTCAAAGTCTGACAGCGGGTGATGGTAACGTTGGCAGGCATCAGGAGGGCACCTTGGAGTCTCAGGCAACGGGCTGCAGACAAGTAGTTGGGCTGAACCTGTGTTAGAATGGCAGAGATATCATGCGGTGCTAACAGTTGTACCTCATGATCCAGAACTAGGTCTGCTGACTTGTCCAACATCCTGGAGACTGTCGCTACTACTCGTAGAGAGGAAGGTGATCGTCGGGCGACGGGGTCTAACCTGCTGGAGTAGTAGGCTGCGGGTCGTTTGTGCCCTCCATGCTGCTGTGTGTCCATTCTTCTCATTGCAGTAGAGCCTGAAGGATTTGTTGTAGTTGGGCAGGCCCAGGGCTAGGGCTGCCAAGAAGGCTACTTCTGTAAGTTGGAAGGGTTCTTTCTTGAGGCAGTCATACAGTGGCTGCATCAGCTGCGAAGCATTCACAGTCCATGGTCTACAATAAGAAACAAGTCCTAGATAGGTACGTAGTTTAGAGACAGAAGCGGGTACCTTAATGTCCATTACGGCAGATTTACGATGCTGGGTGAGATGACGAGCTCCTGACGTGAGACAATGTCCAAGAAAAGTCACAGATGAACAACCAAACTGGAGCTTCTTCTTTGACGCCTTACATCCGTTATTTATAAGGAACTGAAGAGAAACTGAAGCTTCTACGCATGTGGCTTTGTCTGGAGCACAGAGCAAAAGGTCATCAACGTATTGTAACAAAACAACAGCCTGTGATTCAGGATGCCAGCCTTCCAACACTTGGCCCATGAGCTGTGAGAACAGGGAGGGTGATATCTGAGCTCCCTGCAGCGTCACCACCCAGGTATATTGTTTGCCTATGTGTGAAAGCAAACAAATACCTACTGTCTTTTATACAGAGGGATAGAGAAATACATGGCAATGGGATTCTTGGTTTCAACCTAACCTAAACTGGTGGTACTGCTAGTCTGCCTATATCTGATGTCCCCTCACTCCAAAGGCGAGTCTGGAACTTGTAAGCATTGTTCCAGCTCCTCCTCTGACAACAAAGGTGTGCATAAGGCTATAGGGGTTTCTGAAGACTGACAACATGCAGCTAGTATACAGATTTCTTTCTCTGCTAACTGACCTGTGATTTTAACCGACCCATCCTCCCTGAACTCTAAGAGGTGTGGATTTTCTGCAGCAAATCGGCTCCTAATAGGTTGAGAGGAGGGGTTTCACTAACCAACAATCGAGTAGTCAGAGAATAATTGGTTGTGAACTTCACTTCCATTGGCTTAGACAAAGGAGTATCTTTTGGTGTTCCATCTACTCCTACACATAAAAGACTTTGTTTACTGATGTCACTCTCTTTGACACGTCTGCTGTGTATTACACTAGTGGCTGCTCCAGTGTCTACCAGAAAGGGGAGAGGACCTTCTAAACCTACAGTCAGAGACAATAGGTACTGGGCCCCTTCTGGATTAGCTAACTTGCAAAGGGTAGACGTCATCAATGAGTACAGACACTGGATTACCTGTTTCCTAATGGTCAGAGGAGGATGGTCTGGATTTGAACAGTCCATTCTGAGCCTTAGGAGGTGCCCTACATTGTCTACGCATGTGGCCCTGTTTGCCACAGTTCTAGCAAATGATAGGTTTACTAGTACCGTGGTACAGTAGCCTAGCTCCAAACTGCTGACAACCAGAATCCTAGACAAACATTTTTCTGCTGATTCTGTCTTCTCCTGCCTAACATCATGCAAGGTAACTCCTAACTCTGTCATATACTTTGAAGCCCAATCTTTCAGATGAAGTAGGAACGTAGCCCCTGAACCTGACACCTTAGGGTCAGGTGGTGGATTAAATTCCTCCATCATCAAAGGGAAGAAGAAGTGATCAGCCTTATGTCTGTCCACTTCTTCTAGGTCTTTATAACAGCAGTCATAAACTCCTGCTAACTGTAGACAAGCTCTATAGAGCCCCATGGGTTGTTTCTCAGGATCTGTCAATTGTTAGTAATATTATCTTTCTCATTCTGTACTTACTGACACCATAATTTTCAATCCTTTCTTCTATCTTCCCTTTAGCAACCAGGCGGGCACATCTGTCCCAGTCTTCAGCTGCCTCCAGGAGTTTAGCATCTTTAAAACTACCTTTATATTCTATCATTGCATTTGACCACAGACGGGGACTAAGGATCCCGTGTCTGGTGTCTTGTTTCATGATAGACATCAAAGCCTTCCATTCTTTAGCTATCTCTTTACCTTCCATATTCCTTACTATGTTTTTGGCCATTGTCCATTCTGACTCATCCAAGGTGGCTTTCTTAGACCATCCATTACCCATGTTTCACTGGTACTCTATATGGGTTTTTAATAAGCTTTTTCCTCCTTATTTGAGGAGAGGGTAACCCCGTCTGAGGATATCATGTCGACTATGGCAAGAGATTCTTGTCACAAATCAGACACTTTTCCTACAGACAACATACAGTACAAGTGTCCCCGCTGCGTGACCCTAAAAACTCAGACTTCACAGTGCAAGACCCACTTAAACCATATACACAGGTGTTCCCACTGCGTGACCCTAAAAACTCAGGCTTCACATTGCAGGACCCACCTAAACTAGCGGTTCCTCGTCAGAGACCGGAACACGTTACCAGTAGATTAGGGAACTTAGATCATAGAATAGCCACACTAGGACAATTATCCAACCTATTGATATTATTATGGCCTTAAACACACTGAGTTACACATTCATTCAAACCTAGACAACGAGACAGCTTATTTGACAGGGTCCTTGTCATAAAAAATAGACCGAGTTTAGACCTTAAATGAACCACTCAATATAAATGAACGCACTTACCCAACTTTGAGCAGACAGAATCACAGAGACACAATGAGGGATAAGAATAACAGTTTCTTACCAGCCGGCTTTGTCCTGATTACGGGTCTGTGCATTCTGTCTGTTCGAGAGTAAGTCGGGTCAGAGGTTCTGGTCACACTCGGCCCCTGCTTTCGGGCGCCAGCTGTTATCTGACCACACCGGTACCGATCTGATGACCTCGTTGCCAGGTGCCAAATTGGTAGATATGGAAGCCCGTGATGAGGAGATTTTGCTAGCATTATCTATCAATAGCATGAAATCACTCCATGTTATGTCAAGACACCTCCATGAGAACTCAATGAAATTCTACTTTATTATGACCATTGCCAACTCTTATACAGAAAGATGAGTGCGTATCCAAATGTTGCTTGGTACAAAGATTAGTGTTACGTAGCTTACTGTTACAAAGGTGAAAATACTTATTGATCATAAGGCTTATTGACATCTACCAAATAGTCTCCAAACTCTCAAGGCCCGTTTCAGACATAGAAATGACCTAAATCAGGATATTGCTGTTGCATTAGACAATAGTTCTGCTATCGCTGTGTGTTTTCTCTGTTAACATAGCTCAGCCTTATTTAATTTGTCTGTTGACTTCTTATCTTAAAATCCTAGTTCCTGACACTACAAAGCACAGGTTTTAGTCTTCTATTTAAGGGCCAATAGTCCAATACAAGGTAAGAAACATACACTTATTGCATTCTGAAACTTAACACTTTATATTCCATGACAAACTAGTCTGCAGATCAGCGGCAGGAGACATCCACTAGGCATTAATAAGCCACAAAGCATCTCTTCTCATATGGGCCTCAGCCATCTACACATCCTCGTGTAACAGTAGAAAGAACCGGATGTATTCAACAATATTTATGCAGACATCTCTCTCATGCAGAGGGTAAGTATAGATGTAGAAACAGGAGAAGTAAATACCAGGATGCCTCCATTACTGCAATAGACATGTAAGCCCCAGGAGGGGGTTATCACTCGTAGATGATCAGTTTACATGAAGATACATTAGATTTACTTATAGCAAATCGACACAACCTTAGAAAATAAGATCCATATAACATTATCAGAATGATGGCTAGATGAACCGTACAGATGAGAACCTCATCAACATGTGATCTCAAACCCAACAAAGGAAGTCAGGAGTGATTGGTGGAGAAATGGACCCCTGATCATGTGTGTGTGTATATATATATATATATATATATATATATATATATATATACATACAGGATATAGAGGAGCAACCGCACATAACTAGATCTTAAATGAAGGTTGAAAAAAGAAAGATGTCCATTGAGGCCCCTAGGTGAGCAGGATCCCATCTGTAGATCCAAGCGCTTTCTTTTCTCAGGAGTTCAGTACCCTGAAATATAACCGTATCAGGGTCGTTGTAATGACAGTTAGGTACATGAATCGCTCGGCTCGTGTGTTCTTCCCTTCCTATATTCCCAATATGGGCCAGAATCCGTCGTCTCAGCTGTTGTCTCGTCTTCCCAATACAGTCAAGGGGACATGGGCAGTTGCCAGATACATTACTCCACCTGACCTACGGTTCATAAATTCTCTTATATCATAACATATACTCATTGAGGAGCTTCTAAAGGTAGATATGTGAAGGCGAAGCATCTGTTAATTGGGTCAGACGCTAGCCACGTTGATGTTAAAGATTCCTGTACAAAGTGGCTATGTACAAGACGGTCCCGCAGATTGCGGCCTCTTCTGTAGGTGATCATCAGTCGCTCCAAGAGACATAGGGCCAAATCCTTATCTCTTGGCAAGACATTCCAGTACTTCTCGATCGTTCCCCTCACTTCCTTAGCATGATCATCAAAAGTCCAAATTCTACCTACAAACTTACTGTTGTTCTCTTTGCGTTTGGGATTTGCAGCCAAAATCATCTCTCTCTTGATGTTGTCCACTGCACTAAGAGCCTGGGCCGTAATTTCTCTAGGGTGCCCCCTATTGGCAAATCTCTCAATGATCTCATCGGCTTTTTCTCTGTATTCAGTGTCACTGGAGCAATGTCAACAAATTATTCGTTGCAGTGGGTTTTCTGAACACGGTGGTCTCTAAGACGCCCGTTCCTTTTTTTTGTTATACGGAGATCCAGGAAGGTCAAAGTACAGGGATTAATCTCAGCAGTGAAAAAAAGGACAAGTTTGTTGATATTCAGGTGTTTCACAAACTTATAAAAGTCGTCTGTCCGTCCTAACCATAGGATAAAGACATCATCAATGTAATGGATCCAAAGATCCCCCTTCACTGTCCAGCACTTGTTACTCTTGTTGTACACACATTTCTCCTCCCACCAGCCCAGGTTGGCTACATGGGGCCACATGGGCTCCCCATGGCCATCCCCCTGAGTGGGTGGAAGATTTTCCCATCAAACAGGAAATAACTGTGTTCCAAAATGAATGAGAGGAGTTGGACCAACAGCTCATTATGTGCCGCATACTGTGTGCCCCTGTGATTTAAGTAATAGGCTATTGCCTTAATACCTCCAGAAAGCAGGATGGAACTGTAGAGCGACTCAACATCAAGACTAACAAGTTTAACTTCCAATGAAATAGAGATGCCTGCAAGGCCTCTGAGTACCTCTGTGGTGTCTGTAATGTACGAGGGCAAAGCCTCAATGAATGGCCTCAAGATGGTATCCAAATATATGCTCACACCTTCCGTCAGATTTCCAATCCCCGAAACAATGGGCCTGCCCTTTGGAGGTAAGAGGCTTTATGGACTTTGGGCAAGCCGAAGAACGTGGCTATCTGCGACTCTTGGGGACAAACGAATGAAAATTTCTTCTTATTAATTAGATGTTCCTCCTTAGCAGGTAGCAAGATCTCCTTCACGGTCTTCAAGAAGAGATCTGTAGGGTTCTGTGTCAATCTAGAGAAGTTGTTAGTGTCCTTCAACATTTTCATGCACATATCTCTATATGCATTGCAGTCCAACATGTAGATGTTTCCCTCTTTATTAGAGGGTTTTATGGACACATCACTCTCAATTTGAATAAGCGCCTTCTTATCCATTCAGGTATTTATAGCCAACAGTAGCGGAGCTCATTACATACAGATATATACAGCTACCACTAGAAGGAGCACAATACATACAGATATATACAGCTACCGCTAGGGGGAGCTCACTACATGCAGCCACCGCTAGGGGGAGCTCACTATATACAGATATATACAGTCACCACTAGGAGGAGCTCAATACATGCAGATATATACATCCACCACTAGGGGGAGCTCACTACATAGAGATATATACAGCCACCGCTAGGGGGAGCTCACTATATACAGATATATACAGCCACCACCATAGGGAGCTAACTACATACAGATATATACAGCCACCACTAGGGGGAGCTCACTACATACAGATATATACATCCACCACTAGCGGGAGCTCACTATATATGGATATATATAGCCACCACTAGGGGGAAGCTCACTACATACAGATATATACAGTCACCACTAGGGGGAGCTCACTACATACAGATATATATAGCCACCACTAATGGAAGTCACTACATACAGATATATACAGTCACCACTAGGGGGAGCTCACTACATACAGATATATACAGCCACCACTAGGGGGAACTCACTACATACAGATATATACATCCACCACTAGCGGGAGCTCACTATATATGGATATATAGAGCTGCCACTAGAGGGAGTTCACTACACACAGATATATACAGCCACCACTAGGGGAGCTCACTACATACAGATATATACAGTCACCACTAGGGGGAGCTCACTGCATACAGATATATACAGTCACTACTAGTGGGAGTTCACTACATACAAATATATACAGCCACCACTAGGAGGAGCTCACTACATACAGATATATACAGCCACCACTAGGGGGAGCTCACTACATAGAGATATATACAGCCACCACGATGGGGAGCTCCCTGCATACAGATATATACAGTCACCACTAGGGGGAGCTCACTACATACAGATATATACAGCCACCACGATGGGGAGCTCCCTGCATACAGATATATACAGTCACCACTTGGGGGAGCTCACTACATACAGATAAATACAGCCACCACTAGGACGAGTTCATTACATACATATATGCAGCCACCATTAGGGGGAGCTCACTACATACAGATATATACAGACACCACTAGGGGGAGCTCACCACATACAGATATATACAGCCACCACTAGGGGGAGGTCACTACACACAGATATATACAGCCACCACTAGTGGGAGCTCACTACATACAGATATATACAGCCACCACTAGGGGGAGCTCACTAAACACAGATATATACAGCCACCACTAGTGGGAGCTCACTACATACAGATATATACAGCCACCACTAGGGGGAGCTCACTAAACACAGATATATACAACCACCTCTAGGGATCGCTCACTACATACAGATATATACATCCACTACTAGAGAGAGCTCACTACATAGATATATATATATATATATAGCCACCACCAGGGGGAACTCACTACATACAGATATATACAGCCACCACTAGAGGGAGCTCATTACATACAGGTATATACAGCCACCACTAGCAGGCGCTCATACAGATATATACAGCCACTACTAGAGGGAGCTCACTACATACAGATATATACAGTCACCACTAGTGGGAGCTCACTACATACAGATATATACAGCCACCACTAGGGGGAGCTCATTACATACAAATATATACAGCCACCACTAGCAGGCACTCATACAGATGTACACGGCTCCTGCTGCTACATTCATGTCAAAGAGAAATGCCTTCCTCCCGTGTTTTGTGCCTCGTCTTCCTCCCTCATCTGATCACATCTTTCTCTTGCCAGGTGTTTGCCGTAAAGCCTCTCCGTGGACGCATATGGTGGATTTCCCGGGGAACTTCACGGAGATCTCAGTGAACAGTTCTGTGGTCGTCTCCTGTCAGACGGGATATAGGAAGAAGAATATCACACTGCAGTGTCGGGAGAAGTCCGGGCAGTTCCTCCTGTCCCCAGCAGATGGCGACACCCCTTGTGTCGGTGGGTTCTGCTCTTGTATTCTTCTTGCAGAATATTTCATCAATTTCTTGTTTCATCAGCAGAGGGAAGGGGGGGGGGGGGGGGGTTAATAAATGGTTCATACTCTGAGTGGGGCCACAGGGTTCAGTATTAGGCCCCGTTCTATTCAATATATTTATCAGTGATCTTATAGGGGGGCTGCACAGTAAAATATCAATATTTGCAGATAACACAACACTATACAATATAATTAATACAAAGGAGAACAATGTGCAGCTACAAATGGACCAAGATAAGTCAGGGGCTTGGGGGGGGGGGGGGGCGGGAATGTCAAATGAAGTTCACTGTGGATAAATGTAAGGTTCTGCACATGGGCAGGAGAAACGGATGTTACCAATATACACTAAATGGGGTACAGCTAGGGAAAAGACCTGGGGGTACTAGCAGACTGTAGATGTAACAGGAGTAGCCAATGCCAGTCAGCTGCTGCAAAAGCTAATAAAGTCTTGGGGTGCATTAAAAGAGGTATAGGGGCGAGAACATTATCCTCCCACTATATAAGGCACTTGTCAGGCCCCACATGGAATACTGCGCACAGTTCTGGTCACCGGTGCTCAGGAAAGATGTTACAGTATTGTAGGGGGTTCAAAGAAGGGCAACTAAACTAATACATGGAATGAAGGGACTGGAATACCCAGAGAGGCACCAAAACTGGGATTATTCACCCCGGAAAAAAGACGGCTAAGGGGCGACCAAATAACTGTATAAATCCATGAGGGGACGATACAAGGATCCCTGCCAGGATCTGTTTATACCCAGGACTGCGACGGTAACAAGAGGGCATCCGCTACGTTTAGAAGAATGCAGGTTTCATCACCAAGACAGAAAAGGGTTTTTTACTGTAAGAGCAGTGAGACTGTGGAACTCTCTGCCTGAGGACGTGGTGATGGCAGGATCCATAGAGGAGTTTAAGAGGGACTTGATGTCTTTCTAGAGCGGAAGGATATTACAGGATATAAATCTAAGGGTAATTGTTAACCCTTTGCAATCCAATTTTGGATTCAGGGTTTCCTAGGGGGCTTTCTCTTTCTGCCATTATACAATGGCACCATCTGCTGGCTAGAGCCAGTCCTGCTTTATGGGACATCCGGAGAGGCCCTCCGACAACAAAGCTGTCAGTAATGTACAGTAAGAATACCCTGACGGACATTTTCCGTCGGCTGAGCTGTACAGGCTTTAATCAGAATGTCTTTAGACATCAGACAGTGGATTGGAAAGGGTTAATCCGGGTATATAGGCAGGTAGGAACTATTAGGGGTTGGTCCAGGGAACAGTCTGATTGCCATTAGGGAGTCGGGAAGGAATTTTTTCCCCAAAAGGGCTAATTGGCGTCTGGCCTTGGGGTTTTTTACCTTGCTCTGGATCAACAACACAGGAGGATAAACAGGCTGGACTAGCTGGACAATGTCTTCATTCAGCCTTACGAACTATGTTCTATGTATAATAAAAGGAAAAAACTGCTTTGCTCTCCTCGGGAAAAAAAGAAGAAAATAACTTCAAGCGAATTTATTAAAAGTCAAAGAGCGACGCGTTTCGGCGCACTACAGTCGCCTTTTTCCAGCTCGATCATAAAAATACAATACAGGCTTACATTTATAGACATAAAACATACTCACATGCAGCGACCGGCTACGTAGACGCCGGAAACAATCAGCCGTGCTTAGAGCGGGGGGCAGGAGCGCTCCTCCCCATAGGACGCATACGTCATGATCGGCGTCAGCGTGAGGAGACGTCACATGGAGCGCAATAAGCATTCCATGTATTCAAATAAAACTTTATTCAGAGCCGTCAAAGAGACAAGAACACGGCACTCTACAAACCTCCCGTGACACACTCATATACCAGTGTCGTATCGGACCATCGTCAATCTAAAATAGTAATGAAATAATTCACAATTCATAACGACGAAATAAATGTAAAATCTAAATAAACATTAATAACCAATGATGTCATCGTGGGTGATAAAAATTCAAACCCTTGCGCATTGATAAATCAATAAATGATCGCGCTACTAAACAAAGAGCGCTCTGGAATACAGTGATTTAAACTGCACATTACAATTTAAGAAGAGATGCTGAATCTTCTCTAATACTTCATTAAGGCCAAATAGGGTCAGGCTGTTCAGCCGATGGATCCGGTGCATTTCTTTTTTTCTTAATGTACTGATGGATTTCACAGATACATTCCAGTGGTGACAATCATATCGGAAAAGTCACCTTTTGGCTGCATTCCCACTAACGTATATCGGCTCGGTTTTCACGCCGAGCCGATATACGTTGTCCTCATGTGCAGAGGGGGGAGGATGAAGAGCCAGGAGCAGGAACTGAGCTGCCTCCCCCTCTCTGCCTTCTCTCCGCCCCTCTGCACTATTTGCAATGAAAGGAGGTGGGACAGGGGTGGGGCTAAGTTATGCTGAATTGGCCCCGCCCCCACCCCACCTCTACCCATTGCAAATAGTGCAGAGGGGTGGAGAGGAGGCAGAGAGGGGGCGGGAGCTCAGTTCCTGCTCCTGGCTCTTCCATCCCCCCCCCCTGCATACGAGGACAATGTATATCGGCTCTGCGTGAAAACCGAGCCGATATACGTTCGTGTGAATCCACCCTTATGAACATCATTGAAATGTTTTGACAGACTGTGCGCTCGCAGCTTATACTTTATGTTTAACCGGTGGTTGTTAATGCGTGTTTGTAACTTATTGATGGTTCTGCCGAGATATTTTAGTTTACAGGGACATTCAATGAGGTAAATTACTTGCGAAGTATTGCATGCCATATGTTGTAAAATAGGGATTTTAATTTGATTATAATCAACATCGGTTCTTTTATGTGCAATGACGGCGCAGCATTTGCCTTTATTATGGGAACATTTGTAACTACCTAATTTTTTAGAGCCGGTGGGTTTTAGTTTTCTTCTTTTTTTATCCGGATTTGAAGGGGCGATGAGATTCTGTAATAAAATATTTCTTTTAAAAATTAGCGATGGATTTTTATCTAGATCTCCTGATAAAAATCTGTCATTTAGCAGGATCGGCCAATGTTTTTTTTAAAAATGCTTCTAATTGAAGCATTATCATTATTATACCGAGTAATTAAAGAAGGGTTTTTATTTTTAAAACTTTTTAAATTATTTTTAGAGGAATTTTTTACCAAATTTGTAGCAACATTATCATTAGTGACTAATTTACTGAACGCATCGTCTATAATTTGTGATGAATAATTTTTTTCTTTAAAACGTTTTTTTTAAATAAAGCCTGTTCTTGGAAATCAGAATCTAGGGGACAATTGCGCCGTATGCGTTGCAATTGACCGTAGGGAATATTTTGTTTCCAGTGCCTCCCATGGCAACTACGGAAATCAAGGTAGGAGTTTTTATCCACTTTCTTAAAATGAGTTTTAGTTATTATTTTAGAATTATCGTGCATTAAAACTAAATCTAAAAATATAATATAATCCCGGGTAAAAGTACTCGTAAACATTTAATTATGATTATTACTATTAAGACCATCAATATATGCATTAAGACGAGCTTCAGACCCTCCCCATGTAATTAAAATGGCGTCAATAAATCTTTTATAAAAAATAATATTAGTATCAGAAATGTAATTTTTTTCGAAATTACCCATAAAAAAATTAGCTAAAGCCAGCGGAAATTTACAGCCCATTGCTGTCCCGAGTGACTGTACATAAAAAGTGTTTTTATATAAAAAATAATTATTTTTTTAAATAAAATCAATAGCTTTTAATAAAAACGTTTTTTGGCTCGGGGGCATTAAAACAATTATTAACAGCTAAAAGGCCTAGATTCTGGGGGATATTAGAGTATAATGACTCCACGTCTAATGTACAAAAAATATAATCCTCTTGCCAAGTAAAATCATTAATTAAATTAAGTAAATGGCCCGTGTCTCTCAGGTGGGTTGGAAGAGATAAAACGTATTTTTGAAGGAATCTATCGGTATGTTCGGCCAATCTGCTCGTGATGGAATTTACTCCGGCTATGATTGGCCGTCCCGGGGGATCTAATTGGATCTTATGTGTTTTTGGCATATGATACATAAATGGAATATGGGGTTCGATAGAGGTAATATGTCGGCCCTCATTTTTAGTCAGTCCGTTTATTGAGATGCCTTCATCAATTAAAATGTTTAAATTATTTGTGATCTGATTAGTCGGGTCACTGGACAAAGTTTTATATGTATTAATATTATTTAAAATATCTAAATTTACTCGGTCATAACGTTCGTAATCCATTAAAACTACCCCCCCCCCCCCCATTATCGGTGCGTTTAATAACTAGATTACAATTATTACGGAAATCGTATAAAACATTTTTGTCTTTAAATTACCGGCTTCACATAATTTAGTAAAATGGTTTAACATATTATAATAAAAGGACTCTAAAAGGGACCCTTTATTTCGGTTGGGTAAAATTTTCTTTTTAGGTTTTAAATCTGCCGGGATCGGGTCGGTAAGAGCAAAGTCTGTAAAAGCTTCGCTCGCTGAACCTTCTCATTAATAATATAATACTTATTCAGTGTAATTTTACGTAAAAACTGGTTTAAATCAATAAATAATTCAAATAAATTACATTTTGCGGAAGGACAAAACGAAAGTCCTTTACTTACAAGATCAAACTCATTTTTTAAGAACACGTGACTAGATAGGTTACATATACCTTCTGTAGCGGCTAATTGGGGACTAATTTCCGTGTCCGGATCGAGACTGTTTTTTGTTGTTTTTTATTAAATCTTTTACCTCTCCTTTTGCCTCTCCTCCTAGGGAATTTTTGGGGGGGTTTAGAATGGAAGGTTGAAAGAAGTGTACTATCTTTGATCGTGTTACAGGGGGTGTGGTCAAATTTATTGTTTTTTTCTTTTTATGGGTACTGTTTTGGGGTTCAGAGAGGATATTAAGTTTGTTATGTTACTATGTATGTTTTCTGTATATTATCCATACAGATATATATATCCACCACTAGGGGGAGCACACTACATACAGATGTATACAGCCACCACTAGGGGGAGCTCACTACATATAGATGTATATAGCCACCACTAGGGGGAGCTCACTACATACAGATATATATAGCCACCACTAGGGGGAGCTCACTACATACAGATATATACAGCCACCACTAGGAGGAGCACACTACATACAGATGTATACAGCCACCACTAGTAGGAGCTCCCTGCATACAGATATATACAGCCACCACTAGGAGGAGATCACTACATACAGATATATACAGCCACCACTAGGGGGAGCTCACTGCATACAGCTATATACAGCCACCACTAGACGGAGCTCACTGTATACAGCTATATACAGCCACCACTAGGGGGAGCTCCCTGCATACAGCTATATACAGCCACCACTAGGAGGAGCTCCCTGCATACAGCTATATACAGCCACCACTAGGGGGAGCTCACTGTATATAGATTGTAGCGGTGCATTACACAGACTGACTTGCAGAGTGTGCTAGTCAGGCATTCTAATACCTGCAAGAAGGAAAGAAAGGGTTAATACCCTAGTTGTAGCAAGAATTGGTTACAAAAGAGGCAGCCGTGCAGGAAGCATGGAGGAAAGACCAATGGAGCAGAGCTGAGGTGCTGCAGGCTGGGGGCCTAGCAGAGGCTGGAGTCTGACAGGGGCGACAACCCGGGACTCACACCCAACTGGGGTGCATATGGACTGTGTATATTGATGTTGGATGATATTGCTCTGTTTTGTGATTGTGGTGATGACAAATAAAGGCTGGCAGGAGCCAGATAAAGAAGTCCACATCTCCAGAGCAGTTTCTACACGTGTGATGTGCCATTTCCATGTGCAAGAGGTCGGCGATCCTCAGACAAATGTACCCCGGCTTGCTACAAGATATATACAGCCACCACTAGGGCAAGCTCACAACATACAGATATATACAGCCACCACTAGGGGGAGCTCACTACATACAGATATATACAGCCACCACTAGGGGGAGCTCACTACATACGGATATATACAGCCACCACTAGGGGGAGCTCACTACATACAGATATATACAGCCACCACTAGGGGGAGCTCATTGCATACAGATATATACAGCCACCACTAGGGGGCGCTCACTGCATACAGATATATACAGCCACCACTAGGGGGAGCTCACTACATACAGATATATACAGCCACCACTAGCAGGCGCTCATACAGATGTACACAGCTCCCATTGAACTCTATAATGAATCTGTCCCCTTGAGCTCCTGCTGCTACATTCATGTCACAGAGAAATGCCTTCCTCCCGTGTTCTGTGCCTCGTCTTCCTCACTCGTCTAATCACTTCTTTCTCTTGCCAGGTGTTTGCCGTAAAGCCTCTCCGTGGACGCATATGGTGGATTTCCCGAAGTACTTCACGGAGATCTCAGTGAACAGTTCTGTGGTCGTCTCCTGTCAGCAGGAATATAGGGAGAAGAATATCACACTGCAGTGTCGGGAGAAGTCCGGGCAGTTCCTCCTGTCCCCAGCGGATGGCGACACCCCTTGTGTCGGTGGGTTCTGCTCTTGTATTCTTTCTGCAGAATAATTCAGCAATTTCTTGTTTCATCAGTATTATGTACTGTTATTATCCATGCAAATATATATATATACAGCCACCACTAGAGGGAGCTCACTGCATACAGATATATACAGCGACCACTAGGGGGAGCTCACTGCATACAGATATATACAGCCACCGCTAGAGGGAGCTCACTACATACAGATATATACAGCCACCACTAGGGGGAGCTCACTACATACAGATATATACAGCCACCACTAGAGGGAGCTCACTACATACATATATATACAGCCACCACTAGGGGGAGCTCACTACATACAGATATATATGGCCACCACTAGAGGGAGCTCATTGTATACAGATATATACAGCCAGCACTAAGGGGAGCTCACTACATACAAATATATACAACCACCACTAGAGGGAGCTCCCTGCATACAGATATAGACAGCCACCACTAGGGGGGAGCTCAGTACATACAAATATATACAGCCACCACTAGAGAGAGTTCACTACATACAGATATATACAGCCACCACTAGAGAGAGCTCACTACATACAGATATATACAGACACCACTAGAAGGAGACCACTGCATACAGGTATATATATAGCCACCACTAGGGGGAGCTCACTTCATACACTTGTGTGTATATATAGCCACCACTAGGGGGATCTCACTACATACACTTGTGTATATATAGCCACCACTAGGGGGAGCTCACTACATACACTTGTGTATCTATAACCACCACTAGGGGTAGCTCATTACACACACATGTGTATTTATAGCTACCACTAGGGGGAGCTCACTACATACACTTGTGTATATATAGCCACCACCAGGGGGAGCTCACTGCATACACTTGTGTATCTTTAACCACCACTAGGGGCAGCTCATTACACACACAGGTGTATATATAGCTACCACTAGGGGGAGCTCACTACATACACTTGTGTGTGTGTGTGTATATATAGCCATCACTAGAGGGAGCTCACTACATACACTTGTGTATCTATAACCACCACCAGGGGGAGCTCACGGCATACACTTGTGTATCTATAACCACCACTAGGGGCAGCTCATTACACACACATGTGTATATATAGCTACCACTAGGGGGAGCTCACTACATACACTTGTGTATATATAGCCACCACCAGGGGGAGCTCACTACATACACTTGTGTATATATAGCCACCACCAGGGGGAACTCACTACATACATATTTATATATATATAAAGACGAAAGCCCTCACTGACTCACTCACTCACTCACTCACTGACTGACTGACTCGCCAAAAGTTCTCCAACTTCCCGATGTCGTAGAAACATGAAATTTGGCACAAGCATAGATTATCTCCAAAATAGGAAAAGTAATTGGGTCCCAACTCGATTATTCAATTTTAGCGCAAAAGAATTGGCGTCGAAACTTTACGTACATAGTCTAAATCTGTCACTTCCCAATATCATAGAAACTTAAAATTTGGCACGAGCATTAATTATGTCAGAAATAGGAAAAGCTAATGGGTCCCAACTCGAATATTCAATTCTATGCGCAAAAGAATTAGCGTCCAAATTTTACGTACGGAATCTAATTTTCTCACTTTCCGGTATCATAGAAAAGTGAAATTTGGCACGGGCATTGATTATGTCATAAATAGGAAAAGTTCATAGGTCCCAACTCGATTATTCAATTCTATGCGCAAAAGAATTAGCGTCCAAATTTTACGTACGGAATCTAATTTTCTCACTTTCCGGTATCATAGAAAAGTGAAATTTGGCACGGGCATTGATTATGTCATAAATAGGAAAAGTTCATAGGTCCCAACTTGATTATTCAATTCTAGCGCAAAAGAATTGGCGTCAAAATTTTACATGCGGAATGTTATTTTTTCACTTTCCGGTGTCATAAAAACGGGAAATTTGGCAGGAGCATTGATTATGTCATAAATAGGAAAAGCTAATGGGTCCCAACTTTATTATTCAATTCTATGCGCAAAAGCATTAGCGTCCAAATTTTACGTACAGAATGTAATTTTCTCACTTTCCGGTGTCATAGAAATGTGAAATTTGGCACGAGCATTGATTATGTCATAAATAGGAAAAGCTAATGGGTCCCTACTCAATTATTCAATTCTATGCGCAAAAGAATTAGCGTCCAAATTTTACGTACGGAATCTAATTCTCTCTATTCCCAGTGTCATAGAAACTCGAAATTTGGCACGAGCATTGATTATGTGATAAATAGGAAAAGCTAATAGGTCCCAACTCGATTATTTAATTCTATGCGCAAAAGAATTAGCGTCGAAATTTTACGTACGGAATGTAATTTTCTCACTTTCCGGTGTCATAGAAACGTGAAATTTGGCACAGGCATTGATTATGTCATAAATAGGAAAAGCTAATGGGTCCCAACTCGATTATTTAGTTCTATGCGCAAAAGAATAAGCGTCCAAATTTTACGTACGGAATGTAATTTTCTCACTTTCCGGTGTCATAGAAACGTGAAATTTGGCACGAGCATTGATTATGTCATACATAGGAAAAGCTAATGGATCCCGACTCGATTATTCAATTCTATGCGCAAAAGAATTAGCGTCCAAATTTTATGTACGGAATATAATTTTCTCACTTTCCGGTGTCATAGAAACGTGAAATTTGGCACGAGCATTTATTATGTCATAAATAGAAAAAGCTAATGGGTCCCAACTCGATTATTTAATTCTATGCGCAAAAGAATTAGCGTCCAAATTTTACGTACGGAATGTAATTTTCTCACTTTCCGGTGTCATAGAAACGTGAAATTTGGCACAGGCATTGATTATGTCATAAATAGGAAAAGCTAATAGGCCCCAACTCGATTATTCAATTCTATGCGCAAAAGAATTAACGTCCAAATTTTATGTACGGAATATAATTTTCTCACTTTCCGGTGTAATAGAAACGTGAAATTTGGCACGAGCATTGACTATGTCATAAATAGGAAAAGCTATTGGGTCCCAACTTGATTATTCAATTCTATGCGCAAAAGAATTAGCGTCCAAATTTTACGTACGGAATGTAATTTTCTCACTTTCCGGTGTCATAGAAACGTGAAATTTGGCATGAACATTTTTTTATGTCATACATAGGAAAAGCTAATGGATCCCGACTCGATTATTCAATTCTATGCGCAAAAGAATTAGCGTCCAAATTTTATGTACGGAATATAATTTTCTCACTTTCCGGTGTCATAGAAACGTGAAATTTGGCACGAGCATTGATTATGTAATAAATAGGAAAAGCTAATATGTCCCAACTCGATTTTTTAATTCTAGCACAAAAGAATTAGCGTCGAAATTTTACGTACATAATCTAAATCTCATACAGATGTACACGGCTCCCGTTGAACTCCATAATGAATCTGTCTCCTTTAGCTCCTGCTGCTACATTCATGTCACAGAGAAATGCCTTCCTCCCGTGTTCTGTGCCTCGTCTTCCTCACTCGTCTGACTACATCTTTCTCTTGCCAGGTGTTTGCCGTAAAGCCTCTCCGTGGACGCATATGGTGGATTTCCCGGAGAACTTCACAAAGATCTCAGTGAACAGTTCTGTGGTCGTCTCCTGTCAGCAGGAATATAGGGAGAAGAATATCACACTGCAGTGCCGGGAGGAGTCTGGGCAGTTCCTCCTGTCCCCAGCGGATGGCGATCATTGTACTGGTGAGGGCGGACTCAGGAGCTTTACCATTTTCTAGCACTCTATGCCTTTTTATAAACCTATCACCTCCTGCTGCCAAACTCAGAGGAAGCAGAGACACCCAGTTATAGTAGAGCTCTATGTGAGACACGCAGAAGGGTAACCACCATTCTTTACATTGCAGGCTGCATCCGGAGTACAAGTAGTTTACAGCCTATGACAAATATAATTGTGCTACAGTTTGGAGCTTATTTAATATTTTATTTACAACATCAACATAAAAGACACATATGTAGAAACAATTCCGTCTGCCTGCACCCACCACTAGAGGGAGCTCCCTGCATACAGCTAAATACAGCTACCACTACGTGAAGCTCCTTCTATACAGATAAACAGAACCACTATTAGGGGAGCTCACTGATTGCAGATATGTACAGCCACCGCTAGGGTGAGCTCTCTGTATACAGAAATATACAGCTATCACTAGGGGAGCTCACTACATACAGATATATACAGCCACCATGAGGGTGAGCTTACTGCATACAAATATATACAGCCACCACTAGGAGGAGCTCACTACATACAGATATATACAGACACCACTAGGTTGAGCTCACTACATGCAGATTCACACTTTTAGATAAAAAATCCAGCCCCGAAAAAGAAGTTGTCGTTCTTTTTCAAAACTCGGCATGCCGTTCCATCTTAGACTGATATACAAATAATTAGAGTTGTTGCGTGATTAGATTAATGGTTCCAGAGGCCCTAAAAGTGGTTCCGCCCTTGGCCTGTAAGAGGCTCACGGATGCTCCTTGTGTTGAGCTTATTGACCATTAGACGCCTCTACAACGCAGAGAAGAGTTGTCACCCTGTTACCAGAGTCTGAGAGGGGCGCATTATTGGGGTGTGAGAAGCTGGATGGTCGTATTGATGAATTTTTCCCACCGGTCATTCTTTCTAGACTGTTAGGAGGTGTTGGGACCAGTGGATGGGGGCTCACAAGGTGACCGGGCTTAGGATGCCCCCTACAGACCACCAGTAGAGAGGACCATCTGACCATACTGTTAGAAGGTGTTGGGACCAGTGGATGTGTGAGGGTACACAAGGTGACCGGACTCAGGACGCCCCCTACAGACCACCAGTAGAGAGGAGCGTCTGACCAAACTGTTAGGAGGTGATGGGACCAGTGCATGTATGAGGGCACACAACGTGACCGGACTCAGGACGCCCCCTACAGACCACCAGTAGAGAGGAGCGTCTGACCAGACTGTTAGGAGGTGATGGGACCAGTGCATGTATGAGGGCACACAACGTGACCGGACTCAGGACGCCCCCAACAGACTCACAAGTAGAGAGAGGATCTGATTGCCCGAGATTCACGAGGAGCGCCAACTGTTTTATTATCCGCCATCTAGAGACAGGTGACGCCATTGTTACACACCTGTGTCTGTAGGTACCATTTCCAGGCGCTTGGCTGAAGAGCATTTAACATCCACCCATCATCGCTTCTATCTGCAGTGTTGATGTAACCGGTGAAACCGGAAGCTTCGGAGTGGAACTGGGTTCTCTTCAGCAACAAATCCAGTTTCATTTCTGTTATTGACGATAGCCATGTTCGTTTCTGGAGACGTTGGGGTGAGCGCCTTCATTCTGCCCCACTGCTGGTGTGATGATGTGGGGGCCTTATGTCGGTCTCCCGACATATGACAATGGGAGATATGTTGAGGACATCCAGCAACCACATGTCTTCAAATAGGTCATTTCTAGCAGTATAATGCTCGGCCGCACACAAGGGGGTCCCATAAAGCCCCACAACAGTCTCACACTTCCATGGCTGCCCAGTCACAGGATTTATCACCAATAGAACATGTATGGGACAATCTGGCATGCCAACTTCAACAGTCTACGAGTTTACATGATGTAGAGCAGAGGTTCACAAACTTTTTTGTTCCGTAGACCACTTGTCAATTTTTTTGTTTTCGGTAGACCCCCTGCCTGCCTAAAGCTGGCTGCACACTGGTGGGTCAGATTCTGTATGCAGGAGCTCTCAGAGGAGTCCGACCCTGTGCCCAGCCGGCGTCCGCGCATACCCTTAATTTCTTCTTTTCTGTATTGCGGATGGTGCGCATGGCTCGCCATTGGAGATGCGCAGTACAGATTTTTTTTAACCCCTGCATTTCCCACGTTATTGCCTAGCGATGATGCAGAATCCAGGACTTTTCAGCAATGTCAATTGTGGAAGGGCCGCAGGTCGCAGGTCGGACGACTTCCATTGACTTCAAATAGAAAATGCTGCAATTTTTCCCCCAAGAGCGGAAAATCACAATTAATTTCCACTGGTGTGCAGGAAAAAGCATTTTTCAATAGCATGCTAAGGGCGGTATCTGCTGCAGAATCCGGAGCGCAGTGTTAATCCGGAGCGCAGTGCTAATCCGGCCGCATGCAGCCGGCCTAATGTTGCATTTTCCTTAACTTATTACAGTCAGGTGGGTTCTCCCAGCAGACGAAGTGCTGCTCACTTATAGGGGTTTTGTAGACGGACAATTGTAAAAACAGAAAAACATTTTTTATTCAGATCTTTATTGAAAAGACACAAAATGCAAGTAAATATCTGGATTCGGGACAAAACAAACCAGAACCGAGATAAATTCTTATGTAAATGAATCCACAACTAATGCTGCTAATGGGAGGAGCCTGATGCCCTGATAGCGATTGGTCCATATGTGGCTTCACATTACGGAGGTCTAGTCTCACATCTCCACCTCCAGGGGTATGCAATCAATTTCTTTTTTTGTAAGAAGATTGGCGCCGCGCTAAGACCCCTTTCACGAGGTATGAAGCTATCTTTTCTTGCGATGGTCCATAATGCAGGATAAGCAGCGGGTACGACGCGATGCGTTGCTGCAGCCGGTATGACAACTTGCGCATGGACATATCACACCACAAAGCAGATAGATATAATTCTGGTGGATCACGTGAAAAGATGCGCTGAAGAAACTTTCTAGGTAAATCAGCAGCTGCGCGGCTCTGTTCCGTCTGTCACCGGAGCCCAAGAAGTTTTATGTGAGCTTTACATAAACGACTTTATGACATATCAGAGAGGTCAGTAACTTCTATTATAAGTATTCTGTACAATCTGTGGGGGGTGGATTATGTCAGAGAGCCTAAATGTTCATGATGACCTGCCTGAATGGGGTCCGCTCACATGGACCCCTATTTATGTCTCATGTGTCCTCAATATTTTTTATTGCTGACATGGACCCCCTTATGTCAAAATAGATCCCTGGGGGTCCATATAGACCACTTTGGGAACTACTGATCTAGAGGCTCAGTTACAGCAAATGTGGAGCAATATGCCGTAGGATCCCATACAGAACCTGTATACCTCCACGCCCATCTATATCATCCTGTAGCCAAGCTAGAGGCTGTCCAACAGGATACCAGAGCCTCCATGTCCATCTGTATCACAAGTATACAGATATATACAGCCACCACTAGAGAAAACTCCCTGTACATAGATCTATACAGCCACCACTAGGGGGAGCTCCCTGTATACAAATATGTAAGGCTATCACTATATGGGATTCTATTTATACAGATATATACAGCATATACAGATATACACACACAGACACACAGACACACACACACACACACACACACATATATATATGATGACACTGTATACATAGTGTCATCATAGAGACTGTTAGACCATCACCATGTTGTACTGTGTGTCAGGCTTAGAACTATAGTCAGCATCCAGTTTTTTATCCCCTGTATAATCCCCTGCCGACCCTGAAAAGTTGGGATGCAGTTATAGAGGCTTCTTAGTTCCCCCGCCTGTTGTTATTCAAATTTAGAAACGGCCATTTTCTCCCCTTCCTGAGCTGGGCTGTGATTTCTTCTCCCCCTGTATGTGTTGGGTATATTAGCATTAAGATACTGAGTTTATGACCTGCACTTGGTAATAAAGTCACGCCGGAGCCGATAATTCTGTTTAGGGGAAATCTTTTAATAAGAATTATCAGTTGTGTGAGGGTCCCAGCCATATATGAAACATATTTACAGAATTGGGCTGCCCAGCTGAATAAAATGCACCCGCACACGTTTTGGTACAGGCCCCGGAACACCCAGACCTGGTTATAATTCACGTGTCATACTTGATATCAATGAATAGATAAAATCATGACCAGAAATATAGCAGACATAACTTCCTGATCGGAGGACCACGTGCAGAGATATGACCGAAATTCGGAATTATGATTTTCCACAATCCAATCCTCCCTTTTCTGTATGACCTCAGAGGGGGCGGGGGGAGGTGTGTTCTGGGGAAACTGTTAAAACTGGAAGCTCACAGAGAACAGGTTGTCAGACCATAGAGATATACTGCTGCATATGGACTGTCCCATTTTTTCTTCTAGGAACTCTACCAATCAGAGCCTTTGGACCGTGTATCCCAAATCCAGTATATTTCTTTTATTTTCTCCTGTTTATTTTAAAGACACTGTCTTGTATATACCTGTATATCCTTATACTCCTGTGTCTTTTTCTGTATACTTTTATACTTATACATATTTAGCACTGCTTGTCTTTTCCTAGAATACATTTACAATTTATTAGTCAAGTCTAGTCCGTTTTAAAACGAATCATAACTCTTAAGATTGTGTTCATAATTCATAAGTCTGGGTTCCAATCTACCTGTAACAAGCTGGTGGTGGCAGCGTGTGTATTATATGCGGCATTGTAGAGTGCTGGAGTACATTGGACGGAACCAAGTGATGATTTGAGCTTTCACTTTGCATGCTTGCAGAAGCCCAGGAAAGCTGGATACAAATCAGCCTGTAATCTAATGGCGCCAAGCTTGCAATCTCCCTAGAGTGATTGATTGAGCCTCTGATGTGATGGTTGGTAGCGTCAAATGCACTCGAAATAGTCAATGCGTGAGTAATTGGTGATAGAGGCGGGATCAGTTGGGGTTCCCCCTCTCTCTCTGTGACAAGTTTGTGATACACATTTATATAGCCATCACTAAAGATAGCTCCCTTTATACAGATAAACACTGCAATGACTAATGGGAACTCCATGTATACACATGTAAATAGTCACCACTATATATAAATATATACAGCACCCACTAGGGGAGCTCACTGTGTACATATGCATACAGTCATCACTAGAGGGAGCTCCCTATATACATATATTCAGCCACAACTGGGAGTAACTCACTGTTTATAGCTATATACAGCAACCACTAGTTGGAGTTCACTGTATGCAGACATCACTAGAGGGAACATATATTTACTGTATGTAAATATATGCAGTGATCACTAGGGGGAGCTCTCTGTATACAGATGCATACAATACAACCATCACTACTGGCAACTCCCTATGTACACAGCTACCATTAGTTAGAACTCACTGCATATAGATGAGTTCATTGTATACAGATTATGGCAATGTCTGCGTGGTGGGTGAGGTCGACGAAGACACAGAGGCTCACTCAGTCCATGTAAAAGTCTGAATAACTTTATTTTCTTGAATATTCAGAAATCCAGTGGAAACACAGCACCCACTGGCAGCGTATACACTTGGTGCTATAAACAGAGCAAACACTCACCCGTCCAGGCGCTAACTAAACATTAGTTTCCTCACTCACTACTGACATAGTGGCTTACTGACACTACACATACCCAGCTGGGTGTCAGTCTGGGGGCATCCTTCCCTGTCAGACTTGTGGCGTTACCACAGCCTGGTCTCCCACAGATGTCAGGCTTTCAATCTCCTCTTAGCCTCCCTCTCAGGGAGTAGCTCCAGCTCTGTATCTGGCTTGCAGCAGTAGCCCCGGCTCTCAGCCAGGGACTAAATGTGGTTGGAGATTTTAGCTTTTCCAGATACATATGTACAGCAGTCTCTGCTAATTAGCACACCTTCCAGTGCACAGAAGACCTGTTTACAGCCCACTGCAGGCTAATCTGTGTACTGCCTTACACAATATATATACAGCTTACACTAGGGGGAGCTCCCTGTATTCTGATATACAGCTACCACTAGGTGGAGCACACAGTATACAGATATATATATACAGCAACCTCTAGGGGGGCTCACTGTATACAGATATATACAGCCACCACTAGTGGGAGCTCACTGTATACAGATATATACAGCCACCACTAGGGGGAGCTCCCTGTACACAGACATATACAGTTTCACTATGTTTCCTCTCATGGAAAGTGTAAAGTTATTCTCACTTTGTTCTGTTCTTCATCCTCCTCCCTCATCTGATTACATCTTTCTCTTGCCAGGTGTTTGCCGTAAAGCCTCTCCGTGGACGCATATGGTGGATTTCACTGAGAACTTCACGGAGATCTCAGTGAACAGTTCTGTGGTCGTCTCCTGTAAGCAGGAATATGGGAAGAAGAATATCACACTGCAGTGCCGGGAGGAGTCCGGGCAGTTCCTCCTGTCCCCAGCGGATGGCGACACCCCTTGTGTCGGTGGGTTCTGCTCTGATTTGTCTATTTTCCACAGGGTGCAGTCTGCTCACTGCCTGTGACGTGCTGTGTGCTGCTGCACAAGGTGCAGTCTGCTGAGTCTTAAAAAATGCAAAACAAAAGGCAGCATGGTCCATATCACTATATACAGGACATACATAATTATACATCTCCTGTATATAGTGACTAGCTGATATACCCGACTTCGCCCGAGTTAATTTGGTACTGGTGTTTATCTTGTGTTCACACGGAAAATCTTATGAAGTCGTGGTTACTTTAGAGATACTGAGGAAAAACATATGTTCACCATTTTGCATAGTTCTCTGCGTTACCCAGGAAACACCACAGGAGGCAACCATGCAACGTTTCCTTTATATAAAATGACATCAGGAAGTGAGAGAATTAGATTCCGGACATAAAATTTGGACGCTAATTTTTTTGCGCTAGAATTGAATAATCGAGTTGGGACCCATTAACATTTCCTATTTATGACATATTTAATGCTTCTGCCAAATTTCATGTTTCTATGACATCGGAAAGTGAGAGAATTGGATTCCGTTCATAAAATTTGGATGCTAATTTTTTTGCGCTAGACTTGAATAATTGAGTTGGGACCCCTTTACTTTTCCTATTTTGAAGATAATCTATGGTTCTGCCAAATTTCCTGTTTCTACGACATCGGGAAGTTGGAGAATTAGGGGCAAGTCAGTCAGTCAGTGAATCAGTGAGGGCTCTCGTCTTCATATATATAGATATGAAGCATGCTGGTATAACCTGGGTATCCCCTGTATATAATTATATATGTACAGCTGGTATAAGTTATACATGCTGTATATAGTTAGACATCCTGGTATAAGTTATACATCTCCTGTATATAGTGATATGGAGCATGCTGGTATAACCTGAGTATCTCCTGTATATAATTATATATGTACATCTGGTATAAGTTATACATCTCCTGTATATAGTGATATGGAGCATGCTGGTATAACCTGGGTATCCCCTGTATATAATTATATATGTACAGCTGGTATAAGTTATACATCTCCTGTATATAGTGATATGGAGCATGCTGGTATAACCTGGGGATCTCCTGCATATAATTATAATGTACAGCTGGTATAAGCTATACATCTCATATATATAGTAATATTGAGCATGCTGCTATAACCTGGGTATCTCCTGTATATAATTATATATGTACAGCTGGTATAAGTTATACATCTCCTGTATATAGTGATATGGAGCATGCTGGTATAGCCTGGGGATCTCCTGTATATAATTATATATGTACAGCTAGTATAAGTTATACATCCTGTATATAGTGATATGGAGCATGCTGGTATAACCTGGGTATCTCCTGTATATAATTATATATGTACAGCTTGTATAAGTTATACATCTCCTGTGTATAGTGATATGGAGCATGCTGGTATAACCTGGGTATCTCCTGTATATAATTATATATGTACAGCTAGTATAAGTTATACATCCTGTATATAGTGATATGGAGCATGATGGTATAACCTGGGTATCTCCTGTATATAATTATATATGTACAGCTTGTATAAGTTATACATCTCCTGTGTATAGTGATATGGAGCATGCTGGTATAACCTGGGTATCTCCTGTATATAATTATATATGTACGGCTGGTATAAGTTATACATCCTGTATATAGGTGATATGGAGCATGCTGGTATAACCTAGGGATCTCCTGTATATAATTATATATGTACAGCTGGTATAAGTTATACATCTCCTGCCTATAGTGATATGGAGCATGCTGGTATAACCTGGGGATCTCCTGTATATAATTATATATGTACAGCTGGTATAAGTTATACATCCTGTATATAGTGATATGGAGCATGCTGGTATAACCTGAGTATCTCCTGTATATAATTATATATGTACAGCTGGTATAACCTGGGTATCTCCTGTATATAATTATATATGTACAGCTTGTATAAGTTATACATCTCCTGTGTATAGTGATATGGAGCATGCTGGTATAACCTGGGGATCTCCTGTATATAATATGGACAATTGTTCATCTCATAAGTTATACTTCCCCTGTTTATGATTATATTTCTGAGAGACTGCTGACTTCTGGTCACGAACTGTTACATGGTCACCGGTCTGAAGATATATAATAGCGCCAGAGGCATAAATTCCGTCCAGTTATATGCCAAGGTTTCTCGCCTGTCACCCCGGAGCATCCTGAGGGCTGCACAGAACTAAGTGTCATTCACAGTCACGCCTGCTTCAGTAAGATTGTCGCTGTCCTGCTGCACCTCACAGTCCCACAGTGCGAGGGCGGCCGGTGCTTGGTGACAGGCCCTACGGTGTAGAGTGCCCTCCGCTGGTTCTCTCATCCATGAACGCTCCGAGCGGCGTGCTGCTGTGTGTCACTAAGCTTCTGCTTCTCGGAGGTCTGAGCGGCGGACATTGTCGTTTATTTTAGTCATTTCTCTGAGGGAGTAAAAATCAGAAGTGACTTTCCTGGAGTGTAAAGCATAGACGGGTGATCGGCGCGGTAATCCGCCAGAAGGATAATCTGCCGCTGTTCCCCTAGGAATCACGCAGGTGATCGGTGAATGTTCACCTTCCTTACCGACATAACATGACGTTTGCTCTTCCAGGTAAACATTTTGTTACCCTGCCACCTTCTGGAGGTCCATCAGCACTGAGGCTCCTCCCCTTATACTGTCATAATTACCCATTAATGAGGTTATTAACACACACACCCCCTACTCAGACGCCCTATTAGGGTGTAAGGTGCGTGTTAGATGCTGTGTGTGGTGGGGTTGGGGGTGGGGAGAGGGTGGCAACTTAAGTTTTTGTAGCAAAGAGAAAGCATTACCACTCCACTCCACTTCACAGGAGGGCGCTCTACTAGCAACACTTCAGATGTCCACAGTCCCAAACTACTAGGCTTGCTGACCGCTGCACTTCTGGGAAGGTTTACTGTCCTTTGCCTCGTCTGACCTCCGCATCAAGCACTGCCTGCTGTCCCTGGTTCTGCTTGGTCAGGTCTCCTGTGGACGGCGACTCGATCTCGCTGGTCCTGCTGAGGAGTGGTTCTTCTTCCCGTGTAAGGGGGTTGTCCTCGTGGTCCTCCTTACACTGGCTGATGTGCTTTCTTTATGGGGAAAATGTGACTACCGTTCCGTCATGTGTCACTTTAAGGACCCGTTCACAAGGGATGGAATAGACCGCATGACCCACCACAAGCCGTGGTAACCTCCACACCAAGATCTGCAGGCTACCTGCGAATTGTGATGCAGAACTGAAAATGCTTTAAAACCTGCCCACAATTTCACATCAAGATCTGCAGTTATATCTGTCGACTTTGGTGGTAATCTGTGGATTTGTCTGCATAATCCCGTTCAGAGGCCATAATATCTTGGTGGAAGCGTTCGCCGCACTCCTCTGAGGATGCTCCCATGCTCTGCTTGAAGTGTTCCCAGTTTTAGAGACATCCTGCACCCTATCTTGCTTTAGTTCTTAACCAGAGTGTCAACCAGCTTCACATAGTTGTGGGCCTTGTGATCCCCAAGGAAACCTTTAACTGCTGCCACAAAGCTGTTCCCAAGCTGCATTGTCCTTTCTGGTCAGCTTCTTTGGGAATTCAGTGCACTTGATGAGCTTCTTTTTGGCCTCAGAGAGCTTTGGGAAGAGGTCTTCCAGGTGTTTGTCAAAGCTCTCAACACTGATGCAGCAGCCTTCAAACGATTTCATAAGCCCCACATTGCGTGATCAAAACGTCGCTGTCATTCTCATGGAGGAATAAAAGTCTTTTATCATCATTCTGGCACCCGTGTATGCTGCTGCAGGACATCTTGATTTATAGTGGCCACCAGTGGCTTCCATCTGACATTTTTCTGTCCATTCACAGTGGCCAGTTCCGCTTATGGTAGTGTGAATCAGTGTCCCTACTGTCCCAAAGGCAAAGATAGCAGGGGGACTTCGTAAAACCACCTTGGAGACCCATCAGGAATGCCACCATTTTAACATCTCCTATGACTGCCCCCTCCCCCCCCCCCCTACTCATCATACCTCAGTTGGTGCAGTAAAGCCTTCACATTTTCATAGTCCTCTTTGAGGAGCACTGAGTGCGCCGGGGGAAGGAGAAGGTAACATGTTCCCATTATGAAGCAGGACAGTCTTGAGGCTCTTGCACCAGCTGTTAATGAAAAGGCGCCACTTGTTCTCATTGTATGTGATTGCATGGAAAAGACCTCTCATCGGGGCAGAAACAGAGTCCATCTTGACTGGTGAAGAAACCTGTAAAAACATGGCAGTGCTTCCTCCGGTCTGTTATATGGACACTGTCGGCCAAAAGGTTCCACTGCTTGAGCCCGGGGGTCAGCAGCTCAGCATTAGATTTTGTGAATCCAAGATCTCTAATCAAATCATTCAGGTCATGTTGATTCGGGAAATCTGGCACTTTGTCCGCAGCCATGTCGGTGAAATCAACATCTTCATCTCCTTCGCTGTCTGATTTGCTACTTTCATAGGATCTTAACTGTTTGCTGCTGGTGGAGTGGGCGCTGGGCACTGAGTTGTGTGGCACCTGGGCCATTGTGAAGGAATGTCAGGATTCAGCACTGCTTGTGCACTTTAACCAGATCGGAGTTTTAAAGGGCCCACCCTACAGAAGTAACTGTTAATTGTGTGGTTAGTGGAATTGCCAACCTCATGGCCCTCTTCTCTCCTCTGTACCATCCTGCAGAAGAACAAAATGAAATCAATGTAAAACTAAGACATGCAGTGAACAGCAACCACCTTCATTTTACTTGATCTTCTAGAGTTCTCTTGCAGTTCTCGCAGGTGAAATGAGGCGCCTATGTTTTATCCTTATTGTGAGCTGGCATTCCAACATATGCCTTGTAGGCCTCACACATCTCTGAGATGCTTGGATAAACGACTTTTTCGCTCTTGTCTTGAGAAATTCAACACAAACAGAGCAAAATGATTCTGCGGATGTTTGCAGCTTCTTGATGCTATTTTATTTACCTATGTAAAGTATATATGTATCACAGCATGCAAATGTATAACATAATCACATACATGTAATGTGAAGATATGCAAATTCCACATATGAATGTCCTGTCCACAAAAGCAAACATTTTACAGCATAATTGCCATTTTCTGTACTTTCTAGACACGGGGAAACAGGAAAACACAATTAATGCCCGAGGACAGAAAAAAGTTAACATTTGTTACACAGTGAATTATCTACCAGCACTCTCGGTACCGCCAGTTCTGATCTCACTTGGAAGCAGAGTTTTCTGTTTTATAGTTAGCCTCATACTCCACTGGTGACAATCTTATGCTGCACAGTATCTTCATCTCTATGAGACTGATGGAGTTCAGCAATGAGATGATTCTCCAAGTAGGTCTTTACAAGGGATGAATATAGTCAGATTTTAAAGCGAACAAGCTATCCTCTGCCTCAGAATTTGGTGTGATTTTGCAGTCAACCATTTATAATGGCATGGAGATGGTGAGTCGGGGGAGGAAGGGTGGGGGGATTCAATACTCCCACCCTCAGCACCACTTTGTTAAAAAAAAGGGCCATCGATACTGCTGTTTATACTGGATATTGTTATACTGCTCTGATGTGTAATAATGAGATCAGTCCATGAAACTGACTTTTCAACAGATTTATTGCTTGTCCCGCAGGTAACGAGATGCTAGCGCTAGTGAGGTGAGAACCAGAATGAGACACATTGACTTCTGTCCCTCACCCCTCGCATTATCTGCTGTCCCTCACCCCTCGCATTATCTGCTGTCCCTCACCCCTCACGTTATCTGATGTCCCTCACCCCTCGCATTATCTGCTGTCCCTCACCCCTTGCATTATCTTCTGTCCCTCACCCCTTGCATTATCTGCTGTCCCTCACCCCTCGCATTATCTGCTGTCCCTCACCCCTTGCATTATCTTCTGTCCCTCACCCCTCGCATTATCTTCTGTCCCTCACCCCTTGCATTATCTGCTGTCCCTCACCCCTCACATTATCTGGTCTTAGAGAGTCATACTTTTGTTAACTTGTCTTTAGATTATTACTGACATCCACTTTTGGATTCGTGGTTCCATTTTTGGTGAAGCTTCTGCTCCTAATATTCATTCTGGTGTGGAAGATGTCTTGGACGATAAACAAAAAGCTCAGGATTTGCAGAAAAGGTACTGATACTTTATATTGGTTCAGAGACTTTGGGGCAGGGCTGATGGTCCTTGTGGTAATCCATCTGATGATGTCTTTAGGTTAGAACTTCCTGTAAAAATCTGCAGAAAAGCTCTTCTGTAGAAGGAAGATGGCCGTTTCCCTAGTTCTACCTACAGATGATGACCCTGTAACTCAATGTCTGGCCTCACCTTAACACTGAAAGTCAACACGGACTTAAAACATCTTTATAAGTTCTGTTTCTGCAACCTGCACTGCAGAACATGGTAGTATGTAAGCAATTGTGCCACAGCAATTCTTTGGGCAATAAGATAGTATATCACATGACTTCTGCATCAATAATGTCTGCTTCCTGTGTATGTGTGGAAGTTCAGCTTCTGTAATCTGAGAAGAGCAAAACATAAGGAGCTCTCTGCCCCTACACTGCAGTTATTGACACAGTGCCACCTTCGTCCATGTGGCTGTGTCTGGAACTGCAGCACATTGCAACCTCAGACTGGGATGGAGCTTCAGAACCAGTTACCTATGGATAGCCCTAATTTGGGTTCTACAATTAAGCTTCTGGCTACGTCCAGTGAGTTGTGCATCCTCTTCATTCCGATGATGGTGGAGGCATTTGGTAATAAGCCCCACTGACTTATACATTGACGATGGCAAATAATCGAAAAATGGCTGATTACTGCACAAAACCAAAACCACCAATCACCTATCAGGAATCCTGGAGAGGCAGCATCATCCTGTATGAAGGCTTCCATGCAGGAGGTATTGGGACTAAGGGCTCCTGCACACAAGCATATGCGTAGATGATGCGATTGCTTTCAGGAGTGTGAGTGCCCATCTTACTGGACATTTCTGTGCTGCTGGGCCCATTCACATCCCTGCGGGAGACACCTGCGACAGTTTTAGACTGGCTCAGCAGCTTAATTACACCACGGTGTTAGCAATTAACACCGCAAATTGCGCAGTTACGCACACAATCTGGTGTGGGCGGGGTGTTGCCATAGGAGGTGGTGAGTTCTCCTTCAATGGAAGTCTTCAGAGGCCGGACAGACATCTGTCTGGGGTGATTTAGTGGTCCTGCACTAAGCAGGGGGTTGGGCCCGATGACCCCGGAGGACCCAATGACCTTGGAGGTCCCTATGACCCTAGAGGACCCGATGACCTTGGAAATCCTGATGATCCCGGAGGACCAGATGACCTTGGAGGTCCCGATGACGCGGAGGACCCTTCCAACTCCACAATTCTATGATTCATTGATTTCAACGGTTTCGTTTTCACTATCGGGATTCTCACATGTTGTTACTACGTGCGAGAAAAGACAGGACTTGCCCAGACTGGAATTATCTTCCTGCTTTGTTTTCAAACTTGCGCATAATAGCTCCGTAGTGGCAAGCGTATTACCGCATGCACCCAAGTGTTTTTCTTTAAACCTGGTAAAAAAAAAATTACCATTCAAACACCACACTATTGCGCGTGAGTTTGAAAAAAAAAGCATGAAGATAGGTCTTGTCTGGGCAAGTCCTATCCTTTCTTGCACAGAGTATTAACCTCGGGGGACTCCTCGGGGGTCCAAACAATGTCTGTGAAGTAGGTGTGAAGAACAGCGCCAGTCACAGCATCCGCTCTGGTACAAATGCGTGACTGCTGGCAAGACACAAAGCAGATTTGCTCCTCAGAGGCTCATAAAGGGAGCCGGCACCGAGGTGCTAACAGTAGAGTAGGCTGGAGCTCCACGGACAGGTTTTGTTGCAGATGTCTCAGCCAAAGAGGTGGAGAACTATCAAGCCTTTTTTATCAATTCCATCCTTTTGTTTGGCTAATACTGCACCAAAAACTACCGGCATCGATCTGGTGTAATGCTGACCCCTGACATTGTACAGGTGAGAGGAGCTTTACCAATATTGCATCAGCCCAAGAGATAACCCCCCCCCAGCACCACCACCAGTACAACCGTAGGAGCTGTTACCATCTGACTGCTGACCTCATGTAGAACTGCACCTTATACCTCCATTTACATCTGATATCCCCACAGAAGATGACCAGCAGAGATCACCAGAGGAGAGAAGCATGAACGTCTACTGGAAGGTAAGAAAAGCCTCCATTCTTCTTTCCATAGCTGCCAATTCTGTGAGGTTTTATTTTGGGATCTTTTGGGCTGAGATCTGGTTATTTGAAATTTTAGGGCCAAAGCCTGAGGCTGCACTATTGACTGGGGCTGCACTATTGACTGGGGCTGCACTATTGACTGGGGCTGCACTATTGACTGGGGCTGCACTACCGACTGGGGCTGCACTACCGACTGGGGCTGCACTACTGACTGGGGCGGCACTACTGACTGGGGCGGCACTACTGAGAGCATCTGACGACAACATGCCCTCTTCTTATGTCTGCCGGAAACAGGGAGACCGTCCACATTAACATCCACCTCCTGCCCGGCTGGTGATTGTTGATAACTAGTGATGAGCGATTATTGGAATAATCAGGTCGGAAATGGTCGGACTGATTTGCCAAAAATAATCACGAATTAGAACGACCCGTTTCCGATTAAAGTCAGTGGGAGTAAAAATCAGGTTCACTAATTTGGAGTTTGAAAACCTCCATAGAAATGTTGTCCTTGGACTGATCTGGACCTAAAACTCCAACACTGCAGGGCAATAGTGCTAATAACTGAGCCACCACACAAAGAGTACATACAGCCTTCATGCAGTTGTTGTCCATAGTCAGACGTGACCCTAGAACCCCAGCACTACAAGGCAACAGTGCTAGCCACTGAGCCAACAAGCGTCTTCATTCTCCAGTGGAGGAGAAGGACCTATTCTTACTCTCCTTCACTTGAGATGGAGTAGCAGAGAAGCAGCTTGATGGCTCAGTGGTTAGCACTGTTGCTTGGCAGTGCTGAAGTTATCCATATTGTGGCTTTTTACACCTTTTTTCTTTGTTTTCCTTTTAATGTCCGGCACATAAGAAGCCAGAGCAGGACGACGTTTCTCCGCAGCGAGAAGAAGTCCAGGATATCTACGCGAACCTGAAAGACGAAGTCTACATATTCTCGGCCAGGAAATAAGGAGCCAAAAACACAGGATAACATGGGGCACACAATGATGGGAGTAGTAGTCCTCATAACACACCTGCAGTTATATTCCACGTGTAATGATTTATGTCTGCATGGCCATTGATGATGGGAGGGATGGGGCTGTGACTATTGATGGTGGGAGGGGCGGGGCTGTGACTATTGATGGTGGGAGGGGCGGGGCTGTGACTATTGATGGTGGGAGGGGCAGGGCTGTGACTATTGATGGTGGGAGGGGCAGGGCTGTGACTATTAATGGTGGGAGGGGCAGGGCTGTGACTATTGATGGTGGGAGGGGCGGGGCTGTGACTATTGATGGTGAGAGGGGCGGGGCTGTGACTACTCCTTTATTTCACCCATGGTGCAGTTGTCACCTCTAGCTCAGGGTCACATAGGGCAGATTTTGCTGGGTATTTTTAAGCTGCCCTGCATGACCCTACAGAAATCCCAGTGGAGGGGATTCAGAATTCTGTGGTCACAGTATAGCAGTGTGTTATCGGCCTTCGTGTCAGACATGGGGTTTGCTATTTTAGGGGAAAAAATTGAATTTTTTATACTGTTATCTAAAAAAGAAGCAATTCAGATGAAGATGGAGCAGAAATGAAGAAGCTTCAATCTCACAAGAAGTGCCGACTCATGGTGGATTTGTTATCCTCTAACTATATAGAGGAGAAGTTCCCGATGAGAAACCTTGGACCCCTCTGGAGGATTTCATAATGGGGAGACTGAAAGAAACGTGAGTCTTGTGGTCCGATGTCAGGAGCTGGGGGCCGCTATTACTAATGGGACCTCGATTACACTGGGATCAGACCACTATACGACTGGGGGCTAGACTCACTATTATTATTAGGGGTCACTATTATCACTGTGGGTGACTATTACTATTGGGACCATGATTACCACTGGGACCATTGAGGACCACTATACTACTGGGGGCTGCTATTGCTACTGTGACCACTGAGAGTTACTATTATCAAGGGGGGGGGGGCTACTATTACTAGTGGGACCAGTGAGGGCCGCTATTATCACTGGGACCCCTAAAAGGGACACAATTACTATTGGGGCCACTGTGGCTATCTGAGTCCACTTCAAACTAAGTTAGTGCACCAGGGGGAAGTTTTAATAAGTCTGAAATATTTGTATCTTATTTCCTATTGTCTATACCTGTGTGCATCTTATAGTCTGAAAAATATGGTGCATCGAAGTCAAATTCTCCGGGACAGGAAGTGTAGTCATAGGGACACAGGCAGAGAGGTTTTTCTTACATAAGGCTGAAGTAAGGGACAATGAATGTGAGAACAACATATTTCAGAGCAAAAAAGATTAAACCGTTATCAATGAACAATCAGCGAGCTGCGGATTATTCTGGATCTCCATCTAGACGCCGAAGCAAGACGTCTACCTTATGGTTGGCTGATAGCTGAAGTGTGCTTGAACTTCAACAGTTAATGATGTGAGAAGCGGTAATGGAGGTCTATGAAGGATTGTGTAAGGGGGTTCACAACCATGAGCATGTACAGACTTGTTAGCATACGCATATATAATGTTATGGGAATAAATCATATTCCATCTGAACTCACTGTCTGCTCCAAACTAATCGTAATGAGAACAGCATGCATGCTTATATATAGCCAGGGGGACACACATCTGTATCAAAGGCAATATAGTTCTGGTTTATTATAAACATCACAGAGCAGATATACCCAGATATGATGCAATAATACAAATAAACGTGCCCAATGTTATAACAACTCTGTTACGATCATGTGGGCAAACTAAGCACGGGGCCCAGACGATCGTGACCAAAAGAGAGACGGATACACACTAGATACAAACAAACTTACCCTAAACTACTGGGGAGGATGACAGTGGCCCTACCTAAGCGGGGACATCGCCCCAATAAAGGGCGGCCCAGCGGTCTTCGGATCTGGCCCTAGCTGATCCTAGGAACCACGCACCAGAACAGGATACAAACACATGCCACACGACAGGGACTGAACAACAGGACACACAGAGCAGAGAACACAGCATACAGCAGGCAAAATGCAACCACTAGTAACAGATAATAAGCTGATTATAAATACCAAGTATTAGTTAACATTTTGTACAAAACATGGAAGCTAGCGGGCCACTTCACGGCTCCTGGTTATACTGCTAGTCCATATACTAACTAGGAGTCCAGCAGAACCGGACACAGTTCACACAGCAAGCTGCAACAGGACAGGACACAGATAGCAGGTCACACAGCAAGCTAACACAAAACTGACAGAAAATAAGCGTACAAACGGACATGAACCAGCACACACTTCACACAGATGAAACTCACAGCAAGTCTATGTGCCCTCATACAGGGGGAATAGTCAGTCAGCCACCCAGCTGACATAGGGAACTGTGTCAGGGATCGACCAACTGAAACACAGAGCAACACATAAGACGTTTGCAGGCCGCACCTGTAAAGTGGAAGGAAAAGGGAGCTGCATGTACTGCAGACCAGGACTACAGGTGTCTAAACCATCTTGAGGGAAGCAGAGAGACACAACCGACATAGTTGCAAACACAGATCTGAGTGGGAACAAAACAGATACATCCAAACAATACAAGACCAGCTTCAGACTAACAAGAGCTGGGTTTATATGTGCTGTAGGCTAAGGAAGATTGGCTGCTGGAGTATACCACACCCAGCCAGCTCAATTAACCCTAAACCACCTTTGGAGATGTGCTGCTAGAACCTTAACACAACAGATTCCATCAGCACACGTAACAAACTCATGATTGGCTTCGTTTGTAATGACTGACATATGTTAACGCCTTAAGGTGTATGTTACTACTAAACATGCCATTTCTAGGAACTGAAACTAGAATAGACTTTATCAATATCCCTGGCTGGAGCAAGAAATCAAAAGAGGGGTAAGGAGCATCCCAGGTCTTTCTTGTGAGAAACACATCTGGAGAGCCGTGCTATAGTCTGGGAACCGTGCGTGGGAGTTGCTGCACAAGAATCCAACACACACCAGTGTACAATATTGAACCAGTTAACCAATTACCCGCTAGCTATTTACTAAGAAGGTAGATATACTAATTATATATATATGAGTGTTTGCATAGGCTAATATGAGAATCATATGAAAAGATATAATATACAATAGAATACATATATTATTACTATAACAATATATATACATACAGTAACTATATTTGCACTGTGACACACTCATGCATGTATACAAACTAAATACAAATAGGGAAGATGGGACAATACCTCTAATACCTGTAAGTCAATGTCAGACAAGCCTTGTAACAATGACTGGGAATTGTAAGCCAAACCAGAATCCATCCACAGACAGCTGTTTCAGGAGTTGCTGTCCCTCATCAGTGTGCAGAAGGTTTCTGGCTTGGCTAGTGAGAGTCCTGTGACACTGATAGGAAAGCGTATCATTGCTCCCTAAGAAAAGCACCTCGATGGTGAGTGAGGAGACTTATAAGGTCAACCATGCTCCTCTGGGAAATATGCCTCTGCTGTGCCACCTACAGGAAAGCAGCATTCCTGCAAGTCAATTTCATTATATGAGGTATGTATTCTGGCTTGGCTTACAATTCTCAGTCATTGTTATAAGGCTTGTCAAAAAAGTCTGAAATTGGCCTACAAGAATGTTGCCTTCCAATCGGGTGCGCTGCAGAGGTATTGACTTTTCCCTGAGGAGGTAGCAGAGTCCTAGCGATATACATGGGTGTAGATGTAGTGGTACACTTAGGTCTATTTTATCATCAGGGTCACCCAGCAACATCTCTTACTTGATGATTGAGGATGAGTATGGCATTGTAGACTCTTTTATACTATTTCTTGCATTATGTCAGCAGCTGCCTTTTTTGGGTGACACTTTGTACCTGACTGATGTGTTTGTATAGGTTCGCCCATACCCTTCCGCTATGATTTACCAATCACGCTCATATTCGTATTTACACTGCGCCCCTGTTTGCTGTATCCATCCGTATTTCTCCATGCTCACTCGGCTATGATTATATGAAATTGAACCAGTTTCTGATTATGCAATTTGATTAGACCTTTTTCATGGAGGGGAGCGATATCAACCTATTTATGTGATGTGCGCCCACTACTGTCCAACTCTAAGGTTGTATGCCTTGCATATACTTTTTAAAATAAACTTAATGTATTTTCTCTGTAATGATCTTTTTTCATTTGGATGAAATAATAAACGGTACTCTGTACAACGATTAGTGCGCCAATCTGTTTATGCATGTCTGTTTGTTTTTTTTTCCATGTTGCAGAGGTATTGTTCCGTTTCTCTATTTGCATATTTCCCAGAGGCTGGGGGGGGAGGGGGCATGTGCCCCGGGTGCAGTTAAGACTAAGAGGGAGGCTGGTGCTACATTAGCAATTTAATTCCCCTAGAGCAATGTTTTCCAACTCCAGTCCTCAAGGCAACCCAAAAGGTCATGTTTTCAGGATCTCCTTTAGTAAGAACACTTGTGGCAATGTCTGAGAATTGTGCAATACTGAGGAAATCCAGAGAACATGACCTGTTGGGGTGCCTCAAGGACTGAAGTTCGGAAACATTGCCCTACAGCTTACTTGGAACACAGCAGGTTCTGTAGGAAAAGGACACTACAGCTTTGGACAAACTGAGCTTGTTCTAATTCGAACAGTTGTGGCTCCGGTTCTATCAGGGCTGCCAACATGCTTCTGATATCATTTTAAAGCCAGGGTGTCTGTAATGCTGATAGAATCACAGCTACAGCTGTTTGAAGTGGAATTGGGAAGATTTACAGGTGTCATATCTGTGTGCAGAGCAGGAAGGGGGAGGCGAGGTGAAGGGGGAGGCAGCAAAGATTTGTGATTCTCCTGTCTGTCCCAAGATGAGGTGACATGGGCTTCTCTTCACATTATCAATCAGCGAACATATTTGCTCTCTGTCTGTCACACATGGGGGTCTTTTTTTCCCAGGAGTGAAATATGACCATGTGCTGATTTAATCACTTCATTTTGCTGTTAAACCCTGCAGATCCTGCAGTCATTGCTGATGTGGCATCTAAACATCTTCACAGAAAAATATGTGAAGCTACTAGAGATGAGCGAACGTACTCGTAACGAGTACTTACGCACCCGAGTACCGCCATTTTCGAGTACTTCAGTACTCGGGCGTAAAGATTCGGGGGGCGCCGGGGGGCTGGGAGAGGCGCGGTGGTGCGGGGGGGAGCAGCGGGGAACAGGGGGGAGCCCTCTCTCTCTCCCTCTCCCCCCCACTCCCCACTGCTACCCCCCGTGCCGCCACGGCGCCCCCCGAATCTTTATGCGCGAGTACTGCTGTACTCGAAAATGGCGGTGCTCGGGTGCGTAAGTACTCGTAACGAGTACGTTCGCTCATCTCTAGAAGCTACACATAATTGTTGTTGATCCATCCATAAAATCCCAAACTGTAGAATATTACATTCCTTATCAGCGTAATTCTGTAAAATAAAGAAATACATAAGAAAATGTCAAAATAGCTGCTTTCTTTTCGTCTCTCTTCTACGGAACATAAATAAACAAGAATCAAAAACTACAAGTCATCCTACCAAAAATAAGCTCCCATCCAGCTCCACATGGCGCTTGCTGAGAGGTTACAGCGATTATCTTTGAACATTTGTTTTTATAGACTGGTAGAGTTGGAAGGGACTCCAGGGTCATTGGGTACTCTAAGATCATTGGGTCCAACCCCCTGCTCAATGCAGGATTCACTAAATAATCCCAGACAGATGTTTGTCCGTCCTCTGAAGAATCCATTAAAGGAGAACTCTCCACCTCCTGTGGCAACCTGTTCCACTCATTGATCCCCCTCACTGTCTAATATCTCATCTGTGTCTCCTCCCTTTCAGTTTCATCCCATTGCTTCTAGTCTTTCCTTGTGCAGATGTGAATAGGGCTGATCCCTCTGCACTGTGACAGATATTTGTAGACAGCTATTAAGTCGCCTCACAGCCTTCTCTTCAGCTGAACATTCGCACATCCTTTAGCCGTTCCTCATAGGACATGATTTGTAGACAGCTCACCATCTTGGTAACTCTTCTCTGAACTTGCTCCAGTTTGTCTATGTCTGTTATAAAGTGGGGTGGCCAGAAATGGATACAATATTCCAGATGAGGAAGAGTAGAGAGGATAATGACCTCACATGATCTAGACTCCATGCTTCTCTTATACATCCCAGAATTGTGTTTGCCTTTTTGGCTGCTGCATCAAATTGTTGACTCATGTTCAGTTTCTGATCTATTAGTTTACCCAAGTCTTTTTCACATGTGCTGCTTAGCCCAATTCTTCCTTCTGTATGTACTTTTTTCATTTTCCTTACCCAGATGTAGGACTTTGCATTTCTTCTTGTTAAATACCATTCTGTTAATCGCCACCCACTGTTCAAGCTTTTCTAGATCTCTTCTCTATCTCTTCCCTAGTGTTAGCTATCCCTCTTAGCTTTGTGTTATTGGCAAATTTGATCAGTTTCCCATAAATTCCCTTCTCCAGATCATTTATAACAATGTTGACCAACACTGGGCCTAGGACAGAGCCTTGTGGTCACCACTTGATTCATTCTTCCACTTGGATGTGCAGCCATTTATGACCACTCTTTCAGTATGATTATCCAGTTGTGAATCCACCTAACAGTTGCCTTGTCAATCCCATATTTAGCCATTTTTTCAATAAGTATGGTATGAGATACTTTGTCAAATGCTTTACTAAGGTCAAGATATACTATATCCACCACATTTCCCTGATGTAACCAATCGGTGGTACTATCATAGAAGGAAATTAGATTTGTCTGGCATGACTTGTTTGTTACAAACCCATGCTGGCTCTGGTTAATTACTCCATTCTCATCCAAGTACTTGCATACATGCTGTTTAATAATCTGTTCAGAGATCTTTCCCGGTATAGAAGTCAGGCTCACAGGACTGTAGTTTCCTGGATCCACCTTCTTCCCTTTTTTGAAGATTGGGACAATATTTGTTTTTTCCAATCTTCTGGGACTTCTCCTGTTCTCCACAAATTTTCAAAGATTATGGTGAGTGATTCAGCAATTACCTCTGCTGCTTCCTTTAGTATCCTAGGATGAAATTCATCTGGACCTTGAGACTTGAATTCATGTAAGTTAGCTAAGTGTTTCCTCACCATCTCTCGGCTTATAGATAGCCTGCATTCTTTTATTCCCCCAATAGCACAGGGAAGATCAGTTGATGTTACATCTACATTCTAAGAGAAAACAGATACAAAATAGGAATTTAAAAGTTTGGCCTTCTCAGCATTATTCTTAACCTATTCACCATTTTCATCTTTTAAGAAGCCAATTGCATCTTTGACTTTTCTTTTGCTTTTGACCCCCAAAATCATTTTTTATTGGTTTTGGCCTCTGTTGCAAGCCTCAATTCATTATTAGCTTTTTTGTAAATACTTTATTATTTATTAAATAAAGAAAAAATTGGATCTGCGCTCCTTTAGGAATATTCACTCTCTGGTCACCGATAATGTACTCCAAAAATGTATATATGGTACAATAAATAGATTTTGGAGTACATTATCGGTGACCAGAGAGTGAATATTCCTAAAGGAGCGCGGATCCAATTTTTTCTTTATTTACCATTTGTATGCCGCTCCCTTCATTTGGGATACGGAGGACCTGCCTGCTCTCCTGTTTTTTAGCCCAACAGGATCATAGGAATCTCTGGGTACACCGGGTAAGTCATACCCTCACTTTTTCATTTGGTATTGAACTTTGGCTAGTTTTTCCTTTGGAGCGCTGCCCTAATTTGTTTATTGTTTTATTATTTATTAAGCATTTGTACATTGAAATAGCAAGAAGTAAACATTTCCAAAAATTGCTTAGAACACATAATTATTTTACCATTGTTTGTAACATACATAGGGAAGGAAGTTTGCCAAGGTGGTGGTGGTGGTGGTGGGGGTGGGGGGTGGAAGGAGAAAGTAGATTAGGTATTTTGGGATAAGATGCACATTGAGGACAGGATGACATACTCAATCGCATACTCATACCACTAGTTATCACTAAAAAACCAACGATAGATGTCAATTGCAGAGCTGCAAGTCTAAAGAACCATAAATAACGTCAAATATAGTTTCTTAGCAAGCATCTCTAGGACAGGACCTGGACTGCCAAGGCTTCCATATCAAGTTGAATTTAGCTTTTCGACACTTGCCCTACAGTTTCTGCAGACCCCATTATATTCTTCTTTAGATATCCCCCCCCCCCCTCCTTCCATTTTATAAACATATTGTTCTTCGTTTTTAACATGTGTACAAGTTCTGTGTTCATCCATCCGGGTTTCTTTAAATGCTTCCCCTTCTTCCTTCTTTGGGGGATTGGTAAGGATTGTGCTTTGAGAATCTCATTTCACAATATTTCCCAACCTTCTTGGACATTTCTGTCCTTAAGAACATCCAGCCATTGGATTCTTCCCATCCTCTTACTGAGTAAATTAAAATCTGCCTTTCTGAAATCCAACCTTGAGGTCTGAGTCTTCTTAGGTCTTCCTCCCCTTGTTATCCAACATCCAAGGATATCATGATCATTGCCTCCTAAGGTCCCAGCCACTCTTACTTTCTCAACCATCCCCTCCTTGTTGGTAAAAATTAGGTCCAAGATAGCAGATTCCCTTATTTTCTCTTCTACCTTCTGGAATATAAAGTTGTCAGCAAGAGCGGATAAGAATCTGTTGGATCCATTACTTTTACTTGAGAGAGATTCCCAACAAATGTCTGGATGGGTAAAATCTCCCATGATCACTATGTTGTGCTGTTTTGAGAGCTTGGCCATCTGATGTAGAAAGAGTTCCCCCATATCTTCTGCTTGTTCAGGCGGCCTATAGTAAATGCCTACAATGGTGTCCTTTCTGTTGTTCTCCCCTTGTATTCTTACCCAAACGGTTTCTACTGAACTCCCAGCTCTGAAGCTTGAGTCTCTGTGGAGATGAATGTTTTCCTAACATACAACACAACACCTCCTCCCCTTTTATTAGGTCTGTTTCTTATAAATACATTGTATCCTTCGAGTCTTGTATTCCCACCAAGTTTCCGTGATGCCTATGACATCATATTTATCTTCCTGTGTTCAGAGCTCCAATTCTCCTTGTTTGTTTCCCATGCTCTGTGCATTTGTGTGGAAACATTTTAGTTTGTGATCAGGGTCTCTTGCTCCTTTACTTATCTTTAGAATTTTTTGTCTTTGTTCTTTCTTTCTACTTCTAATAGCGAGGGTCTCAAATGTATTAATTGCTGTATATTTTTGCCTTTCACTTCCCTTCCCATATTGTTCTAGTTTAAAGCTCTCCTAATAAGTGAAGCAAGGCGCCCACCAAATATATGCTTACTAGAGATGAGCGAGCATACTCGTCCGAGCTTGATGCCCATTCGAGCAGTAGGGTACTTGAGATGCTCGTTACTAGAGATGAACACCAAACACCAAACGGTGCTCGAGTCAATTCCATTTCCTTCCCCGCATGTTTAGCGCCATTTTCTAGCCAATAGACATGCAGGGAAGGCATTACCACTTCCTGCTGTGTCAGCCCTATCCCACCCCACAGCAGTGAGTGGCTGGCGAGATCAGGTGATCACCGAGTACTTAAACTGTTCCCGCCCGCGGTTAGCCTCAGACACACGCTGGCAGAGGTTAGGGAAAGTGCTGCTGCTGATATAGGAAAAGTGTTAGAGTAGGATCCAGTCTTCAAGAACCCTAACGGTCCTTCTTAGGGCTACATCTGAGCGTGTGCATTACTGGCTGGGAGCAGTAGTGCACCATTTTTTTTTTCATCTCAGGCTGTGCAGGCCATTTCATCTATAGCGTTCTCAGTCTGCAGTGTATTATACAGAGTATAGGGAAAGTACTGCTGCTGATATAGGGAAACTGTTAGAGTAGGATCCTTTCTTCAAGAACCCCAACGGTCCTTCTTAGGGCTACATCTGACCGTGTGCACTATACTTGTGGCTTGCTGGGAGTTGTAGTGTATCTATTTTTGTATTACGCATCTAGGCCTGTTCCCAGCCTGTCAGTAATAGCGTTCTCAGGCTGCAGTGCCATACAACCAGCTCTCACCGTGAAACTGCACTCTAATATTTCCTAGCCTACTGCTAACAACTTCAGTTATACCGTTCTGTGTCTGCAGTGCATTAGACAGCGGTCTCACCGCTAAACAGTACTGTAATATTTCCTGGGCCACTGCAAAGTATTTCAGCTCTGCTGCTTTGCAGAGCATCTCACAATACCCTTTCCTTGGTTTGCTAAGCCTACTGAAGACAGGGCTTCAGAGGGGAAGGTAAGTGCAGCAGCAGGACAGGTTGGAAGAGGCAGTGGGGTGGCCAGGGGTAGAGGCAGGGCAGAGCGAAGAATCCTCCGACTGTTTCCCAAAGCACCCCCTCGCAGCAAGCCTCAGTGCAGAGGGCTAGGTGTTCAAAGGTGTGGATGTTTTTTAGTGAGAGTGGGGACGACCGACGAACAGTGATGTGCAACCTGTGTCGCACCAAGATCAGCCGGGGAGCCACCACGACCAGCCTGACCATCACCAGCATGCGCAGGCATATGATGGCCAAGCACCCCACAAGGTGGGACGAAGGCCATTCACTACCTCCGGATCACACCACTGCCTCTTCCCCTGTGCCCCAACCTGCCACACAGATCCAAACCCTCTTCCAGGACACAGGCACGAGCGCCTCCCGGCCTGCACCCACACCCTCACCTCAACGGTCCTCCACTCCATCCAGCAATGTCTCTCAGCGCAGCGTTCAGCTATTGCTAAAACAAGCGTTGGAGCAAAAGCGCAAATACGCCGCCACCCACCCGCACGCACAAGCTTTAAACGTGCACATTCCCAAATTGATCAGCCTAGACATGCTGCCGTACAGGCTTGTGGAAACGGAGGCTTTCAAAAACATGATGGCGGTGGCGGTCCCGCGCTACTCGGTCCTCAGTCGCCACTATTTTTCCCAGTGTGCCGTCCCAGCCCTACACCAGCACGACTCCGGCAACATAAATCGTGCCCTCACCAACGCGGTTACTGGGAAGGTTCACTTAACCACAGACACGTGGACAAGTACTGGCAGGCAGGGCCAGTATATCTCCCTGACAGCACACATTGGGTGAATTTGGTGGAGGCTGGGACCGAGTCAGAGCCTGGGACAGCTCATGTCCTACCCACACCCAGAATAGCGGGTCCTACCTTGGTGCTGGTATCTGCGGCGTTTTATGCCACCTCCTCCAAACCCTCCCCCTCCTCCGTCACCTCCACCTCTCAATTAAGAAGTGTGAGCATGTCGCCAGCAGTCGGTATCACACGGCAGCACAGCGGTGGGCAAGCGTCAGCAAGCCGTGCTGAAACTAATCAGTCTAGGTGACAAGAGGCACACGGCCCCCAAGCTGTTGCATTGTCTGACAGAGCAGACCGACTTCTGGCGTTCGTCGCTGAGCCTCCAACTGGGCATGGTCGTGTGTGACAACGGCCGTAAACTGGTGGCGGCTCTGCAGCTCGACAGCTTCACACACATGCCATGCCTGGCCCACGTCTTCAATGTGGTGGTTCAGCGGTTTCTGAAAAACTATCCCCACTTCTCTGACCTGCTCGGCAAGGTGCGCCGCGTCTGCACACATTTTCGCAAGTCCACCACGGACGCTGCCACCCTGAGGACCCTGCAACATCGGTTTCAGCTGCCAGAGCACTGACTGCTGTGCGACGTGCCCACAAGCTGGAATTCTGCACATGTTGGCCAGGCTGTATGAGCAGCGTAGAGCAATAGTGGAATACCAGCTGCAACATGGGCGGCGTAGTGGTAGTCAGCCTCCGCAATTCTTTACTGAGGAGTGGGCATGGATGACAGATATCTGTCAGGTCCTTGGAAACTTTGAGGAGTCTACCCAGATGGTGAGCGGCAATGTGGCAATCATTAGCGTTACCATCCCGCTCCTTTGCCTGCTGAGAAGTTCGCTGCAAAGCATAAAGGCCAATGCTTTGCGGTTGGAACAGGAGACGGGGGATGCGAGTATGTCGCTTGATAGCCAGACCACCCTCATGTGTAAATCTCAGCGCGTTTTGGAGGAGGGGAAGGAGGAGGAGGAGGGGGAATAGACAGCTGGCCACACTGCAGAGGGTACCCATGCTGCTTGCCTCTCATCTGTTCAGCGTGTATGGGCTATAGAGGAGGAGGAGAATCCTAAAAGTCATCTTCTTAGTGAGGACAGTGATGTGTTGCGTACTGGTACCCTGGCACACATGGCTGACTTCATGTTAGGCTGCCTTTCCCGTGACCCTCACGTTAGACGCATTCTGGCCAACACGGATTACTGGGTGTACACCCTTCTCAACCCACGGTATAAGAAGAACCTTTCCACTCTCATTCCCGAAGAGGAAAGGGGTACGAGAGTGATGCAATACCACAGGGCCCTGGTGGAAAAAGTGATGCTAAAGTTCCCATCTGACAGCGCTAGTGGCAAAAGACGTAGTTCCGAGGGCCAAGTAGCAGACGATGCGCAGGGATTAGACAGCATGTCCAGCGCAGGCAGGGGAACACTCTCCAAGGCCTTTGCCAGCTTTATGGCTCCCCAGCAAGACTGTTTCACCACTCCCCAGTCAAGGCTGAGTCGGAGGAAGCACTGTAAAAAGATAGTTAGGGAGTACGTAGCCGATCGTACGACCGTTCTCCGTGATGCCTCTGCTCCATACAACTATTGGGTATCAAAGCTGCACACGTGGCACGAACTTGCGCTGTACGCCCTGGAGGTGCTGGCCTGCCCTGCCGCTAGGGTCTTGTCAGAGAGGGTGTTTAGTACCTGCCTGTCAACTGCCAGTGCCGACATGCTTACACTCATAAAGATGAACAAAGGCTGGATTTCCCCAGACTTCTCTTCTCCACTAGCGGAGAGCAGCAGAACCTAATGATGCAACCGGAGAAATAAGCATTCTCTATCACCGGGATAAAAGGGGGAATTAGCTTTGTCAATCACTCTCGGATATTATTACTCCTCCTCCTCCTCCTACTGCCCCTCCTAAAACAGGATGTCATCACGCAGAACTGCCAATTTTTCCGCGGCCGAAAAGGCTCTGCTTATAATTTTTGTACAATTTTTCAAAGTTTCAAAAGTATTGATACTTTAACTGCTTTATCTGATCCTGATAGGGGGGGGGGGGAAACCTTACAACCCTTCACTAGGCTGAGAATTTGCCTGACTGCAGAAAAACCCTATTTAGTGGGAGCTATACTATTGATAGCTTTTGAGTATATCAAAACTCACCTACTAAAAGGATCTAATAGACAGCGATGTATTACCTGGGGAACTTTTTTTAGTGCGCAGACTATCTGGGTATTGACCAAGACATCACTCTAAGTGATAACTGGGCACTGTTCCTCTAGGAAATATTATTAGGCTATTAAGTACCGCATATCAGCTTAAGAGGTATTATTGCAGCGATCACTCCTCATAGTGGGGTGCTAATTCAATACAGTACCTTACCTATACTTACTCATTGCCTCTAATGGATTATAGTCCTAATCTATAAACAATTTTCTATACTCAGTTGATGACTGATAACCCTTTCTCCAGGGAATCATCCCAGGAGATACTTGAGCCCCTGAGGAGCTCACGCAGTGGGCGAAACGCGTAGGGAAATTACAAGGTCTATTTTGTACATAAAAACATCTGGGCAATTACAAGGTCTATTCTGTACATAAAAACATCTCATGTCTATTATACATTGGACTATATGAGTTGCATGTAGATTCCGGCTGATTACGACATCATGTTCAGGTTCGGAAAAAATGCATAGGTTTTTTGGAACATTAAAACCAAGAAACCCCCCCCCCAAAAAAGAGCTATCTTTTGGACGTAAAAGACATAATAAAGAAAACGTCCAAGATCGATACTGATCTTGAAGTGTTACTGTATGATACAATTTCACATTCCCTACCGGATAGTGGATTTTTTTTTTTTTTTTTTTGTTGTTTGTGTGTCCATAAGGTTTTTAAGCAATATTTATTAAAAGTTAATTTTTATGAATTTATATTTTTGGGTCCTAAAAGTGAGCTTAATTAAGTAATTGGGACCTTACTGCCTCTGTGAAGTGGTTTTCTATAGTTATGGCAGGCTTTTTGTCGCGGAAGCTCGACACTGAGAGTTGGACCAATGAGGCCAACAGTGTATTTTCGGAAGAGGGTTTTGACCCACGCACTAGCAGTACTGACATACATACCTGCTTCAAACAATTAACGAAACATTATCGCGAATACACGCGAGGATGGTGGGAGGTTCAGGGCTTGCAACGCTATGCAGAAAACAAAATAGTCCCTAGAGGACTACGCAGCTCGATATTACCACCCCCCAGACTCAGGAACAATGAATTTATGACTAAGTGGGAGAAAGAGGCGACGGAGTCCTCTTTACGATTTATCCAGTTATTAATCACTGAAGAAAAATCTATATTGACTAAGAGCCAGCAAGCTCTAGACGAATCTCTCGAACTGGCGAAAAAATTTGTAAATGATCCTGAGTATTCTCTGAAAGAAAGAGGTTTACAAAATAACATCGAAAAATTTACTCTGCAAATTAAGGAGAGAAAGCATAGTCAATTCAATCGTGACATGCTTGATTTCAAGGAGAACAGAGCCTACACACTGAATAGATCCAGATCGGATATGGAGATCAGTTCCTCCGATACGGACTATTCAGAAAATGAAAGCTTATCAAGAGACAGGATCAATATCTACTCTCGCCGGGGGAGAGGCAGATTCCAGTCTAAAGGTAGAGGAAGGAACCGCTATCCCACTAACACAAATGACACTGGTTTTTTAGGACCAACCATGCCACGCTATATGCTACGAGAAAGAAAAGGAAATTAACCCTTACCCAGGCAAATGACAAATTTAGACACGCCCAAAATAATGACACAACGCATGACAAACTGCAAGTTATTAATTTGTCAGATCGAGTATTATCCGCAGAGGAGGTGAGCGTTTTGGAGAGGGGGCTGTCCTTCGTCCCGACGAGCTCCTACAGCCCGTTCGTCTGGACGAAGGACATCTCCCTCTTCATGCGCAAACTTAGATGGAAAAAGTTTCATATACAGCAGGACAAAAAAAGAGCCTTAGAGTATGGCCTGTCCGCCACTGATATGCCGATCCTGCGCGATCTCCAACAATTGGAAAACGAAATGAACTCCATCCCAGGCCAGGGTCCATTTACCCAATTAAAATTAAAAAACGCATCAAATCCTCCAGCTCTGCATAGCCCGCTTTTGGACACATTTGAGCGAATTGTTATGAAAGAAATCAGAAATATAGATCAGAAAGAGTTCAGGAAAACCACAAACATGTCCCAGAAAGAAATGTCAGCCCTCAAGTCATTGGAAAATGACGAAAATATTGTCCTGAAACCGTCTGATAAAGGCGGGAATATTGTCATCATGAACAAAACGCAATATTCAGATGTCTGTTTAACACTACTACAAGACAAAAATACATATGAGAGATTACCATCAGACCCGACGGTACTATATTCCAAACAGTTACTCTCAATTGTGGAGAAAGCGCTGATGAAGAAACTAATCAGCCCATCCGAATTTGAATATCTAATACCTAAACACCCAAGAGTGGCTACCTTTTATATACTACCTAAGGTCCACAAAGGGCTGTCACCGTTACGGGGTCGACCAATCGTCTCCGGGATAAACAACATCTCCCAAAATGCCAGCATATACATTGACAAAATATTAAGACCGTTCGTCTCGGCGCTCCCGTCGCATGTCGAGGATACGCTTGACATGCTACGTCAACTGGACGGCATTCACGTCGAGACACATGTTTTGTTGGCAACCCTTGACGTGGAAAGTCTTTACAGCTCAATCCCCCATGATCTTGGACTAAAAGCTGTAGCACACTTTTTGGATCAAAAAGGAGTCCACTTCACAGAACATAACATCTTTGTGAGGGAGCTACTTAGCTATGTGCTGACACATAACTACTTCCTATTTTGGGGACACTTCTTCCACCAGCTCAGGGGCACTGCGATGGGGACATCGTGTGCCCCATCGTATGCTAACTTGCTCCTGGGCTGGTGGGAGGAGAAATTCGTATTTTCAGAGGAAAATGTGTCTCAAACTGGTAACATTCTAACATGGGCTAGGTATATCGATGATATTTTCATTCTGTGGACAGGGAGTAAAATCGACTTTGAGATGTTTGTGGAAAAACTGAACAACAACAACCTGAATTTAAAATTTACTGCGGAATGCGATTCATCTACCATCACGTTCCTGGATCTGAGAATTTCCAAGGGTGAGGATGGCATGCTAATAACAACTAATTTTCGTAAGGAAACAGCCACCAATTCCTTACTAACCTGGCATAGCCATCATCCGTATCCGCTCAAACGTGGTATACCCAAAGGTCAGTTCCTGCGGATTCGCAGGAACTGTTCCTTGGAGAAGGACTATATGATGGAAGGAAACAAACTTGCCACACGTTTCAAAGAAAGGGGCTACCCTGAAATCTTAATAGACGAAGCATATGATCATGCAGCACAACGAACAAGATCTCAACTACTACAGCCCCGTCAAAGGGAACAATCAGACGTGCTCCGCATTATAGGCACCTACGATACAGGTGCCTCCAAAATCAGACAGATCCTCACGAGTTTCTGGGATATCCTAAGGGACGATGAGGATCTGCGAGAAGTCTTACCGACCATTCCATCAATCACGTTCAGAAGAGGACGTAATCTACGTGATAGGTTGGTGAGGAGTCACTTGAAATTTAACATCCCTAGCACAATGTGGCTGGGTAGACACAGATTCTTGGGAACATTCCCATGTTCGAACTGTGCTGCTTGTACGTTTATTAAAAAAAGCCCCAAATTCTGTTGTTCAGTAACCTCGGTTGAATACACGAATCGTGAATTTATAAATTGTCGTTCAACAAATGTAATATATCTGGCAACCTGCACATGCCCACGTGACTATGTGGGCAAGACGAATCGGCAATTCCGCCGCCGCATACTAGATCATGTAGGGAATATCAGGCGCCACGAAATCACATCAGTGGCATCCCACATGTGGGAAGTGCATGGTGGGGACATTACACAAATACGATTCCAGGGAATTGAAACGATCCGACCGGATGGTCGCAGAGGTGACTTAGACAAATTATTACTACAGAAAGAAACGAGCTGGATCTTCCGCATGCAGTCAGTCATCCCTCTTGGGCTAAATGAGAGTATATCCTTCAACAGCTTCGTCTGACATCTGTCTGAAATCTATGCGTATTGGGACATGCATTTTACTGGAATTATAGCCCCAGTTGTGATTTGTCTGAACTTATGCATTTATGCATGGTTGTTCCATCAGAAGTCTTGTAATCATTGCGCCAGTACAACTAGTGCGTTTACCATCAATTATTTTGCATCATAAAATCTTATGAACATCTAAACATGCATATAAGTCTTATATAAGCAGTTTTGGATGCTATACACCATCCCTTTAATAGGTTGACGAGTATGAACACAATAAATCCTTCTCAGGAATTACGTGCTTTACCTCTTTTTTAATAGAGGTACGTACCACCATGATGAAAATACAATTGCTTGGGAGCAATGAATGTGCACAATTATATACAAGTACATTACTATAATGGCATGTACATATGAGGCATCTTATATAAGTGGCCCTTTAGTGATATTGAAGCAATATTATCATGCGGATTGGGATTTATTCCTTTTGAAAAGGGATAATACGATAAGAGTCAAATACGAGATCCATCTAGGTTAATCAATATAGCATAATGGAAGAAAGAAGTAGGAGGATTATGATTAATGTAACAGCTGTGGGCTCATGCAATATGAATCTGAATTAGCTCATTGATCTCTACCTTCTCCAAGGCTTCCAACTGATTTAATACCATGGAATGCTTAAACGGAGCCTTAAATGATATTAAAGGGTTAAATCAGAGATGCTTGAGCGATTATGCGATCATGCGATGCAGATTTACATGGGCCTGCTTTGTTCCGCCCCTTGTGATAGATTAAAACTGTTCCTCTAGCATTGGATGCCGGGGGGGGGGGGGGGGGCGGGATGTAATGTGCTAATGAGGCGGCCGCATCACTAGATGATGTATGCGATCACATGACATGAGCTCTGACACTCAGCCAGCCCCCCTCCAAACCACGCCCCGTGATGATGTCACGACGTGATGCGTATGGTCAGGTGACCGGGAGCAGGTCACATGACCTGTTGCTCCCAGGAAGCCACTGATCAAAACAAACTTTTTACTTCATCAAAGATGCTATGCCATTTAGCAATGTGCAGGGAGGACTCATGCTACATCTCCCAGGTAAAGAAAACGTCAATTACTAATGTTCATAAAGGAGGAAGAAGTATTTTTTAAAGCGATTGTGTTCCACTTGATTACCATGGTTACCAGGATGTGTATGGGCGTTGCATTAGTATACCTGCTGTGTGGATTGGCCGCTGTGGGGTACACACCCTTAATGGGTGTAGCTATGCAAGCCTTATTTAAGAAGCTAGGCTACAAGGATTCAGTATGCTGGCAGTCCACCACCAGGACTGTCATGCTGCCGCTTGTTCTATTTATTTTATGATTTCATTCTGCTTTATCTGATCCTGATAGGGGGGGGGGGAAACCTTACAACCCTTCACTAGGCTGAGAATTTGCCTGACTGCAGAAAAACCCTATTTAGTGGGAGCTATACTATTGATAGCTTTTGAGTATATCAAAACTTACCTACTAAAAGGATCTAATAGACAGCGATGTATTACCTGGGGAACTTTTTTTAGTGCGCAGACTATCTGGGTATTGACCAAGACATCACTCTAAGTGATAACTGGGCACTGTTCCTCTAGGAAATATTATTAGGCTATCAAGTACCGCATATCAGCTTAAGAAGTATTATTGCAGCGATCACTCCTCATAGCGGGGTGCTAATTCAATACAGTACCTTACCTATACTTACTCATTGCCTCTAATGGATTATAGTCCTAATCTATAAACAATTTTCTATACTCAGTTGATGACTGATAACCCTTTCTCCAGGGAATCATCCCAGGAGATACTTGAGCCCCTGAGGAGCTCACGCAGTGAGCATGGCCCACTGCTGAGGGTACACATGCTGCTTGCCTGTCATCCTTTCAGCGTGTATGGCCAGACGAGGAGGAGGAGGGGGAGGAGCATGAGGAGGAGGGGGAAGAGACAGCTTGGCCCACTGCTGAGGGTACACATGCTGCTTGCCTGTCATCCTTTCAGCGTGTATGGCCAGAGGAGGAGGAGGAGGAGGATCCTGAAAGTGATCTTCCTAGTGAGGACAGCCATGTGTTGCGTACAGGTGCCCTGGCACACATGGCTGACTTCATGTTAGGATGCCTTTCTCGTGACCCTCGCGTTACACGCATTCTGGCCACTACGGATTACTGGGTGTACACACTGCTCGACCTACGGTATAAGGAGAACCTTTCCACTCTCATTCCCGAAAAGGAAAGGGGTTCGAGAATGATGCTATACCACAGGGCGCTGGTGGACAAACTGATGGTAAACTTCCCATCCAACAGCGCTAGTGGCCGAAGGCGCAGTTGCGAGGGCCAGGTAGCAGGGGAGGCGCAGAGATCAGGCAGCATGTACAGCGCAGGCAGGGGACCATTCTCCAAGGCCTTTGCCAGCTTTCTGGCTCCGCAGCAAGACTGTGTCACCGCTCCCCAGTCAAGGCTGAGTTGGCGGGAGCACTGTAAAAGGATGGTGAGGGAGTACGTAGCTGATCGCACGACCGTCCTCGGTAACGCCTCTGCCCCCTACAACTACTGGGTGTCGAAGCTGGACACGTGGCCTGACCTCCTGCTGTATGCCCTGGAGGTGCTTGCTTGTCCTGCGGCTAGCGTCTTGTCAGAGAGTGTGTTTAGTGCGGCTGGGGGAATCATCACAGATAAGCGTACCCGCCTGTCAACCGACAGTGCCGACAGGCTAACACTCATCAAGATAAACAAAGCCTGGATTTCCCCAGACTTCTCTTCCTCACCAGTGGACAGCAGTGATACCTAAGCAATACGTAGGCTGCACCCGCGGATGGAAGCATCGTTCTCTATCACCATCAAAAACGGGGACCTTTTTGCTTCATCAATCTGTGTATAATATTCCTCCTCCTCCTGCTCCTCCTCCTGAAACCTAACATAATCACGCCGAACGGGCAATTTTTCTTAGGCCCACAAGGCTCAGTCATATAATTTTTGTAAACAATTTTTATACGTTTCAATGCTCATTAAAGCGTTGAAACTTTCACCTCAACCAATTTTTATTTTAACTGGGCTGCCTCCTGGCCTAGTTACCAATTAAGCCACATTAACCAAAGCGATTAATTGGTTTCACCTGCCCTCTTGGTTGGGCATGGGCAATTTTTCTGAGGTACATTAGTACTGTTGGTACACCAATTTTTGGGGGCCCTCGCCTACAGTGTAATCAAATGAATTTTTAGCCCACCTGCATTACAGCTGACGTTACATCCGCTGTGTTGGGCAATGCAATGGGATATATTTATGTACCGCCGGTGGCTTCCTGGCACCCACCCATGCTGTGGGTCCACAGGGAGTTGTAACTGCATGTGTCCACTTCTAAAGAACCCCAGTCTGACTGGGGCATGCAGTGTGGGCCGAAGCCCACCTGCATTAAACATGACATTACTACCTCAGCTGTGTTGGGCAATGCAATGGGATATATTTATGTACCGCCGGTGGCTTCCTGGCACCCACCCATGCTGTGGGTCCACAGGGAGTTGTAAATGCATCTGTTTCCACTTCTAAAGAACCCCAGTCTGACTGGGGCATGCAGTGTGGGCCGAAGCCCACCTGCATTAAACATGACATTACTACCTCAGCTGTGATGGGCACTGCAATGGGATATTTTTATGTACCGCCGGTGGGTTCCAGGGAGCCACCCATGCTGTGCGTGCACACGGAATTCCCATTGCGGAGTTGTACCTGCCTGTGACTATTTATAAAAAACCGCGGTCTGACTGAGGCATGCAGACACCTTGACAGAATGAATAGTGTGTGGCACATAGGTTCCCCATTGCTATGCCCACGTGTGCAGCTCCAGATGGAGGTGGCACAGGATTGGATTTCTCATTGCTTCTGTACAGCATTGTGGGCTATCGCCCCGCCCCTTTTAAAGAGGGTCGCTGCCTAGCCGTGCCAACCCTCTGCAGTGTGTGCCTGCTTTTCCTGTGGCAGACGCACTTATAAATAGACATGAGGGTGGCGTGGCATGAGGGCAGCTGAAGGCTGTGCAGGGACACTTTGGTGTGCGCTGTGGACACTGGGTCGTGGGGGGGGGGAATTGGCAGCATGTAACCCAGGAGAAGTGGCAGCGGAGTGTCATGCAGGCAGTGATTGTGCTTTGTTGGAGGTAGTGTGGTGCTTAGCTAAGGTATGCTTTGCTAATGAGGGCTTTTCAGAAGTAAAAGTTGTTGGGAGGGGGGGGCACTCTTGCCGCTATTGTGGCTTAATAGTGGGACCTGGGAACTTGAGATGCAGCCCAACATGTAGCCCCTCGCCTGCCCAATCCGTTTCTGTGTCGTTCCATCACTTTCTTGAATTGCCCCGATTTTCACAAATGAAAACCTTAGCGAGCATCGGCGATATACAAAAATGCTCGGGTTGCCCATTGACTTCAATGGGGTTCGTTAGTGGAAATGAACCCTCGAGCATCGCGAAAAATTCGTCTCGAGTAACGAGCACCCAAGCATTTTGGTGCTCGCTCATCTCTAGTATAGGGGCAAAGGACGAGAACATCATCCTCCCACTATATAAGGTAAGCTGCAGGAAACTACAAAAGTTTAACATTCCATGTGGTTTTGTGGAACAGCGTTATCCTCCATGGGATTCATCGGGACAACCAGGAAGTGAAAGCCGCGTTGCCACCATCTTTGCAACCATTAATCAAGGAGTTTGGAGATGCCAACTTCGGCTTCTACTTTGTGGACGACAGCCTAAGAGGACCTCCGGCGAGTCTGTGACTTCCACTCAGCCATGTTCCATTGCCCCAAGTTTGTCCTGAGGAAACTCCCTACCTGGAAGGCTTATCCCAGCCAAGCGGCAGTCAGGAGCCAACTGATCTGAGCCGATGCAGGAGCAGGAGAATACTTCAGAGGATGCAGAGGTGAGAGCCTTTATGCTTGATAAAGACCGTTTGGTTGAAACATTGCTACTGTTTGGTCTGTGGAGGAATAAAGATTTTTTTCTGCTTTGCACCATGTATGCTGTCACATTCTCTTAGACACAATGGTGCTGGAACTGGTCGTCTGCTGTTATATCCCACCCATGCGGAGGAACAGCAAGTTGTGCACCTCGACACGTCAGTTGGAGCTCCAGCGTTGTATTCGGCTGACTGTGGAGTGCCTTTTTGTCAGAACAATTACTGACATCCTCCTCCGACCCCTTTCGGTGATGAGTTGTTTCCATCCACAGGATCTCCTTTTGCTGGATGTTTTCCTTGATCACTCCATTCTCGTATACTTCTCTGTTACGTATTTCACAATCATTAACTGGCGAGCTCCGGTGGAACACGGAGACAGCGGGCATAAGTTTACCAAAGCACACACCACACATACCTGCACACATAGCAAATGGAATTACTAAAGAATGTACAAGGTATTAGTTCATGGATTGGCCAAGTCACTTAAGCCTGAAAGCCCACTTAATGGGTCCTCGTTGTCTCTCAGGTCAATACTCTAATAAGACAACTAACCCCATGAAACCTGCCCGGAAGCAGGGCGATCATCCTGATAGGGATGGCCCTGCGCTGGGACCAAAGGACCCAATTTGCCCAGAGACGGTAAACAATCCAGGCAGCACAAGACACAGTTCACACTAACACAGCATGGAACGTAGACACAACGGAACACGACTGTTCACACCCTATGTTTGGCAACCAGCTCAGACACACACGACACATGGCAGTTCACACCCACATAGCAACAAGGATGAATGCAAACACAAGGGGGAATGAGGAACACCAGATCCCTCGGGCCAGAGGGCTGATATATATATATATGTAACAGACCAGGATGATTGGCTGACTGGAGTACAGCACACCCTGCCAGCTCAATCATGCCACACCTGTGGAAGTGTGCACCTGGAAACCCACAGTACTACAGGTCCCAGAAGCACAACCTAACACTCTCCTCATTGTTACATGAGAAACACCCCTGTGGTTGGCATTTAGGCCCGGCTAGTCTAGTACCGATGACCAGGCCTCGTTGGAAGTCGCTCAGATCGCTGAAACTGATTCTTGGAAAATGTGTCATGTGATTTTCGGTAAACAAAGTAATGTGTATGGCAGCGTGTCAATCGCCCCCTGATACCATGTCTGGGGTAAGGATTGGGCATGTCGGGTTTCAGTGTGACAGATCATTTGCTTCTGTGGGAGAGAAGCGCATGCCAGAGGGGACAAAAGATCCTTAACCCTTTCATGGCCAGGGGTCACCGATGTACATGCGTCCAGGTCACATTTTGCCGTTCCGGTATTCCCACTTTCAAAAAATCATAACTTTAGTTTTTTTTCCAGTAACGTATCTTCAGGAGGGCTTGTTATATTCTTCAGTGGTTCCATGTAATGTACCATGCAATGCATTGGAAGACGCTTAAAAATGGGAAAATATCCACTTGATGAGCTCGGGCTCATCACCCCAGTAAAAGCAGGGTCTGGATGGAGGGTATTCAGCAGGAACTCCAACAATAACTTTCGTAGACATCTTGCCTAGGGGAGTACTCACGCTGGTCTTTCCCCCCCCCCCCCCCCCCCCCCCCCCCATCCACACAAGAGAAGGCACACTCTCTCCTGCTCAATAAAAGTTCCTTGCTTCCACTCCTAGGCACTCTCTAGAAGAAGACTACTCTTTGACTCTCTCAAGCAGAAAATCTCTTGCACTACACCTTGCAATCACATATATAGAAAACATGATCACATGACACACTACAAGATACATTTTTCAGACATAACCCAGACAGTAACCCATTCAGTGCTGCAGAGGCGCAATGCACATCAAATTCACTCACATACTGTAGAAGACACTGACAACACATAGGCACAAGACAAACACATTCATACTTATGGAGGGGCCCTTTTAACTCTGGGCCACTGCAGCAGTCTTGGTGATCTTCAAAAGTCCCCAGGCTGCCATAACATCTGGACAGAACCCCATGGATTCTTATCGCAGGGGGGAAGGGGGAGCAATTAGGACATTTAACCTAAATACTTAAAGGGTTAACAGCTCTGATCGGCAAATACCCGTTGTGTTTGGAGTGGGTTCCACTCCCGAGCCCGCTCTGTACACAGCATGTGCTGTGTACGGGTTTGTACATTGTAATGCATGGCGCAGTTGGCACATGAATAGTTATATGTGTGTCACAAAGTGGTTAAGGGGCTCGGCCGAACGAGTGTTTGACCAACAACCATTGAATGTGTAAGGTCATCTGAATGCAGCGTGGTCACCGATGGTCCCGGGGTCGGCCTTATATCATAGATTCGGCTCTATTCGGCGTTTTTCCTCAGTGACTTATTTATTATTGCAAAAGAGGATATAAAAGTGAGTAAAGCATAAATTCTCTGTGGGGGGAGGGGGAGGGGGACTTCACGCTCTAAAATTAAACAAATTGAATCACTTTTGGTTTCTGGTGACACAGTTTCTGTGACTGACCCTCCGAGCGGAGGAGCTGGGTGAGAGCTGACCGCTGCTGTGATGGGGGTCCTCGTCCTGCTGTGGGGGCTGCTCCTTGGAAGAGGTGAGTGGAACTAATTGTGTAATGAGTAATCAGCTTCACTATTCCTCCCGGTTGACATCTTAAGTCTCTCAGTGGGTTCCAACAGCTGGAAAGTCACGACTTGAGAATGTGAGGCACACATCTACCAGCAGGGGCGCCCTCTCAGGCAGCAGTCTACGAGACGTCAGAGGGGCAGCAGGTTGCCACCGGCTGGTAGTTATTTTTTAACCAGCAATTAATGGTCAGTAAAAATAATTGCCTGCTGCGAGCTGCCGGTCGGCAACCCAACAGCCTGCAGCCACAATCCGATGGCGGCAGGTGGGGCATTGGGATTGTAATCAAGGAGAATGTTCCAACCCTTAAATCTGGCCACACATTCGAGATACCGGCCTGCTGTGGGATGATTCGTACAAACCATCCCACCAACATGTCCCAAATGCATGGCCAGCTTAACCCCTTAGTTACCAGCTTTTTTGGGCCTTAAGGATCACGCAGTTTTCATTGTCGCAATGAAAACACCATCCATCAGTCGCTGACCGTATGAGGAGCGGAACATTTTACTGGCCTTACTCTGAGGCACTTATTATGGGTTGTGGAACTTTTATTACATCATCATTCTGTTTTCAAGCGTTCACCATTCAGTAAGGAGAAACTGATAACTTTCTTATCTGATTACTGCGACACCAAGTTTATAGAGAGTTTTACTACTTCTGCACAATATTTGTATTTAAAGAAACCAGCTGACCGCATCGCTGCATTCTAAGACTCCGCTTTTACTGATGCCATTTTGCAGGCCTGATGCGGCTCAGTCAACTGAAAAACAGAAGTGCTCTGATCCTGGAATGTGGCGCCGCGCAAAACGTAATTGTTACATTGTACATGAGTAGTAAAGCAATAAAAGTTCTCTAACTTTGTTGTGATAATCGTACTGACTTAGACTAAAGGTAACAATGTTTATAGCACACGGCGAAAACCAGAAAGACGAAGAATCAAAAGATGGCTATTTTGGCATTTTGTTAAAGTTTTCTGTAATTTATCGCGCTGAACAGATGATGTAAGATTTTATATTTTGGTTGTTATGGATGTGGTAATACCAATTAGGCCGCCTGCAGACGAGCGGGTCGGATATGGCAGCGAGGATTCTCGCCGCGGGACCCGACCCGAGCGCCTGCAGGGACGAGCGCGTACTCACCCGCCCCCGGCTCTTTCTTGTGCCGGCTGCCGGGCAGCCAGCGCATGCGCAGACCGGAGGCGGTGGCCGGTTGAGTGACGTTTCTGTGCGAGCCCCGCACAGAAATAGGACATGCCGCAGTTTGTTTGCCGCACGAGATTTCACGCGACCAAACCGTGGCCGTCTGCATAGGATTGCGTATGTTAACGCAATCCTATGCAGGCTTTGAGCGGCGGAAATCCCGCCGCGGGATTTCCGCCCGTGTGCAGGCGGCCTTATGTGTAGTTTTTTTATGTTTTTTATTATTTCAATATTTAAGGCCTCGTGTGAGGGGAGGAACGTTTTTGATTATTTTTTGGAAAATCATTTAGATACCACGGTCAGCAATGACTGCAGCACCTGTGGGGTTAAACAGTGTAAAGTAATGGTTAAATGAGCAAGTCATTATTTCACTACTTTTTTGGGGGAAAGCCCATATGTGACAATCGGAGAGCAAATATGCTTTCTGATTGATGGGGGAAAGCTGATAAGGTGAACAAAGATTCATGCAAGAATCTTAGCTTTAAAATGACACCAAAACCCTGTATGTAGCCGCGATAGAACCGAAGCGATAGCCATTTAGAATAGCTGTGATGTTCCTTCGCTGCAGGGTGAGCAGAGCTCCTCCTAAATCGCAGGGGGGATAAGTCATATGATTAGGAAAATTTGCCTAATCACCTCTTCCTAACTAGTTCTCTCCCTGAAATCGGGATACATATTAACGGCTGCCAGGAGGAGACGCAGCTGCAGGTGACCCAGATGTGGGCGGACTTTCAGGAGTTGATTTTAATTGGTCATTGATTTGGAGAACCTCTGTAAAGAGACTTGGATGATCACAGCCCCCTTTAAGGCTACACACAGCAGATTTCGGGACCATACATGGGAATGTGAATTAGTTATCTACATCTAAATTGGCTTGTTTTATAGGAATCACTTGGATTTTTGCAAGTTTCACTGAGAGAAAAAGGAAAGTCGCAGATATTTCTGCTATAAATCTGCTGTGTGTGAATTCATGTTAATAGTAAGAAAACGGGTTCTGCCATGACTGAGGTCACTGGTATGGAGTGTGATGGGTCCGAGGCTGGGGAGAATGAGGAGGACATTGGAACGGCTCCCACAGCCAGGACTGAGCGCCCGGACCCACGTACTCAATGCTTTGTCCTCGTTTTGCCCCAAGTATGGTGTTTATCACTTTTTGGGGACTAATCGGTAGCATAGCCCAAGAGCATGCCAAAGTGGAGTCCATACTTGTAAGATGGGGCTGAGGGGAGACGTGTAAGTCTTGTAGTGGATAATAATGGTGGACACTCACTGGTGCCGTCCTACGTGTATAATATTCATACTGCTAAGGGGGGCCCCAGAATAACAGACGTTGCAGTTGAACATGATGCTTTATTAAAGGGGTATTTCAGAACTTCTTTATTTTTTTTCTCTATTGATAACCGACAGGGATCCACCACTTGGGATCCCCTCCAATCAGCTGATTGTAAGGGCCATTGTCACTGTGGCCAGCAGAGGAAGCAGATCATGCATGCAACAGCGCCGCGGCCTGGGTTGGTATTGCAAACACAGCTCCCTTTAAATTCACTGGGAACTATGCCCGCAGCACCAACGAAGCCACCGCACTATGATCAGCGCGATCTGCTTCCTGAACTGACCACAGTGACAGCAGCCCCAGAAATCAGCAGTTCAGCGGGGATCCCAAGTAGGGAATCCTCACCGATCATCTACCTTTAGGTCCTCTAATCTGTTCATGACCACTTAATGTAAATTTATGTTGGTGCACTCGTGAAGTGTGTGTTTATTGTGCTTGGGTGTCAAGTTGGCTCCATACTTGGCGGCTATCAGCTGTTTCTGACAGCTGACACTAACTACTGGGATCAGAGTGAGCTCTCATCCTGACAGATATCTCTTTAGATGCCACAGATAAAGCTGACTGCACATCGAAACAACCAGCAGGAAGGGGACTACTTTCCCACGGCCCCTTGGCATACCTGCAACATGATCACAGGGTGCTGATGGGCTAGCATGGCAGCCCGGAGACTACTGAAGGCTCCCAGGTCTGTCACACATAGATGCCTATTGAGTCCTGCCTGTGACAACATCAAAAATTGCTATATACTGCAATACCAAAGTATTACAGTTTATAGTACAAGCAATCAAGTGATCACAAAATCCTCTGTAGGAACTAAACTAGTAATTATTAGGAAATTATAATACCAGTGTTTATGATGGCACAATGTGCCACACAGCTGTGCTACATGCACATCACACACACAGCTCTATTACATGCATCCTGACCCCACACATGACAAACACAGCTCTGCTGCATCCTGATTCACACACACGGCTCTCCTACATGGTACAACCATTATGATTCTCACACATCACACACAGCTTTACTACATCCATCCTTACCCTGCACATGACAAACAGAGCTTTGATATATCCTGATTCACACACACAACTCTTCTACATGGTAAATTATGATCCCCACACATCACATAAAGCTCTACTACAACCATCCTGACCCCACACAAGACAAACACAGCTTGGCTCGTCCCACAGCAGTGACATCAGCAGAGGTCCATCAGCCCACAAGATCTCTGTGGTGGTGGTAGGTCAGTGTGCTCTGTCAGGACTGCTGAGTTGCGTCTGAGATATTAATGGCTTAGTTGTATTCTCAATTTGTTATTTTTGTCCTCCCCTTCCAAGAGCCCTAACTGTGTTTTTCTTCTGTTGGTCCGGCTCTGTGTTTTATATATGTTGTAGGACCTTTGATGACGTCACCAGGGTGCGAAGCAATGACATCACCAGGGGCGGAGCATGATAATCACTCACATACGACAAGTGGTCGTTAGTAGTTTGATGATAGTGTAAAAAAAGGTTTTGATAATGTCTTATCAACAGTAAAAAAAAAAAGCTGAAAATATTTTAAATTGATGGGCAGGAGATGTAAGCAAAAAAGTGTCTGTAGAATGATCCTCCCAGGGCAGGAGATGTGAAGATGTCTAAAGGATGATGATTATCCTGGGAGAAGACGTAGAAGTGTATGCAGGATGATGATCCACCTAGGGCAGGAGACGTGGAGGTGTCTGACGGATGGCAATCCACCCAGGGCAGGAAACGTGGAGGTGCCTGATGGATGGTGATCCACCCAGGGCTGGAGATGTGGAGGCGGCTGATGGATGGCGATCCACCCAGGGCAGGAGATGTGGAGGCGTCTGACGGATGTCGATCCACCCAGGGCAGGAGACGTGGAGGCGTCTGACAGATGATGATCCACCCAGCGCAGGAGAAGTGGAGGTGTCTGACGGATGGCGATCCACCCAGGGCAGGAGACGTGGAGGCGTCTGACGGATGACGATCCACCCAGCGCTGGTTACGTGGAGGCATCTGACCGATGGTGATCCACCCAGGGCAGGAGATGTGGAGGCATCTGATGGATATTGATCCACCCAGGACATAATAAATTCATAATAAAAAGTCAAAACAAAAAAAAAACTAAAACATCTCTGGGATCGCTGTGTTCATAAAAGTCCAATCTATCAAAAGGACACATTATTTATCACACGGTGAACATCAGCAGAAAAAAATAAACAATGTTAGAATTGCGTTTTTTTTGGTTACCCTGTAAATGTAATAAAAAGTGATCAAAAAGTCATATGTACCCCAAAATGGCACCAATAGAAATTCGTGGATGTCCCACAAAAAGCCGCTCTCACACAACCCACCGATGGAAAAATAAAACAGTTACGGCGGACTGAAAATAATTACATTTTTTAAGACATTTTATTTTCTACAAGTAGTACAGTAACCCCCTAAGAACGAGGATATATAGCTTGCACTGTTGTGATCGGACTGTCACACGGGATAAAGCCAGCGGGTGCGCCGTATAAACAAGACCCCAGTAATAATGCTAAATTGTATTTTTCCCATCTCACCGCACGTAGAAATAATAATAAGCTTTTTAATGCATTATATGTTACATTATATAGCATCATTGAAAGATACAACGGCCGGCAAAAATCAACAAGCCCTCCGACGGCGACGGATAAATACGAGTTATCATATTCTTGAAAATGGGGAGGAAAAACTGAAAAAGAAAAGTCTGCGTTCTTAAAGGGTTAAAGTGGTTGTCGGGTTACAAATAGAGATGAGCGAACGTACTCGGAAAGGCTGATTTCGCAATCGAGCACCGCGGTTTTCGAGTACTTCACTACTCGGGTGAAAAGTACTCGGGGGCGCTGTGGGTGAGTGGGGGGGTTGCAGAGGGGAGCGGGGGGGGGGGGGGGAGAGGAAGAGAGAGGTCCCACCTGTTCCGCGCTGGTTTGCCCAAAGTGATGCTCTGGCCTCTAATTGGCAGGCAGCAGTCACATGACTTATGCTAGAATATCTGCTATAAGATAGGTTCAAAATACAGATACTCAGATCTACTGTGCCTACAGACTCGCTTCACCTGGGTGCAGGGGCGGGATAGAACCCCACAGCAGTGCCCATCCTCAAGGTAACCTGATGAGAGACCACAAGTGACAAATCTATATAAAACAGGCTAAGCATAAATCCTGTTTGTTGGTTCAAACATATCGTATGCATTGGGTGAATGTGGGCCATCCGAGGTACCCATAGCGGTGCCCATTCTGTGTATAACACATGCGCACATTGTAAGCTGGGAGAATGTGCACTCAGGCCTTTTATGGCGTTCTATTACAGGAGAATTTTTAAGCTTACCTTTAGTTGAGTTCTCCACAAATATCAGCAGCTGTTATGGGGAAATTACCAGGAAATGGGACCTTATTACATCATGTTATTATCCACAAATTTGGGGGAATTTTTTTAGAAGAATATTTACAAATCTTGCATTTTCGCACTGGCCACTAGAGGGCACACAATAGAATGACATTTTCTGCCCAATCACTAGCTTTCCAGAAGAGGGTTAAAAGTGGAATCACTAGCGGGTGTGTGAGACTGCTTCATTAGAGGAAATAATGAGGAAATGGCACCAACAACGTTTATTGCAAGCTTATTCTCGGGTCAGATAACTCATTTCATTATCACTTGAGGGCGGGATCGGAAGAATCATCTCATGGATACAGGGAAGGGAGGAGTCAGCGGAGTCACCTCGTTATCATTAATGAGGAGGTCAGTAGTCACCTCATTATCATTAGTGGGCGGTGTCAGCAGAGTTACCTCATATATAGAGTGTGAGGTCAGTAATCTCATTATCATTAGTCAGCGGGTTTATTGCGTTATTGTCAGTGGGTGGGGTCAGCAGAGTCAACTCATTATCAAAGTGGGTGGGGTCAGCAGAGTCATCTCATTATCAAAGTGGGTGGGGTCAGCAAATATCCATCATTATTACTAGTGGGTGGGATCAGCAGAGTCGTCTCCTTATTACTAGTGTCAGGACTCTGACCCAGAAGCTCCTGTACTCCTGGTGGTGCCTCTCCCTGCTGGGCTATTCAAGCACTCTGGATAGCTCCTTTGCTGAATCCTGACTTTGTTCCCTACTCTATTCCTGTTTGTGTTATTGGCTCCACCCTGTTCCTTAATTGGACTCTACATTTAAGCCGGGCCTTGTACCTCTTTCCCTTGTGAGATTAGTGTGGTCTCAGCCCCTTAGTCAAGCTCCACTACCAACTCCTCTCACTACATTTGCTGCCTCTGTGTACTGACCTCTGGCTTCTCTCTGACTACGCTACCTGACTGCTCCTATTGTACCAGAACCAATACTACCCATGTACTAACCTCTGAGCTTTCTCTGACCACGCTATCGACCCGCACTGATTGCAACAAAAGACTACAAACCTTCACCTGATCGTAACAACTAGTGAGTGAAGTCGGCAGAGTCATCTCATTATCAGTAGGCGGTGCGGTCAGCAGAGTCTTCTTATTATTACTAGTGGGTGTGATTAACATAGCCACCTAATTTTTAAAGTGGGTGGAGTTAGTAGAGTCCCCTCACTATCACTAGTAGGAGGGGTCAACAGAGTTATCTTGTTATCTAAGTGTGTGAGATCAGCAGAGTCTTCTTATTATCACTAGTGGGTGGGGTCAGCAGAATTATCTTATTATCATTTGATATAACCTGGTATACGGCTTATGATGCACAGTAAGACTTTGTTCTGTTTCATTATAGGTATTTGGTGTCTGACTGGCCCCAGTAGAGTGTCAGTCCGCGTCGGGGGCCGCCTGACCGTGCGCTGTGTGTATGATGACGGATTTCAGGATTACATTAAATACTGGTGTAAAGGGGAGAGCAGCAAATATTGTGACGTGCAGATAAAGACAGAAGGCAGTGAAGAAGTCTCCAGTGGAAGATTAATCATCAAGGACAATCCGTCCTCTCGAAGCTTCACTGTAACGATAAAGGACGTGGGATACTACGATGACGACTACTATTACTGCGGGATAGAGAGAAATGCGAGGGACAACATGCACATGGTGACGGTGACAGTCCTGCCAGGTGAGCGCGGCGGGGATCACTATGTAACCCTATCACAGAGCCGAGATTACTGTGCAGCAGCTCTCCATCTATTAACAGGGAGGAAATGTCTGAGCTGCAAAGGATTGTTGGTAATATGAGAATTAGATCAACAACCAGATCCCTGTGAACAGTAAAAGTGATCAGGCAGATCCTCCTTCCAATGCTGCTGACCTCATCTGTACTTTCCTCCTTTGCTCCAGGTGCCTGTCAGGTGACCAATCCATGGACTGATATCGTGGATTTCCCATCGAGCTTCACAGAGCTTGAGGTTTCCAGCGTGGTGGAGGTGCCCTGCCAGGAGCGGTACAAGAAGAAGAATATCATGCTGCAGTGTAGAGAGAAGTCCGGGGGGTTCGTCCTGTCCCCGCGGAGTCATAGTGATTATTGTGTCGGTGAGGGCGCCTCAAGAACTTTGTCATTTTTTTGGTATTTTAAGCCTTTTTACCACATTCTCATAGTGCAGATCTACAATTTACACCCTGAAAGAAAACCTCCATTCTTTACACTACAGCCTGCATTCATACAACTAAACTTCCCCCACCCATTTCACGGCCCTCTAGGTGTTCCAAACCCTCTTTGGAGAATGTAGTCCTGCATTGGCTCCACCCAGCCAGTAGAAATAGTAGCAAGCATCGCCATGCCTCATCACTACATGGGCCACTACATAGCTGCAGCATAGTCTGTCTCTATGGTATGTACACCCGTGATTGTATAACTAAACCCCCCTAATTACACAATGTGTGGAGCGCAGAAATATTATTTAACTGACAACTTACAGTAAAAGAGGGGTAAATACAACAAAAAAAATTCAGGCAGCCTGCAGCCACCACTAGGGGGAGCTCACTGCATACAAATATATATAGTACCCACTAGAGGGAACTCACTGTATGCAGATATATACAGCCACTTCTAGGGAGAGCTCACTGCATACAAATATATATAGTACCCACTAGAGGGAACTCACTGTATGCAGATATATACAGCCACTTCTAGGGAGAGCTCACTGTATACACATAAATACTGTAAGCACTAATGGGAGCTCGCTACATACAGATATATACAGCCACCACTAGGGGGAGCTCACTCAATACAGATATATACAGCCACATCCAGGGGGAGATGATGGGATATAGATTAATACAGCAGCCACAAGAGATCTCATTCCATGCAAATATATACAGTCACCACTAGGGGGAGCTCCTTATATAAAGATAAATACTGCAATACTAGGGGGGAGCTCCCTACACACAGATATATACAGCCACCACCAGGGGCAGCTCCTTGTGTGTGTGTGTGTGTATATATATATATATATATATATATATATACACACACAGCCATGACTGGGTGGAACACACTACATACAGATGTATACAGCCACCGCTAGGGGGAGCTCACTACATACAGATATAAACAGTCACCACTAGGGAGAGCTCACTACATACAGATATATACAGCCACCCCTAGGGATCGCTCACTACATACAGATATATACATCCACCACTAGAGGGAGCTCACTACATTCAGATATATACAGCCAGCACTAGGGGGAGCTCACTACATACAGATATATACAGCCACCACTAGGAGGAGCTCACTACATATAGATATATACAGCCACCACTAGGAGGAGCTCACTAAATACTGATATAAACAGCCACCACTAGGAGGAGCTCACTACATATAGATATATACAGCCACCACTAGAGGGAGATCACCTCATACAAATATATACAGCCACCAGTTGGAGCAGCTCACTACATACAGAAATATACAGCCACCACTAGGGGGAGCTCACTATATACAGAAATATACAGCCACCACTAGGGGGAACTCACTATATACAGAAATATACAGCCACCAATCGGTGGAGCTCACTACGTACAGCTATATACAGGCACCACTAGTGGGAGCTCCCTACATACAGATATATATAGCCACCACTAGGAGGCGCTCACTACATACACATATATACAGCCAACAATAGGAGGAGCTCACTACATACAAAAATATACAGCCACCACTAGGGGGAGCTCACAACATACAGAAATATACAGCCACCACTAGCAGGCACTCACTACACACTGATATATATAGCCACCACTAGGGGGTGCTCACTACACACAGATATAGATAGCCACCACTAGGGGGCGCTTACTACATACAGATATATACAGCCACCACTAGCAGGCGCTCATACAGATGTACACGGCTCCTATTGAACTCTATAATGAATCTGTCCCCTTGAGCTCCTGCTGCTACATTCATGTCATAGAGAAATGCCTTCCTCCTGTGCTCTGTGCCTCGTCTTCCTCACTCGTCTGATTACATCTTTCTCTTGCCAGGTGTTTGCCGTAAAGCCTCTCCGTGGACGCATATGGTGGATTTCCCGGAGAACTTCACGGAGATCTTAGTGAACAGTTCTGTCTTCGTCTCCTGTCAGCAGGAATATAGGGAGAAGAATATCACACTGCAGTGTCGGGAGGAGTCCGGGCAGTTCCTCCTGTCCCCAGCGGATGGCGACACCCCTTGTGTCGGTGGGTTCTGCTCTTGTATTCTTCTTGCAGAATATTTCAGCAATTTCTTGGCTCATCAGTATAATATTCAGTATATTATCCATATATATATATATATATATATATATATATATATATATATATATATATATATATACATACAGCCACCTCTAGGGGGAGCTTACTACATACAGATATATACAACCACCACCAGAGGGAACTCACTGCATACAGATATATGCAGCTACCCCTAGGGGAGCTCACTACATATAGATATATACATCCTCCACTAGGGGGAGCTCACTACATACAGATATATACAGCCACCTCTAGGGGGAGCTCACTACATGCAGATATATACAGCTACCACTAGGGGAGCTCACTACATATAGATATATACATCCACCACTAGGGGGAGCTCACTACATACAGATATATACAGCCACCACTAGAGGGAGCTCACTACATATAGATATATACATCCACCACTAGGGGGAGCCCACTACATACAGATATATACAGCCACCTCTAGGGGGGGGGGGGGCACTGCATGCAGATATATACAGCTACCACTAGGGGAGCTCACTGCATACAGATATATACAACCACCACTATAGGGAGCTCACTACATACAGATATATACAGCCACCATTAGGGGGAGCTAACTACATATAGATATATACAGCCACCACTAGGGGAGCTCACTACTTACAGATATATATAGCCATTACTGGGGGGAGCTCACTGCATACAGATATATATATAGCCATTACCATGGGGAGCTCACTACATACAGATATATACAGCCACCACTAGCAGAGCTTACTCCTTACAGATATGTATAGCCATCACTAGGGGTAGCTCCCTGTATACATATATGTACAGTCACCACTAGGGGGAGCTCAATACAATCAGATATATACAGCCACCACTAAAGCGAGCTCACTAGCTCACTACATACAGATATATATATATATATATATATATATATATATATATATATATATATATATATATATATATATATATATATATATATATAGCCACTACTAGGGGAGCTCACTGCATACAGATATGTACAGCCATCACTAGGAGATCACTACATACTTTTATATATATATATATATATATATATATATATATATATATATATATATATATATATATATATATATATAATGTCACCACTAGGGGGAGCTCATTACAAACAATTATATACATGTATCACTAGAAGAAGCTCACTACATATAGATATACAGGCGGTCAGTGAAAAAGTCTAAAACTTAACTTTTATCTATTAAATTTAGTAAAATTTAATAATGTGAGACAACACAAATAATCAAACGTATATCATGTCCTCATGGGCAGAATAGATATATATACATGATCAAAAAGAAAAGCCAGGGATTGATATTAGTAACGTTTTCTGACTTATACTGATTTGCTTCCCTGTATGAGAGGATGATAAGTGTTCGCAGGGTGGGGGGTGGCCGTGCCGCACTGCTGTAAGCCATCATCCACAGTGAGACTGATAGCAGGACTTATTACTAATACTATCTATGACTGCAGGGACTGATATTATTAGAATGGTCCCCTTGTTGTATCCTCAGAGGCCCAACATCCCCAGGCCGGATGTACATCAGTGTCAGCCAGGCACATTAGTGAGCCGTGGGGGGGTAGAGATGAGCGAGCATGCTCTTCTGAGCTTGATGCTCGTTCCAGTATTAGGGTACTCGAGATGCTCGTTACTAGAGACGAACACCAAGCGGTACTCGAGTCAATTCCATTTCCTTCCCCGCATGTTTAGCACCATTTTCTAGCCAATAGACATGCGGGGAAGGCATTACCACTTCCTCCTGTGACGTGCCAGCCCTATGCCACCCCACAGCAGTGAGTGGCTGGGCCGATCAGGTGACCGGCGAGCACTTAAACTGGTCCCACCCGCGGCTCGCCTCAGACACACACTGGCAGAGGTTAGGGAAAGTGCTGCTGCTGCTATAGGGATAGTGTTAGAGTAGGATCCTGTCTTCAAGAACCCCAGCGGTCCTTCTTAGGGCTATTCCTCATTGTGTGCAATACTGCTGTGGCTGGTTGGGAGCAGTAGTGCATCCTTTTTTTAAGCATCTCGGGCTGTGCAGAGCCTTTCAGTTATACCGTTCTCAGTCTGCAGTGCATTAGACAGAGTTTAAGTACGGGACTGCTGAGATAGGGAAAGTTTTACAGTCAGGATCCTCTCTACAAGAAGCCCTATGGTCTTTCCTATGACTACTCCTCACCGTGTGCATTATAGTTGTGGCTAGCTGGGAGCAGTAGTGCACCCTTCTTTTTTTTTTAAAGCATCTAGGCCTCTGCAGAGCATTACAGTTATACCGTTCTCAGTCTGCAGTGCATTAGACAGCGGTCTCACCATGAAATAGTACTCTAATATTTCCTAGGCCACTGCAAACTATTTCAGCTCTGCCGCTGTGCAGAGCGTCTCACAATACCCTTTCCTTGGTGGGGTTGAGATCGCCGCAGTTACCAGCACTATCCACTGGCTTTAGAGTCTTCTCCCACTCCACACAGCCTCTATTATCTACAAGTCTCTGTGAGCGGTAAATTACCCCTCGGTATCAGCGCAAGACACAAGTCACAGCATAGAGCCTCCGCTATCTACAAGCCTCTGTGTGCGGTGAATTAGCCACAGTTGTCAGCGCTGTACAGTGGGGTAATTTATTTGGGCCCTGCTCTATGCGTAATCCGCCATGATGAGGAGTAGGGGTAAGGGTCGAGGACATGGACGTGGACACAGACGCGGATGTGGACATCCAAGTGAGGGTGTGGGCACAGGCCGAGTTCCTGGGCGTGGTGAATCACAGCCGGCTGCTGAGGGATTAGGAGAGAGAGGCAAGTTTCTGGGGTCCCCTGCTTCATATCACAATTTATGGGTCCACGTGGTAGACCTTTATTACAAACAGAGCAGTGTGAGCAGGTCCTGTCGTGGATGGCAGAAAACGCGTCCAGCAATGTATCGATCACCCAGTCTTCTACGCAGTCCACTACTCCTGACCTTGGGACTGCAACTCTGAATCCTCTGGCTGCTCCTCCTTCCTCCCAGCCTCCTCACTCCATGAAAATGACATATTCTGAGCAGGCAAACTGAGCTGTTACAGGGTCTGACAGAGCAGACCGACCGCTGGCTTTCGTCGCTGAGCCTCCAACCGGGCATGGTCGTGTGTGACAACGGCCGTAATCTGGTGGCGGCTCTGCAGCTCAGCAGCCTCACACACGTGCCATGCCTGGCCCACGTCCTCAATCTGGTGGTTCAGCGGTTTCTGAAAAAACTACCCACACTTGTCTGACCTGCTCAGCAAGGTGCACCGCATCTGCGCACATATCCACAAGTCCACCACGCATGCTGCCTTCCTGAGGACCCTGTAACATCGGTTTCAGCTGCCAGAGTACCGACTGCTGTGGGGCGTGCCCACATGCTGGAATTCTACGCTGCACATGTTGGCCAGGCTGTACGAGCAGCATAGAGCAATAGTGGAATACCAGCTGCAACATGGGCAGCGGAGTGGTAGTCAGCCTCCGCAATTCTTTACTGAGGAGTGGGCATGGATGGCAGACATCTGCCAGGTCCTCGGAAACTTTGAGGAGTCTACCCAGATGGTGAGCGGCGATGCTGCAATCATTAGCGTTACCATCCCACTGCTTTACCTGCTGAGAAGTTCGCTGCTAACCATAAGGGCCGGCGCTTTGGGGTTGGAACAGGAGACAGGGGATTACAGTATGTCGCTTGAAATGCAGATTACCCTCATGTCTATACTCAGCGCATTTTGGGGGAGGAAGAGAAGGAAGAGGGAGAGGAGGAGGAGGGGGAAGAGACTGTTGGCCACACTGCTGAGGGTACCCCTGCTGCTTGCCTCTCATCTGTTCAGTGTGTATGGGCTTAAGAGGAAGAGGAGGATCCTGAAAGTCATCCTCCCAGTGAGGATAGCGATGTGTTGCGTACTGGAATTCTGGCACACATGGCTGACTTCATGTAAGGCTGCCTTTCCCGTGAGCCTCGTGTTAGATGCATTCTGGCCAACACGGATTACTGGGTGTACACCCTTCTAGACCCAAGGTATAAGGAGAACCTTTCCACTCTTATGTCCGAAGAGGAAAGGGGTACGAGAGTGATGCAATACCACAGAGCACTGGTGGAAAAAGTGATGCTAAAGTTCCCATCTGACAGCGCTAGCGGCAGAAGACGCAGTTCCGAGGGCCAACTAGCTGGGGAGGCGCGGGGATCAGGCAGCATGTCCAGCGCAGGCAGGAGAACACTCTCCAAAGCCTTTGCCAATTTTATGGCTCCCCAGCAAGACTGAGTCACCACTCCCCAGTCAAGGCTGATTCGGTGGTAGCAATGTAAAAAGATGGTGAGGGAGTACATAGCTGATCGTACCACCATCCTCCGTAATGCCTCTGCACGATACAACTATTGGGTGTGAAAGCTTGACACGTGGCACAAACTTGCGCTGTACGCCCTGGAGGTGCTGGCCTGCCCTGCCGCTAGTATCTTGTCAGAGAGGGTGATTAGTGCAGCTAGGGGAAGCATCACGGATAAGCGTACCTGCCTATCAACTGCCAGCGCCGACATGCTTACACTCATAAAGATGAACAAAGGCTGGATTTCCCTAGACTTCTCCTCTCCATCGGTGGAAAGAAGCGAAACCTAATGATTATTTTCACTGCAACAGGAAAAATATGCATCCTCTATCACCACAAAAAAAGGGGGAATGAGCTTTGCCAATTCCCCTCTCATATTATTACTCCTCCTTCTAAAACAGCATGTCATCACGCTGAACTGCCAATTCTTCTGCAGCCCAAAAGGCTCTGTTTAAAAGTTTTTTACAATTTTTAACAGTTTCAAAAGTTTTTATACTTTAACTGAAACCAATTTTTTCGGAGGGCTGCCTCCAGGTTCTGTTACAAATTAAGCAACAGCGAGCTATATCTTTAAAACATGTTTATGGGTTTCACCTGCCCTCGCTGTTGAGCAATTTTTCAGACCCTTGCCTATACTGTTATCTAACTAATTTTTCCAGCCTTCGCCTACACTCTTGGTAACCAATTTTTTTCAGGTGTTCACTAGAGATGAGCGAGCACCAAAATGCTCGGGTGCTCGTTACTCGAGATGAACTTTTCGCGATGCTCGTTTCGAGTAACGAACCCCATTGAAGTGAATGGGCGACCCGAGCATTTTTGTATATCGCCGATGCTCGCTAAGGTTTTCATTTGTGCAAATCTGGGCAATTCAAGAAAGTGATGGGAACGACACAGCAACGGATAGGGCAGGCGAGGGGCTACATGTTGGGCTGCATCTCAAGTTCCCAGGTCCCACTATTAAGCCACAATAGCGGCAAGAGTGCCCCCCCCCTCCCAACAACTTTTACTTCTGAAAAGCCCTCATTAGCAATGCATACCTTAGCTAAGCACCACACTACCTCCAACAAAGCACAATCACTGCCTGCATGACACTCCACTGCCACTTCTCCTGGGTTACATGCTGCCCAACCCCCCCCCCCACGACCCAGTGTCCACAGCGCACACCAAACTGTCCCTGCCCAGCCTTCAGCTGCCCTCATGCCACGCCACCCTCATGTCTATTTATAAGTGCGTCTGCCAGAGGAAAAGCAGGCACACACTGCAGAGGGTTGGCACGGCTAGGCAGCGACCCTCTTTAAAAGGGGCGGGGCGATAGTCCACAATGCTGTACAGAAGCAATGAGAAATCCAATCCTGTGCCACCTCCATCTGGAGCTGCACACGTGGGCATAGCAATGGGGAACCTATGTGCCACACACTATTCATTCTGTCAAGGTGTCTGCATGCCCCAGTCAGACCCCGTTTTTTTATAAATAGTCACAGGCAGGTACAACTCCGCAATGGGAATTCCGTGCGCACCCACAGCATGGGTGGCTCCCTGGAACCCACCGGCTGTACATAAATGTATCCCATTGCAGTGCCCTGGACAGCAGAGCTAACGTCAGATTAAATGCAGGTGGTCTTCGGCCCACACTGCATGCCCCAACCTGACCGGGGTTTTTAATTCATAGACACAGGCAGGTACAACTCCCTATTGTGAAGTCCCTGTGGACCGACAGCATGGGTGGGTGCCAGGAAGCCACCAGCGGAACATAAATATATCCCATTGCATTGCCCATCACAGCTGAGGTAATGTCATGTTTAATGCAGGTGGGCTTCGGCCCACACTGCATGCCCCAGTCAGACTGGGGTTCTTTAGAAGTGGACACATGCAGTTACAACTCCCTGTGGACCGACAGTATGGGTGGTTCCCTGGAACCCATCGGCGGTACATAAATATATACCATTGCATTGCCCATCACAGCTGAGGTAATGTCATGTTTAATGCAGGTGGGCTTCGGCCCACACTGCATGCCCCAGTCAGACTGGGGTTCTTTAGAAGTGGACACATGCAGTTACAACTCCCTGTGGACCCACAGCATGGGTGGCTCCCTGGAACCCACCGGCGGTACATAAATATATCCCATTGCAGTGCCCAACACAGCTGATGTAACGTCAGCTGTAATGCAGGTGGGCTAAAAATTAATTGGATTACACTGTAGGCGAGGGCCCCCAAAAATTGGTGTACCAACAGTACTAATGTACCTGAGAAAAATTGCCCATGCCCAACCAAGAGGGCAGGTGAAACCCATTAATCGCTTTGGTTAATGTGGCTTAATTGGTAACTAGGCCTGGAGGCAGCCCAGTAAAACTAAAAATTGGTTGAGGTGAAAGTTTCAACGCTTTAATGAGCATTAAAACGTATAAAAATTGTTTAGAAAAATTATATGACTGAGCCTTGTGGCCCTAAGAAAAATTGCCTGTTCGGCGTGATTATGTGAGGTTTCAGGAGGAGGAGCAGGAGGAGGAGGAATATTATACACAGATTGATGAAGCAAAAAGGTCCCCGTTTTGGATGGTGATAGAGAACGATGCTTCCATCCGCGGGTGCAGCCTACGTATTGTTTAGGTATCGCTGCTGTCCACTGGTGGAGAAGAGAAGTCTGGGGAAATCTAGGCTTTGTTCATCTTGATGAGTGTAAGCCTGTCGGCACTGTTGGTTGACAGGTGGGTACGCTTATCTATGATGATTCCCCCAGCCACACTAAACACACTCTCTGACAAGACGCTAGCCGCAGGACAAGCAAGCACCTCCAGGGCATACAGCGCGAGTTCAGGCCACGTGTCCAGCTTCGACACCCAGTAGTTGTAGGGGGCAGAGGCGTCACCGAGGACGGTCGTGCGATCGGCTACGTACTCCCTCACCATCCTTTTACAGTGCTCCCGCCAACTCAGCCTTGACTGGGGATCGGTGACACAGTCTTGCTGGGGAGCCAGAAAGCTGGCAAAGGCCTTGCATAATGGTCCCCTGCCTGCGCTGTACATGCTGCCTGATCTCTGCGCCTCCCCTGCTACCTGGGCCGCGGAAATGCACCTTCGGCCACTAGCGCTGTCGGATGGAAAGTTTACCATCAGTTTGTCCACCAGCGTCCTGTGGTATAGCATCATTCTCGAACCCCTTTCCTCTTCGGGAATAAGAGTAGAAAGGCTCTCCTTATACCGTGGGTCGAGCAGTGTGTACACCCAGTAATCCGTAGTAGCCAGAATGCGTGTAACGTGAGGGTCACGAGAAAGGCATCCTAACATGAAGTCAGCCATGTGTGGAAGGGTACCTGTACGCAATACATGGCTGTCCTCACTCGGAAGATCACTTTCAGGATCCTCCTTCTCCTCCTCCTCCTCCTCTGGCCATACACGCTGAAAGGATGACAGGCAAGCAGCATCTGTACCCTCAGCAGTGGGCCAAGCTGTCTCTTCCCCCTCCTCCTCATGCTCCTCCCCCTCCTCCTCCTCAACGCGCTAAGATATAGACATGAGGGTGCTCTGACTATCCAGCGACATACTGTCTTCCCCCGCCTCCGTTTCCGAGTGCAAAGCGTCTGCCTTTATGCTTTGCAGGGAACTTCTCAAGAGGCATAGCAGAGGAATGGTGACGCTAATGATTGCAGCATCCCCGCTCAGCATCTGGGTAGACTCCTTAAAGTTTCCAAGGACCTGGCAGATGGCTGCCAACCAGGCCCACTCTTCTGTAAATAATTGAGGAGGCTGACTCCCACTACACCGCCCATGTACGAGTTGGTATTCTGCAATAGCTCTTCGCTGCTCATAGAGCCTGGCCAACATGTGGAGCGTAGAGTTCCACCGTGTGGGCACGTCGCACAGCAATCGGTGCACTGGCAGATGAAACCGATGTTGCAGGGTCCGCAGGATGGCAGCGTCCGTCTTGGAGTTGCGGAAATGTGCGCTGACCCGGCGCATCTTTCCGAGCAGGTATGACAAGTGTGGGTAGCTTTTCAGAAAGCGCTGAACCACCAAATTAAAGACATGGGCCAGGCATGGCGCATGCGTGAGACTGCCGAGCTGCAGAGCCGCCACCAGGTTACGGCCGTTGTCACACACGACCATGCCCGGTTGGAGGCTCAGCGGCCCAAGCCAGCGGTCGGTCTGCTCTGTCAGACCCTGCAGCAGTTCGTGGGCCGTGTGCCTCCTATCTCCTAAGCTGAGTAGTTTCAGCACGGCCTGCTGACGCTTGCCCACCGCTGTGCTGCCACGCCGCGCGACACCGACTGCTGGCGACGTGCTGCTGCTGACACATCTTGATTGCGAGACAGAGGTTGCGTAGGAGGAGGAGGAGGGTGGTTTAGTGGAAGAAGCATACACCGCCGCAGATACCACCACCGAGCTGCGGCACGCAATTCGGGGGGTGGGTAGGACGTGAGCGGTCCCAGGCTCTGACTCTGTCCCAGCCTCCACTAAATTCACCCAATGTGCCGTCAGGGAGATATAGTGGCCCTGCCCGCCTGTGCTTGTCCACGTGTCTGTTGTTAAGTGGACCGTGGCAGTAACCGCGTTGGTGAGGGCGCGTACAATGTTGCGGGAGACGTGGTCGTGCAGGCCTGGGACGGCACATCGGGAAAAGTAGTGGCGACTGGGAACCGAGTAGCGCGGGGCCGCCGCCGCCATCATGCTTTTGAAAGCCTCCGTTTCCACAAGCCTATACGGCAGCATCTCCAGGCTGATCAATTTGGCAATGTGCACGTTTAACGCTTGAGCGTGCGGGTGCGTGGTGGCGTACTTGCGCTTGCGCTCAAACAGTGGCGCTAGCGACGTCTGGACGCTGCGCTGAGAGACATTGCTGGATGGGGCCGAGGACAGCGGAGGTGAGGGTGTGGGTGCAGGCCAGGAGACGGTAGTGCCTGTGTCCTCAGAGGGGGGTTGGATCTCAGTGGCAGGTTGGGGCACAGGGGGAGAGGCAGTGGTGCAAACCGGAGGCGGTGAACGGCCTTCGTCCCACCTTGTGGGGTGCTTGGCCATCATATGCCTGCGCATGCTGGTGGTGGTGGCTCCCCAGCTGATCTTGGCGCGACAAAGGTTGCACACCACTGTTCGTCGGTCGTCAGGCGTCTCTGTGAAAAACTGCCCCACCTTAGAGCACCTTGACCTCTGCAGGGTGGCATGGCGCGAGGGGGCGCTTTGGGAAACAGTTGGTGGATTATTCGGTCTGGCCCTGCCTCTACCCCGGGCCACCGCACTGGCTCGGCCTGTGCCCACACCCTGACTTGGGCCTCCGCGTCCTCGCCCGCGTCCACGTCCTCTAGGCCTACCCCTACCCCTCAGCATGGTGTATTACCAGTAGTGCAGAAACAGAACGCTGTAATTAAATGTGCCGCTTATTGGCCTGTGGTTGGAGTCTGACTTTGCTTACGGAACGCCAGGAAATAATTTTGCGCAAGCCTGCTGTAACACTTAGCTGGCTTCGTATGAATTTGGAGAACTACTACACCCAGCACAGACCCAGAACACTGAGGACGGTCACAGGCAGCCCAAATAGATTTTTTCCCACAAATTGTTTTGCAAAGGCCCATTGCCTATATTCAATCAATAATATGTCTTCTGTCCCTGCCTTAGCGCTTCTGGCCCTGGAGTATTACTGCAGGGCGCAATGCTCTGCACGGCCGATATACCAAAAGAAAAAAAAAAAGTGCAACACTGCAAAAAGCAGCCTCCACAGTACTGCACACAGTTAGATGTGGCCCTAAGAAGGACCGTTGGGGTTCTTGAAGCCTAAAATACTCCTAACGCTCTCCCTATAGCAGCTCCAACAAGATAGCACTTTCCCTAAAGTATGTCAGAACAAATCTGTGGCGAGCCGCGGGAGGGGCCGATTTTTATACTCGGGTGACACCTGATCTCGCCAGCCACTCACTGCAGGGGGGTGGTATAGGGCTTGAACGTCGCAGGGGGAAGTTGTAATGCCTTCCCTGTCTTTCAATTGGCTAGAAAAGCGCGCTAACATCTCAGAGATGAAAGTGAAAGTCACCCGAACATCGCGTGGTACTTGTTACGAGTGACGAGCATCTCGAACACGCTAATACTCGAACGAGTATCAAGCTCGGACGAGTACGTTCGCTCATCTCTAGTGTTCACCTATACGCTTGATACACCAATGTTTCAGGGGTTTGCCTACACTCTTCCTACAGATTTGTTACAGGGGTTCTCCTATACTTTTGCTACATAAATGTTACAGGGGTCCGCCTATACACTTGCTACTGAAAGGTTTGAGGGGTTTGCCTATACTCTTCCTACTGAAATGTCACTGGGGTCCGCCTATACTCTTGCTACAGAAATGTTACTGGGGTCCGCCTATACACTTGCTACTGAGAGGTTTGAGGGTTTCGCCTATACACTTGCTACTAAAACATAGTATGTAACATGGTATGTAAGGCCGAATGAAGACAATGTCCATCCAGTCCAGCCCGCTCATTCTCCTATGTTGTTGATCTAGAGAAAGGCAAAAAAAAAAAACAAGAGCAGAAGCCAATTAGCCTTTTTTGGGGAAAATTCCTTCCCGACTCCCTAATGGCAATCAGACTAATCCCTTGATCAACCCCTAATAGTTCCTACCTGCCTGTATACCCAGATTAACTATTAACCTAAGATTTATAACCTATAATATCCTTCCCCTCCAGAAAGACATCTGGTCCCTCTTAAACTCCTCTATAGAATTTGCCATCACCACGTCCTCAGGCAGAGAGTTCCACAGTCTCACTGCTCTTACAGTAAAGAACCCCCTTCTGTGTTGGTGATGAAACCTGCTTTCCTCTAGACATAGTGGATGCCCTCTTGTTACCGTCGCAGTCCTGGGTATAAACAGATCCTGGCAGAGATCCTTGTATTGTCCCCTCATGGATTTATACATAGTTATTTGTTTACCCCTTAACCATCTTTTTTCCAGGGTGAATAATCCCAGTTTTGGTGCCTCTCTGGGTATTCCAGTCCCGTCATTCCGTTTATTAGTTTAGTTGCCCTTCTTTGAACCCCCTCCAGCACTGTAACATCTTTCCTGAGCGCCGGTGACCAGAACTGTACACAGTATTCCATGTGAGGCCTGACAAGTGCCTTATATAGTGGGAGGATAATGTTCTCGTCCTTCGCCCCTATACCTCTTTTAATGCAGACTTTATTAGCTTTTGCAGCAGCTGACTGGCATTCGTTACTCCAGTTTAGTCTACAGTCCACTAGTACCCACAGGTCCCTTTCCATTTCACTTTTCCTAGCAGTACCCCATCTAGTGTTTATCGGTGAGATCCGTTTCTCCTGCCCATGTGCATAACCTTACATTTTTCTACATTGAACTTCATTTGCCATTTTTCTGCCCAAGCCCCCAGCTTATCTAGGTCCGTTTGTAGCCGTATCTTGTCCTATGTTGCATTGATTATATTGTATAATTTTGTGTCATCTGCAAATATTGATATTTTACTGTGTAGCCGACAGTTTCAGGGGTTCACCTATACTCTTGCAACAGAAAAGTTTCAGGGGTCCGCCTATACTGTGGGTGCACAAAGGTTTCCCATAGCGGTGTTCAGCTGCCTGACACATATACAGCATGAAGTGTGTGGGGACACATGGATTTCCCATAGCTATGTAACTCACGGCACCTTGGGTTACACAAGGTAGAGGCTGGGACCGAGCCTAACCCAGGACACTCTCATGTACTTCCCACACAGAGTATTGCGGGTCCTACCTTGGTCATGGTTTCTCGGCCTTATTATGCCACCTCCTTGGTGGTTCATCCAGTCTATGGAGCGATGTAAGCAATCGTAACTGATTTAATGAGACGTTTACAGCTGTACTAACATCCAAGTCTGCTTTATGCCCATGATTACTAAGGGTGTGGGCCGAGGCCGAGGTCCTTGGCGGGGTAAAACTCTGACATGTTTGGGCACTCTGATTTCTTTATGTGTAATACCGTCTTTGAGTTTCATGGGCTCGTCTATGCTGTGGGTGCACAAAGACTTCCCATTGCTATGTTTTACCTATCTGGCACAAATACACTGAATGACTAGACCAGAAGTGTGAGCCGAGGTCCTTGGCGGGGTGAAACTCTGCCATGTGTTGGCACTCTGATTTCTTTATGTGTAATACTTTCTTTGAGTTTCATGTGGTCGCCTATGCTGTGGGTGCACAAAGATTTCCCATTGCGGTGTTTTAGCTATCTGGCACAAATACACTGAATGACTTGGGTAGGGTGCAGAGTGCCACCTCCTCCTCCTGCTTGGGGTCTGGGGATCAGCGCTGGCCGACATGTATTTGATCTCATGTTACCACAGTTATCTGAGACACTGGTTTAGACTAATCAAAAGAAGCGTAACCGAATTAAGGAAATGTTTACAACTGTACTAGCATCCAAGTCTGCTGTATGCCCACGATTGCTAAGGGTGTGGGCAGAGGCCGAAGTTAGGGGGGGGGGGGGGGTTGCAACTGTGCCAGGTTTGGCCTGTGGAACTTTTTTGGAGCAATGAAAGCAACTATAACTGATTTAATGAGACGTTCACAGCTGTACTAGCATCCGAGTCTGCTTTATGCCCATGATTACTGAGGGTGTGGGCAGAGGCCGAAGTCCTGTGGTGGGATGCAACTGCACCAGGTTTGGCCTGTGGAACTTCTTTGTGGTTCATCCAGTCTTTGGAGCGATGAAAGCAACCGTAACTGATTTAATGAGATGTTCACAGCTGTATTAGCATCCGAGTCCGCTTTATGCCCACGATTGCTGAGGGTGTGTGCAGATGCTGAGGTCCTGGGCATGGAGAAACTCTGCCATGTTTGGGCACTGTAATTACTTCATGTTTAATACTTTCTTTGGGTTCCATGGGCTTGCCTACGCTGTGGGTGCACAAAGATTTGCCATTGCAGTGTTTTAGCTATCTTTCACAAATACATTGAATGACTTGGGCTGGGCGCAGAAGGCTTTCCCATTGCAGTGTTAAGCTATCTGACACCTACACAGAATGAAGTGTGTGGGTCACATGGATTTCCCATTGCTATGTAGCCCATGGCACTTTGGGTCACACAAGGTGGAGGCTGGGACCGAGGCTGACTCTGGGCCCGTTCAGACTATAGCGGGTCCTACCTCAGTCACGGTTTCTCTGGCTTATTATGCCACCTCCTCCCTCTTGGGGTCTGGGGATCTGCGTTGGTCGGCATGTATTATCTCTCATGTTACAAATTACCACAGTTATCCGTGATACTGGATTGGAGCGTTCACAGGAAGCGTTAGTGAGTTCATGAGACTTTCACAGGGTCACCGTATACCTGTGGTGGCTACTTTTGCAACACCTCCTGCTTCAAACCTATCTTTGGTGTTAGTATGTGCTGCTGCATTGTGCAGATGGGTAGAAGTGCTGGCACCTGAGTCCTTTTTATGCCCATGTTTGCGGCTCCTGACAATTTTGTGATGGAGGTGGCACGGGATTGGAATGATGATCGTACGTCATCAATTCCCAACAGCATTGTGGGCTATCGCCCACACTTTCAGAAAGGGTTACTGCCTGGCCCTGCCAACCCTCTGCAGTGTGTGCCTCCGGTTCCTCCTCATCGCAGACGCACTTATAAATCGACATCAAGGTGGTGTGGCATGAGGGCAGCTGAATGCTGCGCAGGGAATATTTTGTGTGCGCTGTGGACGCAAGGTGGTGCGGGGGGGTTGGGCAGCATGTAACCAGGAGAAGAGGCAGTGGTGTCACCCGCAGGCAGTGATTGTCCTTGGTTGCAGGTAGTGTGGTGCTTAGCTAAGATGTGCCAGCGCGTGTGCCTTGCTAATGAGGGTTTGTCCGAAGTAATTTGTTAGAGGGGTGACACCAGACTCTTGCCCCCATTTTGGCTTAATAGTGGGACCTGGGAGCCTCAGATGCAGCCATGCATGCTGCCCCTGCCCTTCCCTATCCGTTTCTGTGGTGTTTCCATGACTTTCTGATGTTTTCTGGTGTTTGACATGTCATTACCTATGCGGAGTCACATACAAAAATGCTTGATTTTAATGGGGTTCATTACTCGAAACGAGCTCTCGAGCATTGCAAAAAGTTTGACTCGAGTACCGAGCACCCGAGCATTTCAGTGCTCGCTCATCTCTAGTGGGAAGCGATCTATTTAGCTTCTCCTAGTGCATGAATGCCTAATGACTATCAGCATGTCCTTTTATGTATGTTTGGCGTCGCTGCAGGTACGCAGGGCAGTGCTGTTCAGCTGAAGGGTGTCTGCATTACATTATGGTCTCACTGTGATCAGGGGAGCATCAGATCCCTTCATGTTATCATCAGACACATTCACTGCTGTATGTTTTATGGACATAATGTCCAGTATTATTTACTGATGCAGACAGTACGGCAGCCATTGTCATCAGATAGTCCAGTCCTGCATTCAGATGTAATATGTCTGCCAGCTGGATACAAGAGGCAGCAGACTGGCAGTGGTAACGGACGGGCACAGTGTCTCATTGGCATCATGCTGTCAGTTAGGTGGGTAAAATCCCTTTATCTGTTTAGGTTAGCAGGGAAGCCGCCCGTCAACGCGGTTACTGTGGGTGATTCATCAGGATGGTTGTGCTGCCTAAAGAATGATTATCGTTGCTTCAATGCTACAACTGGCATATATGAGAAGCTCATGCTTTCCTATGGGTTCCTTCACACATACGAAGTAGGTCTGGCGATATGCACGTGACTTGTGAGGTTTTGTAGCCCATGTTTCCCTATGGAACCTTCCTCTCTGTTGCATCGCATCACACAAAAATGCGGTTTTCATGCAGTGCGGTGTAACTTTTACAGTGGGGAATCCTTTTGTCAAACCTAAAGTAAGCCCCTAGTGCAGAAAAACCTAAAAAAATAGACATACATCACCTTAGACGTGCGGTCAGCCGGCCGCAGCTTCTCCCCGGGTCCTGGCACTGATCTGCTTCTTCTCTTCTGACCGGAGATTGAAATATCCCTGCCTTCTGGAAGCACTGGCTGTGATTGGCTGATGCTTAGCCAATCACACCCAGTGCTCGATGAATGGCTGTGATTGAACCGATCACACCATCTCACGGAGCAGTGAGGTCATATCGCTGTGATTTTCTTGTGGCGATGCCGTGTGGCCCGTATGAACAAGGCCTTAAGCTAACAGACAGCAGCCTCACCGTCTGCAAAACGTTTAGTAAAGAGATGGGAAGACAGGGACAAGGTGCAGACTTATCTACCTGTGTCTCCACCCCCCTCCAATCTCTAACTAGGGGTATGTCTCTTCTGCGCCAACCCGCATGTACTAACTGAGTTTCGGCCAGTATCTCCGTAATGCCCCGATATCTTGTTAGTCCCACGCATGCGCAGACTCCTGGGCTGTCCGATCCAGGACGCTGTGATACTACCTGCTTTCCACACATGCGCTGTCACTCTCCATCAGGTACTGATTGCAAAATACTGCGATTCTGCAGGGTGTGGCGTACGTATACTTGGTGGTACCCGCTGTGCAGCCTGTGACACCTATTTGCCAGTAATGCCTACAAAGTAGCCTCAGTGGCCAATATGTCTCATAACATCCACTCAGATCCACAGGGAGCCAAAGATTATAGCGCCGGTCACTTACCTAAGTAAATCATATTAGATATGGGACCTGGTGTTACAGCGCAGATATAATCGATGTTACTTGATCTGCGGTAACGGAAAACATCAAATACCTGATTGAAGATATGCTACTGTATGAAAGTAAAGAACAAAGAATGCCATTAAAACATCCCTAAATCATTGTCCCAATGATGTATATGGAGGTATGTGCATGCACAAGTCGATGAACTTGTTATCTGACCACATCGGTACCGATCTGATGACCTTGTTGCCAGGTGCCAAATTGGTAGATATGGAAGCCCATGATGAGGAGATTTTGCATTATCTATCAATAGCATGAAATCACTCCATGTTATGTCAAGACACCTCCAGTGAGAATCAATGAATTCTACTTTATTATGACCGTTGCCAACTCTTATACAGAAAGAATGGGCGTATCTAAATGTTGCCTGGTACAAAGATTAGTGTTACGTAGCTTACTGTTACAAAGGTGAAAATACTTATTGATCACAAGACTTATTGACATCTACCAAATATTCTCAAAGCTCTTAAGGCCCGTCTCAGACATAGAAATGACCTAAGTCAGGATATTGCTGCTGCATTAGACAACATTTCTACAATAGTTGTGTGTCTTCTCTGTTAACATAGCTCAGCCTTATTTAATTTGTCTGTTGACTTCTTATCTTAAAATCCTAGTTCCCGGCACTACAAAGCATAGGTTTTAGTCTTCTATTTAAGGGTCAACAGTCCAATACAAGGTAAGAAGCATACACTTATTGCATTCTGAAACTTAACACTTTATATTCCATGACATTTCCCCCTTTTCTTTCTTATCTTGTCCCAGAACAACAGTAAACATTTGAGGTACTTCAGTCCATCCTAGTGATGTCTGCCAGCCTTTATATTACATTTCACTATTGTTCTGACCAATACAAGAATGATCCTAGCCGGGTGAACATAAGAGCTGGGCTTACATACCATTTTGTGCTATCATAGTGGGTATCAGCTTTTTAGCAGATTTTGCTAATATGCGGCGTATACAAGATACTACACAACAACCTACTACTACAAAAGCAATTACTATAATAGTCAAAGTGGTAAGAAGAGACGTGATCCAAGCACTCCATTGTCCAAAAATGTCCTCCAACCATGAAGTAAATGGATCATAAACACCAGAACTTTTTCCCGTAAGTTCAATAGATAGACTTAGAAGTCCGTGCAAAGCTTTAGTCACTGATCCGTCCGGAGCCGTGTTGTTGGGGATGTGGGTGCAGCATGAATCCCCAATCATCTTGCAGACTCCTCCTTTCTCTGCTAGGAACATGTCCAAAGCAAGAAGGTTCTGGATGGCCATAGAGGATGTTGAGCCTAGTTGTTCCACTAATCCTGGTATGGCATCTCTGGTGTCGTTTACAAATCTCTGTTGATTATAATTTATATAATTAATCCAATCAATATTTTTATTAATTGTGCACCAAGGACGAAAGACAGATTAAATTCCTCCTGCAATCTGGTTTCTGACTTTAAACTCATTTTGCACTCCCCTGGGTACCCCTATTTTATCAATATAAATACCTGAATCAAAAAGATCCACCAGGTAGATTATATAACAGTCCACGCAGAGATTATTTATGCCCTGATGGGGGTGCCTTTGTGTGTCCTGTCCACCAAGCTGGGAACAGCTGAAAGGGGAGGAGTACCTTTGTAGGTGCGCACTTACCTTTCCAAAATTTGGGCAGGGTTGCACGCATCCTACTATCACCACAAATCCACCAGACATCCTGCAATGGAGGTAACATATATTCAAATTGAACCTGTAATTGAGGAAAGTATAGGCCTAGACGAGGGGCCGGACAAAACAGAATGTCATAAGGACTGAGACCTGTCTGTTTGGTGGTCGTGTGTCTTATTGACAAGAGAGACAAGGAAAGACACTCAGGCCAAGGTTTATTCAATTTGGTCATTGCTTTTAAAATTTTCTTATTTAATTTTTTTTCTCTGGTCTCATTCAGCCTCTCTACTCCCCCACTGCTTTGAGGATGGTAGGGTGTGTGGAATGCCTGTTCTATGCCTAACATCCCAGCTATCTCACTAAAGGGAGCACCACGGTCACTCTCAGTGGTTTCTGCGACACCAAACCTACAGACCACTTCAGAAAGAAGCTTTTTGGCTGTATTTTTGGCATTAGTCGCAGAAACGGGGTAAGTCTCCAGCCAGAGAAGAGAGCAATACATACAAGGACGTATTGAAACGGTCCAGATTTCATGAAGTTGTATGTAGTCAATCTGCAACCTCTGGAAGGGGTACAAGGGCCTAGGAGTGTGTTTAGAAGGGGTTTTCACTGTCCTACCTGAGTTGGACAATGCACAAGTCATACATCCCTGAGCATAAGAGACAGCAACTACCGAAAAACCGGACGCATACCAATACCTGGAAACAAGATCACACATTGTAGTTTTGAGGCATGCATGAGGTCATGTATTATGGAGGCTAGCACTGGAAACAAGGCTCTTGGAAGACAAGGCTTCCCGTGAAGTGTCCACATGCCACTGGAATCTGAAGTGGCTCCATTTTCTTACCAACCTGACACTTCATGGGAAGATGCTTGTTTCTGAAAAGACAAAAGAAGATGTTGTCAGACATTTAGCGATGGTGACATGTCATCTTCTTCTTGGCAGGTGGCCAGAACTGCTGGTGTGAAGGGTAGCAGGGCTGCTTCTTTGGTTGCTTGGTCTGCCAAGACATATCTAGAGTCCGTGTAAATGTTAGCTGTCTTGTGCCAGCATACAGGGGTGTGTAAGGGCCTGCAGTTCAGCTTGTTGGGCTGAGACGTGTGCAAGTAATGACTGTTGATGAAGGACAGGGGTCTGTGTGGTGACCGCATATTCAGTGTGAAATTGTCCATCTACAGCATACCTGGAGCCATCAACGAACAAGGTAAAATCGGGATTAAGTAGTGGAGTGTCCTTGATGGAATCAAACCCAGAAGTTTCCATCTGCATGAGCTGGGCGCAGTTGCGAAGTTCTTCTTGAGTCGCTTGCTCAGTGTCATCCTGTTCCGGTAAAAGAGTAGCTCGATTCAAAGTCTGACAGCGGGTGATGGTAACGTTGGCAGGCATCAGGAGGGCACCTTGGAGTCTCAGGCAACGGGCTGCAGACAAGTAGTTGGGCTGAACCTGTGTTAGAATGGCAGAGATATCATGCGGTGCTAACAGTTGTACCTCATGATCCAGAACTAGGTCTGCTGACTTGTCCAACATCCTGGAGACTGTCGCTACTACTCGTAGAGAGGAAGGTGATCGTCGGGCGACGGGGTCTAACCTGCTGGAGTAGTAGGCTGCGGGTCGTTTGTGCCCTCCATGCTGCTGTGTGTCCATTCTTCTCATTGCAGTAGAGCCTGAAGGATTTGTTGTAGTTGGGCAGGCCCAGGGCTAGGGCTGCCAAGAAGGCTACTTCTGTAAGTTGGAAGGGTTCTTTCTTGAGGCAGTCATACAGTGGCTGCATCAGCTGCGAAGCATTCACAGTCCATGGTCTACAATAAGAAACAAGTCCTAGATAGGTACGTAGTTTAGAGACAGAAGCGGGTACCTTAATGTCCATTACGGCAGATTTACGATGCTGGGTGAGATGACGAGCTCCTGACGTGAGACAATGTCCAAGAAAAGTCACAGATGAACAACCAAACTGGAGCTTCTTCTTTGACGCCTTACATCCGTTATTTATAAGGAACTGAAGAGAAACTGAAGCTTCTACGCATGTGGCTTTGTCTGGAGCACAGAGCAAAAGGTCATCAACGTATTGTAACAAAACAACAGCCTGTGATTCAGGATGCCAGCCTTCCAACACTTGGCCCATGAGCTGTGAGAACAGGGAGGGTGATATCTGAGCTCCCTGCAGCGTCACCACCCAGGTATATTGTTTGCCTATGTGTGAAAGCAAACAAATACCTACTGTCTTTTATACAGAGGGATAGAGAAATACATGGCAATGGGATTCTTGGTTTCAACCTAACCTAAACTGGTGGTACTGCTAGTCTGCCTATATCTGATGTCCCCTCACTCCAAAGGCGAGTCTGGAACTTGTAAGCATTGTTCCAGCTCCTCCTCTGACAACAAAGGTGTGCATAAGGCTATAGGGGTTTCTGAAGACTGACAACATGCAGCTAGTATACAGATTTCTTTCTCTGCTAACTGACCTGTGATTTTAACCGACCCATCCTCCCTGAACTCTAAGAGGTGTGGATTTTCTGCAGCAAATCGGCTCCTAATAGGTTGAGAGGAGGGGTTTCACTAACCAACAATCGAGTAGTCAGAGAATAATTGGTTGTGAACTTCACTTCCATTGGCTTAGACAAAGGAGTATCTTTTGGTGTTCCATCTACTCCTACACATAAAAGACTTTGTTTACTGATGTCACTCTCTTTGACACGTCTGCTGTGTATTACACTAGTGGCTGCTCCAGTGTCTACCAGAAAGGGGAGAGGACCTTCTAAACCTACAGTCAGAGACAATAGGTACTGGGCCCCTTCTGGATTAGCTAACTTGCAAAGGGTAGACGTCATCAATGAGTACAGACACTGGATTACCTGTTTCCTAATGGTCAGAGGAGGATGGTCTGGATTTGAACAGTCCATTCTGAGCCTTAGGAGGTGCCCTACATTGTCTACGCATGTGGCCCTGTTTGCCACAGTTCTAGCAAATGATAGGTTTACTAGTACCGTGGTACAGTAGCCTAGCTCCAAACTGCTGACAACCAGAATCCTAGACAAACATTTTTCTGCTGATTCTGTCTTCTCCTGCCTAACATCATGCAAGGTAACTCCTAACTCTGTCATATACTTTGAAGCCCAATCTTTCAGATGAAGTAGGAACGTAGCCCCTGAACCTGACACCTTAGGGTCAGGTGGTGGATTAAATTCCTCCATCATCAAAGGGAAGAAGAAGTGATCAGCCTTATGTCTGTCCACTTCTTCTAGGTCTTTATAACAGCAGTCATAAACTCCTGCTAACTGTAGACAAGCTCTATAGAGCCCCATGGGTTGTTTCTCAGGATCTGTCAATTGTTAGTAATATTATCTTTCTCATTCTGTACTTACTGACACCATAATTTTCAATCCTTTCTTCTATCTTCCCTTTAGCAACCAGGCGGGCACATCTGTCCCAGTCTTCAGCTGCCTCCAGGAGTTTAGCATCTTTAAAACTACCTTTATATTCTATCATTGCATTTGACCACAGACGGGGACTAAGGATCCCGTGTCTGGTGTCTTGTTTCATGATAGACATCAAAGCCTTCCATTCTTTAGCTATCTCTTTACCTTCCATATTCCTTACTATGTTTTTGGCCATTGTCCATTCTGACTCATCCAAGGTGGCTTTCTTAGACCATCCATTACCCATGTTTCACTGGTACTCTATATGGGTTTTTAATAAGCTTTTTCCTCCTTATTTGAGGAGAGGGTAACCCCGTCTGAGGATATCATGTCGACTATGGCAAGAGATTCTTGTCACAAATCAGACACTTTTCCTACAGACAACATACAGTACAAGTGTTCCCGCTGCGTGACCCTAAAACTCAGACTTCACAGTGCAGGACCCACTTAAACCATATACACAGGTGTTCCCACTGCGTGACCCTAAAAACTCAGGCTTCACATTGCAGGACCCACCTAAACTAGCGGTTCCTCGTCAGAGACCGGAACACGTTACCAGTAGATTAGGGAACTTAGATCATAGAATAGCCACACTAGGACAATTATCCAACCTATTGATATTATTATGGCCTTAAACACACTGAGTTACACATTCATTCAAACCTAGACAACGAGACAGCTTATTTGACAGGGTCCTTGTCATAAAAAATAGACCGAGTTTAGACCTTAAATGAACCACTCAATATAAATGAACGCACTTACCCAACTTTGAGCAGACAGAATCACAGAGACACAATGAGGGATAAGAATAACAGTTTCTTACCAGCCGGCTTTGTCCTGATTACGGGTCTGTGCATTCTGTCTGTTCGAGAGTAAGTCGGGTCAGAGGTTCTGGTCACACTCGGCCCCTGCTTTCGGGCGCCAGCTGTTATCTGACCACACCGGTACCGATCTGATGACCTCGTTGCCAGGTGCCAAATTGGTAGATATGGAAGCCCGTGATGAGGAGATTTTGCTAGCATTATCTATCAATAGCATGAAATCACTCCATGTTATGTCAAGACACTTCTCCATGAGAACTCAATGAAATTCTACTTTATTATGACCATTGCCAACTCTTATACAGAAAGATGAGTGCGTATCCAAATGTTGCTTGGTACAAAGATTAGTGTTACGTAGCTTACTGTTACAAAGGTGAAAATACTTATTGATCATAAGGCTTATTGACATCTACCAAATAGTCTCCAAACTCTCAAGGCCCGTTTCAGACATAGAAATGACCTAAATCAGGATATTGCTGTTGCATTAGACAATAGTTCTGCTATCGCTGTGTGTTTTCTCTGTTAACATAGCTCAGCCTTATTTAATTTGTCTGTTGACTTCTTATCTTAAAATCCTAGTTCCTGACACTACAAAGCACAGGTTTTAGTCTTCTATTTAAGGGCCAATAGTCCAATACAAGGTAAGAAACATACACTTATTGCATTCTGAAACTTAACACTTTATATTCCATGACAAACTAGTCTGCAGATCAGCGGCAGGAGACATCCACTAGGCATTAATAAGCCACAAAGCATCTCTTCTCATATGGGCCTCAGCCATCTACACATCCTCGTGTAACAGTAGAAAGAACCGGATGTATTCAACAATATTTATGCAGACATCTCTCTCATGCAGAGGGTAAGTATAGATGTAGAAACAGGAGAAGTAAATACCAGGATGCCTCCATTACTGCAATAGACATGTAAGCCCCAGGAGGGGGTTATCACTCGTAGATGATCAGTTTACATGAAGATACATTAGATTTACTTATAGCAAATCGACACAACCTTAGAAAATAAGATCCATATAACATTATCAGAATGATGGCTAGATGAACCGTACAGATGAGAACCTCATCAACATGTGATCTCAAACCCAACAAAGGAAGTCAGGAGTGATTGGTGGAGAAATGGACCCCTGATCATGTGTGTGTGTATATATATATATATATATATATATATATATATATATACATACAGGATATAGAGGAGCAACCGCACATAACTAGATCTTAAATGAAGGTTGAAAAAAGAAAGATGTCCATTGAGGCCCCTAGGTGAGCAGGATCCCATCTGTAGATCCAAGCGCTTTCTTTTCTCAGGAGTTCAGTACCCTGAAATATAACCGTATCAGGGTCGTTGTAATGACAGTTAGGTACATGAATCGCTCGGCTCGTGTGTTCTTCCCTTCCTATATTCCCAATATGGGCCAGAATCCGTCGTCTCAGCTGTTGTCTCGTCTTCCCAATACAGTCAAGGGGACATGGGCAGTTGCCAGATACATTACTCCACCTGACCTACGGTTCATAAATTCTCTTATATCATAACATATACTCATTGAGGAGCTTCTAAAGGTAGATATGTGAAGGCGAAGCATCTGTTAATTGGGTCAGACGCTAGCCACGTTGATGTTAAAGATTCCTGTACAAAGTGGCTATGTACAAGACGGTCCCGCAGATTGCGGCCTCTTCTGTAGGTGATCATCAGTCGCTCCAAGAGACATAGGGCCAAATCCTTATCTCTTGGCAAGACATTCCAGTACTTCTCGATCGTTCCCCTCACTTCCTTAGCATGATCATCAAAAGTCCAAATTCTACCTACAAACTTACTGTTGTTCTCTTTGCGTTTGGGATTTGCAGCCAAAATCATCTCTCTCTTGATGTTGTCCACTGCACTAAGAGCCTGGGCCGTAATTTCTCTAGGGTGCCCCCTATTGGCAAATCTCTCAATGATCTCATCGGCTTTTTCTCTGTATTCAGCGTCACTGGAGCAATGTCAACAAATTATTCGTTGCAGTGGGTTTTCTGAACACGGTGGTCTCTAAGACGCCCGTTCCTTTTTTTTGTTATACGGAGATCCAGGAAGGTCAAAGTACAGGGATTAATCTCAGCAGTGAAAAAAAGGACAAGTTTGTTGATATTCAGGTGTTTCACAAACTTATAAAAGTCGTCTGTCCGTCCCAACCATAGGATAAAGACATCATCAATGTAATGGATCCAAAGATCTACCTTCACTGTCCAACACTCGTTACTCTTGTTGCACACACATTTCTCCTCCCACCAGCCCAGGTTGGCTACATGGGGCCACATGGGCTCCCCATGGCCGTCCCCCCGAGCGGGTGGAAGATTTTCCCATCAAACAGGAAATAACTGTGTTCCAAAATGAATGAGAGGAGTTGGACCAACAGCTCATTATGTGCCGCATACTGTGTGCCCCTGTGATTTAAGTAACAGGCTATTGCCTTAATACCTCCAGAATGCAGGATGGAACTGTAGAGCGACTCAACATCAAGATTAACAAGTTTAACTTCCAATGAAATAGAGATGCCTGCAAGGCCTCTGAGTACCTCTGTGGTGTCTGTAATGTACGAGGGCAAAGCCTCAATGAATGGCCTCAAGATGGTATCCAAATATATGCTCACACCTTCCGTCAGATTTCCAATCCCTGAAACAATGGGCCTGCCCTTTGGAGGTAAGAGGCTTTTTTGGACTTTGGGCAAGCCGAAGAACATGGCTATCTGCGACTCTTGGGGACACACGAATAAAAATTTCTTCTTATTAATTAGGCGTTCCTCCTTAGCAGGTAGCAAGATCTCCTTCACGGTCTTCAAGAAGAGATCTGTAGGGTTCTGTGTCAATCTAGAGAAGTTGTTAGTGTCCTTCAACATTTTCATGCACATATCTCTATATGCATTGCAGTCCAACATGTAGATGTTTCCCCCTTTATTAGAGGGTTTTATGGACACATCACTCTCAATTTGAATAAGCGCCTTCTTATCCATTCAGGTATTTATAGCCAACAGTAGCGGAGCTCATTACATACAGATATATACAGCTACCACTAGAAGGAGCACAATACATACAGATATATACAGCCATCACTAGGGGGAGCTCAATACATATATATATATATATATATATATATATATATATATATATATATATATACACACAGCTACCGCTAGGGGGAGCTCACTACATACAGCCACCGCTAGGGGGAGCTCACTATATACAGATATATACAGCCACCACTAGGAGGAGCTCAATACATGCAGATATATACATCCACCACTAGGGGGAGCTCACTACATAGAGATATATACAGCCACTGCTAGGGGGAGCTCACTATATACAGATATATACAACCACCACTAGGGGGAGCACAATACATACAGATATATACAGCCTCTGCTAGATCAGAACTCACTACATACAGATATATACAGCCACCGCTAGGGGGAGCTCACTATATAAAGATATATACAGCCACCACTAGGGGGAGCTCACTACATAGAGATATATACAGCCACCGCTAGGGGGAGCTCACTACATACAGATATATACATCCACCACTAGCGAGAGCTCACTATATATGGATATATATAGCCACCACTAGGGGGAAGCTCACTACATACAGATATATACAGTCACCACTAGGGGGAGCTCACTACATACAGATATATATAGCCACCACTAGTGGAAGTCACTACATACAGATAAATACAGTCACCACTAGGGGGAGCTCACTACATACAGATATATACAGTCACCACTAGGGGGAGCTCACTACATACAGATATATACAGCCACCACTAGGGGGAACTCACTACATACAGATATATACATCCACCACTAGCGGGAGCTCACTATATATGGATATATAGAGCCGCCACTAGAGGGAGCTCACTACACACAGATATATACAGCCACCACTAGGGGAGCTCACTACATACAGATATATACAGTCACCACTAGGGGGAGCTCACTGCATACAGATATATACAGTCACTACGAGTGGGAGTTCACTACATACAAATATATACAGCCACCACTAGGGGGAGCTCACTACATACAGATATATACAGCCACCACTAGGGGGAGCACACTACATAGAGATATATACAGCCACCACGATGGGGAGCTCCCTGCATACAGATATATACAGTCAACACTAGGGGGAGCTCACTGCATACAGATATATACAGCCACCACGATGGGGAGCTCCCTGCATACAGATATATACAGTCCCAACTTGGGGGAGCTAACTACATACAGATAAATACAGGCACCACTAGGAGAAGTTCATTACATACATATATGCAGCCACCATTAGGGGGAGCTCACTACATACAGATATATACAGACACCACTAGGGGGAGCTCACCACATACAGATATATACAGCCACCACTAGGGGGAGGTCACTACACACAGATATATACAGCCACCACTAGTGGGAGCTCAATACATACAGATATATACAGCCACCACTAGGGGGAGCTCACTACACACAGATATATACAGCCACCACTAGGGATCGCTCACTACATACAGATATATACAGCCACCTCTAGGGATCGCTCACTACATACAGATATATACATCCACTACTAGAGAGAGCTCACTACACACAGATATATACAGCCACCACTAGGGGGAGCTCACTACATACAGATATATACAGCCACCACTAGAGGGAGCTCATTACATACAGGTATATACAGCCACCACTAGCAGGCGCTCATACAGATATATACAGCCACCACTAGAGGGAGCTCACTACATACAGTTATATACAGCCACCACTAGAGGGAGCTCATTACATACAGGTATATACAGCCACCACTAGCAGGCGCTCATACAGATATATACAGCCACCACTAGAGGGAGCTCACTACATACAGATATATACAGTCACCACTAGTGGGAGCTCACTACATACAGATATATACAGCCACCACTAGGGGGGGCTCATTACATACAAATATATACAGCCACCACTAGCAGGCGCTCATACAGATGTACACGGCTCCTGCTGCTACATTCATGTCAAAGAGAAATGCCTTCCTCCCGTGTTCTGTGCCTCGTCTTCCTCCCTCATCTGATTACATCTTTCTCTTGCCAGGTGTTTGCCGTAAAGCCTCTCCGTGGACGCATATGGTGGATTTCCCGAAGTACTTCACGGAGATCTTAGTGAACAGTTCTGTGGTCGTCTCCTGTCAGACGGGATATAGGGAGAAGAATATCACACTGCAGTGCCGGGAGAAGTCCGGGCAGTTCCTCCTGTCCCCAGCGGATGGCGACACCCCTTGTGTCGGTGGGTTCTGCTCTTGTATTCTTCTTGCGGAATATTTCAGCAATTTCTTGTTTCATCAGCAGAGGGAGGGGGGGGGGGGGGTTAATAAATGGTTCATACTCTGAGTGGGGGCCACAGGGTTCAGTATTAGGCCCCGTTCTATTCAATATATTTATCAGTGACCTGATAGAGGGGCTGCACAGCAAAATATCAATATTTGCAGATAACACAACACTATACAATATAATTAATACAACGGAGAACAATGTGCAGCTACAAACGGACCGATATAAGCCGGGGGCTTTGGGGGTGGGGCGGGGATGTCAAATGAAGTTCAATGTGGATAAATGTAAGGTTCTGCACATGGGCAGGAGAAACGGATGTCACCAATATACACTAAATGCGGTACTGCTAGGGAAAAGACCTGGGGGTACTAGCAGACTGTAGATGTAACAGGAGTAACCAATGCCAGTCAGCTGCTGCAAAAGCTAATAAAGTCTTGGGGTGCAGTAAAAGAGGTATAGGGGCTAAGAACGAGAACATTATCCTCCCACTATATAAGGCACTTGTCAGGCCTCACATGGAATACTGCGCACAGTTCTGGTCACCGGTGCTCAGGAAGGATGTTACAGTACTGGAGGGGGTTCAAAGAAGGGCAACTAAACTAATACATGGAATGAAGGGACTGGAATACCCAGAGAGGCACCAAAACTGGGATTATTCACCCCGGAAAAAAGACGGCTAAGGGGCGACCAAATAACTCTGTATAAATCCATGAGGGGACGATACAAGGATCTCTGCCATGATCTGTTTATACCCAGGACTGCGACGGTAACAAGAGGGCATCCGCTATGTCTAGAAGAAGGCAGGTTTCATCACCAAGACAGAAAAGGGTTTTTTACTGTAAGAGCAGTGAGACTGTGGAACTCTCTGCCTGAGGACGTGGTGATGGCAGGATCCATAGAGGAGTTTAAGAGGGACTAGATATCTTTCTAGAGCGGAAGGATATTACAGGATATAAATCTAAGGGTAATTGTTAACCCTTTGCAATCCAATTTTGGATTCAGGGTTTCCTAGGGGGCTTTCTCTTTCTGCCATTATACAATGGCACCATCTGCTGGCTAGAGCCAGTCCTGCTTTATGGGACATCCGGAGAGGCCCTCCGACAACAAAGCTGTCAGTAATGTACAGTAAGAATACCCTGACGGACATTTTCCGTCGGCTGAGCTGTACAGGCTTTAATCAGAATGTCTTTAGACATCAGACAGTGGATTGGAAAGGGTTAATCCGGGTATATAGGCAGGTAGGAACTATTAGGGGTTGGTCCAGGGAACAGTCTGATTGCCATTAGGGAGTCGGGAAGGAATTTTTTCCCCAAAAGGGCTAATTGGCTTCTGGCCTTGGGGTTTTTTACCTTGCTCTGGATCAACAACACAGGAGGATAAACAGGCTGGACTGGATGGACATTGTCTTCATTCGGCCTTACAAACTATGTTACTATGTATAATAAAAGGAAAAAACTGCTTTGCGCTCCTCGGGAAAAAAAGAAGAAAATAACTTCAAGCGAATTTATTAAAAGTCAAAGAGCGACGCGTTTCGGCGCACTACAGTCGCCTTTTTCCAGCTCGATCATAAAAATCCAATACAGGCTTACATTTATAGACATAAAACATACTCACATGCAGCGACCGGCTACGTAGACGCCGGAAACAATCAGCCGTGCTTACAGCGGGGGTAAGAGCGCTCCTCCCCATAGGACGCATACGTCATGATCGGCGTCAGCGCGAGGAGACGTCACATGGAGCGCAATAAGCATTCCATGTATTCAAATAAAACTTTATTCAGAGCCGTCAGAGACAAGAACACTTTACAAACCTCCCGTGACACACTCATATACCAGTGTCGTATCGGACCATCGTCGATCTAAAATAGTAATGAAATAATTCACAATTCATAACGATTAAATAAATGTAAAATCTAAATAAACATTAATAACCAATGATGTCATCGTGGGTGATAAAAATTCAAACCCTTGCGCATTGATAAATCAATAAATGATCGCGCTACTAAACAAAGAGCGCTCTGGAATACAATGATTTAAACTGCTAATTACAATTTAAGAAGAAATGCTGAATCTTCTCTAATACTTCATTAAGGCCAAATAGGGTCAGGCTGTTCAGCCGATGGATCCGGTGCATTTCTTTTTTTCTTAATGTACTGATGGATTTCACATCGATACATTCCAGTGGTGACAATCATATCGGAAAAGTCACCTTTTGGCTGCATTCACACGAACGTATATCGGCTCGGTTTTCACGCCGAGCCGATATACGTTGTCCTCATGTGCAGAGGGGGGAGGATGAAGAGCCAGGAGCAGGAACTGAGCTGCCTCCCCCTCTCTGCCTTCTCTCCGCCCCTCTGCACTATTTGCAATGAAAGGAGGTGGGACAGGGGTGGGGCTAAGTTATGCTGAATTGGCCCCGCCCCCACCCCACCTCTACCCATTGCAAATAGGGCAGAGGGGTGGAGAGGAGGCAGAGAGGGGGCGGGAGCTCAGTTCCTGCTCCTGGCTCTTCCACCCCCCCCCCCCCTGCACACGAGGACAACGTATATCGGCTCGGCGTGAAAACCGAGCCGATATACGTTCGTGGGAATCCACCCTTATGAACATCATTGAAATGCTTTGACAGACTGTGCGTTCGCAGATTATTCTTTATGTTTAACCGGTGATTGTTAATGCGTGTTTGTAACTTATTGATGGTTCTGCCGAGATATTTTAGTTTACAGGGACATTCAATGAGGTAAATTACTTGCGAAGTATTGCATGCCATATGTTGTAAAATAGGGATTTTAATTTGATTATAATCAACGTTGGTTCTTTTATGTGCGATGACTGCGCAGCATCTGCCTTTATTATGGGAACATTTGTAACTACCTCATTTTTTAGAGCCGGTGGTTTTTAGTTTTCTTCTTTTTTTATCCGGATTTGAAGGGGCGATGAGATTCTGTAATTAAATATGTCTTTTAAAAATTAGCGACGGATTTTTATCTAGATCTCCTGATAGAAAAGGATCATTTAGCAGGATCGGCCAATATTTTTTTTTTAAATGCTTCTAATTGAAGCATTATCATTATTATACCAAGTAATAAAAGAAGGGTTTTTATTTTTAAAACTTTTTTTTATTATTTTTAGAGGAATTTTTTTACCAGATTTGTAGCAACATTATCATTAGTGACTAATTTACTGAACGCATCGTCTATAATTTGTGATGAATAATTTTTTTCTTTAAAACGTTTTTTTAAAATTAAAGCCTGTTCTTGGAAATCAGAATCAAGGGTACTATTGTGCCGTATGCGTTGCAATTGACCGTAGGGGATATTTTGTTTCCAGTGCCTCGCATGACAACTACAAAAATCAAGGTATGAGTTTTTATCCACTTTCTTAAAATGATGTTTTAGTTATTATTTTAGAATTATCGTGCATTAAAACTAAATCTAAAAATATAATATAATCCCGGGTAAAAGTACTCGTAAACATTTAATTATGATTATTACTATTAAGACCATCAATATATGCATTAAGACTAGCTGCAGACCCTCCCCATATAATTAAAATGGCGTCAATAAATCTTTTATAAAAAATAATATTAGTATCAGAAATGTAATTTTTTTCTAAATTACCCATAAAAAAATTAGCTAAAGCCGGCGCAAATTTACAGCCCATTGCTGTCCCGAGTGACTGTACATAAAAAGTGTTTTTATATAAAAAATAATTATTTTTTTAAATAAAATCAATAGCTTTTAATAAAAACGTTTTTTGGCTTGGGGGCATTAAAAAAATCATTAACAGCTAAAAAGCCTAGATTCTGGGGGATATTAGAGTATAATGACTCCACGTCTAATGTACAAAAAATATAATCCTCTTGCCAAGTAAAATCATTAATTAAAATAAGTAAATGGCCCGTGTCTCTCAGGTGGGTTGGAAGAGATAAAACGTATTTTTGAAGGAGTCTATCGATGTGTTCGACCACTCTGCTCGTGATGGAATTTACTCCGGCTATGATTGGCCGTCCCGGGGGATCTAATTGGTTCTTATGTATTTTCGGCAAATGATACATAAATGGAATATCGGGTTCGATAGAGGTAATATATCGGCCCTCATTTTTAGTCTGTCCGTTTATTGAGATGCCTTCATCAATTAAAATGTTTAAATTATTTGTGATCTGATTAGTCGGGTCACTGGACAAAGTTTTATATGTATTAATGTTATGTAAAATATCTAAATTTACTCGGTCCTAACGTTCGTAATCCATTAAGACTATCCCCCCCCCCCCCTTTATCGGCGCATTTAATAACTAGATTACAATTATTACGGAAATCGTCTAAAACATTTTTTTCTTTAAAGGGGTTGTCCCGCGCCAAAACGTTTTTTTTTTTTTTTCAATAGCCCCCCCGTTCGGCGCGAGACAAACCCGATGCAGGGGTTAAAAAAGAAAACCGGATAGTGCTTACCCGAATCCCCGCGCTCCGGTGACTTCTTACTTACCTGGTGAAGATGGCCGCCGGGATCTTCACCCTCGGTGGACCGCAGGTCTTCTGTGCGGTCCATTGCCGTTTCCAGCCTCCTGATTGGCTGGAATCGGCACGTGACGGGGCGGAGCTACAAGGAGCCGCTCTCCGGCACGAGCGGCCCCATTCAGAAAAGAAGAAGACCGGACTGCGCAAGCGCGTCTAATCCGGCGATTAGACGCTGAAAATTAGACGGCACCATGGAGACGAGGACGCCAGCAACGGAGCAGGTAAGTGAATAACTTCTGTATGGCTCATAATTAATGCACAATGTACATTACAAAGTGCATTAATATGGCCATACAGAAGTGTATACCCCCACTTGCTGCCGCGGGACAACCCCTTTAAATTACCGGCTTCACATAATTTAGTAAAATGGTTTAACATATTATAATAAAAGGACTCTAAAAGGGACCCTTTATTTCGGTCGGGTAAAAATGACTTTTAGGTTTTAAATCTGTCGGGATCGGGTCGTTAAGATCAAAGTCTGTAAAAGCTTCACTGGCTGAACCTTCTCATTAATAATATAATACTTATTCAGTGTAATTTTACGTAAAAACTGGTTTAAATCAATAAATAATTCAAATAAATTAGATTTTCCGGAAGGACAAAACGAAAGTCCTTTACTTAAAAGATCAAACTCATTTTTTAACAACACGTGACTAGATAGGTTACATATACCTTCTGTAGCGGCTAATTGGGGACTAATTTCCGTGTCCGGATCCAGACTGTTTTTTGTTGTTTTTTATTAAATCTTTTACCTCTCCTTTTGCCTCTCCTCCTAGGGAATTTTTGGGGGGGTTTAGAATGGAAGGTTGAAAGAAGTGTACTATCTTTGATCGTGTTACAGGGGGTGTGGTCAAATTTATTGTTTTTTTCTTTTTATGGGTACTGTTTTGGGGTTCAGAGGGGATATTAAGTTTGTTATGTTACTATGTATGTTTTCTGTATATTATCCATACAGATATATATATCCACCACTAGGAGGAGCACACTACATACAGATGTATACAGCCACCACTAGTAGGAGCTCCCTGCATACAGATATATACAGCCACCACTAGGAGGAGATCACTACATACAGATATATACAGCCACCACTAGGGGGAGCTCACTGCATACAGCTATATACAGCCACCACTAGACGGAGCTCACTGTATACAGCTATATACAGCCACCACTAGGGGGAGCTCCCTGCATACAGCTATATACAGCCACCACTAGGAGGAGCTCCCTGCATACAGCTATATACAGCCACCACTAGGGGGAGCTCACTGTATATAGATTGTAGCGGTGCATTACACAGACTGACTTGCAGAGTGTGCTAGTCAGGCATTCTAATACCTGCAAGAAGGAAAGAAAGGGTTAATACCCTAGTTGTAGCAAGAATTGGTTACAAAAGAGGCAGCCGTGCAGGAAGCATGGAGGGAAGACCAATGGAGCAGAGCTGAGGTGCTGCAGGCTGGGGGCCTAGCAGAGGCTGGAGTCTGAGAGGGGCGACAACCCGGGACTCACACCCAACTGGGGTGCATATGGACTGTGTATATTGATGTTGGATGATATTGCTCTGTTTTGTGATTGTGGTGATGACAAATAAAGGCTGGCAGGAGCCAGATAAAGAAATCCACATCTCCTGAGCAGTTTCTACACGTGTGATGTGCCATTTCCATGTGCAAGAGGTCGGCGATCCTCAGACAAATGTACCCCGGCTTGCTACAAGATATATACAGCCACCACTAGGGCAAGCTCACTGCATACAGATATATACAGCCACCACTAGGGGGAGCTCATTGCATACAGATATATACAGCCACCACTAGGGGGCGCTCACTGCATACAGATATATACAGCCACCACTAGGGGGAGCTCACTACATACAGATATATACAGCCACCACTAGCAGGCGCTCATACAGATGTACCCGGCTCCCATTGAACTCTATAATGAATCTGTCTCCTTGAGCTCCTGCTGCTACATTCATGTCACAGAGAAATGCCTTCCTCCCGTGTTCTGTGCCTCGTCTTCCTCCCTCGTCTGATTACATCTTTCTCTTGCCAGGTGTTTGCCGTAAAGCCTCTCCGTGGACGCATATGGTGGATTTCCCGAAGTACTTCACGGAGATCTCAGTGAACAGTTCTGTGGTCGTCTCCTGTCAGACGGGATATAGGGAGAAGAATATCACACTGCAGTGCCGGGAGAAGTCCGGGCAGTTCCTCCTGTCCCCAGCGGATGGCGACACCCCTTGTGTCGGTGGGTTCTGCTCTTTTATTCTTTCTGCAGAATAACTCAGCAATTTCTTGTTTCATCAGTATAATATTCTGTATATTATCCATGCAGATATATATATATATATATATATATATATATATATATACAGCCACCACTAGGGGGAGCTCACTACATACATATATATACGGTCACCACTAGGGGGAGCTCACTACATACAGATATATACAGCCATAACTAGGGGGAGCTCACTACATACAGATATATATAGCCACCACTAGGGGGAGCTCACTACATACAGATATATACAGACACCACTAGAGGAAGTTCACTACATACACTTGTGTATATATAGCCACCACTAGGGGGAGCTCAATTCATACACTTGTGTATATATAGCCACCACTAGGGGGAGCTCACTTCATACATTTGTGTATATATAGCTACCACTAGGGGGAGCTCACTTCATACACTTGTGTATATATAACCACCACTAGGGGCAGCTCATTACACACACTTGTGTATATATAGCCACCATTAGAGGGAGCTCACTACATACACTTTTGTATATATAGCCACCACTAGGGGGAGCTCACTACATACACTTGTGTATATATAGCCACCACTAGGGGGAACTCACTACAAACAGATATACATTTATATATATACACAGCCACCACTAGGGGGAGCTCACTACATACAGATATATACAGCCACCACTAGGGGGAGCTCACTACATACAAATATATACATCCAATACTAGCAGTCGCTCATACAGATGTACATGGCTCCCATTGAGCTCCATAATGAATCTGTCTCCTTGAGCTCCTGCTGCTACATTCATGTCACAGAGAAATCCCTTCCTCCCGTGTTCTGTGCCTCGTCTTCCTCCCTCATCTGATTACATCTTTCTCTTGCCAGGTGTTTGCCGTAAAGCCTCTCCGTGGACGCATATGGTGGATTTCCCAGAGAACTTCACGGAGATCTTAGTGAACAGTTCTGTGGTCGTCTCCTGTCAGCAGGGATATAGGGAGAAGAATATCACACTGCAGTGTCGGGAGAAGTCCGGGCAGTTCCTCCTGTCCCCAGCGGATGGCGATCATTGTATTGGTGAGGGCGGACTCAGGAGCTTTATCATTTTCTAGCATTTTATGCCTTTTTATAAACCTATCACCTCCTGCTCCCAAACTCAGAGGAAGCAGAGACATCCAATTATAGTACAGCTCTATGGGAGACACGCAGAAGGGTAACCACCATTCTTTACATTGCAGGCTGCATCCGGAGTACTAGTAGTTTACAGCCTATGACAACTATAATTGTGCTACAGTTTGGAGCTTATTTAATATTTTATTTACAACATCAAGATAAAAGACAGATGTAGAAACAATTCCGTCTGCCTGCACCCACCACTAGAGGGAGCTCCCTGTATACAGCTAAATACAGCTACCACTACGTGAAGCTCCTTCTATACAGATAAACAGAACCACTACTAGGGGAGTTCACTGATTGCTGATATGTACAGCCACCGCTAGGGTGAGCTCGCTGTATACAGAAATATACAGCTATCACTAGGGGAGCTCACTACATACAGATATATACAGACACCACTAGGGGGAGCTCACTACATACAAATATATACACACACACCACTAGGTGGAGCTGACTACATACAAATATATACAGCCACCACTAGGGGGAGCTCACTACATACAGATATATACAGCTACCACTAGGGGGGGGGGGGCTCACTGCATACAGATATATACAGCCACCACTAGAGGGAGCTCACTACATACAGATATATACAGCAACCAGTAGAGGGAGCTCACTACATGCAAATATATATAGTTACCACTAGGGGGAGCTCACTACATACAGATATATACAGTCACCACTAGGGAGGGCTCACGACATTCAGATATATACAGCCACCACTAGGGGGAGCTCACTACATACAAATATATACAGACACCACTAGGTGGAGCTCACTACATACAAATATATACAGCCACCACTAGGGGGAGCTCACTACATACATATATATACAGCCACCACTAGGGGGAGCTCACTACATGCAGATTCACACTTTTTGTTAAAAAAAAATCCAGCCTCTAAAAAGAAGTTGTCGTCCTTTTTCAAAACTCGGCATGCCGTTCCATCTTAAGCTGATATACAAATAATTAGAGTTGTTGCGTGATTAGATTAATGGTTCAAGAGGCCCTAAAAGTGGTTCCGCCCTTGGCCTGTAAGAGGCTCTCGGATGCTCCTTGTGTAGAGCTTATTGACCACTAGATGCCTCTACAACGCAGAGAAGAGATGTCACCCTGTTACCAGAGTCTGAGATGGGCGCATTATTGGGGTGGGAGAAGCTGGATGGTCGTATTGATGAATTTTTCCCACCGGTCGTGCTTTCTAGACTGTTAGGGGGTGTTGGGACCAGTAGATGTGTAAGGGCACACAAGGTGACTGGGCTCAGGACGCCCCCTACAGACCACCAATAGAGAGGACCATCTGACCAAACTGTTCGGGGGTGTTGGGACCAGTGGATGGGGGCACACTAGGTGACCGGGCTCATGATGGCCCTAACAGATTATCAGTAGAGAGGAACATCTGACCTGACTGTTAGGAGGTGTTGGGACCAGTAGATGTGTGAAGGCACACAGGGTGACCGGGCTCAGGACGCCCTCTACAGACCACCAGTACAGAGGACCATCTGACCAGACTGTTAGGGGGTGTTGGGACCAGTGGATGGGGGCACACAAGGTGACCGGGCTCATGATGGCCCTAACAGATCATCAGTAGAGAGGAACATCTGACCAGACTGTTAGGAGGTGTTGGGACCATTGGATGGGGGCACACAAGGTGACCAGGCTCAGGACGCCTGCTACAGACCACCAGTAGAGAGGAGCATCTGACCATACTGTTAGAAGGTGTTGGGACCAGTGGATGTGTGAGGGTACACAAGGTGACCGGGCTCAGGACGCCCCCTACAGACCACCAGTAGAGAGGAGCGTCTGACCAGACTGTTAGGAGGTGATGGGACCAGTGGATGTATGAGGGCACACAACGTGACCGGGCTCAGGACGCCCCCAAACAGACTCACAAGTAGAGAGGATCTGATTGCCCGAGATTCACGAGGAGCGCCAACTGTTTTATTATCCGCCATCTAGAGACAGGTGATGCCATTGTTACACACCTGTGTCTGTAGGTACCATTTCCAGGCGCTTGGCTGAAGAGCATTTAACATCCACCCATCATCGCCTCTATCTGCAGTGTTGATGTAAACGGTGAAACCGGATGCTTCGGAGTGGAACTGGGTTCTCTTCAGCGACAAATCCAGTTTCATTTCAGTTATTGACGATAGCCGTGTTCGTGTCTGGAGACGTTGGGGTGAGCGCCTTCATTCTGCCCACTGCTGGTGTGATGATGTGGGGGCCATATGTCGGTCTCCCGACATATGACAATGGGAGATATGTTGAGGACATCCAGCAACCACATGTCTTCAAATAGGTCATTTCTAGCAGTATAATGCTCGGCCGCACACAAGGGGGTCCCATAAAGCCCCACAACATTCTCACACTTGCATGGCTGCCCTGTCACAAGATTTATCACCAATAGAACATGTATGGGACCATCTGGGATGCCAACTTCAACAGTCTACGAGTTTACATGATGTAGAGCAGAGGTTCACAAACTCTTTTGTTCCGTAGACCACTTGTCAATGTTTTTGTTTTTGGTAGACCCCTTGCCTGCCTAAAGCTGGCTGCACACTGGTGGGTCAGATTCTGTATGCAGGAGCTCTCAGAGGAGTCCGACCCTGTGCCCAGCCGGCGTCTGCGCATACCTGTGATTTCCTGTTCTTTTCTGTACTGCGGATGGTCCGCACGCCTCGCCGTTGGAGATGCGCAGTACAGATTTGTTTTTAACACCTGCATTTCCCACGTTATTGTCTAGTGATGATGCAGAATCTAGGACTTTTCAGCAATGTCAATTGTGGAAGGGCCGCAGGTCTGACGACTTCCATTGACTTCAAATAGAAAATGCTGCAATTTTTCCTCCAAGAGCGGAAAATCACAATTGATTTCCACTGGTGTTCAGGAAAAAGCATTTTTCAATAGCATGCTAAGGGCGGTATCTGCTGCAGAATCTGCGGTATCTGCGCGGGTCTGTTCCGTCTGTCACCGGAGCCCAAGAAGTTTTCTGTGAACTTTACATAAACGACTTTATGAGATATCAGAGAGGTCAGTAACTTCTATTACACGTATTCTGTACAATCTGTGGAAGGTGGATTATGTCAGAGAGCCTAAATGTTCATGATGACCTGCCTGAATGGGGTCCGCTCACATGGACCCCTATTTATGTCTCATGCGTCCTCAATATTTTTTATTGCTGATATGGACCCCCAGTATGTCAAAAGCGATCCCTGGTGGTCCATATAGACCACTTTGGGAACTACTGATCTAGAGGCTCAGTTACAGCAAATATGGAACAATATGCCGTAGGATCCCATACAGAACCTGTATACCTCCACGCCCCTCTATATCATCCTGTAGCAAAGCTAGAGGCTTTCCAACAGGGTACCAGAGCCTCCATGTCTATCTGTATCACATGTATACAGATATATACAGCCACCACTAGAGAAAACTCCCTGTACATAGATCTATAAAGCCACCACTAGGGGGAGCTCCCTGTATACAAATATGTAAGGCCATCACTATATGGGATTCTATTTATACAGATATATACAGCATATACAGATACATACACACACACACACACACACACACATACAGTATATATATATATATATATATATATATATATATATATATATATATATATATATATATATATATATATATGTATGTGTGTGTGTGTGTGTGTGTGTGTGTGTGTACAGCCACAACTAGGTTGAGCTTTTTGTAAACAGGTTAATGCAGCCACCACTAGGTGGTGCTGCCTGTATAAAATTATATACAGCTATCACTATATGGAGCTGGTAGTATATAGATATATGCAGCCACCACTATGGGGAGCTCCCTGTATACAGATATATACCACAATGACTAGGGGAAGCTCGCTGTATACATACATGTGCAGCCAGCACTATGGGGAAATCCTTATATACAGATTTATACCACAACCCCTAGTAGGAGCTCTCTGTATACATAGTTTCATCATAGAGCCTGTTAGGCTGTCAGCCATGTTGGTCTGTATGTCCGACCTTAGACCTATATTCAGCAGCCAGTTTTTTATCCCCTGTATAATCCCCTGCCGGCCCTGAATAGTTGGGATGCAGTTATAGAGGCTTCTTAGTTCCCCCTGCCTGTTTATATTCACATTTAGAAACGGCCATTGTCTCCCCTTCCTGAGCTGGGCTGTGATGTAAATAACCCACTTTCTTTCTTCTCCCCCCTGTATGTGTTGGATAGTATAAGCATGAGGATACATGAGTTGTATGACCTGCACTCGGTAATGAAGTCTTAGAAAAACCATTCACCCAGCAGAGGGCGCTGCAGACCCGCCGGAGCCGAAAATTCAGATTAGGGGAAATCTTTTAATAAGAATTATCAGTTGTGTGAGGGTCCTAGCCATATATGAAACATATTTACAGAATCGGGCAGCCCAGCTGAATAAAACACACCCGCACACGTTTTGGTACAGGCCCTGGAACACCCAGACCTGGTTATAATTCACGTGTCATACTTGATATCAATGAATAGATAAAATCATGACCAGAAATATAGCAGACATAACTTCCTGATCGGAGGACCCCGTGCAGAGATATGACCGAAATTCCGAGTTATGATTTTCCACAATCCAATCCTCCCTTTTCTGTATGACCTCAGAGGGGGCGGGGGGAGGTGTGTTCTGGGGAAACTATTAACACTGGGAGCTCACAGAGAACAGGTTGTCAGACCATAGAGATATGCTGCTGCATATGGACTGTCCCATTTTTTCTTCTAGGAACTCTACCAATCAGAGCCTTTGGACTGTGTATCCCATAATCCAGTTTATTTTAAAGACACTGTCTTGTATATACCTGTATATCCTTATACTCCTGTGTCCTTTTCTGTATACTTTTATACTTATACATATTTAGCACTGCTTGTCTTTTCCTAGAATAAATTTACAATTTATTAGTCAAGTCTAGTCTGTTTTAAAACGAATCATAACTCTGTGTTCATAATTCATAATTCTGGGTTCCAATCTACCTGTAACAAGCTGGTGGTGGCAGCGTGTGTATTTTATGCGGCATTGTAGAGTGCTGGAGTACATTGGACGGAACCAAGTGGTGATTTGAGCTTTCACTTTGCATGCTTGCAGAAGCCCAGGAAAGCTGGATACAAATCAGCCTGTAATCTAATGGCTCCAAGCTTGCAATCTCCCTAGAGTGATTGATCGAGCCTCTGATGTGATGGTTGGTAGCGTCAAATGCACTCGAAATAGTCAATGCGTGAGTAATTGGTGATAGAGGCGGGATCAGTTGGGGTTCCCCCTCTCTCTCTGTGACAAGTTTGTGATACACATTTATATAGCCATCACCAGAGAGAGCTCCCTGTATACAGATATGCACTGCAATGACTAATGGGAACTCCATGTATACACATGTACATAGTCACCACTATATATAAATATATACAGCACCCACTAGGGGAGCTCACTGTGTACATATGCGTACAGCCATCACTAGAGGGAGCTCCCTATATACATATATACAGCCACAACTGGGAGTAACTCACTGTTTATAGCTATATACAGCAACCACTAGTTGGAGTTCACTGTATGCAGACATCACTAGACGGAACATACAGTATATTTACTGTATGTAAATATATGCAGTGATCACTAGGGGGAGCTCTCTGTATACCGATGCATACAATACAACCATCACTATAGGCAACTCCCTATGTACACAGCTACCATTAGTTAGAACTCGCTGCATATAGATGAGTTCACTGCATACAGATTATGGCAATGTCTGCGTGGTGGGTGAGGTCGACGAAGACACAGAGGCTCACTCAGTCCATGTAAAAGTCTGAATAACTTTATTTTCTTGAATATTCAGAAATAACCAGAAATCCAGTGGAAACACAGCAGCCACTGGCAGCGTATACACTTGGTGCTATAAACAGAACAAACACTCACCCGTCCAGGCGCTCACCAAACAGTAGCTTCCTCACTCATTACTGTCACAGTGGCTTACTGACACTACACATACCCAACTGGGTGTCAGTCTGGGGGCGTCCTTCCCTGTCAGACTTGTGGCGTTACCACAGCCTGGTCTCCCACAGATGTCAGGCTTTCAATCTCCTCTTATCCGCCCTCTCAGGGAGTAGCTCCAGCTCTGTATCTGGCTTGCTGCAGTAGCCCCGGCTCTCAGCCAGGGACTAAATGTGTTTGGAGATTTTAGCTTTTCCAGATACAAATGTACAGCAGTCCCTGCTGATTAGCACACCTTCCAGTACACAGAAGGCCTGTTTACAGCCCACTGCAGGCTAATCTGTGTACTGTCTTACCACAAGATATATACAGCTTACACTAGGGGGAGCTCCCTGTATTCTGATATACAGCTACCACTAGGTGGAGCACACAGTATACAGATATATACAGCAACCTCTAGGGGGAGCTCACTGTATACAGATATATACAACTGCCACTAGTGGGAGCTCACTGTATACAGATATATACAGCCACCACTAGGGGGAGCTCCCTTTACACAGACATATAGAGTTTTCACTATGTTTCCTCTCATGGAAAGTGTAAAGTTATTCTCACTTTGTTCTGTTCTTCATCCTCCTCCCTCGTCTGATTACATCTTTCTCTTGCCAGGTGTTTGCCGTAAAGCCTCTCCGTGGACGCATATGGTGGATTTCACGGAGAACTTCACGGAGATCTCAGTGAACAGTTCTGTGGTCGTCTCCTGTAAGCAGGAATATGGGAAGAAGAATATCACACTGCAGTGCCGGGAGGAGTCCAGGCAGTTCCTCCTGTCCCCAGCGGATGGCGACACCCCTTGTGTCGGTGGGTTCTGCTCTGATTTGTCTATTTTCCACAGGGTGCAGTCTGCTCACTGCCTGTGACGTGCTGCGTGCTGCTGCACAAGGTGCAGTCTGCTGAGTCTTAAAAAATGCAAAACAAAAGGCAGCATGGTCCATATCGCTATATACAGGACATACATAATTATACATCTCCTGTATATAGTGACTAGCTGATATACCCCGCTTCGCCCGAGTTATATATATATAGACTAGCTGATATACCCGGCTTCGCCCGAGTTAATTTGGTACTGGTGTTTATCTGGTGTTCACACGGAAAATCTTATGAAGTCGTGGTTACTTTAGAGATACCGAGGAAAAAAATATGTTCACCATTTTGCATGGTTCTTTCCGTTACCCAGAAAACACCACGTGGAGGTAACCATGGTCGCTGAGCCAATCAAAGGGAGCACTCACTCACCCATTCATGAATTCATGAATGGGTGTGAGTGAGAGCTGCCTCTGATTGGTCAGGCTGTGACCAATCAGAAGCAGCTCATTCAGCAGGCGGGGTTTTTAAATCCCCGGCTGCTGATTACTACAGAGAGCAGTTCAGGAGAACTGCAGCCGGCCGCGGCTGAACTCCATCTGCCGGGACAAGGTAAGTATATATTTTTTTTATTTTTACACATTTCTGGATGAATTGCAGGGAAGGGCTTATATATTTAAGCCCTTCCCGACAATTCATCCTGCGATCGCCGGCAGCCCATTGAATTCAATGGTCAGTGCTCGTTTAATCAAGACGAGTACCGCATGGTGCTTGTCTCGAGTAACGAGCATCTCGAGCACCCTAATACTCGAACGAGCATCAAGCTCGGACGAGTGTGCTCACTCATCTGTAGTCCCAACTCGATTATTCAATTCTGTGTGCAAAAGAATTAGCGTCCAAATTTTATGTACAAAATCTAATTCTCTCACTTCCTGATGTCATAGAAACGTGAAATTTGGCAAGGGCATTGATTATGTCATAAATAGGAAAAGCTAATCGGTCCCAACTCGATTATTCAATTCTATTCGCAAAAGAATTAGCGTCCAAGATTTACGTACGGAATCTAATTCTCTTACTTTCCCGGTGTCAAGAAAATCGAAATTTGGCACGGACATTGATTATGTCATAAATAGGAAAAGCTAATGGGTCCCAACTCGATTGTTCAATTTTAAGCGCAAAAGAATCAGTGTCAAATTTTTACGTACATAATCTAATTCTCTCACTTCCTGATGTCATAGAAACATGAAATTTGGCACGGTCATTGATTATGTCATAAATAGGAAAAGCTAATGGGTCCCAACTCGATTATTCAATTCTAAGCACAAAAAAAATTAGCGTCCAAATTTTACATACGGAATATAATTCTCTCACTTTCCGGTTTCATAGAAATGTGAAATTTGGCGCGAGCATTGATTAGGTCATAAATAGGAAAAGTTAATGGGTCCCAACTCGATTATTCAATTCTAAGTGCAAAAGAATTTGCGTCCAAATTTTACGTACGGAATCTAATTCTCTCACTTCCTGATACCATAGAAACGTGAAATGTGGCAAGGGCATTGATTATGTCATAAATAGGAAAAGTTAATGGGTCCAAACTTGATTATTCAATTCTAAGTGTAAAAGAATTTGCGTCCAAATTTTACGTACGGAATCTAATTCTGTCACTTCCCGGTGTCATAGAAAGGTGAAATTCAGCACGGGCATTGATTATCTCATGAATAGGAAAAGCTAATCGGTCCCAACTCGATTATTCAATTCTATGCGCAAAAGAATTAGCGTCCAAGATTTACGTACGGAATCTAATTCTCTCACATTCCCGGTGTCATAGAAACTCGAAATTTGGCACGAGCATTGATTATGTCATAAATAGGAAAAGCAAATGGGTTCCAACTCGATTATTCAATTCTAATCGCAATAGAATTAGCATCCAAATTTTACATACGGAATCTAATCGCTCACTTCCCGCTGTCATAGAAACTTGAAATTTGGCAGGAGCATTGATTAGGTCATAAATAGGAAAAGCTAATGGGTCCCAACTCGCTTATTCAATTCTATGCGCAAAAGAATTAGCGTCCAAATTTTACATACGGATTCTAATTCTCTCACTTCCTGATGTCATAGAAACGTGAAATTTGGCACGAGCATTTATTATGTCATAAATAGGAAAAGTTAATGGGTCCCAACTCAATTATTCAATTCTAAGTGCAAAAGAATTTGCGTCCAAATTTTATATACGGAATCTAATTCTCCCATTTCCCGATGTCGTAGACACTTGAAATTTGGCACGAGCATTGATTATGTCATAAATAGGAAAAGCTAATGGGTACCAACTTGATTATTCAATTTTATGTGCAAAAGAATTAGAGTCTAAATTTTACATACAGAATCTAATTCTCTCTTCCCAGTGTCATAGAAACGTGAAATTTGGCACGGGCATTGATTATGTCATAAATAGGAAAAGCTAATGGGTCCCAACTCGATTGTTCAATTCTAAGCGCAAAATAATTAGCGTCCAAATTTTACGTACGTAATCTAATTCTCACACTTACCGATGTCATTTTATATAAAGGAAACGTCACATGGTTACCTCCACGTGGTGTTTCCTGGGTAAGACAAAAAAACATGCAAGATGGTGAACATAGTTTTTTCCCGGTATCTCTAAAGTAACGACGACGTCATAATATTTTCCGTGTGAACACCAGATAAACACCAGTACCAAATTAACTCGGGCGAAGCCGGGTATATCAGCTAGTAATTATATATGTACAGCTGGTATAAGTTATGCATCTCCTATATATAGTGATATGGAGCATGCTGCTATAACCTGGGTATCTCCTGTATATAATTATATAAGTACAGCTGGTATAAGCTATACATCTCCTGTATATAGTGATATGTAGCATGCTGGTATAACCTTGGTATCTAGTATATATAAGTATATATGTACAACTGGCATACGTTATACATCTCCTGTATATAGCGATATGGAGCATGCTGGTATAACCTGGGTATCTTCTGTATATAATTATATATGTACAGAAGGTATAAGTTATATCTCCTGTATATAGTGATATGGAGCATGCTGGTATAACCTGGGTATCTAGTATATATAAGTATATATGTACAGCTGGTATAAGTTATACGTCTCCTCTATATAGTCATATGGAGCATGCTGGTATAATCTGGTTATCTTCTGTATATAATTATATATGTACAGCTGGTATAAGTTATACATCTCCCTGTATATAGTGATATGGAGCATGCTGGTATAACCTGGGGATCTCCCGTATATAATTTTATATGTACAGCTGGTATAAGTTATACATCTCCTATATATAGTGATATGGAGCATGCTGGTATAACCTGGGGATCTCCTGTATATAATTATATATGTACAGTTGGTATACGTTATACATCCTTTATATAGTGATATGGAGCATTTTGATATAACCTGGGTATCTCCTGTATATAATTATGTATGTACAGCTGGTAGAAGTCATACATCTTCTGTATATAGTGATATGGAGCATGCTGGTATAACCTGGGTATCTCCTGTATATAATTGTATATGTACAGCTGGTATAAGTTATACATCTCCTATTTATAGTGATATGGAGCATGCTGGTATAACCTGGGCATCTTCTGTATATAATTATATATACACAGCTGGTATCAGTTATACATCTCCTGTATATAGTGATATAGAGCATTTAGGTATAACCTGGGTATCTCCTGTATATAAATATGTATGTACAGCTGGTAGAAGTCATACATCTTCTGTATATAGTGATATGGAGCATGCTGGTATAACCTGGGTATCTCCTGTATATAATTGTATATGTACAGCTGGTATAAGTTATACATCCTGTATATAGTGATATGGAGCATGCTGGTATAACCTGGGCATCTTCTGTATATAATTATATATACACAGCTGGTATCAGTTATACATCTCCTGTATATAGTGATATGGAGCATTTAGGTATAACCTGGGTATCTCCTGTATATAATTATGTATGTACAGCTGGTAGAAGTTATACATCTTCTGTATAAAGTGATATGGACCATGCTGGTATAACCTGGGTATCTCCTGTATATAATTATATATGTACAGCTTGTATAAGTTATACATCTTCTGTATATAGTGATATAGAGCATGCTGGTATAACCTGGGTATCTCCTGTATATAATTGTATATGTACAGCTGGTATAAGTTATACATCCTGTATATAGTGATATGGAGCATGCTGGTATAACCTGGGCATCTTCTGTATATAATTATATATACACAGCTGGTATCAGTTATACATCTCCTGTATATAGTGATATGGAGCATTTTGATATAACCTGGGTATCTCCTGTATATAATTATGTATGTACAGCTGGTAGAAGTCATACATCTTCTGTATATAGTGATATGGAGCATGCTGGTATAACCTGGGTATCTCCTGTATATAATTGTATATGTACAGCTGGTATAAGTTATACATCTCCTATTTATAGTGATATGGAGCATGCTGGTATAACCTGGGCATCTTCTGTATATAATTATATATACACAGCTGGTATCAGTTATACATCTCCTGTATATAGTGATATAGAGCATTTAGGTATAACCTGGGTATCTCCTGTATATAATTATGTATGTACAGCTGGTAGAAGTCATACATCTTCTGTATATAGTGATATGGAGCATGCTGGTATAACCTGGGTATCTCCTGTATATAATTGTATATGTACAGCTGGTATAAGTTATACATCCTGTATATAGTGATATGGAGCATGCTGGTATAACCTGGGCATCTTCTGTATATAATTATATATACACAGCTGGTATCAGTTATACATCTCCTGTATATAGTGATATGGAGCATTTAGGTATAACCTGGGTATCTCCTGTATATAATTATGTATGTACAGCTGGTAGAAGTTATACATCTTCTGTATAAAGTGATATGGACCATGCTGGTATAACCTGGGTATCTCCTGTATATAATTATATATGTACAGCTTGTATAAGTTATACATCTTCTGTATATAGTGATATAGAGCATGCTGGTATAACCTGGGTATCTCCTGTATATAATTGTATATGTACAGCTGGTATAAGTTATACATCCTGTATATAGTGATATGGAGCATGCTGGTATAACCTGGGCATCTTCTGTATATAATTATATATACACAGCTGGTATCAGTTATACATCTCCTGTATATAGTGATATGGAGCATTTTGATATAACCTGGGTATCTCCTGTATATAATTATGTATGTACAGCTGGTAGAAGTCATACATCTTCTGTATATAGTGATATGGAGCATGCTGGTATAACCTGGGTATCTCCTGTATATAATTGTATATGTACAGCTGGTATAAGTTATACATCTCCTATTTATAGTGATATGGAGCATGCTGGTATAACCTGGGCATCTTCTGTATATAATTATATATACACAGCTGGTATCAGTTATACATCTCCTGTATATAGTGATATAGAGCATTTAGGTATAACCTGGGTATCTCCTGTATATAATTATGTATGTACAGCTGGTAGAAGTCATACATCTTCTGTATATAGTGATATGGAGCATGCTGGTATAACCTGGGTATCTCCTGTATATAATTGTATATGTACAGCTGGTATAAGTTATACATCCTGTATATAGTGATATGGAGCATGCTGGTATAACCTGGGCATCTTCTGTATATAATTATATATACACAGCTGGTATCAGTTATACATCTCCTGTATATAGTGATATGGAGCATTTAGGTATAACCTGGGTATCTCCTGTATATAATTATGTATGTACAGCTGGTAGAAGTTATACATCTTCTGTATAAAGTGATATGGAGCATGCTGGTATAACCTGGGGATCTCCTGTATATAATATGGACAATTGTACATCTCATAAGTTATACTTCTCCTGTTTATAATTATATTTTTGAGAGACTGCTGACTTCTGGTCACGAACTGTTACATGGTCACCGCACTAAAGATATATAATAGCGCCAGAGGCATAAATTCCATCCAGTTATATACCAATGTTTCTCGCCTGTCACCCCGGAGCATCCTGAGGGCTGCACAGAAGTGTCATTCACAGTCACGCCTGCTTCAGTAAGATTGTCGCTGTCCTGCTGCACCTCACAGTCCCACAGTGCGAGGACGGCCGCTGCTTGGTGACAGGCCCTATGGTGCAGAGTGCCGGCCGCTGGTTCTCTCATCCATGAACGCTCCGAGCGGCGTGCTGCTGTGTGTCACTAAGCTTCTTCTTCTCGGAGGTCTGAGCGGCGGACATTGTCGTTTATTTTAGTCATTTCTCTGAGGGGGCAAAAATCAGAAGTGACTTTCCTGGAGTGTAAAGCATAGACGGGTGATCGGCGCGGTAATCCGCCAGAAGGATAATCCGCCGCTGTTCCCCTAGGAATCACGCAGGTGATCAGTGAATGTTCACCTTCCTCACCAACATAACATGACGTTTGCTCTTCCGGGTGAACATTTTGTTACCCTGCCACCTTCTGGAGGTCTATCACCACTGAGGCTCCTCCCCTTATACTGTCATAATTACCCATTAATGAGGTTATTAACACCCCCCCCCCCCCCCCTACTCAGACGCTCTATTAGGGTGTAAGGTGCGTGTTGGATGCTGTGTGTGTGGTGGGGTTGGGGGTGGGGAGAGGGAGGCAACTTAAGTTTTTGCAGCAAACAGAAAGCATAACCATAAGTATCATACAAGCTTCACTCCACAGGAGGGCGCTCTACTAGCAATACTGCAGATGATCACAGTCCCAAACTACTAGGTTTGCTGGCCGCTGCACTTCTGGGAAGGTTTACTGTCCTTTGCCTTGTCTGACCTCCGCATCAAGCACTGCCTGCTGTCCCTGGTTCTGCTTGGTCAGGTCTCCTGTTGACGGCGACTCGATCTCGCTGGTCCTGCTGAGGAGCGGTTCTTCTTCCCGTGTAAGGGGGTTGTCCTCACAGTCCTCCTTACACTGGCTGATGTGCTTTCTTTATGGAGAAAATGTGATTACCGTTCCGTCATGTGTCACTTTAAGGACCCTTTCACAAGGGATGGAATAGACTGCATGACCCACCACAAGCCGCGGTAACCTCCACACCAAGATCTGCAGGCTACCTACGAATTGTGATGCAGAACTGAAAATGCTTTAAAACCTGCCCACAATTTCACATCAAGATCCGCAGTTAGATCTGTAGACTTTGGTGGTAATCTGTGGATTTGTCTGCATAATCCCGTTCAGAGGCCATAATATCTTGGTGAAAGCATTCGCCGCACTCCTCTGAGGATGCTCCCATGCTCTGCTTGAAGTGTTCCCAGTTTTAGAGACATCCTGCACCCCATCTTGCTTTAGTTCTTAACCAGAGTGTCAACCAGCTTCACATAGTTGTGGGCCTTGTGATCCCCAAGAAAACCTTTAACTGCTGCCACAAAGCTGTTCCCAAGCTGCATTGTCCTTTCTGGTCAGCTTCTTTGGGAATTCAGTGAACTTGATGAGCTTCTTTACCTGCCGGCCAATGAAAACACCGGTCTTCTTTTTGGCCTCAGAGAGCTTTGGGAAGAGGTCTTCCAGGTGTTTGTCAAAGCTCTCAACACCGACTCAGCAGCCTTCAAACGGTTTCATAAGCCCCACATTGCGTGATCGAAACGTCGCTGTCATTCTCATGGAGGAATAAAAGTCTTTTTTTCATCATTCTGGCAACCGTGTATGCTGCTGCAGGACATCTTCATTTGTAGTGGCCACCAGTGGCTTCCATTTGACATTTTTCTGTCCATTCGCAGTGGCCAGTTCCGCTTATGGTAGTGTGAATCAGTGTCCCTACTGTCCAAAAGGCAAATATAGCAGGGGGACTTCGTAAAACCACCTTGGAGACCCATCAGGAATGCCACCATTTTAACATCTCCTATGACTGCCCCCCCCCCCCCCCCCCCTACTCATCATACCTCAGTTGGTGCAGTAAAGCCTTCACATTTTCATAGTCCTCTTTGAGGAGCACTGAGTGCGCCGGGGGAAGGAGAAGGTAACATGTTCCCATTATGAAGCAGGACAGTCTTGAGGCTCTTGCACCAACTGTCAATGAAAAGGCGCCACTCATTCTCATTGTATGTGATTGCATCGAAAAGATCTCTCATCGGGGCAAAAACAGAGTCCATCTTGACTGGTGAAGAAACCTGTAAAAATATGGCAGCGCCTCCTGCGGTCTGTTACATGGACACTGACGTCCAAAAGGTTCCACTGCTTGAGCCCAGTGGCTCAACCGCTCAGAATTAGATTTTGTGAATCCAAGATCTCTAATCAAATCATTCAGGCTATGTTGATTCGGGAAATCTGGCACTTTGTCCGCAGCCGTGTCGGTGAAATCAGCATCTTCATCTCCTTCGCTGTCTGATTTGCTACTTTCATAGGATCTTAACTGTTTGCTGCTGGTGGAGTGGGCGCTGAGCACTGAGTTGTGTGGCACTTGGACCATTGTGAAGGAATGTCTGGATACAGCACTGCTTGTGCACTTTAACCAGATCAGAGTTTTAAAGGGCCCACCCTACAGAAGTAACTGTTAATTGTGTGGTTAGTGGAATTGCCAACCTCATGGCCCTCTTCTCTCCTCTGTACCATCCTGCAGAAGAACAAAAGGAAATCAATGTAAAACTAAGACATGCAGTGAGCAACAACCACCTTCATTTTACTTGATCTTCTAGAGTTCTCTTGCAGTTCTCGCAGGTGAAATGAGGCGCCTATGCTTTATCCTTATTGTGAGCTGGCATTCCAACATATGCCTTGTAGGCCTCACACATCTCCGAGATGCTTGGATAAACGACTTTTTCGCTCTTGTCTTGAGAAATTCAACACAGACAGAGCAAAATGAGTCTGAGGATGTTTGCAGCTTCTTGACACTATTTTATTTACCTATGTAAAGTATATATGTATCACAGCATGCAAATGTATAACATAATCACATACATGTAATGTGAAGATATGCAAATTCCACATATGAATGTCCTGTCCACAAAAGCAAACATTTTACAGCATAATTGCCATTTTCTATACTTTCTAGACATGAGGAAACAGAAAAACACAATTAATGCCCGAGGACAGAAAAAAGTTAACATTTGTTACACAGTGAATTATCTACCAGCACTCTCGGTACCGCCAGTTCTGATCTCACTTGGAAGCAGAGTTTTCTGTTTTATAGTTAGCCTCATACTCCACTGGTGACAATCTTATGCTGCACAGTATCTTCATCTCTATGAGACTGATGGAGTTCAGCAATAAGATGATTCTCCAAGTAGGTCTTTATAAGGGATGAATATAGTCAGATTTTAAAGCGAACGAGCTATCCTCTGCCTCAGAATTTGGTGGGATTTTGCAGAGTCAACCATTTACAATGGCATGGAGATGGTGAGTTGGGGGAGGAGGGGGGGGGGAATTCAATACTTCCACCCTCAGCACCACTTTGTTAAAAAAAAAAAAGGGCCCCTGATACTGCTGTTTATACTGGATATTGTTATACTGCTCTGATGTGCAATAATTAGATCAGTCCATGAAACTGACTTTTCAACAGACTTATTGCTTGTCACGCAGGTAACGAGATGCTAGCGCTAGTGAGGTGAGAACGAGAATGAGACACATTATCTTCTATCCCTCACCCCTTGCATTATCTTCTGTCCCTCACCCCTCGCATTATCTGCTGTCCCTCACCCCTCGCATTATCTGCTGTCCCTCACCCCTCGCATTATCTGCTGTCCCTCACCCCTCGCATTATCTGCTGTCCCTCACCCCTCGCATTATCTGCTGTCCCTCACCCCTCGCATTATCTGCTGTCCCTCACCCCTCGCATTATCTTCTGTCCCTCACCCCTCGCATTATCTTCTGTCCCTCACCCCTCGCATTATCTTCTGTCCCTCACCCCTCGCATTATCTTCTGTCCCTCACCCCTCGCATTATCTTCTGTCCCTCACCCCTCGCATTATCTGGTCTTAGAGAGTCATACTTTTGTTGTTAACTTGTCTTCAGATTATTACTGACATCCACTTTTGGATTCGTGGTTCCATTTTTGGTGAAGCTTCTGCTCCTAATATTCATTCTGGTGTGGAAGACGTCTTGGATGATAAACAAAAAGCTCAGGATTTGCAGGAAAGGTACTGATACTTTATATTGGTTAAGAGACTTTGGGGCGGGGCTGATGGTCCTTGTGGTAATCCATCTGATGACGTCTTTAGTTTAGTACTTCCCGTAAAAATCTGCAGAAATGCTCTTCTGTAGAAGGAAGATGGCCGTTTCCCTAGTTCTACCTACAGATGACGATCCTGTAACTCAATGTCTGGCCTTCACCTTAACACTGAAAGTCAACACGGACTTAAAACATCCTTATAAGTTCTGTTTTTGCAACCTGCACTGCAGAACATGGTAGTATGTAAGCAATTGTGCCACAGAAATTTTTTGGGCAATAAGATAGTATATCAAATGACTGCTGCATCAATAATGTCTCCTTCCTTTGTATGTGCGGAAGTTCAGCTTCTGTAATCTGAGAAGAGCAAAACATAAGGAGCTCTCTGCCCCTACACTGCAGTCACTGACACAGTGCCACCTCCGTCCATGTGGTTGTGTCTGGAACTGCAGCACATTGCAACCTCAGACTGGGATTGAAAACCAGTCACCTACGGATAGCCCTAATTTGGGTTCTACAATTAAGCTTCAGGCTGCATTCAGTGAGTTGTGCATCCTCTTTGTTCCCATGATGGTGGAGGCATTTGGTGATGAGCCCCACCGACTCATACATTGACGATGGCAAATAATCGAAAAATGGCCGATTACTGCACAAAACCAAAAACACCAATCACCTATCAGGAATCCTGGAGAGGCAGCATCATCCTGTATGAAGGCTTCAATGCAGGAGATATTGAGACTAAGGGCTCCTGCACACAAGCGTATGCGTAGATGATGCGATTGTATTCTGTATGGAGTGCAATCTCGTGCTTTCAGGAGTGTGAGTGCCCATCTTACTGGACATTTCTGTGCTGCTGGGCCCACTTACATCCCTGCGGGAGACACCTGCGACAGTTTTAGACTGGCTCAGCAGCTTAATTACTCCACGGTGTTAGCAAGTAACACCACAAAATTGCGCAGTTACGCACACAATCTGGTGTGGGCGGGGTGTTGCCATAGGAGGTGGTGAGTTCTCCTTCAATGGAAGTCTTCAGAGGCCGGACAGACATCTGTCTGGGGTGATTTAGTGATCCTGCACTGAGCAGGGGGTTGGGCCTGATGACCCCGGAGGACCCAATGACCTTGGAGGGCCCTATGACCCTAGAGGACCCGATGACCTTGGAAATCCTGATGATCCCGGAGGACCAGATGACCTTGGAGGTCCCGATGACCCGGAGGACCCTTCCAACTCCACAATTCTATGATTCATTGATTTCAACGGTTTCGTTTTCACTATTGGGATTCTCACATGTTGTTACTACGTGCGAGAAAAGACAGGACTTGCCCAGACAGGAATTATCTTCCTGCTTTGTTTTCAAATTTGCGCATAATAGCTCCGTAGCGCCAAGCGTGTTACCGCATGCACCCAGGTGTTTTTGTTTAAACCTGGTAAAAAAAAATTACCATTCAAACACCACACTATTGCGCGTGAGTTTGAAAAAAAAAGCATGCGGATAGGTCTTGTCTGGGCAAGTCCTATCCTTTCTTGCAGAGTATTAACCTCGGGAGACTGTCTGTAAAGTAGGTGTGAAGAACAGCGCCAGTCACAGCATCCGCTCTGGTACAAGTGTGTGACTGCCGGCAAGACACAAGGCAGATTTGCTCCTCAGAGGCTCATAAAGGGAGCCGGCACCGAGGTGCTAACAGTAGAGTAGGCTGGAGCTCCACCGACAGGTTTTGTTGCAGATGTCTCAGCCAAAGAGGTGGAGAACTATCAAGCCTTTTTTTATCAATTCCATCCTTTTGTTTGGCTAATACTGCACCAAAAACTACCGGCATCGATCTGGTGTAATGCTGACCCCTGACATTGTACAGGTGAGAGGAGCTTTACCAATATTGCATCAGCACAAGAGATACCCCCCAGCACCCCCCCCCCCACCACCACCACAACCACCACCAGTACAACCGTAGGAGCTGTTACCATCTGACTGCTGACATCATGTAGAACTGCACCTCATACCTTCAATTACATCTGATATCTCCACAGAAGATGACCAGCAGAGATCACCAGAGGAGAGAAGCATGAACGTCTACTGGAAGGTAAGAAAAGCCTCCATTCTTCTTTCCATAGCTGCCAATTCTGTGAGGTTTTATTTTGGGATCTTTTGGGCTGAGATCTGGTTATTTGAAATTTTAGGGCCAAAGCCTGGGGCTGCACTACTGACTGAGGCTGCACTACTGACTGAGGCTGCACTACTGACTGAGGCTGCACTACTGACTGAGGCTGCACTACTGACTGGGGCGGCACTACTGACTGGGGCGGCACTACTGACTGGGGCGGCACTACTGACTGGGGCGGCACTACTGAGAGCATCTGACGACAACATGCCCTCTTCTTATGTCTGCCGGAAACAGGGAGACCGTCCACATTAACATCCACCTCCTGCCCGGCTGGTGATTGTTGATAACTAGTGATGAGCGATTATTGGAATAATCAGGTCGGAAATGGTCGGACTGATTTGCCAAAAATAATCGCGAATCAGAACGACCCGATTCCGAGTTTGAAAACCTCCATAGAAATGTTGTCCTTGGACTGATCTGGACCTAAAACTCCAACACTGCAGGGCAATAGTGCTAATAACTGAGCCACCACACAAAGAGAACATACAGCCTTCATGCAGTTGTTGTCCATAGTCAGACAAGACCCTAGAACCCCAGCACTACAAGGCAACAGTGCTAGCCACTGAGCCAACAAGCGTCTTCATTCTCCAGTGGAGGAGAAGGACCTATTCTTACTCTCCTTCACATGAGATGGAGTAGCAGAGAAGCAGCTTGGTGGCTCAGTGGTTAGCACTGTTGCTTGGCAGTGCTGAAGTTATCCATATTGTGCCTTTTTACACCTTTTTTCTTTGTTTTCCTTTTAATGTCCGGCACATAAGAAGCCAGAGCAGGATGACGTTTCTCCGCAGCGAGAAGAAGTCCAGGATATCTACGCGAACCTGAAAGAGGAAGTCTACATATTCCCACCCAGGAAATAAGGGGCCAAAAGCACAGAATAACATGGGGGACACAATGATGGGAGTAGTAGTCCTCATAACACACCTGCAGTTATATTCCACGTGTAATGATTTATGTCTGCATGGCCATTGATGATGGGAGGGATGGGGCTGTGACTATTGATGGTGGGAGGGGCGGGGCTGTGACTATTGATGGTGGGAGGGGCAGGGCTGTGACTATTGATGGTGGGAGGGGCAGGGCTGTGACTATTGATGGTGGGAGGAGCAGGGCTGTGACTATTGATGGTGAGGGGGGCGGGGCTATGACTACTCCTTTATTTCACCCATGGTGCAGTTGTCACCTCTAGCTCAGGGTCACATAGGGCAGATTTTGCTGGGTATTTTTAAGCTGCCCTGCATGACCCTACAGAAATCCCAGTGGAGGCTCGGCTCAGGAGGGGATTCAGAATTTTGTGGTCACAGTATAGCAATGCGTTATCAGCCTTCATGTCAGACATGGGGTTTGCTATTTTAGGGAAAAAAATGAATTTTTTATACTGTTATCTAAAAAAGAAGCAATTCAGATGAAGATAGAGCAGAAATGAAGATGCTTCAATCTCACAAGAAGTACCGACTCATGGTGGATTTGTTATCCTCTAACTGTATAGAGGAGAAGTTCCTGATGAGAAACCTTGAACCCCTCTGGAGGATTTCATAATGGGGAGACTGAAAGAAACGTGAGTCTTGTGGTCCGATGTCAGGAGCTGGGGGCCGCTATTACTAATGGGACCTCGATTACACTAGGATCAGACCACTATACGACTGGGGGCTAGACTCACTATTATGATTAGGGGTCACTATTATCACTGTGGGTGACTATTACTATTGGGATTACCACTGGGACCATTGAGGACCACTATACTACTGGGGGCTGCTATTGCTACTGTGACCACGAAGAGTTACTATTATCAAGGGGGGCCGCTATTATCACTGGGACCACTAAGAAGGGACACAATTACTATTGGGGCCACTGTGGCTATCTGAGTCCACTTCAAACTAAGTTAGTGCACCAGGGGGAAGTTTTAATAAGTCTGAAATATCTGTATCTTATTTCCTATTATCTATACCTGTGTGCATCTTATAGTCTGAAAAATATGGTGCATCGAAGTCAAATTCTCCGGGACAGGAAGTGTAGTCATAGGGACACAGGCAGAGAGGCTTTTCTTACATAAGGCTGAAGTAAGGGACGATGAATGTGAGAACAACGTATTTCAGAGCAAAAAAGATTAAACCGTTATCAATGAACAATCAACGAGCTGCGGATTATTCTGGATCTCCATCTAGACGCCGAAGCAAGACGTCTACCTTATGGTTGGCTGATAGCTGAAGTGTGCTTGAACTTAAACACTTAATGGTGTGAGTTGTGGAAGCGGTAATAGAGGTCTATGAAGGATTGTGTAAGGGGGTTCACAACCATGAGCATGTACAGACTTGTTAGCATACGCGTATATAATGTTATGGGAATAAATCATATTCCAGCTGAACTCACTGTCTGCTCCAAACTAATCATAATGAGAATAGCATGCATGCTTATATATAGCCAGGGGGACACACATCTGTATCAAAGGCAATATACTTCTGCTTTATTATAAACATCACAGAGCAGATATACCCAGATATGATGCAATAATACAAATAAACGTGCCCAATGTTATAACAACTCTGTTATGATCATGTGGGCAAACTAAGCACGGGGCCCACACGATCGTGACCAAAAGAAAGACGGATACACACTAGATACAAACAAACTTACCCTAAACTACTGGGGAGGATGACAGTGGCCCTACCTAAGCGGGGACATCGCCCCAATAAAGGGCGGCCCAGCGGTCTTCGGATCTGGCCCTAGCTGATCCTAGGAACCACGCACCAGAACAGGATAAAAACACATGCCACACGACAGGGACTGAACAACAGGACACACAGAGCAGAGAACACAGCATACAGCAGCCAAAATGCAACCACTAGTAACAGATAATAAGCTGATTATAAATACCAAGTATTAGGTAACATTTTGTACAAAACATGGAAGCTAGCAGGCCACTTCACGGCTCCTGGTTATACTGCTAGTCCCTACACTAACTAGGAGTCCAGCAGAACCGGACACAGTTCACACAGCAAGCTGCAACAGGACAGGACACAGATAGCAGGTCACACAGCAAGCTAACACAAAACTGACAGAAAATAAGCGTACAAACGGACATGAACCAGCACACACTTCACACAGATGAAACTCACAGCAAGTCTATGTGCCCTCATACAGGAGGAATAGTCAGTCAGCCACCCAGCTGACATAGGGAACTGTGTCAGGGATCAACCGACTGAAACACAGAGCAAGACATAAGACGTTTGCAGGCCGCACCTGTAAAGTGGAAGGAAAAGGGAGCTGCATGTACTGCAGACCAGGACTACAGGTGTCTAAACCATCTTGAGGGAAGCAGAGAGACACAACCGACATAGTTGCAAACACAGATCTGAGTGGGAACAAAACAGATACATCCAAACAATACAAGACCAGCTTCAGACTAACAAGAGCTGGGTTTATATGTGCTATAGGCTAAGGAGGATTGGCTGCTGGAGTATACCACACCCAGCCAGCTCAATTAACCCTAAACCACCTTTGGAGATGTGCTGCTAGAACCTTAACACAACAGATTCCATCAGCACACGTAACAAACTCATGATTGGCTTCATTTGTAATGACATATGTTAACGCCTTAAGGTGTATGTTACTACTAAACATGCCATTTCTAGGAACTGAAACTAGAATAGACTTTATCAATATCCCTGGCTGGAGCAAGAAATCAAAAGAGGGGTAAGGAGCATCCCAGGTCTTTCTTGTGAGAAACACATCTGGAGAGCCGTGCTATAGTCTGGGAACCGTGCGTGGGAGTTGCTGCACAAGAATCCAACACACACCAGTGTACAATATTGAACCAGTTAACCAATTACCCGCTAGCTATTTACTAAGAAGGTAGATATACTAATTATATATATATGAGTGTTTGCATAGGCTAATGTGAGAATCATATGAAAAGATATAATATACAATAGAATACATATATTATTACTATAACAATATATATACATACAGTAACTATATTTGCACTGTGACACACTCATGCATGTATACAAACTAAATACAAATAGGGAAGATGGGACAATACCTCTAATACCTGTAAGTCAATGTCAGACAAGCCTTGTAACAATGACTGGGAATTGTAAGCCAACCCAGAATCCATCCACAGACAGCTGTTTCAGGAGTTGCTGTCCCTCATCAGTGTGCAGAAGGTTTCTGGCTTGGCTAGTGAGAGTCCTGTGACACTGATAGGAAAGCGTATCATTGCTCCCTAAGAAAAGCACCTCGATGGTGAGTGAGGAGACTTATAAGGTCAACCACGCTCCTCTGGGAAATATGCCTCTGCTGTGCCACCTACAGGAAAGCAGCATTCCTGCAAGTCAATTTCATTATATGAGGTATGTATTCTGGCTTGGCTTACAATTCTCAGTCATTGTTATAAGGCTTGTCAAAAAAGTCTGAAATTGGCCTACAAGAATGTTGCCTTCCAATCGGGTGCGCTGCAGAGGTATTGACTTTTCCCTGAGGAAGTGGCAGAGTCCCAGCGATATACATGGGTGTAGATGTAGTGGTACACTTAGGTCTATTTTATCATCAGGGTCACTCAGCAACATCTTTTACTTGATGATTGAGGATGAGTATGGCATTGTAGACTCTTTTATACTATTTCTTGCATTATGTCAGTAGCTGCCTTTTTTGGGTGACACTTTGTACCTGACTAATGTGTTTGTATAGGTTCGCCCATACGCTTCCGCTATGATTTACCAATCACGTTCATATTCGTATTTACACTGCATCCCTGTTTGCTGTATTCATCCGTATTTCTCCATGCTCACTCGGCTATGATTATATGAAATTGAACCAGTTTCTGATTATGCAATTTGATTGGACCTTTTTCATGGAGGGGAGCGATATCAACCTATTTATGTGATGTGCGCCAACTACTGTCCAACTCTAAGGTTGTATGCTTTGCATATACTTTTTAAAAAATAAATTTAATGTGTTTTCTCTGTAATGATCTTTTTTCATTTGGATGAAATAATAAACGGTACTCTGTACAACGATTAGTGCGCCAATCTGTTTATGCTTGTTTTTTTTTTCCATGTTGCAGAGGTATTGTTCCATTTTCTCTATTTGCATATTTCCCAGAGGCTGGGGGGGGGGGGGGGGGGGGCATGTGCCCCGGGTGCAGATAAGACTAAGAGGGAGGCTGGTGCTACATTAGCAATTTAATTCCCCTAGAGCAATGTTTTCCAACTCCAGTCCTCAAGGCACCCCAAAAGGTCATGTTTTCAGGATCTCCTCTAGTAAGAACACTTGTGGCAATGTCTGAGAACTGTACAATACTGAGGAAATCCAGAGATCATGACCTGTTGGGGTGCTTCGAGGACTGAAGTTCGGAAACATTGCCCTACAGTTTACTTGGAACACAGCAGGTTCTGTAGGAAAAGGACACTACAGCTTTGGACAAACTGAGCTTGCTCTAATTCGAACAGTTGTGGCCCCGGTTCTATCAGGGCTGCCAACATGCTTCTGATATCATTTTAAAGCCAGGGTGTCTGTAGCGCTGATAGAATCACAGCCACAGCTGTTTGAAGTGGATTGGGAAGATTTACAGGTGTCATATCTGTGTGCAGAGCAGGAAGGGGAAGGCGAGGTGAAGGGGGAGGCAGCAAAGATTTGTGATTCTCCTGTCTGTCCCAAGATGAGGTGACATGGGCTTCTCTTCACATTATCAATCAGGGAACATATTTGCTCTCTGTCTGTCACACATGGGGGTCTTTTTTTCCCAGGAGTGAAATATGACCATTTGCTGATTTAATCACTTCATTTTGCTGTTAAACCCTGCAGATCCTGCAGTCATTGCTGATGTGGCATCTAAACATCTTCACAGAAAAATATGTGAAACTACACATAATTGTTGTTGATCCATCCATAAAATCCCAAACGGTAAAATATTACATTCCTTATCAGCGTAATTCTGTAAAATAAAGAAATACATAAGAAAATGTCAAAATAGCTGCTTTCTTTTCGTCTCTCTTCTACGGAACAGAAATAAACAAGAATCAAAAACTACAAGTCATCCTACCAAAAATAAGCTCCCATCCAGCTCCACATGGCGCTTGCTCAGAGGTTACAGTGACTATCTTTGAACATTTGTTTTTATAGACTGGTAGAGTTGGAAGGGACTCCAGGGTCATTGGGTACTCTAAGATCATTGGGTCCAACCCCCTGCTCAATGCAGGATTCACTAAATAATCCCAGACAGATGTTTGTCCGTCCTCTGAAGAATCCATTAAAGGAGAACTCTCCACCTCCTGTGGCAACCTGTTCCACTCATTGATCCCCCTCACTGTCTAATATCTCATCTGTGTCTCCTCCCTTTCAGTTTCATCCCATTGCTTCTAGTCTTTCCTTGTGCAGATGTGAATAGGGCTGATCCCTCTGCACTGTGACAGATATTTGTAGACAGCTATTAAGTCTCCTCTCAGCCTTCTCTTCTGCTGAACATTCGCACATCCTTTAGCCGTTCCTCATAGGACATGATTTGTAGACAGCTCACCATCTTGGTAACTCTTCTCTGAACTTGCTCCAGTTTGTCTATGTCTGTTATAAAGTGGGGTGGCCAGAAATGGATACAATATTTCAGATGAGGAAGAGTAGAGGGGGATAATGACCGCACATGATCTAGACTCCATGCTTCTCTTATACATCCCAGAATTGTGTTTGCCTTTTTGGCTGCTGCATCAAATTGTTGACTCATGTTCAGTTTCTGATCTATTAGTTTACCCAAGTCTTTTTCACATGTGCTGCTTAGCCCAATTCTTCCTTCTGTATGTACTTTTTTTCATTTTCCTTACCCAGATGTAGGACTTTGCATTTCTTCTTGTTAAATACCATTCTGTTAATCGCCACCCACTGTTCAAGCTTTTCTAGATCTCTTCTCTATCTCTTCCCTAGTGTTAGCTATCCCTCTTAGCTTTGTGTTATTGGCAAATTTGATCAGTTTCCCATAAATTCCCTTCTCCAGATCATTTATAACAATGTTGACCAACACTGGGCCTAGGACAGAGCCTTGTGGTACCCCACTTGATTCATTCTTCCACTTGGATGTGCAGCCATTTATGACCACTCTTTCAGTATGATTATCCAGTTGTGAATCCACCTAACAGTTGCCTTGTCAATCCCAGATTTGGTCATTTTTTCAATAATTATGGTATGAGATACTTTGTCAAATGCTTTACTAAGGTCAAGATATACTATATCCACCACATTTCCCTGATGTAACCAATCGGTGGTACTATCATAGAAGGAAATTAGATTTGTCTGGCATGACTTGTTTGTTACAAACCCATGCTGGCTCTGGTTAATTACTCCATTCTCATCCAAGTACTTGCATACATGCTGTTTAATAATTTGTTCAAAGATCTTTCCCGGTATAGAAGTCAGGCTCACAGGACTGTAGTTTCCTGGATCCACCTTCTTCCCTTTTTTGAAGATAGGGACAATATTTGTTTTTTCCAATCTTCTGGGACTTCTCCTGTTCTCCACAAATTTTCAAAGATTATGGTGAGTGATTCAGCAATTACCTCTGCTGCTTCCTTTAGTATCCTAGGATGAAATTCATCTGGACCTTGAGACTTGAATTCATGTAAGTTAGCTAAGTGTTTCCTCACCATCTCTCGGCTTATAGATAGCCTGCATTCTTTTATTCCCCCAATAGCACAGGGAAGATCAGTTGATGTTACATCTACATTCTAAGAGAAAACAGATACAAAATAGGAATTTAAAAGTTTGGCATTCTCAGCATCATTCTTAACCTATTCACCATTTTCATCTTTTAAGAAGCCAATTGCATCTTTGACTTTTCTTTTGCTTTTGACCTCCAAAATCATTTTTTATTGGTTTTGGCCTCTGTTGCAAGCCTCAATTCATTATTAGCTTTAGCTTTTTTGTAAATACTTTATTATTTATTAAATAAAGAAAAAATTGGATCTGCGCTCCTTTAGGAATATTCACTCTCTGGTCACCGATAATGTACTCCAAAAATGTATTTATGGTACAATAAATAGATTTTGGAGTACATTATCGGTGACCAGAGAGTGAATATTCCTAAAGGAGCGCGGATCCAATTTTTTCTTTATTTACCATTTGTATGCCGCTCCCTTCATTTGGGATACGGAGGACCTGCCTGCTCTCCTGTTTTTTAGCCCAACAGGATCATAGGAATCTCTGGGTACACCGGGTAAGTCATACCCTCACTTTTTCATTTGGTATTGAACTTTGGCTAGTTTTTCCTTTGGAGCGCTGCCCTAATTTGTTTATTGTTTTATTATTTATTAAGCATTTGTACATTGAAATAGCAAGAAGTATCATTGTATAAACATTTCCAAAAATTGCTTAGAACACATAATTATTTTACCATTGTTTGTAACATACATAGGGAAGGAAGTTTGCAAGGTGGTGGTGGTGGGGGTGGGTGGGGGGTGGAAGGAGAAAGTAGATTAGGTATTTTGGGATAAGATGCACATTGAGGACAGGATGACATACTCAATCGCATACTCATACCACTAGTTATCACTAAAAAACCAACGATAGATGTCAATTGCAGAGCTGCAAGTCTAAAGAACCATAGATAACGTCAAATATAGTTTCTTAGCAGGCATCTCTAGGACAGGACCTGGACTGCCAAGGCTTCCATATCAAGTTAAATTTAGCTTTTCGACACTTGCCCTACAATTTCTGCAGACCCCATTATATTCTTCTTTAGATATTCCCCCCTCCTTCCATTTGATAAACATATTTTTCGTCCTTTTTAACATGTGTACAAGTTCTGTGTTCATCCATCCTGGGTTCTGTGTTCATCCATCCTGGTGTCTTTAAATGCTTTCCATTCTTCCTTCTTTGTGGAATTTGGTAACGATTGTGCTTTGAGAATCTCATTTCACAATATTTCCCAACCTTCTTGGACATTTCTGTCCTTAAGAACATCCAGCCATTGGATTCTTCCTATCCTCTTACAGAGTAAATTAAAATCTGCCTTTCTGAAATCCAACCTCGAGGTCTGAGTCTCCTCAGGTCTTCCTCCCCTTGTTATCCAACATTCAAGGATATCATGATCACTGCCTCCTAAGGTCCCAGCCACTCTTACTTTCTCAATCATCCCCTCCTTGTTGGTAAGAATTAGGTCCAAGATAGCAGATTCCCTTGTTTTCTCTTCGACCTTCTGGAAGATAAAGTTGTCAGCAAGAGCGGATAAGAATCTGTTGGATCCATTACTTTTACGTGAGAGAGATTCCCAACAAATGTCTGGATGGGTAACATTTCCCATGATCACTATGTTGGGCTTCTTTGAGAGCTTGGCCATCTGATGTAGAAAGAGTTCCCCCATATCTTCTGCTTGTCCAGGCGGCCTATAGTAAATGCCTACAATGGTGTCCTTTCTGTTGTTCTCTCCTTGTATTCTTACCCAAACAGTTTCTACAGAACTCCCAGCTCTGAAGCTTGAATCTCTGTGGAGATGAATGTTTTCCTAACATACAACACAACACCACCTCCCCTTTTATTAGGTCTGTTTCTTATAAATACGTTGTATCCTTTGAGCCTTGTATTCCCACCAGTTTCCGTGATGCCTATGACATCATATTTCTCTTCCTGTGTTCAGAGCTCCAATTCTCCTTGTTTGTTTCCCATGCTCTGTGCATTTGTGTAGAAACATGTTAGTTTGTGATCAGGGTCTCTTGCTCCTCTACTTATCTTCTGAATTTTTGTCTTTGTTCTTTCTTTCTACTTCTAATAGCGAGGGTCTCAAATGTATTAATTGCTGTATATTTTTGCCTTTCACTTCCCTTCCCATATTGTTATAGTTTAAAGCTCTCCTAATAAGTGAAGCAAGACGCCTACCAAATATATGCTTATTAGAGATGAGTGAGCATACTCGTCCAAGCTTGATGCCCGTTCAAGCATTAGGGTACTTGAGATGCTTGTTACTCGAGACGAATACCAAACATCGAACACCAAACGGTACTCGAGTCAATTCCATTTCCTTCCCCGGATGTTTAGCGCCATTTTCTAGCCAATAGACATGCAGGGAAGGCATTACCACTTCCTGCTGTGTTAGCCCTATCCCACCCCACAGCAGTGAGTGGCTGGCGAGAACAGGTGATCACCGAGTACTTAAACTGGTCCCGCCCACGGCTTGCCTCAGACACACGCTGGCAGAGGTTAGGAAAAGTGCTGCTGCTGATATAGGAAAAGTGTTAGAGTAGGATCCAGTCTTCAAGAAGCCTAACGGTCCTTCTTAGGGCTACATCTGACCGTGTGCATTACTGTTGTGGCTGGCTGGGAGCAGTAGTGCACCATTTTTTTTTTTCATCTCAGGCTGTGCAGGCCATTTCATCTATAAGTACTGCTGCTGATATAGGGAAACTGTTAGAGTAGGATCCTGTCTTCAAGAACCGCAACGGTCCTACATAGGGCTACATCTGACCATGTGCACTATACTTGTGGCTTGCTGGGAGTTGTAGTGCATCCATTTTTGTATTACGCATTTAGGCCTGTTCCCAGCCTTTCAGTAATAGGCGTTCTCAGCCTGCAGTGCCGTACAACCAGCTCTCACTGTGAAACTGCACTCAAATATTTCCTAGCCTACTGCTCATGACTTCATTTATACCGTTCTATGTCTGCAGTGCATTAGACAGCGGTCTCACCGCTAAACAGTACTGTAATATTTCCTGGGCCACTGCAAAGTATTTCAGCTCTGCCGCTGTGCAGAGCGTCTCACAATACCCTTTCCTTGGTTTGCTAAGCCTACTGAAGACAGGGCTTCAGAGGGACAGGCAAGTGCAGCAGCAGGACAAGTTGGAAGAGGCAGTGGGGTGGCCAGGGGTAGAGGCAGGGCCAGAGCGAAGAATCCCCCAACTGTTTCCCAAAGCACCCCCTCGCAGCAAGCCTCAGTGCAAAGGGCTAGATGTTCAAAGGTGTGGATGTTTTTCAGTGAGAGTGTGGACGACTGATGAAAGTGATGTGCAACCTGTGTCGCACCAAGATCAGCCGGGGAGCCACGACTACCAGCCTCACCACCACCAGCATGCGCAGGCATATGATGGCCAAGCACCCCACAAGGTGGGACAAAGGCCATTCACCACCTGCAGGTCACACCACTGCCTCTTCCCCTGTGCCCCAACCTGCCACACAGATCCAAACCCTCTCCCAGGACACAGGCACGAGCGCCTCCCGGCCTGCACCCACACCCTCACCTCAACGGTCCTCCACTCCATCCAGCAATGTCTCTCAGCGCAGCATCCAGCTATCGCTAAAACAAGCGTTGGAGCAAAAGCGCAAATACCCACCCACCCGCACGCACAAGCTTTAAACGTGCACATTGCCAAATTAATCAGCCTCGACATGCTGCCGTACAGGCTTGTGGAAACGGGGGCTTTCAAAAACATGATGGCGGCGCCGGTCCCGCGCTACTTGGTCCCCAGTCGCCACTATTTTTCCCAGTGTGCCGTCCCAGCCCTACACCAGCACGTCTCCACTATATCTACCTGACAGCACATTGGGTGAATTTGGTGGAGGCTGGGACCGAGTCAGAGCCTGGGACCGCTCATGTCCTACCCACACCCAGAATAGCGGGTCCTACCTTGGTGCTGGTATCTGAGGCATTTTTATCCCACCTCCTCCAAACCCTCCCCCTCCTCCGTCACCTCAACCTCTCAATTAAGAAGTGTGAGCACATCGCCAGCAGTCGGTATCGCGCGGCAGCACAGCGGTGGGCAAGCGTCAGCAAGCCGTGCTGAAACTAATCAGTCTAGGTGACAAGAGGCACACGGCCCCCGAGCTGTTGCAGGGTCCGACAGAGCAGACCGCCGACTTCTGGCGTTCGTCGCTGAGCCTCCAACTGGGCATTGTCGTGTGTGACAACGGCCGTAAACTGGTGGCGGCTCTGCAGCTCGACAGCTTCACACACGTGCCATGCCTGGCCCACGTCTTCAATCTGGTGGTTCAGTGGTTTCTGAAAAACTACCCCCACTTGTCTGACCTGCTCGGCAAGGTGCGCTGCGTCTGCACACATTTTCGTAAGTCCACCACAGACGCTGCCACCCTGAGGACCCTGCAACATTGGTTTCAGTTGCCAGAGCACCGACTGCTGTGCGACGTGCCCACAAGCTGGAATTCTACGCTGCACATGTTGGCCAGGCTGTATGAGCAGCGTAGAGCAATAGTGGAATACCAGCTGCAACATGGGCGGCGTAGTGGTAGTCAGCCTCCGCAATTCTTTACTGAGGAGTGGGCATGGATGACAGATATCTGTCAGGTCCTTGGAAACTTTGAGGAATCTATCCAGATGGTGAGCGGCGATGCTGCAATCATTAGCGTTACCATCCCGCTCCTTTGCCTGCTGAGAAGTTCGCTGCAAAGCATAAAGGCCAACGCTTTGCTGTTGGAACAGGAGACGGGGGATGAGAGTATGTCGCTTGATAGCCATACGACCCTCATGTGTAAATCTCAGCGCGTTTTGGAGGAGGGGAAGGAGGAGGAGGAGGAAGAAGGGGAAGAGACAGCTGGCCACACAGCAGAGGGTACCCATGCTGCTTGCTTCGCATCTGTTCAGCGTGTATGGGCTGTAGAGGAGGAGGAGAATCCTTAAAGTCATCTTCTTAGTGAGGACAGCGATGTGTTGCGTACTGGTACCCTGGCACACATGGCTAACTTCATGTTAGGCTGCCTTTCCTGTGACCCTCACGTTAGACGCATTCTGGCCAACACAGATTACTGGGTGTACACCCTTCTCAACCCACCGTATAAGAAGAACCTTTCCACTCTCGTTCCTGAAGAGGAAAGGGGTACGAGAGTGATGCAATACCACAGGGCCCTGGTGGAAAAAGTTATGCTAAAGTTCCCATCTGACGGCCCTCGGAACTGCGTCTTTTGCCACTAGTGCTAAGTAGCAGACGATGCGCGGGGATCAGGCAGCATGTCCAATGCAGGCAGGGGAACACTCTCCAAGGCCTTTGCCAGCTTTATGGCTTCCCAGCAAGACTGTGTCACCACTCCCCAGTCAAGGCTGAGTCGGAGGGAGCACTGTAAAAAGATAGTTAGGGAGTACATAGCCGATCGTACCACCGTCCTCCATGATGCCTCTGCTCCATACAACTATTGGGTATCAAAGCTGGACACGTGGCACGAACTTGCGCTGTACGCCCTGGTAGTGCTGGCCTTCCCTGCCGCTAGGGTCTTGTCAGAGAGGGTGTTTAGTACCCGCCTGTCAACTGCCAGTGCCGACATGCTTACACTCATAAAGATGAACAAAGGCTGGATTTCCCCAGACTGCTCTTCTCCACCGGCAGAGAGCAGCGGAACCTAATGATTCTTTTTGCTGCAACCGGAGAAATAAGCATTCTCTATCACCGGGAAAAAAGGGGGAATTAGCTTTGTCAATCACTCTGGGATACTATTACTCCTCCTCCTCCTACTGTCCCTCCTAAAACAGCATGTCATCACGCAGAACTGCCAATTTTTCCGCGGCCGAAAAGGCTCTGCTTATAATTTTTGTACAACTTTTCAAAGTTTCAAAAGTATTGATACTTTAACAGAAACCAATTTTTTTTCACAGTGCTGCCTCCAGGCTCTGTTACAAATTAAGTAACAGCGAGCTGTATCTTTAAAAAATGTTTATGGGTTTCACCAGCCCTCACAGTTGAGCAATTTTTCAGGAGTGCACTTGTACTCTTGGTCCACCAAATTTTCTGGCCCTCGTCTATACTGTTATCTGACTAATTTTTCCGGCCTTCGACTACACTTATGGTACATCAATGTTTCAGGGGTTCGCCTATACTATTGCTAGAGAAATGTTACCGGGGTCTGCCTATACTTCTGCTACAGAAATGTTACAGGGGTCTGCCTATACCTTTGCTACAGAAATGTTACTGGGGTCTGCCTATACTTCTGCTACAGAAATGTTACTGGGGTCCGCCTATACTCTTGCTACAGAAATGTGACTGTGGGTGCACAAAGACTTCCCATCGTAGTGTTTTACCTATGTGGCACAAATACACTGACTGACTAGGGCAGAAATGTGAGCCGAGGCCAAGGTCTTTGGCGGCGTGAAACTATCCCATGTTTGGTCACTCTGATTTCTTCCTGTGTAATACCATCTTTGTGCACTGACAGCATAGGTGAGCCCAAGGAACTCAAAGACCCATTGTGGTGTTGAGCTATCTGACACCTACACAGAATGAATAGTGTGGGGACACATGGATTTCCCATTGCTATGTAACTCACGGCACCTTGGGTCACACAAGGTGGAGTCTGGGACCAAGCCTGACCCTGGGCCCACTCACATACTTCCCACACAGACTATTGCGGGTCCTACCTCAGTCATGGTTTCTTGGCCTTGCTATGCCGCCACCTCCTCCTCCTGCTTGGGGTCAGGGGATCTGCACTGGGCATCATGTATTTTCTCCCGTGTTACCACAGTTATCTGAGACACTGGTTTGGGCCAAACAAAAGGAGCGTTACTGCATTAATGAAACGTTCACAGCTGTACTAGCATCGGAGTCTGCTTTATGCCCATGATTGCTGAGGGTGTGGGCAGAGGCCGAAGTCCTGGGGGAAATGCAACTGCGCCAGGTTTGGCCCGTGAAATTTCTTCCTGGTTCATCCAGTCTTTGGAGCCTTGAAAGCAACCGCAACTAATTCAATGAGACATTCACAGATGTACTAGCATCAGAGTCCTCTTTATGCCAACGATTGCTGAGTGTGTGTGCAGAGGCCACGGTCTTCGGCGGAGTGAAAGTTTTCCATGTTTGGGCACTGTAATTGCTTAATGTTTAATACTTTCCTAGGGTTCCTTTGGATCGCATATGCTGTGAGTGCACAAAGACTTCCCATTGCAGTGTTTTACCTGTCTGGTACAAATACACTGACTGACTAGGGCAGAAATGTGGGCTGAGGTCCTTGGCGGGGTGAAACTCTGCCATGTCTGATTTCTTCTTTTGTAATACCATCTTTGTGCAACGACAGCATAGGCAAGCCCAAGGAACTCAAAGTCTTCCCATTGCGGTGTTCAGCTATCTGACACCTACACAGAATGATTGTGTGGGGACACATGGATTTCCCATTGCTATGTAACTCGCGGCACCTTGGGTCACACAAGGTAGAGGCTGGGACCAAGCCTGACCCTGGGCCCGTTCATGTGCTTCCCACACAGAGTATTGCTGCATTGTGGAGATGTGTAGAAGTGCTGGCACCTGAGTCCCCACACTTTTAAAGAGGGTCGCTGCCTGGCCCTGCCAATCCTCTGCAGCGTGTGCCTCCGGTTCCTCCTCATCCAGTACGCACTTATAAATAGACATGAGGGTGGTGTGGCTATGAAGCGAGCGTGTGGCATGAGGGCAGCTGAACGCTGTGCAGGGAAACTTGTGTGTGTGCTGTGGATTTAGGATCGTGCGGGGGGGGGGGGGGGGGGTTGGACAGCAATGCCAGCATCATGTAACCTAGGAGAAGAGGCAGCGTTGTGACCCACAGGCAGTGATTGTCCTTGGTTGCAGGTAGTGTGGTGCTTAGCTAAGGTGTGCCTTGCTAAGAAGGGTTTGTCCGAAGTAAACTGTTAGGGGGGTTACAGCCAGACTCTTGCCCCCACTTTGGCTTAATAGTGGGACCTGGGAGCCTCAGATGCAGCCATGCATGCTGCCCCTGCCCTTCCATATCCGTTTCTGTGGTGTTTCCATGACTTTCTGATGTATCCTGGTGTTTGACAAGTCATCAGCTATGCGGAGCATCGGTCCCATACAAAAATGCTTGAGTCCTCCATTGACTTCAATGGGGTTTGTTACTCCAAACGAGCTCTCGAGCATTATGAAATGTTCGACTCGAGCAACGAGCACTCAAGCATTTTGTTGCTTGCTCATCTCTCTAATGCTTACCTGTTTTTGTAAGATGCAACCCATCTCTGTCAAGCAGTCCATCATACAGGTAATTCACTTCATGGTCTTGGAATACAAATCTTTGCTGACAGCACCAGCGACGTAGCCAGTTGTTCACCTCAAGAATCCTGTTCCATCTTCTTACTCCATGGCCATCCACTGGGAGGATGGATGAGAAGACCACCCGTGATCCTAGTTCCTTCACCTTCCTACCGAGGTCTTCAAAGTCTCTGCAGATAGTTGCAAGGTCCTTTTTTTGCAATGTCATTTGTCATTACATGTATTAGTAGGAATGGGTGGTGTTCAGAAGGACTGAAGAGTCTTGACAGCCTATCAGACACATCTTTGATTTGTACACCTGGAAGATAGCACACCTCTCGTGAGGTGTCAGGTCTGCAGACAGTGGCCTCTGTTCCTCTCAATAGGGAATCCCCCACAACCAGCACTCTCCTTCTCTTCTTAACAATAACACTTATTTTCCTCCATTCAAGAGCCATTTCTTGCTGTACTTCTTTCTCCTTCTGCTCAGGAACCAGTACCATGCCCCCCTGTGTGAGAACCTAGTACTGGTTCCCGAGCAGTATGGGTGCTGATTGACTCCTGATCCTCCTGCTTCTTTGGGTCACATGCTTCCATTCCTGTAGTTCTGCAGGTACACTGGACATTTCTTTTCCTTCAGCATTCTGAAGACTTTCTTCTACTCTGTCTTGGAAATCCTCAGCTTCCTTAATGAGCTTCAATGTAGTGTAGCATCACGGGGGTTAAAGAGTACGCCAAATGGTCACTTTTACTTATTGGATAGTTTATTCACACAAGCTTTAGCAGAACATAAACGACTGGGTCTCCAGAGAAATAATAATGTTTGCAAAACAAAGTCCTTTTTCAATTTGACCCTCCACAATCCACAGGAGGAGCAAGTAAATCCACAGCTGAAAAAACAGTAATAAGTTCATTGGTTTGCACAGACCTGTGGTTGTCCAGAGCGCAGCTGGTCCTTAAGCCTTCAGTATCTCCAGACCCTAGTCCAAGGGCAAGCGTTCCCCAAGGGTCCTGCTGGAACAACGTTGCTCCTTGTCCAGAGCGCCTCTCTGCTCTCAAGAGAAGTCAAGTTTCAACTGAAGTCTGGTTCTCCCAGATACACACACCTGCTCCTAACTTCCACCTGTCTCCTTAAATAGCATGCTGGTTTATGTGTAAGATCTGGCCCGGAGTAAATTGGACCGATCTACATCACAGAGGCTAATAACCTCTGTGACACATAACTGCCACTCCGGACCACACCTCTCACCCTGTTACAGTAGCTATTCTCTCCTGAAGTATGTGCACCTTTTCCTCCAGTAGAGACACAAGCTTGCATTTCTTGCAGGTGAAGTTTGGCTTTTCCTCTGATGGGTCTGTAAACATATAGCATAGGTTGAAGCTCGCTGTATGGCTCTCCTTTTCGATGTTGTAAGTTGATGTCCACTTCCAAACTTCTAAAAGTCACAAATTGCTCTTTTCCAATCTTCTGAGACTTCTCCTGTTCTCCAGGAATTTTCACAGTTTCCAGCAAGTGGTTCAGCAATAACCTCCGCTGCTTCCTTCAGTATCCTGGGATGTAATTCATCTGGACCTGGAGACTTGGATTCATGTAAGTCAGCTAAGTGTTCCTTCACCATCTCTCGGCTTATAGATAGCCTGCATGCTTGTATTCCCCCAATAGCACAGGGAAGATCAGCTGATGTTCCATCCACTTTCTTTTTTTTTTTTTTTATCAATTTTTATTGAAATTTTTCAGATAAATTCCATGCCACATAAATTTGCAAGAGAAAACAAAAACAGGGTCACTTTCATTTCAAGCAGAGAAACTTACATCCGTCTTTCAGTTGTAATCATATACAATAAAAATTATCTAACAAGACTCATATTAGTACATAGATAGATAAAAACTCTGTGAGTCATGTACGCCTAATAACGATATTGTAAGAATGAGAGAGATCAGGAATGAAAAATGAAAAACATGAAAAGTTTAGAAGAGAGAGAGAGAGATATGGAATAGGGGAATAGGTGGGGGTGGGAAGGTGGTGGTGGGGGGGAAGTTATTAAGCGAAAAACAGGCGCTGATGTTCTCACCAGTTCCCGGGCCGACACGCGTACCATCCGCAACGCCAGAATCCAACATCAATGTTCAACGTCCCAGGTCTCAATGAACTTTATGCCCTCGAAGAGATGAAACTGGATCCAGCTCCTAGGAGAGGGGTCTGTGTTGTCCTACCCTACCACCCAAGCCAAAAATTTAGGCTTTCATGTGACTAAGATTTCTGTCTCAGTTCCCTCCATGGGCTCCAAATCTGGAGGAAGCTGTCATGAGAACCTTTTGCCCAGCACGATAGTTCCTTCAGATTGCAAAGCAGATCTGCTTTTTCCTTCCATAGGGCAAAGGAGGGGGTGTTTTTTGTAGCCAGTGGAGGGGGATCAGGGATTTAGTGGCATCCAAAAGGAATGCCATCAGTTTATTTTTCAAGGGATGAAAGTTAGTAGAAGGTTTCTACAGGAAAATCATATCCGCTGAGATAGAGAGATTTGGGTTGAGAGACCTCAGGACTTTCTATACCTCTCTCCAGTAGGGGGCGATGCTTTGGCAGTCCCACCAATTATTATGATAGGATCCAACCTCAGCATCGCATCTTCAACATCTATTGTGGGGTGCCAACTTATAGTCATGAAGCCATTGTGGGGTCTTGTACCATCTAACTAGCAGCTTATAATGGCTCTCTTGCATGAGAATGCACGGGGATAGGCCATAGGCCATTTTCAAAATTAACTTAACGTCAGCAGTAGACAGAGACATGCCAAAGTCTTTTTCCCACGAACTAAGAAAGGAAGGCTTAGAAAATATTGGTGGAGCAATAAAGTATCTCCGTAGGTTTGAGGTTTTTCGCAACTTTAGATTGTTTTCATTAGGGGACTTCTCAAACTGGGTCTTAGGTCAGGTAGATTTATACTTCGCCAGAAACTCCCTGAGGACCCTCTTAACATGTGTTATTTGCAGGAAAGAGAAGGTTTGGCTAGGAAATAGAATCTGTACCATTTCCTCATGAGAGCTGTGCGCTTAGGCCTGTAAATCCCCAACCACCCCATCCTGAGCTTCCTTCCAGATGCTAGAAACCCCCAGATCATGCGGGAACCCCATTAGTTTGCATAAAATCCAAATCGGTGTCATCGGTGAGGAATTTTGGAGCCAAAGACTCGCTGATCCTGTCCCAGGTCTCGCAGGGACCTCTAAGCAGGAGGTTAAATCCTTTTGCTCTATAAGCATCTTTGGACTGAAAACAAAGGTCTTCCAATAAGGAGTCAACATGTGCACCTGCTGCAAGGTCCTTAGCTGTGATCGGGTCCAGCAAAGTAGATGCGTCCTGGTTGTCTAATTTAGTTAGATTCAGAGAACTTAAGGAAGAATCAATTTGATCTTTGATTTTCTGTCTAGCGGGGGAGGCCTCACCGACCCTAAGGTTGTGTAATTGTGAATAAAAATGTTGGAATTCTTTAGCTATCTCTAGGGTTGAAGAGACCACCGTACCTGATTGTGTTTTAATTGCGCGGATAAAGTTTCTAGTTCGGGCCTTCTTAAGAAGAGATGTCATGAACTTGCTACCCCTATTGCCATGTGCATAGATGACTTGTTTGGGAAAAATATGCTTTTTGTTAAATTTTTCGTTAAGGCAACGTCGGAGTCCATGTCTCAGGGAAGCTAATTCGTCAAGATTGTTTTTTGTCTGTGAGAGTTTAGTTGCCTGTTCTAGTTTGGTATTTGTGATAGATATTTATCTATCTCTTTTTGTTTCTGTTTTTTCACCCTGGAACCTAAAGCTATTAGTAACCCCCTCACAAACGCCTTGTGGGCTTCACAGACCATGGGGATTTGAGGCTACCATCTTAATTGATCTAAAAGTATTCTTCAATCAAGTCTTCTAACGGGATCTTTCCTCCAAGGGGTGTAACAGGGAGGACTCATTTATCTCCATCTCCACTCGCGTGGGGTTTCGTGGCCAAGATGAATATCTGCATGCACAGGTGCATGATCTGATAAGGTTATGGAATCGATTTTGGCTTTCTCAAGGCCGGACAGGAGACCAGAGGAGACCAAGACATAATCCAGTCTTTGGAAAGTGGCGTGTACGTGGGAGAAGAATGTAAAATCTTTAGTAGAGGGATGTAATGATCGCCAAACGTCCACCATTCCTAGCTCCTGCAGAGATCTGCCTAGCCTTTTTAGTTTTACCTGGGAGACCTGGGACCAACCCGTCGAGGAGTCCAGTAAAGGATTTAAGGTGGCATTTAAATCCCCTCCGAGTACAATGTGACCCTTTGCAAACTGTTTGAGAGCCTCTAGTTGTTTAATCAACTAAGGGATTCGGTCTGAGTTGGGGGCATACATATTAGCGATCGTTATTTTGGTATGGTTAATCAAGCCTTTGAGAAAGAGTGATCTTCCCTCCCCATCCGAGTGTTGAGCCTTAAGTGTAAAGGGTATAGATTTATGAAACAGGATGGAAACCCCTTTGGAAGCGGAACTTGGGTGTGAGGTATGGTAGCTTTGTTGGAACAGCCTCCACGGGAGAGGTAAATGTCTATCATTTTTGAAATGTGTCTCCTGTAGCAATAAAATTTTTGACTCCTACTTTTTTAGAAGTTGGACGACATTGTCTCTCTTACCCGGTGAGTTTAGACCCCGGACGCTGAATGACGTGAAATGGACGGCGTCTATATCGGCACAGGCCATGGGAGCGGGAGTCAATGCCTAGAGAGCTCAAGGGAATAGATACAATAAGCGCGAGGAGAACCGGCTACTTAAAGATAAGAATTAGGGATGAGCGAGCGTACTCGGAAAAGCACTACTCGCTCGAGTAATTTGCTTTATCCGAGTATCGCTGTGCTCGGGTCTGAAGATTCGGGTGCCGGCACGGAGCGGGGAGCTGCAGGGGAGAGCGGGGAGGAACGGAGGTAAGATCTTTCTCTCCCTCTCTCCCGCCCGCTCTCCCCTGCTCCCCGCTGTGACTCACCTGTCAGCCGCAGCGGCACCCGAATCTTCAGACCCGAGCACAGCGATACTCGGATAAAGCAAATTACTCGAGCGAGTAGTGCTTTTCCGAGTACGCTCGCTCATCCCTAATAAGAATCTGCTTTCAAATCAATCTGTAAAGTTTACAACCGACCCAGGGAAGAGAGACAGATGGGGAAAATGAAGGGGGATAAGGGGGAAAGTGAGGAGTTGCCTGATACTGCGTGATGACACAAGGCTCCGTTGCATAATGAGGTGTAGAGAGTTCTGCCTAGCGCGCAATGAGAGGATCAACGCGTGCGCAATAGACTTGTTGCCTGGTGTGGAAGCCCCTGGAGTGTGGTGACGTAGTTGCGTTGAGCAGGGGACGGCGCATGCGCGGTGTGATGCAGTGGTGCCAGAACGTAGTGACGTGGTGACGCAGTGACGCAGTATGGAGCATGGCGCATGCGCAGTGAGCTGCAGAAACGCTATGGTACATTGGAGGAGTTTGACTATGTATATGCGTGAATTGGAAGTTGATATCATCTGCACCTGGACACCAGATGCCATCCTATTTACATTTCATGATATGCAGGTACTGTTCTCTCACATCTGTGTTGGAGGGGATGGTGATTTGAATTGAGGATGGTCTGACTATCTGATTGGCTATACCGATACATGTTTTAGTATTTAAGGAGGGTAGGTTTGTAGTATGACTCATGCTTGAAAAAGACCGAGTAACGGTCGAAATGTTGCGTGGTCATTTTTACTCTATAAATGGAGGAATAAGCTTTGAAAAGATTTTTACTGCACTAAAGAAGTCTGCTGCTGTTTATGCTTCGAAGGATTGATGACTTATGGGGAAATTGGAGTCCACTCCCTAATACAGCGTGGCAGTGTGAGAAACCTCCCCTGAAAAGGGGGTTTAAAGCAGTGGAGCTGTTGGTCCAATTGTTGTGCATTGGACCGGAATCAAATAACAATGAGAATAACTGTGCAGTTTCAAAGTATATGTCCCGGCCCTCGACCAGCAAGTCCAAGAGAGTGTACATCTCAACCTAGATGTCATTTCCTTTCAGTCAGGTGTCATCAGGCAATATCTCCTCTTTATTCTTTTTGTTCCTTCCTCTGAGTAACTTTGAGTTCCCCGCAAAGCGACAGCTTTCTATGGGGGTCAGGTGAGGGAAAGTAGGAAGATCCGGTAATGGAAGCCAGCAAGGCAGATCAATTGGCTCCATTTCCAGTTGCTGCCAGCACTTTTGTAAGTCCTCGGGGAGCGGATAGTAATCCTCTTGCCACTGAGAGTGATTCCCAGACCGAATGGAAACAGCCATGTATATTTAATGTCCCTAGCTCTTAAGGCCTCCAGCAAAGGCTTCAACATCCGGTGTTTAGCAAGGGTTGTCGGGGCTAAATCTTGATTAAGCTGTATGGGCACCCTGTCATATTGTAGATCTTTTTTGTTTCTGGCTGCTTCTAATATTGCGAGAGCATCTGGGAATGCCAGAAGTTTACAAATTACATCCCTCGGCGGGTCTGAGGTAGATGGGGGAGGTCTCAAAGCCTTGTGAATGCGTTCGATGGAGATGTGAGACGCTCTATCAGGTCCCAATAAAAGTGTAAACAGTTCTGTGGCTACTAATGCCCATGACTCAGGGAGCCTTTAATTCTCACGCTACTGCGTCTGTTATGATTTTCCAAGTCTTCTTGCATAATCAAAGTACGGTTCAGTTGGGAGTGGTGTTCTTTGATTGCTTGCGCTAGTTCTGTTGAGTGGGATGTAGTAGTAGCTGAGGAGGACTCAAGTTCTTCCACTCTCTTAACCATATGTCTGATCTCCTCTTTTATTTTAGGTGGCTCCGACATGATGGGGCGAAGTGCTCTAGTGATCAAGTCTCTCATAAAGCTCTTGGAGATTTGTTCATTGTCTTCGCCCTCCGAGTAGACGTCCTCCTCTTTATCCGTACTATGATTTGTTGATGCTGTCAAGTTCAGAGTCTTTTTGCTAGATGGAAGGGGCGATCTGAAGCTATGTTCTTTGAGGAATCGCTGCATGTCGGCTTGCCCTTTGGCTGGACGGGGTGTGCTCAAAATATCACCATTAGTTTTCCCCATAACATGAAATGATTTGCTTTAATTAAAGTCCCGCGATGGTGCCTTTCCCAACAAGGCTACCATTTCAGGGGGCCATCAGAATCCGAAGACTGACGTTGCCTTTAGAGGTTTTCTACTAAAAGTAGATAAATTTGCTGGCAGTTAGAAAAAATTATGAAAAAATTTATTTAGAGCTCCGCTATGGGGACTCCAGAAAAATTCTGTCCGGGCCTGCACTGAGGAACTCCCTCAAGTCTTTTGTTATGTAAGCTCCACTCCTTGTGTATTAGACCTCAGAAATAGTAGAGCGTGATAGAGGGGTTGATGGTATTGTTTTGCTGCTGGAGAGTAAACAATTTCAGCAGGGGGATGAGAGAAGGTAAAGGCACAGTGATGTAGGGGAGCAGTGTAAATTCCTGTCTGCATTGGCCTGCAAGTCCAAGTAGGTGGCACTTCTTTTCCTGCCTGGTGTTTGTGCTCTGTACTAGCTTCCCTGCTCTCTACCTTTGGGCTCTGCTGTACGGGCTTCCTCCTCTCTCTCCGCTCTGACGCGCGTGGGGGTTGGCAGACCACCACACAGCTGTCAATCACCCGAACTCGCTACTCCCCAGCAGACCTTACACCAGAGGCTTTTGATGTCTCAGCTGGCTGCTGTATTATCATCGCTGCTATTGCGGCTCCTGCTAGTGGTGGACTTCTGGTCCGCTCTGGTGCAGAAATCAGGGCCCCGACTCTCCTCGCGGCACTAGGCCCCGACTCTCTTCCACGGCCGTTCCGGTCCTGGACCCCTCAACTTGCTCCTTGTCCTGCAGGGTAGCTAATGCCCATGTTGAGTGGATCGTTTAAGGGCCAGGGACGCCAGAAATCCAGCTTTTCCGCTCTGGCTACAGGAGCCCTGAGTCCGTGCGACTGCTCCCTTGGCAGGTTAGGCCACCCCCCCCCCCCCCCGTTCCATCTACTTTATGAGAGAAAACAGATACAAAATAGGAATTTAAAAGTTCGTCCTTCTCAACATCACTCTTAACCAATTCACCATTTCCTTCTTGTAAGCATCCAATAGCATCTTGGACTTTTCTTTTGCTTTTGACCCCCAAATCCTATTTTATTGCTTTTGGCCTCTCTTACAAGCCTCAGTTCATTATCAGCTTTAGCTTTTCTGACATTTGCCCTACAGTTTCTGCAGACCCCATTGTATTCTTCTTTAGATATTCCCCCTCTTTCCATTTGATAAACATATTTCTCTTCCTCTTTAACATGTGTACAAGTTCTGTGTTCATCCATCCGGGTCTCTTTAAATGCTTCCCATTCTTCCTTCTTTTAGGGATTGGTAACGATTGTGCTTTGAGAATCTCATTTCACAATATTTCCCAACCTTCTTGGTCATTTCTGTCCTTAAGAACATTCAGCCATTGGATTCTTCTTATCCTCTTTCTGGGTTAATTGAAATGTGCCTTTCTGAAATCCAACCCTGAGGTCTGAGTCTTCTCAGGTCTTCCTCCCCTTGCTATCCAACATCTAAGGATATCATGATCACTGCCTCCTTAGGTCCAGGTCACCCTTACTTTCTCAGATGAAGAAAGGAAGGGGCGTTGGGGAAAAAATATATTATATTTCTTATTCCCAGTCATTGTTACAATGCTGTACTTAGGTTGGTTCTGGGGCTGTATTTGTGCAAGGAGCTTGGTCCTGGTATTGTATCTATGTACTTAGCTTTTTGTTCTGGTGTTGTATCTATGTACTTAGGTTGGTTCTGGGGCTGTATTTATGCACTGAGCTTGGTTCTGGTATTGTATCTATGCTGAGTTTGGTTCTAGGGCTGTATTAATGTACTGAGGTTGGTTCTGCTGCTTTATGTACTGAGGTTGGTTATGATAATGTATTTGTGTATTGAGCTTGGTTCTAGTACTGCATTTATGGTATGATCTTTGTTCTGGTACTGTATCTATGCACTGAGCTTTGTTCTGGTGCTGTATGTATTGAGCTTGGTTCTTGTGCTGTATTTATGTCATGAACTTGGTTCTGGTACAGTATTTAGTCACTGAGCCGTTCTGCTGTGGTTGTGCTACCATCTTGCTGCTTTCTATACTAGCAGAATAAAGGCAGACTGCCTATCAGTACATTATATATTTTATTTTTTTCTTTGGACCGGGAGAGGCACCAAAGTAATTCCACATAGGGGGCCATATAAACTTAGGCCAGCCCTGGGTGTGGTCAGGGCTGATCATAGATAATTAGGTATGGTCATGGCTGATCGGTGATAGGCGTTTCAGGGCTAGTTAGGAATTGCTGAGCTGCCACCTCTCCACTCATGGTGTGTTTGGACTCAGAGCTGATATTTCTGCATTAGGTGGAGTCATTTATAGAGCAGAGGCAAGAAGTATTTCTATATCCTCTCCCCCTGTGTATACAGTACAGGCGCACATCATAAGTGCATATGGCTGTGACTGGTGATGGATGGAGTAATGACAGCGCAGCCGCCAAATGTATCATCTGGCAAAGAGAGACATACATGGACACCCAGAAGCAGACAAGCCCCCCCCCCCCCTCCCGTGCACGTGTGAGCACACAGCACCCCCTAGTGCCCAATAAATTACACTGCCCAATTATGATTTTGTTTCAGGCTCAGAATTAGCGTATTCTTATGTATTTTCATCTGCTGAATTAAAAAATCACCATAAAAACGACGGATCAGCTCTTGCTTTGGAGAAACGGTGATGTCATTTTTATTTAGTGGGAATTGTTTTGGAGGGGGAGTTGTCACGCCTCTCAGCGGACAGAACTCGACGTTCTCCATGTGTTTGTAGGCTATAAACATAGTAAATGTTGCTATGACTGAGTTTCCTTTTTCTTTTTTTTCAGAATTTCTTTTTTCAAAGTGCTTATGAAGTGTAAAATTTGTTATATCAAAATGCCCCGAAAATGTGTAAATTTAGTGAAAAATTCTTGTTATATTTGTGGTGAAATAACATTTTCCTCACAGAAACGCAATGTGACGCCTCTTGTGAAGACCGCCCATCATCATTATTGTGGTGTGAAGGTCGGGGACCAGGATAAGTCACGGGCTCCACATACATGATGCAACTCTTGTTCAGTTAAACTACAAGAATGGCCGAAAAATAAACAATGATCTATGGCTCTTGCTGCACCCATGGTCTGACGGGAGCCTACAAACCATACAGATGACGGCTATTACTGCTTGACTCCGCCTCTAAAGGCAGGATTGTCAATGAAGGAAACAGGAACAGACCAATACCCGAATTTTTGATCTGCTGTTCGACCTCTTCCACATTCAGATAGTTTACCAGTTCCTTCTCCACCCCAACATTATAGCTTGAAGCCTTCCACATCCCATGACCCTGACTGTGAGGTAAAAGATGATACACCGCACAGACTGAGTCAAGCGGGACTGAGTGATCTTATTTGAGACCTTCACTTGTCAAAGGAGAAGGTGGAACTTCTAGAGTAAAGACTGCAGCAATGGAATCTTCTCCAACGTGATGTCAGGGTCTCACAGTAGAGAGAACCTCAGAGGGATCGACTTACTTCTCGTTGTTTGCTGCGACGTTAATGGCTTGATGAAATGTTTGAATTTGAATCATAATCCAACTGAATGGAGGCGATTCATAGACTCCTCCAAACTTAGTTTGAAAGCTGTATTACTTCACAATGGCAATCGTCTTCCTTCTGTTTCTGTTGGTCATGCAGTTCACATGAAGGAGACTGATGCAAACATGACGGCCCTCATCGACTCAATCAAATATGCTGAACACAAGTGGAAATCTGTGGTGATCTAAAAGTCATCGCTGTACCCTTAGGATGCAACTGGGGTCACTAAATACTGATGCTTCTTATGTATGTGGGACAGTAGGGACAGGAAATCACATTACATTCAAGCAGACTGGCCTGCAAGAAATCTTGACTCTACCGAGAAATATGTCATTGCCAAGCCTCTCGGGGACCCAAAAGATGTTCTTCCACCCCTTCATATAAAGCTGGGTTTAATGATACATTTTGTCAAAAGAATGACCCAGGAAGGACGGGCATTTAAGTACTTAAGAAACAAGTTTCCTATATTGAGTGATGCAAGGGTTAAGGAAGGTATTTTTGTTGGGTCACAAGTTTGACAACTTGTAAAGGATCCTGCGTTTGACCAAGTTTTGGAGGAAAAAGAAAAGGAAGCTTGGCAGCCTTAAAGGGAGGTATTCATGGATTCTTAGCCAACAGATGATAACTACACTCAGCTGGTGACAGGACTTCTGGAAAATGCCATCAACTCAGATGCAACATGTCCCTTAAAGTCCATGTTCTCCACTCCCATCTAGACTTCTTCCCTCCTAGTCGTGGAGCGGTCAGTGATGAACATGGAGAAAGATTCCACCAGGATATTCCTGTAATGGAACAAAGATATCAGGGCCGTTGGAATGAAGCAATGCTTGCGGATTACTGCTGGTCTGTGTGTAGGGATGCTCCGGAACTCACTTACAAGAGGCAAGCCAAAAGAAAACGATCCCATGAGGTCACCGCATGATTCTCTTCCCACCGAACCGCCGGCCAGGAAGTCTTCCAGCAATTTACAACTCTTAGAATGTAACTGGCATTCAATAGAATGTTAAATGCACTGTCACTGTAGTTAGCATATGGAATTAAAATGTATCATTTTCTCTTAATCCGTTAAAATAACACACTTCCACCTGTTGTGTATCACAGGAACGAACACTGATAAAACTTTCTTTGTCATATTTGTTTTTCTCACCCCAAATTAGTAGGATTTGACTCATGAAGTTAAAGAAACATTTCAAAATATTATTTTTGTTGGCCAGTGTTATCGATATTAGAACAGTGATAATTGTCTCCTGTCACAGATAGGGAGGAACGATCGCTCTAACCGTAGCATCCAATTTGTCACAGCAGAGTCCGATCGCTCTAGCAAGATTGCGGATGTGGATTTACCACACTACAGGTGGGTTTGTAACCAGTTTTTATGGGGTCCTGCCACATGTAGATCGAGGGCACAAATCACCTCCTGACCCGGTCTAATGCACTCCAGCACTCTACAATGCCGCTCACACACACTGCCGCCACCAGATGTTAAGGTAAGATGGGACCCAAAGTATGAATTATGAACACAGTCTCTTCGGAGTTATGGTTTGTTTTAAAATGGACAAAGCTGACTAATAAATTGCAGTATGAAAAGGTAAAGAGCCAGCTTCATGTAAAAATGCTTTGCCTTTATTTAAATAGTGCCAGGACAGAAAGTCCGCCTGATGCATCCTGACATTATTTAAATAAAGACAAAGCATTTTTACGTGAAGCTGGCTCTTTCCCTTTGCATTATTCTCATGTGTAGTGCCGTCAGGACGGGAAGGTGAAGCAGGTGATCCGTGAGTTGCTGCCAACGTAAGCCTGGGTGCCGGTGGGTGAAGAAAGGGTGAGCAGAGACTTCTGTTTTATGTATATGCTAAGAAATTGCAGGTTTATTTAAGAAAAATTAGCAGTGCAGATTATATACATACATACACACAGGATATACATGTTACGTCGGAGTATAAGCATATACAGGCATACACAACAAACAGTATTTTAAAATAAACAGGAAGGCAATAAAAGAAGACCCCAGATTTGGGATGTCCGGCCCAGGGTTCTGATTCGTGCAGAGTCACTGAAGCAAACGGGAACAGCCTTACGCTGAGACGTATCTCTGGAGTCTGACCCAGCAGAGAGGGAACCCCTCTGTTTTAAGGTCTCTTCCGGCCTCCTTTAGACATCACCAAGGGGTGTGCTCAGTGTATGTGAAGCCCACTTCAATCAAAACTCAATTTAATTTTTTGGCCATATTTCCACAGAAGAACCTCCCATCGGGAATAAATCACCCCTGACCCCAGGAGCTCCCAATCTAATCTCCTTATAACACACAATGTATCATTCCTGTGGGAGTATTCCTTCGTGGTATCGTGGCCTTATCAACCAGATATTCCTGATTATTATCCGATGACAGCGAGGAGCAGTCAGGTGATGTCTATTATCTCCTTGAAGGTTTTTATTATTGGATAATTTAGAGAGAAATGTAAATCAGTCAGAAGAATCATCCGACTACCGGAAGTAACACAAGTACAGCCGATGGTTACAAATCACAAACAAGGTCTTCTATGATGTTTGCATATATTAGTGCATTTTACATCCTCTACAGCTTGTTCTGCTTCTGACCACTTTCATGAGTCTTAAGTGACCCTGAGGAACAATGTGCAGAAACAACTGCTGGATTACTCTTATATTCCCATCATCCCTGACCCCAGGAGCTCACAATCTAATTCCCTATCACACAATGTATCACTTCTATCATCCCTGACCCCAGGAGCTCACAATCTAATACCCCCATCACATACAATGTATCACTCCCATCATCCCTGACCCCAGGAGCTCACAATCTAATTCCCCCCATCACACACAATGTATCACTCCCATCATCCCTGACCCCAGGAGCTCACAATCTAATCCCATCACACACAATGTATCACTCCCATCATCCCTGACCCCAGGAGCTTACAATCTAACCCCCATCAAACACAATGTATCACTCCCATCATCCCTGACCCCAGGAGCTCACAATCTAATCCCCCCATTACACACAATGTATCACTCCTATCATCCCTGACCCCAGGAGCTCACAATCTAATCTCCTCTCCATCACACACAATGCATCACTCCCATCATCCCTGACCACAGGAGCTCACAATCTAATTCCCTATCACACAATGTATCACTTCTATCATCCCTGACCCCAGGAGCTCACAATCTAATCCTCTATCACACAACGTATCACTCCCATCATCCCTGACCCCAGGAGCTTACAATCTAACCCCCCATCAAACACACTGTATCACTCCCATCATCCCTGACCCCAGGAGCTAACAATCTAATCCCCCCCATCGTACACAATGTATCAGTGCCATCATCCCTGACCCCGGGAACTCACAATCCAATCCCACAATCACACACAATGTATCACTCCCATCATTCCTGACCCCAGGAGCTCACAATCTAATCCCTCCATAACACACTGTAGTAGACATGATGATTAATTAGCGTAAAATGTCTATTGATTTGTATAAACTAGATGTATTATGCAGCTGTAGTGATTTAACTCTGTAGAGGCTAATGGCCGCATATTCTCATTATGGAAATTGCTGGACAATGGCATGGTGAAAGATGTGTGCTATAAGTTAACCTAATGTAAAGCTCCTCTTCAGCCTCTTAAGGGTTAAAGTCACCTTGCTATACGGCAAGACTGAAGAACTGTATCCATGTTGATCGTTTCCCCAGCCCTGCCTCACCCTCAACTTCTGAGACAAAGAAGATACTTTTGCCTGGCCACTTGGTGAGGAGACAAAGACTGGCTCATACACTGGACTTGAGAGGGGTGTGGGGAGGGGGCGGGGAATTCTATATGGCCCAACGAATGAAAACCTATATATGTTACTGATGTAATGTGTTATACGCCCATAAAGGGCAGGTATTATGTGTTTCAATAAAATAAGGGTCTGATCAATGTACTGCCCAGATCCAGTTTAGACCTGAGACTTATAGCTTGCGTCTGACTGGTTGTTATAAGGCGTGCGCATGCCATACTATACAAATAGGAAGCTACAGCATACCCCAGAACATGCTGGAAAAAATACCATCCAGTTCAACAATCTAATCCCCCCATCACACACAATGTATCACTCCCATCATCCCTGACCCCAGGAGCTCACAATCTAATCTCCCGGTACATGATGATATTTGGTCCCGATGTCTCCAGAAGAGTGAGGTGTGATGAGGACATCTCTGGTCCCACATTGTCAGCAGTCAGTGAATGGAACTCGGCGTCCTCGGGGATCGTCCGCAGGAGTTGTTACTACTTAAAGTTTCCATATGTTTCAAATGACTCCAAGTATTTCTGAGCCATCAGATAGCAGAAGGAGTACTGCGCCTGCCAACGAGAAGGAGCCGGAGTGAGACTGACAGCATTGACAAAATGGGCGGGGCTTAAGGAATTTGGCGATGTTTTGGGGGCGTTCGCAGTGTATTTGGGCAGGGCCTAAAAGAGCCCCAAGAATAAACATACAAATTATGGCGGGTAGGATATGTATATATGATAAGGGGGGAGTGGAAATGATGGAAGGCTGTGTGAGGAGCTGCGGACATGATACGACACACCAGCCGGGTAACCCTAAACTTCACTCCACCTGCATTATACAAAGGGGTCACACGATGGGGCACCTACCTTACTAGGGATAAACTGGCAGCGTCTCTTCCGGAGCAACCGCACAGCCTGAGACACGTCTACCATTCCATCACTGCGGATCTGATCACAAACCATCAGGCCGGCGCAAAAGAGACCGGAGCGACTCGCTCCATCGCTGCGGAGATAGAGGAACCAATTACTACTGCTACTGCTGGGCAGATGCTGACCTCCACTGCAGTCACTATTCTGCTCCCACATCATATTTTATCCTCCAGTCACCTCCAGAGCTGCAGTCACTATTATGCTGTTACATCATATTTTATCCTCCAGTCACCTCCAGAGCTGCAGTCACTATTATGCTGCTACATCATGTCTTATCCTCCAGAGCTGCAGTCACTATTCTGCTGTTACATCCCATCTTATCCTCCAGTCACCTCCAGAGCTTCAGTCACTGTTCTGCTCTCACACCATGTCTTATCCTCCAGTCACCTACATAGCTGCAGTCATTATTCTGCTGTTACATCATGTCTTATCCTCCCAGTCACCTCCAGAGCTGCAGTCACTATTCTGCTGCTACATCATGTCTTATCCTTCAGTCACCTCCAGAGCTGCAGTCACTATTCTGTTGTTCCATCGTGTCTTATCCTCCAGTCACCTCCAGAGCTGCAGCCACTATTCTGTTGTTCAATCGTGTCTTATCCTCCAGTCACCTCCAGAGCTGCAGTCACTATTCTGTTGTTCAATCATGTCTTATCCTCCAGTCACTTCCAGAGCTGCAGTCACTATGCTGATAGTCTCCTACATCTCTCACTGCTGCCCCCTGCTGGCTTACAGCCTACAGAGAACTATATGGCACCAGGGCGGTCACTTACCTGCAGATGACTAGGATGTGGCTGCCTGCCATCTGCTGCTGACACCTCTCCACCTCCCCAATGACGGTAACAAGGGCAGCGGGGTTCTGCGGCAGATCCTGGTCCAGCGGCCATGAGTCCAGCTGCCACAGCTTCACCTCCAGGCTGGGGTGCAAGGGCTGAAAGATAACAGGTGCCAGGAAGAATAACCCTCATCATTAGTCACATGACCAGCCTACTACAGCACCCATCTATACTCACCTCGTCCTCCCTCCGGAGGCTCAGCGACGTCCACCTGTAGCCACTCCCTGACCCTTTTGTAGTTGCAGCGACACTGAAGCTGCCATAATGGGATTCTCCTTTGTGTGGCCAAAAGCGCAAACCGAACTGGAGGACGAGACGAGAGAAAGCGAAATGTAAACCGCTGAAACCTGTGCTGTGTCTATAGAGCCTCAGTACAATGTATCAGTGAGGGCAATGCTCTGTGAGTGCAGCACTAATCTCTGCTGTCCCAATAATTTGCTACAATGCATCAGTGAGGGCAATGCTCTGTGAGCGCAACACTAATCTCTCCTGTCCCAATACTCTGCTACAATGTATTAGTGAGGGCAATGCTCTGTGAGGGCAGCACTAATCTCTTCTGTCCCAATAGTCTGCTATAATGTATCACTAAAGGCAGTGCTCTGTGAGTGCAGCACTAATCTCTCCTGTCCCAATAACCTGCTAAAATGTATCAGTAAGCACAATGCTCTGTGAGTACAGCACTAATCTCTCCTGTCCCGATAATCTGCTACAATGTATCAGTGAGGGAAATGCTCTGTGAGAACATGACTAATCTTTCCTGTCCCGATAATCTGCTACAATGTATCAGTAAACTCAATGCTCTGTGAGTACAGCAGGTATCTCTGTCCCGATAATCTGCTACAATGTATCAGTGAGGGCAATGCTCTGAGTACATGACTAATCTCTCCTGTCCCGATAATCTGCTACAATGTATCAGTAAGCTCAATGCTCTGTGAGTACAACAGGTATCTCTCCTGTCCCGATAATCTGCTACAATGTATCAGCGAGGGCAACGCTCTGTGAGTGCAGCACTAATCTCTCCTTTCCAGACAGTCTGCTACAATGTAGCTACAATGCAGAATTGTTCCGTGTATAATGATGGTGGCATGTAGGTGGGGGCAGGGCACATCAATGGGCGGGCTTAGAAGGTGCTGACCTGCAGCACGTCCTGCGCTCGGTGCATCACCACCACGGACGCGCACTTATATTCCCAGACCAGTGACCAGAAGTCCTCCAGAGTCTCCCTCATGGGAAGCTGTGTGGCAATGACCACATCGTCAAGACAGTTAGACTGCAATGGAAAAGAGAGTTGTCAGTTGGCGTAAGGTGGGCAGAGCTCCAGGAACCGGGGCCCTCTGATTCCCAGAGAGCCCCACAAGTCGGGGTGTGAGACATAGCTCTGACTGTACTGACAGACCGGGGCTCCAGGAGTAGATCTCTACCCATTGACAGCAGGGGCCCCTCTGTTCTGTAGGACCCGGCTCCTGGGCCTCTGAATGTCCATTATAGTGTTAGGGACCATTCTAGAAGGCTCTGCCTTACATGTACAAATACAGCATTGATGTATACCGGAGCGCCATCTCTGGTCAACTGAGACAAAAGGAGGGGCCGACAGTCATCACCTAAGGAGAGAAGAGGAGAGTACAGGACACTTCTGTAACCAGTCCAAACATAGTCCACACCCTTCACCAGCGTCCTAACCCATCCTCCAGCTCACTAGAGCCCTGACCCCACCCCCACCTCACCAAAGTCCTAACCCATGGCCCACCTCACCAGAGTCCTAACCCCACCCCCACCTCACCAGAGTCTTAACCCATCCCCCACCTCACCAGAGTCTTAACCCATGGCCCACCTCACCAGAGTCCTAACCCATCCCCCACCTCACCAGAGTCCTAACCCATCCCCCACCTCACCAGAGTCCTAACCCCACCTCACCAGAATCCTAACCCCACCCCCACCTCACCAGAGTCCTAACCCATCCCCCAGCTGCCTAGAGTTCAACCCATCCTCCACCTCACCAGATTCCTGAACCTACCCCCACCTTACCAGAGTCCTAACCCACCTCACCAGAGTCCTGAACCATCCCCCACCTCACCAGAGTTCTAACCCATCCCTGACCTCACCAGAGTCCTAACCCATCTCCCACATGCCCAGAGTCCTAACCCATCGCCCACCTGACCAGAATCCTAACCCATCGCCCACCTGACCAGAGTACTAACTCATCACCCACCTCACCAGTGTCCTAACCCCACCAGAGTCCTAACCCATCCCCCTCCTTACCAGAGTCCTAACCCATCCCCCACCTCACCAGAGTCCTGACCCAACCCCCACCTCACCACAGCCCTGACCCATCCCCCACCTCACCAGAGTCCTATTCCCCCTATCACCAGTGTTCTGACCCATCCCCGACATCACCAGAGTCCTGATCCATCCCCCACCTCCCCAGAGTCCTGATCCATCCCCCACCTCCCCAGAGTCCTGACCCCATCCCCACCTCACCAGAGTTCTAACCCAATGCCAAGCTCACCAGAGTCCTAACCCAAACCCCAGCTCACCAGAGTCCTAACCCAAACCCCAGCTCACCAGAGTCGTAACCCATCCCCCAGCTCACCAGAGTCCTGACCCTACCCCCACCGCACCAGAGTCCTGACCCTACCCCCACCGCACCAGAGTCCTAGCCCATCCCCCACCTCACCAGAGTCCTAGCCCATCCCCCACCTCACCAGAGTCCTAGCCCATCGCCAACCTCACCAGAGTCCTAACTCTACCACCACCACCTCAGGAGAGTCCTAACCCCACCACCACCTCACCAGAGTCCTAACCCATCCCCCACCTCACCAGAGTCCTATTCCCCCCATCACTAGTGTTCTGACCAATCCCCCACCTCACTAAAGTCCTGATCTATCCCCCACCTCACCAGAGTTCTAACCCCAATGCCAAGCTCACCAGAGTCCTAACCCAAACCCCTGCTCACCAGAGTCCTAACCCAAACCCCAGCTCACCAGAGTCCTAACCCATCCCCCAGCTCACTAGAGTCCTAACCCATCCCCCAGCTCACCAGAGCCCTGACCCTACCCCCACCGCACCAGAGTCCTAGCCCATCCCCCACCTCACCAGAGTCCTAACTCTACCACCACCACCTCAGAAGAGTCCTAACCCCACCACAACCTCACCAGAGTCCTAACCCATCCCCCACCTCACCAGAGTCCTATTCCCCCCATCACTAGTGTTCTGACCAATCCCCCACCTCACCAGAGTCCTGATCCATCCCCCACCTCACCAGAGTCCTAACCCCACCTCACCAGAGTCCTATTCCCCCCACCTCACCAGAGTTCGGACCTATCCCGCACCTTACCAGAGTCCTAATTCCACCCCTCACCAGAGCCCTGACCTATCCCCTACCTCACCAAAGTCCTGACCGATCCCCACCTCACCAAAGTCCTGACCGATCCCCACCTCACCAGAGTCTTTACCCAACCCCCACCACACTAGAGTCTTAATCCCCTAAATTCTCTGAAGAAATCCTAAAATTGGCCAAATAACAATCAAAAAGGAAACAGCTGGGGGTCAGTATCCTATAATGGGACCCTAGTGCTGGCACGGCGCTCTGCCTCTCACCCGGCAAGATGCTGGAGCTACGGTTCTTCTTCTGGTTTTCTGGTTTTGTTGCTTCACTACACGAATAAATCTGATATAATTCTGTAATTTTTTCCAGAGCCTGAAAAAACAAAAATTCCCATCAGTGCCCTGAGCCCTCACTAGTGCCTCGGGTCACCGGGGATCAACTTACTAGATCAGTGATCAGCACCGCCGGCTCCACTGGATCACCACAACACTAGTGCATTATTATCAGTACTAGAACCAGAGTATAATCCTATATAATACCTTGTGATGCTGAGCTATCACTAGTGGCTGGTGTCACCGGGGCTCAACTTACTAGATCAGTGATCACCACAGCATTACTGCATTATTATCAATATGAATTGATATCAGTATGAATACCTGATAAACACCAGTACCAAATTAACTCGGGCGAAGCCGGGTATATCAGCTAGTCTTATATAACACCGTGTAATGCTGAGCCATAACGTCTACCACATCAGGTGAATACGCTTACCTGGAATTCCCGGTCGTATCCATCCATTTGTGTGTGGGGGTCCCATTTGGTCATGTGACTGAGATGTTTTTCTATGTGTGGCACGGGAACGCTGGTCATGCCGCACAGCAGCATCTCCAGGAGGACATCATATAGGAAGGCATATTGTTCCTGTAATAACAGTGATGTCATCATTAGAATTAGGGGGTTGAGGGGGGCGGGAGTGTTGTTCATTTCAGGGAATGTTGGAGCTTTGACCTCCAGTAGCCCAATAGATTACACATTGTAAATGATAACAGTAATAGCCATCTTCTCCTGCAGTCATAGACATGATGTGCTTGTTCTGGGGTTACCATAGTATCATCAGTAGACTTTCTATCATATAACAGGAGCCTAGGGAAGGTTACCACCCCATCCTCTTCCTCATTTATGCTTTGTAATATACTCCACCTCAGAGAAGGGACCTGCTCAGGAAGATATGTACAACTAACACAACCTATAAGGAGTGTAGTAGAAGGCAAATCATCTGCTGCACCTTGTTTTGCACCATGTTTACACGGTTCTTCCGTAGCTGGTGGACGCAGCCAAACACGTTCACCTTCTTCACCGCTCTTGCCATCTTCAGTAAGATGTCCAAAGCCACGAACGTTCCAGTTCTACCAATCCCAGCACTGCCAACATAGAAAAGACACAACTTCATTAATGGGGAACCAAGGGGGACTAATCAGGCATCTAGAGGGAAATAATGGGAGATCCAGGGGAGGCTAATGGGAAAATTCTGAGGGTTCTAATAGGGGATCTGGGGGGGGGGGGGGGGGGAAGGAGGGGGCTAATGGGAGATCTAGGGAAAAAGTAATGGAGGTTTCAGAGGGGACTAACGCGGAGCCAAGGTAGGAACTATTAAGGGGATCTAGAAGTGACTAATGAGTGATCTTGGGGCTCTAATGGGCCAATCTAGAGGTGGACTAATGGAGGATCCATAGGGAGAATAATGGAGGATGCAGGAGGGGACTAATGGGAGATCTAGGGCAGACAGATGAGGGAATTTAGAGGGCACTAATAAGGGATCCAGGTGGGGACTAATGGGAGACAAATGGGAGATCCAGGGGAGAAAAATTGGAGATCCAAGAGGAGAGTAATGGGGGATCCTGGGGAGACCAATGAAGGGTTTTAAAGGGGACTAATGGGAGATCCAGGAGGGGACTAATGAGGGAATTTACAGGGCTCTAATCGGGCATCTATAGGGAACTACTGGGAGATCCATTGTAGCCTAATGAGGGGATTTAGAGAGTTCTAATAAGGGTTCTGGGGGGAAGGGGGAACTAATGGAAGACCTGGAGGGGACTAATAGAGTATCCAGGAGGAGCCTAAGGGAGGATAAAGGAAGAGACCTAATAGAGGATCTAGGAGGCGTCCAATGGAGGAACCATGACGGGAATAATGGAGGAACCAGGAGAAAAGTAATGGAGTAACCAGGAGAAAAGTAATGGAGTAACCAGGAGGGGAGTAATGGAGGAGCCAAGAGGAGAGTAATGGAGGAGCCAAGAGGGGACCTAATGGAGGAGCCAGGAGCAGACTAATGGAGGAGCCAGGAGGGGCATAATGGGAGGAGCCAGGAGGGGTATAATGGGAGGAGCCAAGATGGGTATAATGGGAGGAGCCAGGAGGGGTATAATGGGAGGAGCCAGGAGGGGACTAATGGAGGAGCCAGGAGGGGACTAATGGAGGAGCCAGGAGGGGACTAATGGAGGAGCCAGGAGGGGACTAATGGAGGAGCCAGGAGGGGACTAATGGAGGAGCCAGGAGGGGACTAATGGGAGGAGCCAGGAGGGGTATAATGGGAGGAGCCAAGAGGGGTATAATGGGAGGAGCCAGGAGGGGACTAATGGGAGGAGCCAGGAGGGGACTAATGGAGGAGCCAGGAGGGGACTAATGGAGGAGCCAGGAGGGGACTAATAGAGGAGCAAGGAGGGGACTAATGGAGGAGCCAGGAGAACTAATGGAGGAGCCAGGAGGGGCATAATGGAGGAGCCAGGAGGGGCATAATGGAGGAGCCAGGAGGGGACTAATGGAGGAGCCAGGAGGGGACTAATGGAGGAGCCTGGAGGGGACTAATGGAGGAGCCAGGAGGGGACTAATGGAGGAGCCAGGAGGGGACTAATGGAGGAGCCAGGAGGGGACTAATGGAGGAGCCAGGAGGAAACTAATGGAGGAGCCAGGAGGGGACTAATGGAGGAGCCAGGAGGGGACTAATGGAGGAGCCAGGAGGGGACTAATGGAGGAGCCAGGAGGGGACTAATGGAGGAGCCAGGAGGGGCGTAATGGAGGAGCCAGGAGGGGCGTAATGGGAGAGTCAGGAGGGGCGTAATGGGAGGAGCCAGGAGGGGACTAATGGGAGGAGCCAGGAGGGGACTAATGGAGGAGCCAGGAGGGGACTAATGGAGGAGCCAGGAGGGGACTAATGGAGGAGCCAGGAGGGGACTAATGGAGGAGCCAGGAGGGGACTAATGGAGGAGCCAGGAGGGGATTAATGGAGGAGCCAGGAGGGGCATAATGGAGGAGCCAGGAGGGGACTAATGGAGGAGCCAGGAGGGGACTAATGGAGGAGCCAGGAGGGGACTAATGGAGGAGCCAGGAGGGGACTAATGGAGGAGCCAGGAGGGGACTAATGGAGGAGCCAGGAGGGAACTAATGGAGGAGCCAGGAGGGAACTAATGGAGGAGCCAGGAGGGGACTAATGGAGGAGCCAGGAGGGGACTAATGGAGGAGCCAGGAGGGGACTAATGGAGGAGCCAGGAGGGGACTAATGGAGGAGCCAGGAGGGGACTAATGGAGGAGCCAAGAGGGGACTAATGGAGGAGCCAGGAGGGGACTAATGGAGGAGCCAGGAGGGGACTAATGGAGGAGCCAGGAGGGGACTAATGGAGGAGCCAGGAGGGGACTAATGGAGGAGCCAGGAGGGGACTAATGGAGGAGCCAGGAGGGGACTAATGGAGGAGCCAGGAGGGGACTAATGGAGGAGCCAGGAGGGGACTAATGGAGGAGCCAGGAGGGGACTAATGGAGGAGCCAGGAGGGGACTAATGGAGGAGCCAGGAGGGGCATAATGGGAGGAGCCAGGAGGAGCATAATGGGAGGAGCCAGGAGGAGAATAATGGGAGGAGCCAGGAGGGGACTAATGGAGGAGCCAGGAGGGGACTAATGGAGGTGTGAGCACGCTGGTTCTCTAAGCTTGACCCCCGGGGGGCTTATAATCTTATACGTATTAAGCCTGGTGACGAGTGGAAGATCGCGTTCAACACCCTGTTGGTTATGCCCTTCAGGTTATGCATTCCCCTGTGGTTTTTCAGGGGTTTATGAAAGCGGTCTTCCACAATTATCTAGGGCTTTTTATAGTTGTCTATTTGGATGACATTTTGGTGTACTCCTCGGATTGGGACATGCATGTCAGACATCTCCATTTAGTGTTAGAGCGGGTACAGGAGTATCAATTGTATGTTAAATTGGAGATGTGCTCATTCGGGGTCAAACGCGTGTCATTCCTTGGGTATATCATTACTCCAACTGATGTGTGTATGGAGTCAGACAAGGTTGCGGCAAACGCACAATTGACTAAACCAGATAATTTGAAGGCTCTTCAGTGCTTTCTTGCATTTGCCAACTTTTACAGAAAATTTATCAGAAATTTTTCAGTAATTGCACAACTGCTGACTCGTCTTACTAATAAAGGAGCAGTTGTGACGTCGTGGTCTCCGGAAGCTTCAGAGGCGTTTGAGCAACTTAAGAGGGCTTTTTCCACCGCGCCAGTGCTTGCTCAGCTGGACCCTCAGAAGCCCTTTTACGTCGAGGTAGACGCTTCTGAGGTTGGGGTGGGTGCAGTCCTCTCCCAGGTATTGGAGGGCCATTCAGGGTATAGTCCGTGTGCCTTCTTTTTCTGTAAGTTCAGTAGCGCCGAGCGCAACTACGATGTTGGGAACAGAGAGCTGTTGGCAATAAAATGGGGATTTGAGGAATGGCGTCATCTTCTGGAGGGGGCTCGACACCAGGTAACTGTCTTCACCGATCACAAGAACTTAGTGTATCTTGAGAATGCTAAGTGTCTTAATGCGCGGCAATCCAGGTGGGCGCTTTTCTTCTCGAGATTCAATTTTACAGTTACGTACCTGCAGGGAGATAAAAAATGTGAAAACTGATGCCTTCTCCTGCAGTTTTGGGACTTCGGAGGTTAAGGGCTCTTCTCCGGAAGGCATCCTCCCGGTGTCGTGGTGGCAGCTTCAGGCTCAGCTTCAGGAATATCAACCAAAAGCCCTGGAAGGGGTTGTTGGTTCTGGAAGAGTCTCATTCCTCCATTTTTTGCAGGGCATCCGGGAGTCCGGGGGACTCTTGAGCTATGTTCCAGATTCAGCTGGTGGCTCAGCATGGCATGGGAGGTCCGGGAGTTCATAAATCGGTGTTCAGCTTCTGAACGTGATGAGAGTCGCCGTAAGAGCCCTGAGGGACCGTTAATGCCACTGTCAGTACCTGGTAGTCCACTGTCGCACGTGTCCATGGATTTTGTCACTGACCTGCCTCTGTCACAAGGTTGTTCAACCATTCTGGTAGTTGTCAACAGGTTCTTGAAAGTGGCCCATTTTGTTGCTTTGGAAAAATTGCCGTCTGACGCTGAATTAGCGAAGATTGTCATTAGAGAGATTATAAGGTTGCACGGAATACCGGTCAGTATAGTTTCGGATCAGGGGGTGCAATTCGTGGCCCAATTTTAGAGGGCCTTCTGTAAAAACTTGGGAACATCTCTGTCCTTCTTATCAGCATTTTATCCACAGACGAATGGGCAAACGGAACGTAAAAATCAAGACCTAGTACAATACTTGCGTCTTTTTGGGTCAGTCGATGGGTAGAGACTAGAATATAGAATCTTTATTTAGGATATTTATTTTAAAAACATAAATAGGCTGACACACAAACACCACACACAAAGAACCAAAAAGTCCAAAAGTTATCACGATACTAGCCTCTGTCTCGATGTCAAAATTATAGAGGCTAAGTAATGAGTCAGTGCTAATGGAAGACACAAGCAACAATGTTTTAGGCTCTTTTGGATAGAGAGAAGAACAGGAAAGGGAATCTTCCTGCAAAGAAGACTCTTGTAGAGAAAGGTACTCCCAGTAGGATTGTTCGGATATAACAAACTCTTCCTACAGTGCAGACCTTTAAAAAGTGAGAAAAAGTGAAAAACTCACAATAGAATTGTTCAAATATAGTAAGCTCGACGCGTTTCCCCACAATGAAATTGTGGTTCATCAGGAGCCTAGATTGAACATATAGATACTAGTACGGCATTTTTTGTCATAATAGACCAGTAGACTGTACAAAGGGATACTAGTATAGTCCTTTTGTGTCGTAATAGATCAAGGGGATACAGAAATAGCACTTTTGTTGTCGTAATAAATAGAGATGAGCGAGCACCAAAATGCTCGGGTGCTCGTTACTCGGAACGAACTTTTTCGCGATGCTCGAGGGTTCGTTTCGAATAACGAACCCCATTGAAGTCAATGGGCGACCCGAGCATTTTTGTATTTTGCCGATGCTCGCTAAGGTTTTCATGTGTGAAAATCTGGGCAATTCAAGAAAGTGATGGGAACGACACAGCAACGGATAGGGCAGGCGAGGGGCTACATGTTGGGCTGCATCTCAAGTTCACAGGTCCCACTATTAAGCCACAATAGCGGCAAGAGTGGGGCCCCCCCTCCCAACAACTTTTACTTCTGAAAAGCCCTCATTAGCATGGCATACCTTTGCTAAGCACCACACTAGCTACAACAAAGCACAATCACTGCCTGGATGACACTCCACTGACACTTCTCCTGGGTTACATGCTGCCCAACCGCCCCCCCTCCCCCCCACAGCGCACACCAAAGTGTCCCTGCGCAGCCTTCAGCTGCCCTCATGCCACACCACCCTCATGTCTATTTAGAAGTGCGTCTGCCATGAGGAGGAACCGCAGGCACACACTGCAGAGGGGTTGGCACGGCTAGGCAGCGACCCTCTTTAAAAGCTGCGGGGCGATAGCCCACAATGCTGTACAGAAGCAATGAGAAATAGAATCCTGTGCCACCGCCATCAGGAGCTGCACACGTGGGCATCGCAATGGGGAACCTATGTGCCACACACTATTCATTCTGTCAAGGTGTCTGCATGCCCCAGTCAGACTGGTAATATGTACCTTAACAGTAACCGCGTTGGTGGTAATGTGGTGGTGACTGCGGACCTAGTAGCGTGGTTTTATTTTGTTGGTTTTCGGAATGTGGCCAGGATTAAGTGGGCCGTGGCGGGGGGATGGTGGGGGGACTCTCTTGTAGTGTCGGTAAAGGTGAAATTCTTGGACTGCCACCAGACGAACCAATGCAAAGGCATTTGGCAAGAATGTTTTCCCTGTTGGAGGAGGAGGGGGATGTTTTTGAGGCACTACGTGTCCTCTCCACGTGTCCGTGGTTATATGTACCTTAACAGTAACCGCGTTGGTGGTAATGTGGTGGTGACTGCGGACCTAGTAGCGCGGTTTTATTTTGTTGGTTTTCGGAATGTGGCCAGGATTAAGTGGGCCGTGGCGGGTGGATGTTTTTGAGGCACTACGTGTCCTCTCCACGTGTCCGTGGTTATATGCACCTTAACAGTAACCGCGTTGGTGGGAAATGGCCTCGCCGCCATCATGTCTTTGGGAAGCCTCTGTTTCCACACCCCAGAGACATACCATTAGCAGCGGTATAGGCAGAGCCCATAATTCGTAACATTTCAGCCGTAGCATTAGGACAGGCCCCACTAACATATCACTAGCAGCATTATAGCGGGAGCGCAGTCTTCGTTCCATGTCAGCAATAGTAGCACTCAAGACAGGCCCCAGTAACAATTCCGAAGCAGCAGTATAGCGGGAGCGCAGTCTTCGTTCCATGTCAGCAATAGTAGCACTCAAGACAGGCCCCAGTAACAATTCCGAAGCAGCAGTATAGCGGGAGCGCAGTCTTCGTTCCATGTCAGCAATAGTAGCACTCAAGACAGGCCCCAGTAACAATTCCGAAGCAGCAGTATAGCGGGAGCGCAGTCTTCGTTCCATGTCAGCAATAGTAGCACTCAAGACAGGCCCCAGTAACAATTCCGAAGCAGCAGTATAGCGGGAGCGCAGTCTTTGTTCCATGTCAGCAATAGTAGCACTCAAGACAGGCCCCAGTAACAATTCTGAAGCAGCAGTATAGTGGGAGCGCAGTCTTAGTTCCATTTCAGTAGCTGCAGTATAGCCAAGGTCCAAGTTACATTTATGTAGCTAAAGTGTAGGCCAACCCCACACACACTTCTGTACCATGAGTGCAGGCGAAGAACATACAAATTGCTATGATTACACTGTAGGTGAGGGCCCCCAAAAATTGGTGTACCAACAGTACTAATGTACCTCAGTAAAAATTGGCCATGCCCAACCAAGATGGCAGGTGAAACCCATTAATCGCTTTGGTTAATGTGGCTTAAGTGGTAACTAGGCCTGGAGGCAGCCCAGTTTAACGAAAAATTGGTTCAAGTTAAAGTTTCAACGCTTTTAAGAGCATTGAAACATATAAAAATTGTTTCGAAAAATTAGATGAGTGAGCCTTGTGGCCCTAAGAAAAATTGCCCGTTCAGCGTGATTACGTGAGGTTTCAGGAGGAGGAGCAGGAGGAGGAGGAGGAGGAATATTAGACACAGATTGATGAAGCAGAAATGTCCCCGTTTTGGATGGTGAGAGAGAACGTAGCTTCCATCCGCGGGTGCAGCCTACGTATTGCTTACGTATCGCTGCTGTCCGCTGGTGGAGAACAGAAGTCTGGGGAAATCCAGCCTTTGTTCATCTTGATGAGTGTAAGCCTGTCGGCACTGTTGGTTGACAGGCGTGTACGCTTATCTGTGATGATTCCCCCAGCCGCACTAAACACCCTCTCCGACAAGACGCTAGCCGCAGGACAAGCAAGCACCTCCAGGGCATACAGCGCTAGTTCAGGCCACGTGTCCAGCTTCGACACCCAGTAGTTGTAGGGGGCAGAGGCGTCACCGAGGATGGTCGTGCGATCGGCTACGTACTCCCTCACCATCCTTTTACAGTGCTCCCGCCGACTCAGCCTTGACTGGGGAGCGGTGACACAGTCTTGCTGGGGAGCCATAAAGCTGTCCAGGCCCTTAAAGACTGTTGCACTGCCTGGGATGTACATGCTGCTCGATCTATGCACCTCCCCTGCTACCTGGCCCTCGGAACTGCGCCTTCTGCCACTACCGCTGTCGGATGGGAATTTTACCATCAGCTTGTCCGCCAGGGTCCTGTGGTATAGCAACACTCTCGAACCCCTTTCCTCTTCGGGAATGAGAGTGGGAAGGTTCTCCTTATAGCGTGGGTCGAGCAGTGTGTACACCCAGTAATCCGTAGTGGCCAGAATGCGTGCAACGCGAGGGTCACGAGAAAGGCATCCTAACATGAAGTCAGCCATGTGTGCCAGGGTACCTGTACGCAACACATGGCTGTCCGCACTAGGAAGATCCCTTTCAGGATCCTCCTCCTCCTCCTCCTCCTCCTCCTCAGGCCATACACGCTGAAATGATGACAGGCAAGCAGCATGGGTACGGTCAGCAGTGGGCCAAGCTGTCTCTTCCCCCTCCTCCTCATCCTCCTCATGCTCCTCCTCCTCCTCCTTAACGCGCTGAGATATAGACAGGAGGGTGCTCTGACTATCCAGCGACATACTGTCTTCCCCCGGCTCTGTTTCCGAGCGCAAAGCGGCTGCCTTTATGGTTTGCAGGGAAGTTCTCAAGATGCATAGCAGAGGAATGGTGACGCTAATGATTGCAGCATCGCCGCTCACCACCTGGGTAGACTGCTCAAAGTTTCGAAGGACCTTGCAGATGTCTGCCAACCAGGCCCACTCTTCTGAAAAGAATTGAGGAGGCTGACTCCCACTGCGCCGCCCATGTTGGAGTTGGTATTCCACTATAGCTCTACGCTGCTCATAGATGCCTAGCCAACATGTGGAGCGTAGAGTTCCACCGTGTGGGCACGTCGCACAGCAGTCGGTGCACTGGCAGATTAAAGCGATGTTGCAGGGTGCGCAGGGTGGCAGCGTCCGTGTGGGACTTGCGGAAATGTGCGCAGAGCCGGCGCACCTTTACGAGCAGGTCTGACAAGCGTGGATAGCTTTTCAGAAAGCGCTGAACCACCAAATTAAAGATGTGGGCCAGGCATGACACGTGCGTGAGGCTGCCGAGCTGCAGAGCCGCCACCAGGTTACGGCCGTTGTCACACACGACCATACCCGGTTGGAGGCTCAGCGGCGCAAGCCAACGGTCGGTCTGCTCTGTCAGACCCTGCAGCAGTTCGTGGGCCATGTGCCTCCTATCTCCTAAGCTGAGTAGTTTCAGCACGGCCTGCTGACGCTTGCCCACCGCTGTGCTGCCACGCCGCGCGACACCGACTGCTGGCGACGTCCTGCTGCTGCTGACACATCTAGATTGCGAGACAGAGGAGGAGGAGGAGGAGGAGGAGGGTGCTTTAGTGGAAGAAGCATACACCGCCGAACATACCACCACCGAGCTGGGGCCCGCAATTCTGGGGGTGGGTAGGACGTGAGCGGTCCCAGGCTCTGACTCTGTCCCAGCCTCCACTAAATTCACCCAATGTGCCGTCAGGGAGATGTAGTGGCCCTGCCCGCCTGTGCTTGTCCACGTGTCTGTAGTTAAGTGGACCTTGCCACTAACCGCATTGGTGAGGGCGCGTACAATGTTGCGGGAGACGTGGTCGTGCAGGGCTGGGACGGCACATCGGGAAAAGTAGTGGCGACTGGGAACTGAGTAGCGCGGGGCCCCCGCCGCCATCATAGCTTTGAAGGACTCCGTTTCCACAACCCTATACGGCAGCATCTCAAGGCTGATAAATTTGGCTATGTGGACGGTTACCGATTGAGCGTGCGGGTGCGTGGCGGCGTACTTGCGCTTGCGCTCCAACAGTTGCGCTAGCGACGGCTGGACGGTACGGTGCGAGACATTGCTGGATTGGGCCGAGGACAGCGGAGGTGAGGGTGTGGGTGCAGGCCATGAGACGGTCGTGCCTGTGTCTTGAGAGGGGGGTTGTATCTCAGTGGCAGGTTGGGGCACAGGGGGAGAGGCAGCGGTGCAAACCGGAGGCGGTGAACGGCCTTCGTCCCACCTTGTGGGGTGCTTGGCCATCATATGTCTGCGCATGCTGGTGGTGGTGAGGCTGTTGGTGGTGGCTCCCCGGCTGATCTTGGCGCGACAAAGGTTGCACACCACTGTTCGTCGGTCGTCAGGTGTCTCTGTGAAAAACTGCCAGACCTTAGAGCACCTCGGCCTCTGCAGGGTGGCATGGCGCGAGGGGGCGCTTTGGGAAACACTTGGTGGATTATTCGGTCTGGCCCTGCCTCTACCCCTGGCCACCGCACTGCCTCTTGCAACCTGCCCTGCTGCTACCCGTGCCTCCCCCTCTGAAGACCTGTCCTGTGTAGGCATTGCACACCAGGTGGGGTCAGTCACCTCATCGTCCTGCTGCTCTTCCTCCGAATCCTCTGTGCGCTGCTCCCTCGGACTTACTGCCCTTACTACTACCTCACTGCAAGACAACTGTGTATCATCGTCATCGTCCTCCTCACCCACTGAAAGGTCTTGAGACAGTTGCCGGAAGTCCCCAGCCTCATCCCCGGACCCCGGGAACTTTCCAATGGTTGGGCATCAGTGACGATAAACTCCTCTGGTGGTAGAGGAACCACTGCTGCCCAATCTGAGCAGGGGCCCGAGAACAGTTCCTGGGAGTGTTCCCGCTCCTGAGCAGGTGTCATTGTAGTGGAGTGAGGAGGCTGGGAGGAAGGAGGAGCAGCAGACAGAGGATTCGGATTTGCAGCAGTGGACGGCGCAGAACTCTGGGTGAATGATAGCTTGCTCGAAGCACTTTCTGCCATCCAGGACAGGACCTGCTCACACTGCTCATTTTCTAATAAAGGTCTCCCGCGTGGACCCATTATTTGGGCGATGAATGTGGGGACGCTAGAAACGTGCCTCTCTCCTAATCGCGCAGCAGTCGGCTGCGACACACCTGGATCAGGAGCTCGGCCTGTGCCCACACCCTCACTTGGCCCTCCGCGTCCTCGGCCGCGTCCACGTCCTCTAGGCCTACCCCTACCCCTCAGCATGCTGTATTACCAGTGATTTGATTTCCCAGGCAGGAAATAAATTGGCGCAAGCCTGCAGGCCAAATATAATTTTTTCGCTTTTTTGCAAAGGGAAGGCCCCACTGCGGATATTCAATGAACAATACGTTTAATTAATAACTGTAGTGTGGCCCTGAAAAAGTGTCACACAACTTTAGTGTAGCAGAGTTATTAACTCTGGCAGAGCAGGTATTTGCCAGTCAGGAAAGACAATGGCGCAAGCCTGCAGTAAACCGTAGCTGGTTGCGTTTGATTTTTGTACGTTGTACACGCAGCACACACGTACACGGAGACCTTAGGACTGACACAGGCAGGCCAAATATAATTTTTTCCCTGCTTTTTTGCAAAGGGAGAGCCCCACTGCGGATATTCAATGAACAATAACTGTGTTGTGGCCCTGCCTACACAATTCTGTCCCTGTAGTATCAATGGAGGGTGCAATGCTCTGCACAGACGATTTTTTGAAAAAAAAAAAAATGCAACACTGCTAACAGCAGCCTGGACAGTACTGCACACGCTTAAATTTGGCCCTAGAAAGGACCGTTGAGGTTCTTGAAGGCTGCACTCACTCCTAACACTCTCCCTGCCTAAGCACCACTTCTGTCCCTAATACCGGGTGCAATGCTTTGCACTGCCGATTTTGAGAAAAAAAAATAAAAATTTCCACTGCTAACAGCAGCCTGCACACACGTAGATGTGGCCCTAAGAAGGACCGTTGGGGTTCTTGAAGCCTACACTCACTACAAACACTCTCCCTACAGCAACTCCAATAGAACAGCACTTTCCCTCACTAACTCACACGGCATCTGAGCCGAGCCGCGGGAGGGGCCGACTTTTATACTCGGGTGACATCTGATCGCCCCAGCCACTCACTGCAGGGGGGTGGTATAGGGCTTGAACGTCGCAGGGGGAAGTTGTAATGCCTTCCCTGTCTTTCAATTGGACAGAAAAGCGTGCTAACGTCTCAGAGAGGAAACTGAAAGTAACCAGAACATCGCGTGGTACTCGTTACGAGTAACGAGCATCCCGAACACCCTAATATTCGCACGAATATCAAGCTCGGACGAGTACGTTCGCTCATCTCTAGTAATAAACCAAAGATATAAAGATATTTCGGATATTAACATAGGGTGATTCGAGGATGATTGATATAGATACTTGATGGATAAGAGGCTTAGGTCCCAGAGAGTGATTTTCAAGTGACTCATGTGATATGAAAAAACTCTAAGCTTGCTATATTTAAACAATTCTATTGTGAGTTTCTCACTTTTTAATGGTCTGCACTGTAGGAAGAGTTTGTTATATCCGAACAATCCTACTGGGAGTACCTTTCTCTACAAGAGTCTTCTTTGCAGGAAGATTCCCTTTCCTGTTCTTCTCTCTATCCAAAAGAGCCTAAAACATTGTAGCTTGTGTCTTCCATTAGCACTGACTCATTACTTAGCCTCTATAATTTTGACATCGAGACAGAGGCTAGTATCGTGATAACTTTTGGTCTTTTTGGTTCTTTGTGTGTGGTGTTTGTGTGTCAGCCCATTTAGGTTTTTAAAATAAATATCCTAAATAAAGATTCTATATTTTAGTCTATAACTGTGAAAAGGGCCCATTTTGATTTCTATAGATTTTCACCGTCTCTGTGACAAAGTCGGTGGGTAGAGGTTTTACCTTTGGCCAAATTTTCCATAAATAATCATATCAGTTCTGTGACGGGGGTGTCACCTTTCTTCTGTGTGTTCGGTCGGCATCCCCGGTTCCTGACTTCCATTCCAGTACCTACAGTTTGTCCCGTGGTTGATGTTGTTACTAGTGAGTTGCGGGAGGTCTGGAATGGTGTGCACAAGAATCTGGAGGAAGCAAGTGGTCATATGCAACTACGTAGTTGTAAAAGGTCCACTGTGTCGGAGCCATTTGAGGTCGGTCAGAAGGTCTATCTGTCCAGGAAGAATTTAAAATTGAAGCTCCCCTCGGTAAAGCTTGCGCCACGTTTTATCGGTCCATTTGCCATAACGCGAGTTATTAATCCGCTAGCTTATGAGTTGGATTTACCGAGTTCTTGGAGGGTACATAGGGTGCTTCATAAATCACTTTTGAAGTTGTTTATCCCTCCGCTCTACCTCTGTGAGTTATAGTGTCTGGCTGGGAGCTCCAGTCAGGCAGGTTGATTGGTCTCAGCCCAAGGGGCGGAGACTTCTGAATATAGTCTGGCAGCTGCTGATAGTAGTTGCCAGTTATTGGTTCCGTTCCCTGTGTGTCTGACTTCGCTCCTGCTCCAGTGCAAGTTACCTTGTCTCGATCCAGCTCTGCCTGTGCTCTGTGGTTCTCCTGTCATGTTGTTTTTTTTCTATCAGCCTAGCCTGTCATCTGCATAGGTACGGCGGTTCCTTCCTGTCCTGCCACTAGGCAGCGTAGGGTAAGTGTTGGCAGCCTGGACCTGTCCACCTTTGGGGCTACCTCCAGGAAAGGACATTGGCGTGGGTGAGGGTCAGGGAGTCCCGTGCCATGCATACCTGTGCACACTACTAGTATTGTAACAATAATAGTGCCAGCCTTTGTGTCTCTATAATAGTGCCAGCCATAGAGTCTCTATAATAGTGCCAGTTGTAGTCTCTATAATAGTGCCAGCCATAGTGTCTCTATAATAGTAACAGTCATAGTATCTCTATAATACTACCAACCATAGAGTCTATATAATAGTGCCAGTTGTAGTCTCTATAATAGTGCCAGCCATAGTGTCTCTATAATAGTAACAGTCATAGTATCTCTATAATACTACCAACCATAGAGTCTATATAATAGTGCCAGTCATAGTGTAACACACATACTTATGGGGAAATGATGGAAGACAGTGGGCAGTCCTGCACCCCTCTGCGGCCACTAATTTTACCTGCAGTGCACTATGATAGGGCCCGATCCTGGGGTGTTACACTTGTTCATCTGCTCCACCAGCTGCAGTAAACCATCCGTCTTTTTGGGCACCCCATGGTCCGGCCAGTCCAGATAGTGCAGCTGCTCCACCGTCATCTGCACTGTAGACTGTACCTGTGGAGGAGAAGAGTATCAGCAAGGTGCCGCCATATAATGTGTGTGACAGGAGTGTCATCATGTGACGGGGCTGGCAGGAGGGGAGGCAGAGCAGTGCAGAGTATTTTAGGAGAAGAGTAGAGTGCCATATAATGTAAGATAATGTGTGCGACGGTCATCACATGAGGGGGCTGAGCATTACATAGGAAGAGGAGCAGGTTACCGGCAGAACAGAGTATTTAGGGACAGATGTGTTCCAATGTTGGGTAAGTCAGACTTGGAGTTCCACAGTGGAAGGAGCAGGTGTCCTTAGTGGACAGGTGTGAGGCTTACAGGTACAGGTATGCTTAGGTAGAGTGTAGCACATGTGAGGCTCTCACCCTCTTCAGGCTGAAGCTCCTAATGGTGATGGCCCCAGTCTGAGCTACTTGCTGTAACGAGACTGTGATGTCCCCGTAGGTCTGGGTGTGTTCTGGCCAGTAGCACTCACATTTGACCTGCATGGCATGAGCATAAAAACATATAAGACTTCTATATACAGGACTAACCTCTGAAGAAGAGTGTAAGGAAGTCGCACGGTGACCATGACCTCAGTGCACATCTACTGACCTTCAGCACACCCAATCGTATATCATCCGCCAGCTCACCTTATTCTGCTCCTTCAATGCAGTCAGCATGACAATGACTGAGCTGCGCTCCTGCCACACCATGCTCCAGAAGTCCGCTACTGTCTCAGGGAGGGGGCCTGCCAAAAACAGGGCACATTTCACATTTACAACCATTTCTAGCAGTCATCAACCAGATTGTTATCAGACCCCGGAGATATTGAACTGTATTAAAGGAGTTCTCTGTTTTGGACAATCCCCACTTGTTAGAAGAGTAGTCGGACCCTGCTGGGACCTCCAGATATCATCTGCAAAGAAACCTGGTACTACATGTGCTATCTCTCTGCAGCTCCCCCATAGGAGAATTGAAGTATTACACAGTGTCCATTCACATCAATGAGTTAATGTGTAATGCAGGACAGGACGGTCCTCCAGAGTGACAGATGCTTTTTGTGACCTCTCTGGCGAAGAGATGAAGACACTGAAGAGATGACCTCTCTACTACCTCTCTAATAGGGTGATGGAAATGGGTTTTCTGGACTGTACAACCCCCTTTAATGAAAATGGAAAGGAAACTATTCCACAACACGGTGGGAGCCAAACTAATGTCTATTGGCTGCCACTGCCATTATAATTACCATCAACAGCAGCTGGGCCTTATCACCATCACCATACGCAATACCCCCCTCATTTTACAGGTATTGAAAGTGCCAATACCCAAGATACCCAACACATATTGGAAGCAATGAGACTTTTCAGAAGTGACAGAGTAATAGTAGTAGTGACCCCCTTAACTGCCTCCAGTAGTAATAGAGATCCCCATTAGTTGCCACAATATTATTAATGCCCCCCTAATGGCCCCCAGTAGTAATAGAGTCCCCAATAGTGGCTCCATTTGTAACAGTGACCCCAACAGTGGCTGCAGTAGTAATAGTGACCCCCGTAATGGCCCCAGTAGTAGTAGAGTTTCCAATAGTGGCTCCATTAGTAACAGTGGCCCCAGTAGTAATAGTGATCCCTATAGTGGCCCCAGCAGTAATAGTGCCCCCAGCCATGCAGCAACCTGACCATCATTTAACTCATTGCTTTGGTGGTGGTTGGGACCGCCGTTGATGTGATTAGAGTGTGATCCCTGACCTCTTCACCCAGTGTCTGTGTGCAGGAACCCCAGAGGAGAGGTGAGGGGTAACACTCTGATCATAGGAGCGGCGGTTCCGACCACCACTGGAGTGGCAGAGCAATGAGTTAAATGATGGTCAGGCTGCTGCCCGGGCCGCTCACAGGTGCCCATTATTTCCTACCAGCCAATATTATAGAACATGCTGCGTATTTCTTTCACAAATCAAATGCGTGCGCACAATACGCTCCAGTGAATGAGTGCGATGCGCAAAATGCTGCCTTAATTCACCCGTATGACACCGGCCTTACACCCCATTTACTGCCCCTACAACGACCCCGGGTTATACTGAATGATACAGTGACTTACCTTGAGCTGCAATGTAGCATTTTGGGGCTCTGTAACCCTGTAGATGGACACAGTAATGAGGATACAGCTACTTGTAGCATACGCACGCAGCCTGGCAGCGCTCATGTGTATGAGTTCCCATAATAAATAGAGGGAAGGGTCATTCCAAGGGGGGCCATCATGAAGTAGAGCGGGTGTTGGGTCCCAAATGTGGTGGTTCTAAGACGTGGGCACCAAGTTTAGGGAGGATTCACCAAGTGCCTCATGGGATGTGTAGAACCACCCTGAGGAAACCAAGGGGTAAGACTGATCAAACCTCCGTCTGCTCGTTCCTTTAAGGGGTGGCCTCATAAATGCCAGAAGAAAACAGTGCAGCCAAGTGTCAGAACCCCTGAAATGGGACTGGAGGAAAGACATTATGGCCAGCGGACCCCATCAGGCACCGCCAGGGTCTCTCGTTTTGACAGAACAGAGCGGAAATATGAACCAAGTCCAATATTGCACAACTATCCTAGCGGTCTTCCTCAGTGCTCTGATGGGCGCTACGAGAGTCATACCCTCCACATAACCTACCTACTGATGGGCGCTGCGAGAGTCATACCCTCCACATAACCTACCTACTGATGGGCGCTGCGAGAGTCATACCCTTCACATAACCTACCTACTGATGGGTGCTGCGAGAGTCATACCCTTCACATAACCTACCTACTGATGGGCGCTGCGAGAGTTATATCCACCACATAACCTACCTACTGATGGGCACTGCAAGAGTTATATCCGCCACATAACCAACCTACTGATGGGCGCTGCGAGAGTTATATCCACCACATAACCTACCTACTGATGGGCGCTGCAAGAGTTATATCCGCCACATAACCAACCTACTGATGGGAGCTGCGAGAGTTATACCCTTCACATAACCTACCTACTGATGGGCGCTGCACGAGTCATACCCTCCACATAACCTACCTACTGATGGGTGCTGCACGAGTCATACCCTCCACATAACCTACCTACTGTTGGTCGCTGCGAGAGTCATACCCTCCACATAACCTACCTACTGATGGGCGCTGCGCGAGTCATACCCTCCACATAACCTACCTACTGATGGGCGCTGCGAGAGTTATACCCTTCACATAACCTACCTACTGATGGGCGCTGCGCGAGTCATACCCTCCACATAACCTACCTACTGATGGTCGCTGCGAGAGTCATACCCTCCACATAACCTACCTACTGATGGGCGCTGCGCGAGTCATACCCTCCACATAACCTACCTACTGATGGGCGCTGCGAGAGTTATACCCTTCACATAACCTACCTACTGATGGGCGCTGCGAGAGTCATACCCTTCACATAACCTACCTACTGATGGGCGCTGTGAGAGTCATACCCTCCACATAACCTACCTACTGATGGTCGCTGCGAGAGTCATACCCTCCACATAACCTACCTACTGATGGGCGCTGCGAGAGTCATACCCTCCACATAACCTACCTACTGATGGGCGCTGCGAGAGTTATATCCGCCACATAACCTACCTACTGATGGGTGCTGCGAAAGTCATACCCTCCATATAACCTACCTACTGATGGGCGATGCGAGAGTCATACACTCCACATAACCTACCTACTGATGGGCGCTGCGAGAGTCATATCCGCCACATAACCTACCTACTGATGGGCGCTGCGAGAGTCATATCCGCCACATAACCTACCTACCGATGGGCGCTGCGAGAGTCATACCCTCCACATAACCTACCTACTGATGCGCGCTGCGAGAATTATACCCTCTACATAACCTACCTACTGATGGATGCTGCTACAGTCATACCCTCCAGCTAACCTACCAAGTGATGAGGGCTGCGAGAGTCATACCCTCCACATAACTTACCTACTGATGGGTGCTGCGAGAGTCATATCCGCCACTTAACCTACCTACTGATGGGCGCTGCGAGAGTCATACCCTCCACATAACCTACCTACTGATGGGCGCTGCGAGAGTCATACCCTCCACATAACCTACCTACTGATGGGCGCTGCGAGAGTCATACCCTCCACATAACCTACCTACTGATGGGCGCTGGGAGAGTCATACCCTCCACATAACCTACCTACTGATGGGCGCTGCAAGAGTCATACCCTCCACATAACCTACCTACTGATGGGTGCTGCGAGAGTCATACACTCCACATAACCTACCTACTGATGGGCGCTGCGAGAGTCATACCCTCCACATAACCTACCTACTGATGGGTGCTGCTAGAGTCATACCCTCCACATAACCTACCTACTGATGGGTGCTGCTAGAGTCATACCCTCCACATAACCTACCTACTGATGGGCTTCTTTAGGATTGATGTGCAGGATGGGGATAATCCAGTAATGACCTTAGAGGTTTTCTATACGTTGAGGTGCCTGATGGAGCTGAACTTCTCAGGGAAACTTTTCATTGTTTCACAGAGTTTATTGGGGAAGAGCGTTTCTAAATCAGATCCCGGCTCTAGGGTTTCAGTGACCTCCATATGCCCAAGCGCAGATGTAAAGGGAAAGTGTCACCCGAAGATGGCTTATTGTTTAAATGAAGATTTATGTTAAACACTTTTTTTAAAGAAGTTTTGCAGATTTGTTTTATAACTTTCACATCATGATGTATATTTAAATATATAGATCCTAAAATGCTGCAGTTCTTACACTCACCACTAGGGGCCCTTTTACACGGAACGATCATTCAAAGTAAAAGAAAAAAAAAATGCGGTATCGTTTGAATTTGAATGATATCATTCAGTGTAAAGAAGGCCAACAGCTGAACGAGGCAGGTAAAATAAAATAAAATAAAAGATTTAGGTTTGTGTTTAAACTGAGCACCCGAGCAGAGAGTCAGAGAGTCCGAGAGTTAGTGTTTCCTCATTCATTGGGGCAATCAAATTCTCGCTCTATGTAAAAGTACCCTTAACCTAATAACAGTCCGACACTTCCTGTTCTGCAGAGAACATCTCAGCTCTCATCTCATCATCACAGGCAGGATTACACTGGAGAGAAGACACCTATATATAGATAATACAGGGCCCTCCATTCACAATAGTCACAGCTCACCACCTCCCCTCCCTGCACAGACAGGATTACACTGAGATGAGACACCTATATATTGATAACACAGGATCCACCATTCACAATAGTCACAGCTTGCCTCCTCCACCAGCTCCCTGCACACATCACTAAGTATTCCCACAATACACTCCTAGAGAAGTTCGTAAATGAAGGTAACAGTTAACCTTCTCTCCCTCCCTGCATATGTCCATAAACATACTATATAGAAGACAGATAGATGGTGATCACAGCTTACCTCTTCCCTCTCCCTGCACAGTGACCTCTGGACAAATCACAGTGCATGCATGCTATACTTTCCCATAAAACTCCACTCAATGAGTCATTTCACAGCTCACCTTCTCCCCATCCTCTCCCTATGTAACGTGACCTCAGTTGTTGAGTAACACATATAATAGTAGCTGTAGTATAACTCACATATAATGCCAGTATAATACATACATCAATATAAGAAGCATTAATGTAATCAGATCCTGAGGGACTCGAACTCAGAACCACCCGGGAATCATCATCTGTAAGAACCAAGAGGACAACAGTCAGTAGATCCAAGAGTTTCCAATGATTGTGGAAATGGGTAAATGCTGAAAACTTCTAACACTGCAACAAAGCAGAGGATGGATGATCTGCACTCACACGGTATGACTTTTTTATAGCGATTCTTCATCCGGTTTTCCTCGGCCTCACCGATTTTACATGGATACAATAATCCGCTGGGAAGTTCCTGGAGAGAGAAAAGTAGATAAATAATGGATGCCTGCAAGACAGATACACTCATTGTCAAAAACACCCTACCCCTAGAAGAAGTTGTGCGTTAGCTGCACAACCCGTCCTGAGGTTCCATCTGTAAATGATGCAGATCTGTAAATGATGAGAGTTGTGATTATTAGATGAACGGTCTTGTCACCAGAGGCCCTAAAAGTGGTTCCACCCTTGACCTATAGGTGTTGGGACGAGTGGATGTGTGAGGGCACACAAGGTGACCATGCTAAGGACCCCCGATTAAAGATGAGCGAACACCAAAATGTTCGGGTTCGCGTTATTCGAAACGAACTTCCCGCGATGTTCGGGTGTTCGTTTCGAATAACGAACCCCATTGAAGTCAATGGGCGACCCGAGCATTTTTGTATTTCGCCGATGCTCGCTAAGGTTTTCATGTGTGAAAATCTTGGCAATTCAAGAAAGTGATGGGAACGACACAGCAACGGCTAGGGCAGGCGAGGGGCTACATGTTGGGCTGCATCTCAAGTTCACAGGTCCCACTATTAAGCCACAATAGCGGCAAGAGTGAGAATTCATGAATGGGTGTGAGTGAGGGCTGGCCTCTGATTGGTCAGGCTGTGACCATTCAGAGGCATCTTATTCAGCAGGCGGGGATTTTAAATCCCCGGCTGCTGAATACTACTCACAGCTGTTCAGAGCAGTTCAGGAGAACTGCAGCCTGCCGCGCTGAACTCCGTCTGCCGGCACCAGGTGAGTATATATATATTTTTTATTTTTATACATTTCTGGATGAATTGCAGGGAAGGGCTTATATATTTAACCCCTTTCCGACAATTCATCCCGCGATCGCAGACAGCCCATTGCATTCAGTGGAGTCGGCTGTATTGCCGGTTCCATTGAATTCAATGGGCAAACATCGTTCTTCTCTGTCACAGCTGTTACAGCTGTGGCAGAGAAGAAGGATTTGTCTTCTATATGTTCTCAATGGGGTTGGCGCTGCTGCCGCCGGCCCCATTGAGCGCATATAGAAAAGATTTCTCAGGGAAGAAAGTTAAAGTAACCCGAACATCCGAACATCGTGTGGTGTTCGTTACGAATAACGAACATCCCGAACACCCTAATATTCGCCCGAGCATCAAGCTCGGACGAGTACGTTCGCTCATCTCTACCCCCGATAGACCACCAGTAGAGAGGAGCGTCTAACCAGACTGTTAGGAGGTGCTGGGACCGGTGAATGGGGTGACACAAGGTGACTGGGCTCAGGACGCCCCCCAACAGACCACCAGTAGAGAGCAGCGTCTGACCAGACTGTTAGGAGGTGCTGGGACCGGTGAATGGGGTGACACAAGGTGACTGAGCTCAGGACGCCCCCTACAGACCACCAGTAGAGAGGAGCATCTGACCAGACTGTTAGGAGGTGCTGGGACCAGTGAATGGGGTGACACAAGGTGACTGGGCTCAGGACACCCCCCACAGACCACCAGTAGAGAGGAGCGTCTGACCAGACTGTTAGGAGGTGCTGGGACCGGTGAATGGGGTGACACAAGGTGACTGGGCTCAGGACGCCCCCTACAGACCACCAGTAGAGAGGAGCATCTGACCAGACTGTTAGGAGGTGCTGGGACCGGTGAATGGGGTGACACAAGGTGACTGGGCTCAGGACACCCCCCACAGACCACCAGTAGAGAGGAGCGTCTGACCAGACTGTTAGGAGGTGCTGGGACCGGTGAATGGGGTGACACAAGGTGACTGGGCTCAGGACACCCCCCACAGACCACCAGTAGAGAGGAGCATCTGACCAGACTGTTAGGAGGTGCTGGGACCGGTGAATGGGGTGACACAAGGTGACTGGGCTCAGGACACCCCCCACAGACCACCAGTAGAGAGGAGCGTCTGACCAGACTGTTAGGAGGTGCTGGGACCGGTGAATGGGGTGACACAAGGTGACTGGGCTCAGGACGCCCCCTACAGACCACCAGTAGAGAGGAGCATCTGACCAGACTGTTAGGAGGTGCTGGGACCGGTGAATGGGGTGACACAAGGTGACTGGGCTCAGGACACCCCCCACAGACCACCAGTAGAGAGGAGCGTCTGACCAGACTGTTAGGAGGTGCTGGGACCGGTGAATGGGGTGACACAAGGTGACTGGGCTCAGGACACCCCCCACAGACCACCAGTAGAGAGGAGCATCTGACCAGACTGTTAGGAGGTGCTGGGACCGGTGAATGGGGTGACACAAGGTGACTGGGCTCAGGACACCCCCCACAGACCACCAGTAGAGAGGAGCGTCTGACCACACTGTTAGGAGGTGCTGGGACCGGTGAATGGGGTGACACAAGGTGACTGGGCTCAGGACGCCCCCCAACAGACCACCAGTAGAGAGCAGCGTCTGACCAGAATGTTAGGAGGTGCTGGGACCGGTGAATGGGGTGACACAAGGTGACTGGGCTCAGGACACCCCCCACAGACCACCAGTAGAGAGGAGCGTCTGACCAGACTGTTAGGAGGTGCTGGGACCGGTGAATGGGGTGACACAAGGTGACTGGGCTCAGGACGCCCCCCAACAGACCACCAGTAGAGAGCAGCGTCTGACCAGAATGTTAGGAGGTGCTGGGACCGGTGAATGGGGTGACACAAGGTGACTGGGCTCAGGACACCCCCTACAGACCACCAGTAGAGAGGAGCGTCTGACCAGACTGTTAGGAGGTGCTGGGACCGGTGAATGGGGTGACACAAGGTGACTGGGCTCAGGACACCCCCTACAGACCACCAGTAGAGAGGAGCGTCTGACGAGACTGTTAGGAGGTGCTGGGACCGGTGAATGGGGTGACACAAGGTGACTGGGCTCAGGACGCCCCCTACAGACCACCAGTAGAGAGGAGCGTCTGATCAGACTGTTAAGAGGTGCTGGGACCGGTGAATGGGGTGACACAAGGTGACTGGGCTCAGGACACCCCCTACAGACCACCAGTAGAGAGGAGCATCTGACCAGACTGTTAGGAGGTGCTGGGACCGGTGAATGGGGTGACACAAGGTGACTGGGCTCAGGACACCCCCCACAGACCACCAGTAGAGAGGAGCGTCTGACCAGACTGTTAGGAGGTGCTGGGACCGGTGAATGGGGTGACACAAGGTGACTGGGCTCAGGACGCCCCCTACAGACCACCAGTAGAGAGGAGCATCTGACCAGACTGTTAGGAGGTGCTGGGACCGGTGAATGGGGTGACACAAGGTGACTGGGCTCAGGACACCCCCCACAGACCACCAGTAGAGAGGAGCGTCTGACCAGACTGTTAGGAGGTGCTGGGACCGGTGAATGGGGTGACACAAGGTGACTGGGCTCAGGACACCCCCCACAGACCACCAGTAGAGAGGAGCATCTGACCAGACTGTTAGGAGGTGCTGGGACCGGTGAATGGGGTGACACAAGGTGACTGGGCTCAGGACACCCCCCACAGACCACCAGTAGAGAGGAGCGTCTGACCAGACTGTTAGGAGGTGCTGGGACCGGTGAATGGGGTGACACAAGGTGACTGGGCTCAGGACGCCCCCTACAGACCACCAGTAGAGAGGAGCATCTGACCAGACTGTTAGGAGGTGCTGGGACCGGTGAATGGGGTGACACAAGGTGACTGGGCTCAGGACACCCCCCACAGACCACCAGTAGAGAGGAGCGTCTGACCAGACTGTTAGGAGGTGCTGGGACCGGTGAATGGGGTGACACAAGGTGACTGGGCTCAGGACACCCCCCACAGACCACCAGTAGAGAGGAGCATCTGACCAGACTGTTAGGAGGTGCTGGGACCGGTGAATGGGGTGACACAAGGTGACTGGGCTCAGGACACTCCCCACAGACCACCAGTAGAGAGGAGCGTCTGACCAGACTGTTAGGAGGTGCTGGGACCGGTGAATGGGGTGACACAAGGTGACTGGGCTCAGGACGCCCCCCAACAGACCACCAGTAGAGAGCAGCGTCTGACCAGAATGTTCGGAGGTGCTGGGACCGGTGAATGGGGTGACACAAGGTGACTGGGCTCAGGACACCCCCTACAGACCACCAGTAGAGAGGAGCGTCTGACCAGACTGTTAGGAGGTGCTGGGACCGGTGAATGGGGTGACACAAGGTGACTGGGCTCAGGACACCCCCTACAGACCACCAGTAGAGAGGAGCGTCTGACGAGACTGTTAGGAGGTGCTGGGACCGGTGAATGGGGTGACACAAGGTGACTGGGCTCAGGACGCCCCCTACAGACCACCAGTAGAGAGGAGCGTCTGACCAGACTGTTAAGAGGTGCTGGGACCGGTGAATGGGGTGACACAAGGTGACTGGGCTCAGGACACCCCCTACAGACCACCAGTAGAGAGGAGCATCTGACCAGACTGTTAGGAGGTGCTGGGACCGGTGAATGGGGTGACACAAGGTGACTGGGCTCAGGACACCCCCCACAGACCACCAGTAGAGAGGAGCGTCTGACCAGACTGTTAGGAGGTGCTGGGACCGGTGAATGGGGTGACACAAGGTGACTGGGCTCAGGACGCCCCCTACAGACCACCAGTAGAGAGGAGCATCTGACCAGACTGTTAGGAGGTGCTGGGACCGGTGAATGGGGTGACACAAGGTGACTGGGCTCAGGACACCCCCCACAGACCACCAGTAGAGAGGAGCGTCTGACCAGACTGTTAGGAGGTGCTGGGACCGGTGAATGGGGTGACACAAGGTGACTGGGCTCAGGACACCCCCCACAGACCACCAGTAGAGAGGAGCATCTGACCAGACTGTTAGGAGGTGCTGGGACCGGTGAATGGGGTGACACAAGGTGACTGGGCTCAGGACACCCCCCACAGACCACCAGTAGAGAGGAGCGTCTGACCAGACTGTTAGGAGGTGCTGGGACCGGTGAATGGGGTGACACAAGGTGACTGGGCTCAGGACGCCCCCCAACAGACCACCAGTAGAGAGCAGCGTCTGACCAGAATGTTAGGAGGTGCTGGGACCGGTGAATGGGGTGACACAAGGTGACTGGGCTCAGGACACCCCCTACAGACCACCAGTAGAGAGGAGCGTCTGACCAGACTGTTAGGAGGTGCTGGGACCGGTGAATGGGGTGACACAAGGTGACTGGGCTCAGGACACCCCCTACAGACCACCAGTAGAGAGGAGCGTCTGACGAGACTGTTAGGAGGTGCTGGGACCGGTGAATGGGGTGACACAAGGTGACTGGGCTCAGGACGCCCCCTACAGACCACCAGTAGAGAGGAGCGTCTGACCAGACTGTTAAGAGGTGCTGGGACCGGTGAATGGGGTGACACAAGGTGACTGGGCTCAGGACACCCCCTACAGACCACCAGTAGAGAGGAGCGTCTGACCAGACTGTTAGGAGGTGCTGGGACCGGTGAATGGGGTGACACAAGGTGACTGAGCTCAGGACGCCCCCCAACAGACTACCAGTAGAGAGGAGCGTCTGACCAGACTGTTAGGAGGTGCTGGGACCGGTGAATGGGGTGACACAAGGTGACAGGGCTCAGGACGCCCCCTACAGACCACCAGTAGAGAGGAGCGTCTGACCAGACTGTTTAGAGGTGCTGGGACCGGTGAATGGGGTGACACAAGGTGACTGGGCTCAGGACACCCCCTACAGACCACCAGTAGAGAGGAGCGTCTGACCAGACTGTTAGGAGGTGCTGGGACCGGTGAATGGGGTGACACAAGGTGACTGGACTCAGGACGCCCCCTACAGACCACCAGTAGAGAGGAATGTCTGACAAGACTGTTAGGAGGTGTTGGGACCAGTAGATGAGGGCACACAAGGTGACCGGGCACAGGACGCCCCCTACAGACCACCTGTAGAGAGGAGCGTCTGACCAGATTGTTGGGAGGTGTAGGGACCAGTGGATGGGGGCACACAAGATGACCGGTCTCAGTACGCCCCCCCACCCTATAAACCACCAGTAAAGAGGAACGTCTGACCAGATTGGTAGAAGATGTTGGGACCAGTGGATGGGGGCACACAAGGTGACTGGGCTCACAACGCCCCCTACAGACCACCAGCTAGAGGTGGTACCACAGGGTACTGGATACTCCATGCCCCCCATAACACACCTTGTATCCAAGCTAAAGGCAAAACAGCAGGGTACTGGAGCCTCCATTCCCCCCATATCACATCTTGCATCCAATCTAGAGGCGGTACAACAGGGTACTAGAGCCTCCCTACAAGGGGTCAGTTTTCCTCAATAAATTCTCCTTTCGCTCTGATATTGTAATCACTTACTTATATCATTGTTACAATCACAGAGAAAGTTTCATCCCATCCAACAACTTCTGGGGGAGGGATGTTACTGACAATGAGTGTTTTAAGTATGTGCCCCCCTCCTGGTGTCATGTACAATCTCAGTAGTGACCTTGTACTCCAGATAACGTCCGGCGGGCAGGATGTTGGCATTCTCCTCATTTTCTCCTTCATTTTCACATATTTCCTGATAGCGCAACATCTTAACAGTGTCCAACAGCTTGTCAGCAGGAAGGTCCCGCTTACCTGTAGATATAAGTGAGGTCAGAGTCTCTACTGTTATTACCATCATTACTGGGAGTATGTCATGTTGTTACAGGCTTCGTTCAGCTGTTGTTCCAGTACATATAACTGATAAATATGCATGGTCAGGTGATCGGATGTCGCTCATTTTACAGTTGTAGTGACCCAGAGTTAGTGGGGCCCCTCCATAATGTTATATGTCTGTCACATACCATTGCCCTGCCAGTGTCTTAATTGTGGAATGCATCAGAGTGTATTGCACCTGTGCAGCACTGAATGAGTTAATGTCTGGGTTATATCTGGAAAATGTATCATGTTGTGTGTCATGTGACTATGTCTTATATATGTGGTTGCAGGGATACTATGCTAGGGCAATCTATGTTAAGTTAGTTAGTCATGCAACAGTTGGGAGTCTGAGTTTGCAAGTGAGAGTAGTCTGACACCCACACTTCATTGATCGGCCTGTGGGTGGAAAGAATGGAGGAAACTGAGCGATTCCTTATGCTTGGCCTGAGATCTGTCTACCCAGAGATGCCAGTGCTACCACTAAGCACTGAGTGAGAGAAGAATTGTTACTTGGTAAAAGAAGGGCACCAGAAGCATGAGTGTTGACCGGTAGAGAGTTGGAGAGAGAGTCGCTGGGAGCAGGATCACACCGATAACTAGGACTGTGGATTGTCTGGAATACCCGGAGAATCCTCCCTGTCACACCACCTTCTCTGGTTGTAACTGTGCCAAACCATTGTTGTAAAGTGGACTTTGTTGAAGTTGCGGTAAACGGACATTACCGACCATTCCCGGTTTGTCCAGAACGTTTCCCTGTGTGTGGACTACTTTACTCTACCGTTAAGGTTCACCGGAGATTACAAGTAACCTCCAGTTACTTTTCCCCATGACCTCCCCCAGCAGTAACTGGTGCTGATCTACCCCCATGGAAGGAGATGGTAGAGCCCTGTGACCAGGCCTTTATCTACCCTGCTATCTCCTCCGCTGTGGGCCCGCTCCTCGGACGCTGCACAGGTACAATCTGCTCCGGTTAGCTCTACATTTTTGGAAATTGATTTAATGAACAGAGTGATGGCGGTGCGGTCAGTGACCGGCGGGCTCACTGTTCTTGCTTTGAATCAGAAGAGATGAAGGATATATGAAGGATACCTATTATTATACAGTGTAACCTGCTGCTGAGAAGCTCTGCAGCGGCTCCGAGGTTCCATTTTCACTAACAATGAAACATTACTGCAATACACAATCCGTCCACTGAAAGCATCATCAAAATAAGTAAGCTAAGATGTCACTACTATGTGGCGGTATTATACTGTGGGAGGCATCACTAGCGGAACTTTCTCTGTTTGGTGACACAAAAAGAGCATCTCTACTGTTTAGGTGGCATTGTATTGTGGTGGTGGCATCACTATCAGCACTTCTGTGAGATAGCACTAAAGGGGCATCATACTGTGTGTGGAGGCACTAAAGAGGCAGGCTTATTTACTTTGTGAGCGCACTAAGGGGGCATCCTTACTGTTTCAAGGATGCTATTACTGTGTGCCACACAAAGTCACAAAGTACTATAAAAGACTGTGGAGCACAAAGAGGCACTATGATTGTGTTACATAAAGAGGCACTATGACTGTGTGGGAGCACCATGACTCTTTCACAAAGGGGCACTGTTGTAAGAGGGACAAGCGGTGCCCTGCTCCTCTCTTACTTACATTAGCAGCTCAACCACTCCGTGGCACTCCAGCCTGAGCTGCTAGAAGTTCATGGAGCTATTAGAGAATATGGAGTTTCGGAGATTGATCCAAGAATTACTATGCTGCATGCTCTGAGGCTCATGGGGGAATTCCACATGACCTTAGCCTTATTCCCAGATCCTGCAATCCACTCCCTGTTCTAGCTCCGTCCTATTCTTGATTAGGCCAACTATAAAATCCTGACCCTGCTACTGCACAAGTGCATGATTATTGTGCCTCACAACTATAGCCAAGCTCCTCTTGACCTCCTGTTACCGACCACTGGCATTTCTCCTGACAATGTTACGTGCCTCCTCCCTTGTACTGTGAACCAAGACCTCCCATCACCGACCACTGGCATTCTTATTGTCAACATTGAATTGAGACCCCCTGTTGCCGACTCCTGGCTCTCCCCTGACTACTGTCTGCATTTGCATGGCTACTACACCCATGGCTCCAATCCACTGCCTGAAACACTACACCGAGCTTCCAGAAAAAGGACTCTGTTTGGCTGTGTAGCCCCATATGATTCAGTGCAGAAAGGGCCAGCAGCCATGTCGGGACTGTGACACAGCCCTGTTAAGTGTGATGCACTTAACAGCAGAACAGAGGGCCGGCACAGAGCCTATCGAAATAGTGAAGGATGCATATTAAAGAAAGTAGAAAAGGCTGCATTCCCCTGCAGGCGGAGCAGCTGGGAGAAGCACCCATGACCCCAGCAGTCAAGTGGACGTCTGCAGCGTGGACTGAAAGTGGCGCCAGCTGTGAGTGCAACCATTCCCCAGTCTGGTTAGAGACAGCTAGGGGCTAAGTGACACTGAGAGGATCCTGATGAGCTGTAGACCAAAGATGTCTATGCACCTTGTGAAATAAAAGGGAGTCTCCTTTCCCACATGGGACTCAGTCCTGGAGCAGATGACAGCGCCATGGACCCGGGACAAAGACAGAGCGGCCAACACATGAGACCAGTCTCCAGCATAACTATGTATTGTGAACACTATAGGGACTTTGACAACTATATTTGGACTGTGGTGATACAGGGAGGTGATGACATACTAGTGTATGGTTAACCTGCTATGAAGCAGCTAAATATCACTACTAGTAATCTGATGTGATGTGTGGAATACCATGTGACAGTTGTGTATGATGTCATGTGACATGATGTAGTAGAGCATTATGCACCAATGAAAATGTACGGTTACAGGAGTGATGTTCTGCATTCTATGTAGTCCACTACATTTGTAGTATACCGCGGATCTCTGAAATGACAGGAAGCTGACTTATGGAGAAGGAAGATGGCGACGAGTGAAGCCGAAGTGACTTGTCACTCTGATGTAAATATTGTCAGTATGTGTCCTCCTTAAAATCAAAACATTTAAGTAACTTGCGCCCTCCTACAGAGTGATGTACAGCGACACGCTTGTTTGAGAAGTTTATTGTGTTTGAGAAAAAAAATTGTCACCATCTGCCAGCTACTGCGCCATCATGTGACCTGCAGCTCAGGCGCCTCACCTGTGACCTATTTCATTATGACTGTGTTGTGGGTGCACGGGAAATACTACAATTGGTGCTTGTCCCTCTTTGAATGTTGGGCGATACGGCACATGTGATATACATTATATATACTCACCCAGTCTGGACTTTAGCGGGATTTCTTCTGTACGCTGAAATTTTCTGCCAGAAGATTCAAATAGAAATAAAAATTAGTACCGCAGGCTATAACAAGAAAGCGGAGGAGGATGCCTCAGGGTAACCAGGAATGGAGCCAGGACTATACTGAACATACCAGCACCAGCCCAGGTGCTCTCCATACAAAGACGCCTCCATACATAAGTGTCTATGCTGCAGTATCAGCCCCAGTTGTATCTATGAAACGGATATGACTCCATGTTCTATCTTATGCGTAGATATTCTGTAAGCCTGTAGCATCTTCTGTACCTCTTTTCACTGTATCATTTGTCCTCTTTCTGGAGGATTTATGGATATTAAATGGTTATTTACTAAGCCTTTAGTAAAGCACAAAGGCTATATGGCATTTAGACTGGCCGGCAGGTCAAACTGACATGTTTCTAGCTGTTCACATATGTTCCCAAACATTCTATGTAAACAACTTGTTGTTTAGATTTACTGTTCCAAGAAGTTAATCATGTATGGTCAGCTCTGCGCCTGCGTGTGTTTTGTGGGCTTTTCAGATGTTAAATTCTTTATCTTGTATATTTATATTTTGTTTATGTTCTTTGACCAATGGTAACAAATAAATTATAATAGATTTGAATCATTGTAATTGAACATGTGACCCTATAAAAAGTATGGCCTGTTACTCAATAAACAGATTACTATGGATCACATGCCGTGCTGTGGGATTTAATATTAGTCTCCTAAACTCAGATTACCTCTAACAATTTAATTTGGACCCCAATAGCATATTGTATAGCAAATATTGGTTTGCATTAACATATCCTTACAAGTGTGCCTTTATATACCAGTGACTATATAGTAGAGGCAAGATGCTGTGTGGGAATTTGGAAAGCGTCAGATAATAATGAAGGGCGTACACTGAAGGTACCGGGGTGCCAAGAACAATAATCGGTGGGATCAGAGTAATGTTAATAACACATCATTTCTGGGTTTTGTAGATGTTTCCTCAAGAACTTTCCATATACAACAATATGAGAAGACAAACCGATAAAATCCTGTCCTCCACAAGACAGCCAGAACCAGCACAACCAGCAGTAAGAGGAGAGCAGTCACCAACCCCGCGATCACATGACTCGCACTGACAGGAGTTTCAGCTGAAATAGAGAGCGATATGTGGATTATCATCCCCATACAGGCTGGAAGACCACGCCCACTTTTAATGTCAATCTTCAAATTTGGCTATAAAAATCACAAAATTTGCTGCTAAAATGAACAACGTAGACATGTGTTTTACACCCCAAAATGGCCCCAATGACCCCATTGCAATGATTTTATGCTCCAGGTAGTCTATGCGTAAGACTCCACCCATTCATGTAATTTCCCTTTTCCTGTCATGTGACAGCAGAGATCTTCCCATAGTGGACTTCTTTATAACATTGTCTGATGGCTGTATGCATACATACCCTTCCTAAGACCTTGAAGAGGCATACGGGCCAAACCAAAGTCATCCAGTCATCCTTGGTTTGGCTGATATCCTTAGTCATACAAGGCTCTTTAAAGAGAGCAATAGCTGGAGGACAACTTCAACCACTTTTAATCTTCTTTATTGAATTAAAAGTGCACTAGGCTCACAGACGCGGTACGCACCGATGCTGAACGCGTTTCAGCCGAATGGCCTTTGTCAACAGCAGCAAGGTACTGCAGGAGAGGTAGCCCACTACTTTAAAAAAAAAAAGGACTTGTTGCTGCTATTTAAAGAGGTTCCCTAATTGTAAACTATTGATGGTCTACCCTCAGGATCAGTCATCACTAGTAGATTGGTGGAGGTCGGTGTACTTGTATACGGAATCGAATTCTACAGGAAGCAGACAGCTCCGTTCTTACTATATTCACCAGGCTTGGTATTGCAGGCATTGAAATTACAGGAACTTTGCCTGCAACACCAAGCTTGGCTTAGTCTCAATCTATCTATTTAGTGGTGTCCGACTTTTAGTGACTTTATAGGCGAACATTCTCCATGCTTCCCTGGTGAGCATGGCTTCTTTTGACTGCTTGATATACATATTGGTATCCATGTTGATAGTGTCGAGCCAGCCAGTTTTGTCAGCCCTTTATTCTGGTTCCACTGATGATTCCCAACATTATTGACTTCTCTACTGAGTTTGCAGGCATGAAGCGGCCAAAGTAAATCAGTCAGTCTAGTGACTTTAGCTTCTAGCAATGTCTGTGATTTTATGGTCTGCTCATGCCAACTTGGTGCTTTCCACGAGAAGAAACTGTGCCCATTCAAACCCACATCACAGGCTTCTCACTCAGCCAAGCAGAACCCTACTGTGCACTGTCAAAAAAAAAAAAAAACTGCTGTGTGTAGAAGGGTATGTTGGCCGTAGACTTTGAGAATTGAAGAAGACTTTGGTTTGGCTTATATCCTAAGTCAAGTTACAGGAAGGTCAGACATTGATTTATAGGGAAGTCAGCTTACAATAGGTGGCACACTAGAGGCATTGTACCATCTGTCATTTGTATACTTCTCCCCAGGAAGCTTTGCCTGTACAACGCTCTACACCAGTTGGAACTCCAAAGGTAAACCAGGCCTCCCAAGAGCTCCTTACAACCCCCCATTGGTTTCATATAAGATAGACTGGGATGGTGAATAGATATAGGAATATTTGATAATCTGTTTGTCTTACCTGTGAAGAGGCCCAAAGACACGCACGATGACTTATCCTGATCCTTCAGAGCACAAATAGAGAAATCAATTTAAAAATAAATAAAACAGCAAAACAACAGATTTTAGGTTCATTCATTTATGGGGAAAATATGGGACTGTAATAGGACATTTTCATGTAACGCACATAATTAGCCACTCACTCATCCCCAGAAAGGGGTTTTCTAGTAGATAAAACAGTTTACAGCAATCCCATAGTCATGAGCCCGAGGCATTATGAGAGGAGCAGTTTAACCAGACAAACCCCACTGACTGGTGATGCAGCAGCGACATCACTTTAGATGTATTCACCACCACAATCAGAGGGTTAGGGTTAATTAGTGAAGTCACTAAGGTCTCCAATGACTGAAGACATTTGGAAACCTGTAGGGTAAAATATTGAGGTCCCATAAAACTATCATGTCTCCGTGGTGCAAGCCGCGAAGCATGGAAGTCAGGGGTGACTTTGGGGACTAGGACATTGTGGAGGAACATTGGACACCTCCAGAACAGGAGCAGAAACCACCATGATGGAGAAGAGTAATGATAGGAGACACTTGGACACGTGTTATAAATTCCATAAAATAATGGGCAAACCATCAGGTTCTCAGGTTACACAAAGAAAATCTCCAAAAGCGAACATAAAATGATGATCTGACAACAGATAATATCACATGGATCTCCTACCTTCTTCCATTTGCTGGTGACCCGCACAAACACGGAGTAATTGCGGTTTGGGATGAGAGGAGCATTAAGGAAGCCGCCATAATGTTGGTTATCTCCAAGTGTTATTGACTCCGTAATGTTGTGTGCAGGAAGGAGTGCCGCAGTGTACGGAGTCATCGTGGAGTTGTAAGGTTTCTGAGTGACTTGTAGGCAGTCACTTGTGTTACTTCTCCAATCAGTAAGGATAATTATTTCATAATGACTGTGTATAGAAGGAAAGAATAGACATCAGTCGCAAAGAGTCAATAATCTATATCAGGTCACCTGGACAGAGGGTTGTGATACTGAGTGGCACTGAGATACACTATGTTGACAAGAGTATTGCCCCCCCCCCCACCACCACCACCAATCCTGTGTAGTCAGGTGATGTGTGAGAATTAGGTATAAAGGAGAGGATCACGCAGAAGATCCCAGTACAGAAACCATCAGATGCCACCAGGTGTAAAGCCAACAATAGTGTCTGGTGGGGTGGATGTCACCAGGCATACATCTGACAACGGGGTCTTGTGGTGGGATGTCACCAGGTGTAGAGCTGAGAACGGGGTCTTGTGATGAGATGTCACCAGGTGTAAAGCTGACAATGGCGTCTTGTGGGGGGAGGATGTCACTTGGTGTAGAGCTGACAACAGAGTCTGGTGGGGGGTTGTCACCAGGTGTAGAGCTGACAATGGGGTGTGGTTGGGGGTTGTCACCAGGTGTAGAGCTGACAACGGGGTCTGGTGGTGGGATGACCCCAGGTGTAGAGCTGACAACGGGGTCTGGTGATTGGATGTCACCAGGTGTAGAGCTGACAACAGGGTCTGGTGGTGGAGTTTCACCAACCAATCAGTGCGGGACATCGCAGCACTGCTCAGCTTCCAGAGGCCACTGTTGGCCATGTTACTGGGAAATGGAAACCATCCAGTGTTTGCAGTGCTGCCATGTTCAGGGTGACCACGTAAACTGACAGAATGTGGACAACGTAGCCTTGTAGGAGCTGTGAAGACATCACACACATTGTCTGCCCTCACTTATGAGGTTCTATAGGCCATTGGGACTTTTATAAGCACCAGAACCACCCATGGGAAACGCATGTGAAGGGTTGCCATGGATGAATGGCTGCTTGACAAAGACTCCAAGAGGGTCAAAACGTAGCATTAATGAAGGAATAAAATCACATTGGCCTTTGCTTGCCAGATATGCTGTCACTCTTACTGCGTTTGGTGGACTGTAGATATGCGTCAGGGGCTCTGACTCTTTTAGGTGACGTGCATTAGACAAAGGGGTCTGGTGGTAGGAGGTCACCAGGTTTAGAGCTGAAAATGGGGTCTGTTGCTGGGATGTCACCAGGTGAGAGCTGACAAAGGGGTCTGACGGGGAGATGTCACCAGGTGTGGAGCTGACAAAGGGGTCTAGCGGGGGGGGGGGGGTGTCACCAAGTGTCAAGCTGACAAAAGGGTCTGGTGGGGGATGCCACCATGTGTAGAGCTGACAATGGGGTTTGCTGGGGGAATGTCATCAGGTGTAGAGCTAACAACGGGGTCTGGCGGGCTGATGTCACAAGGTGTAGAGCTGACAACAGGGAATGGCGGGGGGATGTCAGCAAGTGTATAGCTGACAATGGGGTCTAGTGGGGGATGTCACCAGTTGTAGAGCTGACAATGGGGTGTGGCAGGGGGATGTTACCTAGTGTAGAGCTGACAACAGGGTCTGGCGGGTGGATTTCACCTAGTGTAGAGTTGACAACAGGGTCGGGGGGTGGGATGTCACCAGGTGTAGAGCTGACAATGGGGTCTGGTGGTGGGGTGTCACTAGGTGTAGAGCTGACAACGGGGTGTGGCAGGTGGATGTCACTTGGTGTAGAGCTGATAACGGGGTCTGGTGGGGAATGTCACCAGGTGTAGAGCTGACAACGGGGTCTGGTGGGGGATGTCACCAGGTGTAGAGCTGGACAAACCATCAGGATATTTGGCTCTCTCTTATCCACAGCACCCTGCCGCCCTACATTGTATCCCTCATCCACAGCACCACCCTACATTGTATCCCTCATCCACAGCACTGCGCCGCCCTACATTGTATCCCTCATCCACAGCACCCTGCCACCCTACATTGTATCCCTCATTCACAGCACCACCTTACATTGTATCCCTCATCCACAGCACTGCACTACCCTACATTGTATCCCTCACACACAGCACCGTGCCGCCTTACCTTGTATCCCTCATCCACAGCACCGCACAGCCCTACATTGTATCCCTCACACACAGCACCGTGCCGCCTTACATTGTATCCCTCATCCACAGCACCGCGCCGCCCTTCATTGTATCCCTTAACCACAGCACCGCGCCGCCCTACATTGTATCCCTCATCCACAGCACCGCACCGCTCTACATTGTATCCCTCATCCACAGCACTGCACCGCCCTACTTTGTATCCCCCATCCACAGCACCGCTCCACCCTACATTGTAACCCTCATCCACAGAACAGCACCACCTTACATTGTATCCCTCATCCACAGCATCGCCACGCCCTACATCGTATCCCTCACCCACAGCTACACCCTGCCCTACATCGTATCCCTCACCCACAGCTACGCCCTGCCCTACATCGTATCCCTCATCCACAGCATCGCCACGCCCTACATCGTATCCCTCACCCACAGCATCGCCCTGCCCTGCATCGTAACCCTCATCCACAGCACCGCGCCGCCCTGCATTGTATCCCTCATCCACAGCACCGCGCCGTCCTGCATTGTATCCCTCATCCACAGCATCGCCACGCCCTACATCGTATCCCTCACCCACAGCTACGCCCTGCCCTACATCGTATCCCTCACCCACAGCTACGCCCTGCCCTACATCGTATCCCTCATCCACAGCATCGCCACGCCCTACATCGTATCCCTCATCCACAGCATCGCCCTGCCCTGCATCGTAACCCTCATCCACAGCACCGCGCCGCCCTGCATTGTATCCCTCATCCACAGCACCGCGCCGCCCTGCATTGTATCCCTCATCCACAGCACCGCGCCGCCCTTCATTGTATCCCTTATCCACAGCACCGCGCCGCCCTTCATTGTATCCCTCATCCACAGCACAGCACCACCTTACATTGTATCCCTCATCCACAGCATCGCCGTGCCCAACATCGTATCCCTCACCCACAGCTACGCCCTGCTCTACATTGTATCCCTCATCCACAGCACCACCCTGCCCTACATTGTATCCCTCATCCACAGCACAGCACCACCCTACATTGTATCCCTCATCCACAGCACAGCACCACCCTACATTGTATTCCTCATCCACAGCACCGCTCCACTGTTCATTGTATCCCTCCTCCACAGTGCAGCGCCGCCCTGCATTGTATCCCTCATCCACAGCACCGCGCCGCCCTGCATTGTATCCCTCATCCACAGCACCGCGCCGCCCTTCATGGTATCCCTTATCCACAGCACCGCGCCGCCCTTCATTGTATCCCTCATCCACAGCACAGCACCACCTTACATTGTATCCCTCATCCACAGCACAGCACCACCTTACATTGTATCCCTCATCCACAGCATCGCCGCGCCCAACATCGTATCCCTCACCCACAGCTACGCCCTGCTCTACATTGTATCCCTCATCCACAGCACCGCGCCGCCCTTCATTGTATCCCTTATCCACAGCACTGCGCCGCCCTACATTGTATCCCTCATCCACAGCACTCCACCGCCCTACATTGTATCTCTCATCTACAGCACCGCACCACCCTACATTGTATCCTTCATTCACAGCACCGCACCGCCCTACATTGTATTCCTCACCCACAGCACCACCCTGCCCTACATTGTATCCCTCATCCACAGCACCACCCTGCCCTACATTGTATCCCTCATCCACAGCACAGCACCACCCTACATTGTATCCCTCATCCACAGCACAGCACCACCCTACATTGTATTCCTCATCCACAGCACCGCTCCACTGTTCATTGTATCCCTCATCCACAGTGCAGCGCCGCCCTACATTGTATTCCCATCCACAGGACTGCTCTGCCCTACATTGTATCCCTCAACCACAGCACCGCCACGCCCTACATTGTATTCCTCATCCACAGCACCGTGCCACCTTACATTGTATCCCTCATCCACAGCACTGCTCCGCCATACTTTGTATTCCTCAACCACAGCATCGCTGCATCCTACATCGTATCCCTCACCCACAGCACCGCCCTGCCTTGCATTGTATCCCTCATCCACAGCAACGCGCTATCCTACATTGTATCCCTCATCCACAGCAACGTGCCGCCCTACATTGTATACCTCATCCACAGCTTCGGACCGCCTTACATTGTATCCCTCATCCACAGCACAGTGCCACCCTACATTGTATCCCTCATCCACAGCATTGCAGCGCCCTACATTGTATCTCTCATCCACAGCACAGCGCCATCCTACATTGTATCCCTCATCCACAGCACTGCTCCGCCCTACATTGTATTCCTCATCCACAGCACCGCTCCACCCTACATTGTATCCCTCATCCACAGCGCAGCGCCGCCCTACATTGTATCCCTCATCCACAGCACTGCTCCGCCCTACATTGTATTCCTCATCCACAGCACCGCTCCACCCTACATTGTATCCCTCATCCACAGCACCACTCCGCCCTACATTGTATTCCTCATCCACAGCACTGCACCGCCCTTCATTGCATCCCTCATCCACAGCATCAAACCGCCCTACATTGTATCCTTTATCCGCAGCACTGCGCCGCCATACATTGCCTCCCTCATCTCAATCCACCACCCCGCCCGCACCCTCTGCTGTGCCAGCAAAATCAGATTAAGTGCCCCTTTAACTTGAACCTCGCATTCCCACCTCCAAGACTTCTCCAGAGCAGCACCAGTCCTCCAGAATGCACTACCCCAAACTATCCGGGCCATCCCTGACTTGCTCAACTTCAGGTGTGCTCTAAAACTCTCCTCTTCAGGAAAGCATATAATATCCCCTAAATCAAACCCCTCTGTACCCTCCCGATGACATGCTCCCTGTCTCACAGATTGCAATCCCTGCCAGCCGAAATCAACCACCCCCTGCAGTCACACTGATTCATCCACCACACAGCTTAATGTCCGACCTTTGCTCATGTGTATAGCACCCCCTCGCCATACCGTGCACATCTTCAGCTCCTTTACCTTCTGTATCCCCCCATAATCCGTAGTATGTACGCTCGCTGGTGCCCTGCACCCCTACTGTCTCCATCAGCTGCCTAAATACATGAAACCGGGGTTTTGTTTCTCTTCCCCTGTCCTGTAAGCACTGCGGAATATGTTGGCGCTATAGAAATAAAGATTATATTATACATCTCCTGTATATAGTGAAATGGAGCATGCTGGTATAACCTGGGGATCTCCTGTATATAATTATATATGTGCAGCTGGTATAAGTTATACATCCTGTATATAGTGATATGGAGCATGCTGGTATAACCTGGGTATCTCCTGTATATAATTATATATGTACAGCTGGTATAGGTTATACATCCTGTATATAGTGATATGGACCATGCTGGTATAACCTGCGTATCTCCTGTATATAATTATATATGTACAGCTGGTATAAGTTATACATCCTGCATATAGTGATATGGAGCATGCTGGTATAACCTGGGTATCTCCTGTATATAATTATATATGTACAGCTGGTATATGTTATACATCCTGTATATAGTGATATGGAGCATGCTGGTATAACCTGGGTATCCCCTGTATATAATTATATATGTACAGCTGGTATAAGTTATACATCTCCTGTGTATAGTGATATGGAACATGCTGCTATAACCTGGGTATCTCCTGTATATAATTATATATGTACAGCTGGTATAAGTTATACATCCTGCATATAGTGATATGGAGCATGCTGGTATAACCTGCGTATCTCCTGTATATAATTATATATGTACAGCTGGTATAAGTTATACATCCTTTATATAGTGATATGGATCATGCTGGTATAACCTGGGTATTTCCTGTACATAATTATATATATATATATATATATATATATATATATATATATATATATATATATATATATATATATATATATATATATATATATATATATATATATATATATATATACACAGCTGAAATAAGTTATACATCTCCTGTATATAGTGATATGGAACATGCTGGTATAACCTGGATATCTCCTGTATATAATTATATATGTACAGCTGGTATAAGTTTTACATCTCCTGCATATAGTGATATGGAGCATGCTGGTATAACCTGGGTATCCCCTGTATACAATTATATATGTACAGCTGGTATAAGTTATACATCTCCTGTATATAGTGATATGGAGCATGCTGGTATAACCTGGGTATCGCCTGTTTATAATTATGTATGTACAGCTGGTATAAGTTATACATCCTGTATATAGTGATATGGGGCATGCTGGTATAACCTGGGTATCTCCTGTATATAATTATATATGTACAGCTGGCATAAGTTATACATCTCCTGTATATAGTGATATGGGGCATGCTGGTATAACCTAGGGATCTCCTGTATATAATTATATATGTACAGCTGGTATAAGTTATACATCTCCCTGTATATAGTGATATGGGGCATGCTGGTATAACCTGGGCATCTCCTGTATATAATTATATATGCACAGCTGGTATAAGTTATACATCTCCCTGTATATAGTGATATGGAGCATGCTGGTATAACCTGGGTATCTCTTGTATATAATTATATATGTACAGCTGGTATAAGTTATATCTCTCCTGTATATCGTAATATGGAGCATGCTGGTATAACCTGGGTATCTCCTGTATATAATTATATTTGTACAGCTGGTATAAGTTATACATCTCCCTGTATATAGTGATATGGGGCATGCTGGTATAACATAGGAATCTCCTGTATATAATTATATACGTACAGCTGGTATACGTTATACATCTCCCTGTATATAGTCAGAAACGCTCTTTTCTCCTTAGGGAGAGCAACTATATACTATAAATAAGTGAGGAGACTCAAATGGCCACGCACGCTCCTCTGGGTAATATGCAAATAAGGGAGATGGAATCCTACTGTACACTGATGATGGGCAATAACCCGGAAACAGCTGTATGTACATGGGGTCTGGCTTTGCTTTTGATTCCCAGTCATTGTAGCAAGACTTGTATAAAAAGTCCCACTTTGACTCGAAGGAATGCTGCCTTTCAGTAGGTGACACTGTGGAGGATTTATTCCATCTCCCTTATTTGCCTGTATATAGTGATATGGAGCATGCTGGTATAACCTGGGGATCTCCTGTATATAATTATATATGTACAGCTGGTATAGGTTATACATCCTGTATATAGTGATATGGACCATGCTGGTATAACCTGGGTATCTCCTGTATATAATTATATATGTGCAGCTGGTATATGTTATACATCCTGTATATAGTGATATGGAGCATGCTGGTATAACCTGGGTATCTCCTGTATATAATTATATATGTACAGCTGGTATAGGTTATACATCCTGTATATAGTGATATGGAGCATGCTGGTATAACCTGGGTATCTCCTGTATATAATTATATATGTACAGCTGGTATAGGTTATACATCCTGTATATAGTGATATGGAGCATGCTGGTATAACCTGGGGATCTCCTGTATATAATTATATATGTGCAGCTGGTATAAGTTATACATCCTGTATATAGTGATATGGAGCATGCTGGTATAACCTGGGTATCTCCTGTGTATAATTATATATGTACAGCTGGTATAGGTTATACATCCCCTGTATGTAGTGATATGGAGCATGCTGGTATATAATTGCACACTTTACATACATTTAAAAAATGATTCAAAAACCTGCAGTTAAAAAAAGTTGTATTGTTTAAGTCCACAGGTGGTTTTTAATAGTGAATGCAGGTTGTTAACAAGCAGATAGTTTCTGAATACTGTGTGTTAATTGTGGTTCAAAAATGCAACAACAATCATGACCAGCCTGAGGGGCTACAGACACCTTATGCCAAGGGGCAGATCTGTATGGAGATTTGTCCTGCAGCTGAACCTTTGCTCCCGGCTCCTGAGCTTCTAGTTACGCCGCTGGCCGTATCCGTGCACATCCAACATCCCCATGATCTGCTGCATCACTACCTGAGGCTGCCTGCAAGGAATGGAAGTAAATCCACCCACACATCTATGGGAATTTGGTGGGAAGGGGCTGCAGAGTTACTGCAGCAATTGTTGCCAAAGGAGGCCCGACTCGGATTGAAAAATGTGAAGAAAATTGAATATCAGCACCTTCTATGTGCGTCCAATACTTCTGTCAGCATAGTGTGAAGTACCATCGCTGGAGATCCATGTGGATGAAGTGCTGGTCACCATGTTCACTACCACTCCATCCACTGTCTATGGGACTGATAGGGAAAGTAGAGCGTTGTACACCAATAGACAGTGAATAGAGCTGCACATGCGGGACCACAGCTTTCTCCTTACAGGATTCATGAACTGCTCCTCCCACCCAGTTATTGACGGCTATCCCTTCATTAAGCCCCTCCCCCTCTGCTATTCTGCCTGCAGACAGCGGACCTGACTGCACACATTATTACGTTACCAGTAATATACTCTTTGATATTGCAGACGGTTGTTCAGCTGCTTCTCACCTGATTGGTCCGTGGACATCAGACACCGGATGAAGCTGTAACGTGAAATCCGTCTTCACAACATTCGGGATGGGAGGATCTGAAGAGAAAATGGACTGTCATACTCAAGATCTACCGGGTCACCATCATCTACCACCATGTACAAACCTGATATAGAAGTCATTTATAGTATAGTAAGAAATGACAGAGCTAAGATCCCTGACTGACTGCAGTCCAGAGCTCATCACCCGCCAGCACTGATGTATCGGATTCATCCACCTCCCACATGAAAATAAATATATAGCTTTCATGTCCTTAGCCAATCATAGCAGCAGGTTCTCTGGTTGGCTGTGGGGGCAGGCAGAGGTGTGTCTATTCTCTTGTCCTCAGCCAATCACAGCAGCACATTCTCTGGTTGGCTGTGAGGTAAGGCAGAGGCGTGTCTTTTCTCCTGTCCTCAGCCAATCACAGCAGAGCTTTCTCTGGTTGGCTGTGAGGTAAGGCAGAGGCGTGTCTATTCTCCTGTCCTCAGCCAATCACAGCAGCACATTCTCTGGTTGGCTGTGAGGTAAGGCAGAGGCGTGTCTTTTCTCCTGTCCTTAGCCAATCACAGCAGAGCTTTCTCTGGTTGGCTGTGAGGGCAGGTAGGGGATCACAGCTTATGTTTCTAGTTTGGGAATAGTGTAGGTTGAAGAGGTGTAAGCAGCCATGGATTATAGGAAAGGTAACAGGGTCGTCAACACTCAGGGGGAATGAACCTTTTAAGGATGCCGCCCTTTTTTTTAAAAATCATTTTCAGTTTTACCTCCTAGTTTTAAAGATCCTCACTCTCATTTATCCACCGCTGTCAGACGGCTTGTTGTATAAGTTGTATATTTCAAGGATACAATTTAATGTTCCTTATAATGTGCAGAAAAACTCTTAAAAAATTCTTCAAGTGGAGTGAAGTGGAAAAAAGCTCAATCCTGCCATCGTTATGGGGGTTTTGTTTGCACAGCGTACGCACTGCAGCGGACATGACCTGATGACGTTATTCTGCGGGTCAGTAATATAACCACAATATCAAATGCGAAGAGATATATTTTGCTGTATTTCTTTTAAAATATCTTTGGAAAAAAAATATTACTTTCTGCCACCATAAGTTTTTATGTTTCCGACACAGTTGTGCGCGGCTCGTTTTTGTGGGATGTCCTATAGGTTCTATTAGTATCATTTTGGAGAACATGTGACTTTTTGATCGCTTTTTATTACATTTTGCTTTGGAGACGGGGATACCAAAAAAAGCGCAATTCTGGCGGGTTTATTTCCTCACTGTGTGCGGTAAATCATGCATTACTTTGAGAGATTGGACTCATACAGACACAGTGATGCCAAATATTTTTTTCATTAATTCAAAAAATAAAAGGTAATAACTTTTTAAAACTAATATTTGTGTTTTTTTTAGTACCTATAGGCGACATGAAATTGTGATGGTTTGATCGCTTCCACAGTATGATGAAATACCGCAATCTATCGGGCCACACACACGGCTTAAAAAGGAATCTACAATGGCAGCCATAGGAGCTTTCAGAAGGCTCCCAGCAGCCATGACAACCGAATCGCACCCCTTGATCTCATCGTTGGGGGCCATTCAGGACCTACAATCTCCAATTGGGGCATTTAAATGCTGCTGTCAGAAATAACGTCAGCACTTAAAGGGTTAAAAGCCACAAACAGCATGAGTGCTGATCACAACTGTTGTGGGCGGGTGTCAGCTGTAAGAAACAGCCGGCACCCGCATTGTATGGAGTGAGATCAACTTCAACCCCCCTCCATACATACCCCAAACCTTCTTGACACAACTGTATGTCATGGATCTTTCCTCAAGGATTAAACCTCAAAACCACTGCAGAAATCAGCCTCAGGTATGTGCTGGAGTGTCCGCAGATCCTTTTTGATGGATAGATCCACATCAAGATTTCCCAATGCAGATTTGGTGAGAAATCTGCATGAAGAAATGACAAGTCACTCCTTTCTTTTACACGCAGATATGAAATTAAAGCAGAGAAGAAATCTGTACTGCATAAATTATGGCCCCAATGCTAACAGTGCCCCCAGTAGTACTAGTGCCCTCAGAAGTGGCCTCACTACTAACAGTGCCCCAGTAGTACTAGTGCCCTCAGAAGTGGCCTCACTACTAACAGTGCCCCCAGTGGAACTAGTGCCCTCAGAAGTGGCCTCACTACTAACAGTGCCCCCAGTGGAACTAGTGCCCTCAGAAGTGGCCTCACTACTAACAGTGCCCCCAGTAGTACTAGTGCCCTCAGAAGTGGCCTCACTACTAACAGTGCCCCAGTAGTACTAGTGCCCTCAGAAGTGGCCTCACTACTAACAGTGCCCCCAGTGGAACTAGTGCCCTCAGAAGTGGCCTCACTACTAACAGTGCCCCTAGTAGTACTAGTGCCCTCAGAAGTGGCCTCACTACTAACAGTGCCCCTAGTAGTACTAGTGCCCTCAGAAGTGGCCTCACTACTAACAGTGCCCCCAGTAGTACTAGTGCCCTCAGAAGTGGCCTCACTACTAACACTACCCTCAGTAGAACTAGTGCCCTCAGAAATGGCCTCACTACTAACAGTGCCCCCAGTAGTACTAGTGCCCTCAGAAGTGGCCTCACTACTAACAGTGCCCCCAGTAGTACTAGTGCCCTCAGAAGTGGCCTCACTACTAACAGTGCCCCCAGTAGTACTAGTGCCCTCAGACGTGGCCTCACTACTAACAGTGCCCCCAGTAGTACTAGTGCCCTCAGAAGTGGCCTCACTACTAACAGTGCCCCCAGTAGTACTAGTGCCCTCAGAAGTGGCCTCACTACTAACAGTGCCCCCAGTAGTACGAGTGCCCTCAGAAGTGGCCTCACTACTAACAGTGCCCCTAGTAGTACTAGTGCCCTCAGAAGTGGCCTCACTACTAACAGTGCCCCTAGTAGTACTAGTGCCCTCAGAAGTGGCCTCACTACTAACAGTGCCCCCAGTAGTACTAGTGCCCTCAGAAGTGGCCTCACTACTAACACTACCCTCAGTAGAACTAGTGCCCTCAGAAGTGGCCTCACTACTAACAGTGCCCCCAGTAGAACTAGTGCCCTCAGAAATGGCCTCACTACTAACAGTGCCCCCAGTAGTACTAGTGCCCTCAGAAGTGGCCTCACTACTAACAGTGCCCCCAGTAGTACTAGTGCCCTCAGAAGTGGCCTCACTACTAACAGTGCCCCCAGTAGTACTAGTGCCCTCAGAAGTGGCCTCACTACTAACAGTGCCCCCAGTAGTACTAGTGCCCTCAGAAGTGGCCTCACTACTAACAGTGCCCCCAGTAGTACTAGTGCCCTCAGACGTGGCCTCACTACTAACAGTGCCCCCAGTAGTACTAGTGCCCTCAGACGTGGCCTCACTACTAACAGTGCCCCCAGTAGTACTAGTGCCCTCAGAAGTGGCCTCACTACTAACAGTGCCCCCAGTAGTACTAGTGCCCTCAGAAGTGGCCTCACTACTAACAGTGCCCCCAGTAGTACTAGTGCCCTCAGACGTGGCCTCACTACTAACAGTGCCCCCAGTAGTACTAGTGCCCTCAGACGTGGCCTCACTACTAACAGTGCCCCCAGTAGTACTAGTGCCCTCAGAAGTGGCCTCACTACTAACAGTGCCCCCAGTAGTACTAGTGCCCTCAGAAGTGGCCTCACTACTAACAGTGCCCCCAGTAGTACTAGTGCCCTCAGAAGTGGCCTCACTACTAACAGTGCCCCCAGTAGTACTAGTGCCCTCAGAAGTGGCCTCACTACTAACAGTGCCCCCAGTAGTACTAGTGCCCTCAGACGTGGCCTCTCTACTAACAGTGCCCCCAGTAGTACTAGTGCCCTCAGAAATGGCCTCACTACTAACAGTGCCCCCAGTAGTACTAGTGCCCTCAGAAATGGCCTCACTACTAACAGTGCCCCCAGTAGTACTAGTGCCCTCAGAAATGGCCTCACTACTAACAGTGCCCCCAGTAGGACTAGTGCCCTCAGAAGTGGCCTCACTGCTAACAGTGCCCAGCGTAGTAATAGGGCCTCCAATAGTAACAATGCCACCATTAGTGGCCCCTATACTAACAGTGCCCGTAATGGTAACAGCAACCCAAGAAGTGTTCAAATAATAACTGTGCCCACAGAAGGAACCTGTAGCCACTGGCCTCAAACCCCCACGTATATTTTATCCAATAGAGCATAAAGGTCCCTATATAGAAATTTTCTACAATAAAGTCATTAATGACTTTAGAACCTTCAATCAAGGTGACCACAAATCAAGTAACAATCTTAAAGGGGTTCTGACATGAATAATGTTTTTATGCTTTAGCAGCCATTGTTCCCTGGTGTGCCTAATGGACCCAGGGAACCCATGGTTTAATGGCTGCTAAAGCATAAAAAGATAACACTTACCTGTTCTCCTGTTGTTGTTGACATCGGGGGGTCATCTCCCGGCAGCATATTAGAACTTTCTGCTTCGGTTAAGCAGCCTGACTAGAGCCACCAGATTGGTGCACGCTATGCAGTCACGTGGTGCCGAAGAGCCAATCAGGTGGCTCTAATCAGCAGCGCTGCTTAACCTAAGCAGAAAGTGCTAGTATGCCTCCCGGCAGGCAGTCTTCTTTCTCCAGCAGCCGCGCCGCTCCGGGATCGCGCGCATGCGCAGTGGAGAGGTGCCCTCTGACAGGAGTCAGGACGGGCCGCGTCTCCACTGCGCATGCTCAGCACTCCGGAGTTCAGCCGGACGGACGGGCCGCCCACTGCTTGTGACGTGCTTGCTGTGGCGGTCCGTCCGTTGACCTCGGAAGTGCCTGACGGACGGACCAGAGCAGGAAGCGGTCTTTTTGACCGCTCCTGCTCTGCTTTAAAGGCACAGAAGAAGATGCCGGCTGGTGGGGACATGCCTGGCGATCGGGCCAGGCCAGGCAAGGGGAGTACAAATTTTTTTTTTTCATGTCAGAACCCCTTTAATAGAACCCGACGGATAACCCTAAAAGAGCTAGCTAACAATGAAATCATAACGATTAGAAATGCCGATAAGGGTGGTGGTGGGGTGATTGTGAATGGGGAATCATACTATCCTGAAGCCACAAGCATACTGAGTGATGAATAATATTATCCTTTACAAAAAACCTTATTTCCCCTGGTGGACGATGTTCTGGAAAATAACCACATTACCAAAAATTAGAAAGATTTCATATGTATTGGTATCCCAGAAATTCCTTATTTTTATTTCCTCCCCAAAATACTCAAATCCCTCACAGACCCACCGGGTAGACCAATCATCGCAGGCACTGGCTCCATCACAAGTAACTTCTCTCAATATGTAGATCATCAATTACAACGTTTTGTATCTTATCTGCCCTCCCACTTAAGAGATACAGACAGCTTCTAGAGCTCACTAAGGATGTACCCTGGTACAACCCGAATCTCTGGGCATTGTTGCATGTTAAATCTTTATACACCAACATCCCCCACGAAAAGGGCATCCAAGCCATTAAGTATTTTTAAATTAAGATCCTCTGATGCCTACTCACCGACAGTCCTTTATTATTAATGCCATTCACTTCATTTTCACAAATAATTATTTTACATATAATGGTTGCTTTTATCTTCAGAAAGAAGGCACCGCCATGGGCTCCACATTTGCCCCTAGTGACGCACATTTGTACATGGGTGCCTCTGAAGAGAATTTTATACAGCACTCCAGATTGATATTTTATAAATGTTTTATAGATGATATTTTAATTATCTGGAATGAGTCAGGGGAGACCTCTATAGTTTTATTCACACCATTAACAACAGTACCTGGGGCCTTGACTTCTCAGCCAAACAGATAGGATTCCTAGATCTTGAACTCTCCAATCAGGAGGGACGAATTGTAATTAAAACACATTTTAAAACGGTCGACACAAATAGCTATTTAGATTTTAGAAGTTGTCATGCCAAACAATGGAAACTGAACATTCCATTTCATCAAGGTTATAGAATTAGGAGGAATTGCACTACAGTGTTGGATTTTGATGAACAATCCAAGTTATTGATAAGACGTTTTAAGGAGAAGGGATCTCCGGAGACGCTAATGACATCAACCTTCTCAAAAGCACCTTCTATTGACCCCGCAAACTGTCAGAAATGTAATAGATCCAGTGAGATTATGACTCCATCATTTGTTACCAAATACAACTCCCACCATTCTCTCCTGAGAAAAGTTTTATCCAAACACTGGAGCATCTTACAAAAAAGTGACCCTTCCCTTATAGAACTCATCACTGACCAACCCGGGCCATTTAAAAAAGAACACTCCACAACGTCTTAGCACTTTCTAGACCTCAGAGAGCTACAGCTTCTAACTTTCGAGCGCCATCTCTTCTATGGGGCGCACGTCTATATGGGGCTTTTAAATGTGGGGTGAGAAACTGTGGATCTTGTTTTAATATTTACCCTTCACAGAGGAGACTAAAAGATAAAACGTAATTCTTATTCTTGATTATAATAAAAACATGCAGACAAAAGGGCTGAACTGGCCGGTAGAGACTGGAAAAGAAGTCCAATCCCCCTGGAGACTCAAGACAAACCCTATTTGACATACAAACATAAACCAAAAAGTAGAACAAGTGTACTGTGAATGTTCTGTAGCACCCGCTGGGCCACTCCACCAGTGCCCTGAGTCTACCCACAATGTTGGTAAGTATACTTCTGGGTGATGACTCTAAAGGGTCTGGTCCAAACATTTATAGTCTCCAGATGGGGGGGACTTCGTCAGGGACGCATTTTTAGGTCACATGATTGTGAATATATGTAACACATATATAGCTAAAGCTCTAATGTTAGAAAAAGTTCTGGTGTTCAAGTACTGTGGGGTCACACACTGAGGGGATGTGTGACACCTCCATAGCTGAAGCTCCAAGAATTAGTCTTATGTTAAAGTCTTTGAAACGTTTCTCCATGAATAGCGCGGGTCATCAGGAAGCTTGTGAGCTTGTTAAGGAATTTGTAAAGAGGTTGTATAGTTTGGTCACTTAAATTATGCACTCCGGTCTATCTAGTTGTCGCCCTGACATGTAGTCATTTATACCTATATGGCAGTAGTTTAATTGTCGTCTCACATGTAGTGCATTTATACCTATATGGCAGTAGTCTAGCTGTCGTCCTGACATGTAGTGCGTGTGTATTATACTTATTTTGTAATAGCTTAGGGAGGTATTCTGCATAACCCTTTTCCAAACTGAGAGGCTTTTTACTTATCATGCACGACTCCCTTTCTGGTAAGAGATAGTTTCATAATAAGTACATAAATAAGTATTGGGACCGCCAGTAGCTCAGTCACCTAATGTTACTTCGTCCCCTCAGTTAGACTCCTACCAAGAGGCAGGAACACACAACTCGGTCTACAATAGCTATCTGACTACGACTTGTTCCCCCTGCCTTACAAATGCCCTGCGTCCAAGAGGATGGAGTCGTGCTTGGTACCTGATAAATTCAATCTGTCATTACTGACCAAGTGAGATACGGAGTTCGATCTATTAGCTTACTGACTCGAGTTGTTGTTTATCTATCCATATTGGCTATGGAAATCAGTAATGAGGCGTGATGGCCGTTACCTGCAGAATTTCCTCCAAAAAAGATATTCTAAAAAAAAAAAAAAAATGTTGTTAGCTTGTGGTCTGGATGGTAGACCAAAGCATATGAGGCCTCCCAGCTGAGCCCAGACTATATAGTGTGCCGCACTCTCCCAGCTGAGCCCAGACTATAGTGTGCCGGACCCCTCCCAGCTGAGCCCAGGCTATATAGTGTGCCGGACCCTCCCAGCTGAGCCCAGGCTATATAGTGTGCCGGACCCCGCCCAGCTGAACCCAGACTATATAGTGTGCCGGACCCCGCCCAGCTGAGCCCAGACTATATAGTGTGCCGGACCCCGCCCAGCTGAGCCCAGACTATATAGTGTGCCGGATCCCAACCAGCTGAGCCCAGACTATATAGTGTGCCGGACCCCACCCAGCTGAGCCCAGACCCCCGCCCAGCTGAGCCCAGACTATATAGTGTGCCGAACCCCACCCAGCTGAGCCCAGACTATATAGTGTGCCGGACCCCACCCAGCTGAGCCCAGACTATATAGTGTGCCGGACCCCGCCCAGCTGAGCCCAGACTATATAGTGTGCCGGACCCCGCCCAGCTGAGCCCAGACTATATAGTGTGCCGGACCCCGCCCAGCTGAGCCCAGACTATATAGTGTGCCGGACCCCGCCCCGCTGAGCCCAGACTATATAGTGTGCCGGACCCCGCCCAGCTGAGCCCAGACTATATAGTGTGCCGGACCCCAACCAGCTGAGCCCAGACTATATAGTGTGCCGGACCCCACCCAGCTGAGCCCAGGCTATATAGTGTGCCGGACGCCACCCAGCTGAGCCCAGACTATATAGTGTGCCGGACCCCACCCAGCTGAGCCCAGACTATATAGTGTGCCGGACGCCACCCAGCTGAGCCCAGACTATATAGTGTACCGGACCCCACCCAGCTGAGCCCAGACTATATAGTGTGCCGGACCCCACCCAGCTGAGCCCAGACTATATAGTGTGCCGGATCCCACCCAGTTGAGCCCAGACTATATAGTGTGCCGGACCCCACCCAGCTGAGCCCAGACTATATAGTGTTCCGGACCCCACCCAGCTGAGCCCAGACCCCCGCCCAGCTGAGCCCAGACTATATAGTGTGCCGAACCCCACCCAGCTGAGCCCAGACTATATAGTGTGCCGGACCCCACCCAGCTGAGCTCAGACCCCGCTCAGTTGAGCCCAGACTATATAGTGTGCCGGACCCCACCCAGCTGAGCCCAGACTATATAGTGTGCCGGACCCCACCCAGCTGAGCCCAGACCCCGCCCAGCTGAGCCCAGACTATATAGTGTGCCGGACCCCGCCCAGTGGGTGGACCTTATACGTGGTTATCCAATCAGACATTAACATTCCTGGTTCTTAAGGCTATAGGATTGTAAGCAGTAGTGTCATTGCATTCAAGATGAATTAAGCCTGTATTATATTTATTGAATGTAGTCGCCTAGAGACGTATTTATCTAGTATTAGACTTGGGATAAGATGGATATGCCGTATATTTGAAATGGTTTTAGATAATGTCTAATTATAATTAGCATTTATTATGCTCTCTAAAACCGGCACTAATTTGGGCCGTTCAACCCCCAGTATAGTGAGAGGATATGGCTTGTTTGTATTTAGCATGTTGAACCGCAACGTTTACGTCCTGAATTGGAGTGTTGAATGCAAATACGTGCGGCGCGGTAATGTAGTTGCGCTGTGTCATGACGTAATGACGTCATTTATGGTGGATGACTCCTTATGCATATAAGGAAGGGCTTTATCAGATAGAAGGATGCTTGAAAAGGGCGCTGCAGCCCCTAAACGCGCTGCGCTGATGCCATATGCAGGTTATATTTTAGGTGTATGTTTTGGTTTGTTTGTTAAATAGATCGATGTCCACTACACGAGGACTTGTGGCCTTGATATTCCACAGTGGTGATTCAAACGGCTCATCTTCCGGCAGAGGGGGGGTCTCCAAGGAGGGGACCTCCCAAAGAAGTAAGTGCTTCTTTGTAAAAGAATATTTTTTACTTCCTCCTTACAAGGAATGCAGGATTATTTTTGACCCTTTTTTTCCCGGTAATCCCCCATGGTCCCTGATTTGGATTCTGGTGTGGAGATCCTGTGGCTCACCGGTGATATTTGCCTGGTTGAAGGGAGGGAGTCTGGCTACACGTGTGCTGTGGAGGGTCGGCTCCTGAGGTGCCGCGGTCGGTTCCCTATATGGGGACTGGGGCCGCTGGGACCGCTAGCCCCAGGTGAGTCCCCTCCCTATAGGTGTGTAAATATATATACCTTTTTACTCACTCTGAGCGCTGTTCCTGATAGAAGTATCTTAGACATCGAAGAATAAACCTATGATTTCCAGCCCGCCATTCACACAATGCAGCTCATCTATAGATTCTGGCCCTGTGATCTGGAGTGTTCATTAATGCCCCTGAGCTCTCCAGTCTGAAGATCCAAGCTGCTTCTTTTTGGAGCAATAAGGGGTCAGTATCTTCTTTTCTCATATCAGTTTTCAGCAATTTGATGCCTTGAACGTTGAGGCAATCTGGGTCCCCTTGATAAGTATAATACACACGCACTACATGTCTGGGTGACAGCTAGACTACGGCGGTATAGGTATAACCGCTCTACATGTCAGACGACAATCAGATTTACCGGAGTGCATATTTCAAACTATACCACATCTTCACAAATTTCTTATCAAGCTCACAAACTTCCTGATGATCCACGCTATTCATGGAGAAACGCGTCAAAGACTTTAAAGGGGTTGTCCCGCGCCGAAACGTTTTTTTTTTTTTTTTCAATAGCCCCCCCGTTCGGCGCGAGACAAACCCGATGCAGGGGTTTTAAAAAAAAACGGATAGTACTTACCCGAATCCCCGCGCTCCGGTGACTTCTTACTTATCTTGCGAAGATAGCTGCCGGGATCTTCACCCACGATGGACCGCAGGTCTTCTCCCATGGTGCACCGTGGGCTCTGTGCGTTCCATTGCCGATTCCAGCCTCCTGATTGGCTGGAATCGGCACACGTGACGGGGCGGAGCTACGAGGAGCAGCTCTCCGGCACGAGCGGCCCCATTCAGAAGGGAGAAGACCGGACTGCGCAAGCACGTCTAATCGGGCGATTAGACGCTGAAATTAGACGGCACCATGGAGACGGGGACGCCAGCAACGGAGCAGGTAAGTGAATAACTTCTGTATGGCTCATAATTAATGCACGATGTACATTACAAAGTGCATTAATATGGCCATACAGAAGTGCTGAACCCCACTTGCTTTCGCGGGACAACCCCTTTAACATAAATATATTTCTTAGAGCTTCAGCTATAGAGGCTTTAGCTATATATGTGTTACATATATTCACAATCATGTGAGCTAAAAATATGTCCCAGACGAAGTCCCCCCTATCTGGAGACTATAAATTTATGGACCAGACCCTTTAGAGTCATCACCCAGAAGTATACTTTCCAACATTCTGGGTAGACTCGGGGCACTGGTGGAGTGGCCCAGCGGGACCTACAGAACACTCATGGTACACTTGTCCTGTCTATATGCCATCCATGGATACAGAAGGTGCTGTCTGTGGAAGAGACCCTGTGTCTCCCCTTCTGCTCTAAGCATAAGGCTTATCACTGACGTCAGCTGGTCTCTCATTGGCCGACAGTCAGGTTTAATCTTACTGGTGCAGAGCCCAAGGGCGAGGAAGAAGCTTTACAAGTCCCTACACAGGAGGAGGAGTCCAGAAAATGCGGGAAGGAAAGAGGTTATAAAAGGGAGAGACAGAGAACAGTTAGTCAGACTCAGCCAGGAGTGAGTAAGGAGAGGTTGCAGTTCCGTTGTCGGAGAGGAGGAGTCATTTTCATCACATTTGTGTCCAAGGAGGCGGCAGCATCAACGGTGTAGAAATTGTAGAAAAAGGTTTTTTTGCTCCATAAAATGGCGACGTTTTGACTTAATCTAAGTCTTTTTCAAGCCTTTTTCAAGAGGCTTGAAAAAGACTTAGATTAAGTCGGAACGTTGCCATTTTATGGAGCAATAAAACCTTTTTCTACAATTTCTGCACCGTTGATGCTGCCGCCTCCTTGGACACCATTGCATTTATTTGGGTTGGGTTCATAACCCCACAGGTGGCTTGGCATACACAGATTGGAACCTCTGTACTTAAGTGCATGTGTTAGGTGTGCTGCGGGACTTTCCTATTTCTATTTTCATCACATTTGTCACATTTGTCAGCGAGGTGAAAAAAACGGCTCCCTCGGCATCCTGCAGCAGAGAAAAGAAGAGCCTTTCTGCGCTCCATCCTCATCAAACAGTCAGTTATAGCTACTCGGTGAAATCAAAGCCAGGATTGGCCTACAGCCACGCGTCCCTCCGCTTTATAATGTTCTTCAGTCAAAGCGACTCAATTATTCATCTAAATCCACTAGTGGGGAAATTGTCTAATTACACAATATCCAGGGAAGGAAGTGACAGAGCGTTGAAGTTAGAGTATCGTCAACTCAATACTGTTGTACTCAAACTGCCTGCTTGCTGCTGCACCTTAGTGCCTTCATTTCAAACACGTTTAACAGAGCTGTGAACTCAATTTGTTCCTGCAAATTCCAAAGTTAGTAAATCTGCACTCAGAGATGACTGAACTACCACTGGACTCGTCTCCGCTATTTCTGTGACATATCATCCTGAGTGTCCAGTTAGAGAGTTGGCGTCACGTGACAAGGACTATGCCTCCGGCCATACAGACAGTAAGTTCATTGGGGTGTTACACTGGTGACTACTTTTTGGTTTACGTTTGTATGTCAAACAGTGTTTGTCTTGAGTCTCCGGGGGGATTTGACTTCTTTGCAGTCTCTACCGGCCAGTTCAGCCCTTTTGTCTGCATGTTTTATTATAATCAGGACTACCAATTAAGTTTCATCTTGTAGTCTGCTCAGTGAAGGGCTAGTGTCTGAAAAACAGACTAACTGCCTGTTACTTCTATTGTTTTAATATTTAGCATAACAGAGACAAGGCAGCGTTACCAGAGGACAATATACACTGTATGTAGCATCACGCTGAATGTTTATAAAGCTTGGAAAAGGTCTATCTGAGGCCGAAGTGCATGGCTTTTCCTGTGACTGAATCTGTACTGAATGCATTGAAATTTTGCAACAGTTCCAGGTGCGGAAAAAAATTTCTCTTAACTGCTGTGACAGCCAGCAGGGGGATCCGCAGAGGAATCCTCCCAAACCAGTAAGTGATGCTTTTATTTGCATACAAGGCATAACTATGTGACAGCTGGACCGAGATGCCTTCCACATTATGAGCTATTTCTATTGTTTCCTTTCTTCTTACTTTCTATACTAGGTGACATTGTTACTAGTTTATCCCTGGAGTTCTGTACATCTTTATTGTGATTACCATTATATACAAGCATGTCCGACTGGGTTTCTGGTTTAACCAGTTATCATGTACTAGATAACTAATGTATCTATTTGTGCTTCCTATGTGCTACAGGATCCTTGTTTTCAGTGTACCGACCCTCGGCAGCTACAACCTTTATTATATGACTTGTCACTAGGTCATTATATACAGTGGACCTTTTTGACCTTCCTTTATGCATTACTAGCTGATATACCCGGCTTCGCCCGAGTTAATTTGGTACTGGTGTTTATCTGGTGTTCACACGGAAAATCTTATGAAGTCATGGTTACTTTAGAGATACTGAGGAAAAACATATGTTCACCATTTTGCATAGTTCTCTGCGTTACCCAGGAAACACCACGTGGAGGTAACCATGCGACGTTTCCTTTATATAAAATGACATCAGGAAGTGAGAGAATTGGATTACGTACATAAAATTTGGACACTAATTCTTTTGCGCATAGAATTGAATAATCGAGTTGGGACCTATGAACTTTTCCTATTTATGACATAATCAATGCTCGTGCCAAATTTCCCGTTTCTATGACACCGGAAAGTGAGAAAATTACATTGCGCACGTAAAATTTTGACGCCAATTCTTTTGCGCATAGAATTCAATAATCGAGTTGGGACCCATTAGCTTTTCCTATTTATGACAATCAATGCTCGTGCCAAATTTCATGTTTCTATGACACCGAAAAGTGAGAAAATTACATGCCGTCCGTAAAATTTGGACGCTAATTCTTTTGCGCGTAGAATTGAATAATCGAGTTGGGACCCATTAGCTTTTCCTATTTATGTCATAATCAATGCCCGTGCCAAATTTCATGTTTCTATGACATTGTTAAGTGAGAGATTTAGATTATGTATGTAAAATTTGGACGCTAATTCTTTGGCGCATAGAATTAAATAATGGAGTTGGGACCCATTAGCTTTTCCTATTTATGACATAATTAATGCTCGTGCCAAATTTCCCGTTTCTATGACACCAAAAAGTGAGAAAATTACATTCCGCACGTAAAATTTCGACGCCAATTCTTTTGCGCTAGAATTTAATAATCGAGTTGGGACCCATTAACTTTTCCTATTTATGACATAATCAATGCTCCTGCCAAATTTCGAGTTTCTATGACATTTTGAAGTGAGAGATTTAGATTATGTACGTTATATTTTGACGCCAATTCTTTTGCGCTAGAATTGAATAATCGAGTTGGGACCCAATTACATTTCCTATTTTGGAGATAATCTATGCTCGTGCCAAATTTCAGGTTTCTACGACATCGGGAAGTTGGAGAACTTTTGGCGAGTCAGTCAGTCAGTGAGGGCTTTCGTTTTTATATATATATATATATATAGATAGTATCAATGTCATTTTTATAAATAGTAGGGCATCTTCCTGACTCACTCACTGACTGACTCGCCAAAAGTTCTCCAACTTCCCGATGTCGTAGAAACATGAAATTTGGCACAAGCATAGATTATCTCCAAAATAGGAAAAGTAGTTGGGTCCCAACTCTATTATTCAATTCTAGCGCAAAAGAATTGGCGTCAAAATTTTACGTACATAATCTAAATCTGTCACTTCCCAATGTCATAGAAACTTAAAACTTGGCACGGGCATTGAATATGTCATAAATAGGAAAAGTTAATGGGTCCCAACTCGATTATTCAATAAGATGCGCAAAAGAATTAGCGTCCAAATTTTACGTATGGAATCTAATTTTCTCACTTTCCGGTGTCATAGAAACGTGAAATTTGGCACGAGCATTGATTATGTCAAAAATAGGAAAACCTAATGGATCTCAACCTGATTATTCAATTCTATGCGCAAAAGAATTGGTGTCAAAATTTTACGTGCAGAATGTTATTTTTTCACTTCCCAGTGTCATAGAAACGGGAAATTTGGCACGAGCATTGATTATGTCCTAAATAGGAATAGCTAATGGGTCCCAACTCCATTATTCAATTCTATGCGCAAAAGATTTAGCGTCCAAATTTTACGTACATAATCTAAATCTCTCACTTCCCAATGTCATAGAAACGTGAAATTTGGCACGCGCATTGATTGTGTCATAAATATGAAAAGCTAATGGGTCCCAACTCGATTATTCAATTCTATGCGCAAAAGAATTAGCATCCAAATGTTACGTACGGAATCTAATTTTCTCACTTTCCGGTGTCATAGAAACTAGAAATTTGGCACGAGCATTGATTATGTCAAAAATAGGAAAAGCTAATGGGTCCCAACTCCATTATTCAATTCTATGCGCAAAAGAATTAGCATCCAAATTTTACGTACGGAATCTAATTTTCTCACTTTCCGGTGTCATAGAAACTAGAAATTTGGCACGAGCATTGATTATGTCATAAATAGGAAAAGCTAATGGGTCCCAACTCCATTATTCAATTCTATGTGCAATAGAATTAGCGCCCAAATTTTACGTACATAATCTAAATCTCTCACTTCCCAATGTCATAGAAACATGAAATTTGGCACAAGCATTGATTGTGTCATAAATATGAAAAGTTAATAGGTCCCAACTCAATTATTCAATTCTATGCGCAAAAGAATTAGTGTCCAAATTTTATGTACGTAATCTAATTCTCTCACTTCCTGATGTCATTTTATATAAAGAAACGTCACATGGTTACCTCCACGTGGGGTTTCCTGGGTAACGCAGAGAACTATGCAAAATGGAGAACATATGTTTTTCCGGTATCTCTAAAGTAACCACGACTTCATAAGATTTTCCGTGTGAACACCAGATAAACACCAGTACCAAATTAACTCGGGCGAAGCCGGGTATATCAGCTAGTCATTATATATATTTCCCTTTCTCTTCCCTTTAACCTATAGATTTTTTTTATATTTTGCTATAAATGCATTTGATAGATTTGTGCTTGATAAAGTAGCAGGATCAGCTGTGAAACGCGTTGCACTCCACTGGTTCAGCATCGGCCCTGTTTGTGTCTACATTCGTTTGTCTGCTAATTGACAAGCTGTGATTGAGAACCTCCAGGACCTCTTCTGGCTCTTTGAGGACAAACCTGGATTTAGAAGAGTCCTGTTTTTTCACACAGGGCTCATCTACGAAGCAAGTTCACCTATCATTAGCATTAATAGTCCCATAGTCTCGACGAGGTCATCTTTACCTGCGGGCTCCCCAGACGCTCTCCCTATGGATTAGGGATACATCTATAAGGCCTTCCAGGACTAACGGTGTGGATGCCTGTCATCTGACGGATGTTCCACACCAGGTAAGTCCCTCTTTTTACATTTTTGTATATCTATATACCACCTTACAGCACCTTCCTCTTTAGAACCTTCTTGATTGGAGCGCTAATCCAGTGATCTAAATATAAGGGTCAGATACAGACGCGGTGAGGTTGTCTGAGATCCAACAACTGCAGTCAGTCATGGAGGCGGAAGAACGATGGAGTCACTGGCTATAATACCAGGGGAGTCAGGTATTATCCGCACTGCAGTTGTAGTAAGACTTCTGTCGGCCACCGGCTCTCCAGTCGCCGCCCTACAGGTTTGTTGTGTCAGTTCATATGTGACTGCAGTGCAAAGACAAATGGCCGCCCCACTTGTGATTTGCACAAAAGAAGAGCAGTGAATGGCGATATGTTTTTTGTTATCTGATGGGGTCTGGTAGTGATATTTATCGCAGGCTTTGTACGCAGTATGGGGAATGTACTTTGTTATAAAGAAGTGTGTGACTGGCTGGAGAAGTCCAAGGAAGGTCGTACAAGTGTCGGTCATGGAGGAGGAGGCGGACGCCCGACTGCAACAACCTATTATAAGTGAGGATCGAGGCCTGAACCATCTTCATGCAGTATTTGTAACCTGAAGCTAAGAGGATGTGCCTTTCCCTTTGAGCCCCGCAGCAGGCTAGGGCCACAATGGGGGTATTACTGAGACCCGACCAACCAGGGCACTATATACTTCTGTACGTTCCCTTAGTGTTATCTGCATTGTAGAGAAAAAGTCCTCCAAAATGACAGCTTTAAGTAAACAGGACACGTGAGTTGCTCCCCTGCTTTGTGTTCTGTCACCTCTGCTTTCACCATTGAGACATTCATAGCCGCCCACGGAAGAGAGTGAGTGCATCGGATCATTATTACCTCCAATCGGGGTTTCCATGGTGATAGTTTTATACTCGCTGCCTCCCACGGACGTGAATCCTCGGAGACACAATGTGTAGTTGGTCCCATGCTGCAGACTGATGTTGTATTGGGTCACATTGGGGGGGAACTGTTTAGTTACGTCCAGTGAGAAGGAAGAGTTGTAATCTCTCCGGGCCGTGATGTTCAGCTGCAAGAAGAAAAAGACAGAAAAGTTTGGTGTTTTTTGTCTTATGAGACGTCTTGTACATTTCTTTGATCATGGGGTCATCCATAGAGGAGGCGTTATCATAGTACAGGAGCCCATAGTGGGGGTCATCCATAGAGGAGGCGTTGTCATAATACAGGAGCCCATAGTGGGGGTCATCCATAGAGGAGGCGTTGTCATAATACAGGAGCCCATAGTGGAGGTCATGCATGGAGAAGGTATTGTCATAGTACAGGAGACCATAGTAGGGGTCATCCATAGAGGAGGCGTTGTCATAGTACTGGAGACCATAGTAGGGGTCATGCATGGAGAAGGTGGGGTCATAGTACAGGAGCCCATAGTGGGGGTCATCCATAGAGGAGGCGTTGCCATAGTACAGATGACCATAGTAATAATAATCTTTATTTCTATAGCGCCAACATATTCTGTAACGCTTACAAGACGGGGAACAGAAACAAAACCACAGTTATATGTAGTAATCAGTTGCTGGAAACCATAGGGGTGCGGGGGTCCAAGAGCTTACATACTACAGATAATGGGTGGATACAGAAGGTAAAGGGGCTGGCAGTGTGCGCGGTATGGTGGGGTGGAAAGTGAGGGATGCTATACACATAGACAATGGTTAGGCCGTATAGTGGGTGAATCAGTGTGATTGCAGGGGCAGTTGATGGTGGCTGGCAGGGTTTGCAGTCAGTTGGTCAGGGAGCACGTTATCAGGAGGGTACAGAGGGGTTTGGTTTAGAGGATATGGTATGCTTTCTTAAAGAGGAGCGTTTTTAGAGCACGCCTGAAGTTGAGCAAGTCAGGAATTGGCTGGATAGTTTGGGGTAGTGCGTTCCAGAGGACTGGTGCTGCTCTGGAGAAGTCTTAGAGGCAGGAATAACAATTTTGGGTTAAAGCGGTGCTTAATCTAATTTCGTGGGCGGAGTGGAGAGCCCGAGCTGGGTAGTGCATTGAGATGAGGCATACAATGTAGGGTGGCATGGTGCTGTGGATGAGAAATACAATGTAGGGCAGTGCTGCGGATGAGGGATACAATATAGGGCGGTGCTGTGGATGAGGGATACAATGTAGAGCAGCATGGTGCTGGCGATGAGGGATACAATGTAGGGCGGTGCTGTGGATGAGGGATACAATGTAGAGCAGCATGGTGCTGGCGATGAGGGATACAATGTAGGGTGGCGTGGTGCTGTGGATGAGAAATACAATGTAGGGCAGTGCTGCGGATGAGGGATACAATATAGGGCGGTGCTGTGGATGAGGGATACAATGTAGAGCAGCACGGTGCTGCGGATAAGGGATACAATGCAGGGCGGCGCTACGGATGAGGGATACAATGCAGGGCAGCGCTGCGGATGAGGGATACAGGGTAGGGCGGCGCTGCGGATGGGGGATACAGGGTAGGGCGGCGCGGTGCTGTGGATGAGGGATACAATTTAGGGCGGTGCGGTGCTGTGGATGAGAGATACAATGTAGGGCAGTGCTGCGGATGAGGGATACAATATAGGGCGGTGCTGTGGATGAGGGATACAATGTAGAGCAGCATGGTGCTGGCGATGAGGGATACAATGTAGGGTGGCGTGGTGCTGTGGATGAGAAATACAATGTAGGGCAGTGCTGCGGATGAGGGATACAATATAGGGCGGTGCTGTGGATGAGGGATACAATGTAGAGCAGCACGGTGCTGCGGATAAGGGATACAATGCAGGGCGGCGCTAAGGATGAGGGATACAATGCAGGGCAGCGCTGCGGATGAGGGATACAGGGTAGGGCGGCGCTGCGGATGGGGGATACAGGGTAGGGCGGCGCGGTGCTGTGGATGAGGGATACAATTTAGGGCGGTGCGGTGCTGTGGATGAGAGATACAATGTAGTGCGGTGCAGTGCTTTGGATGAGGGATACAATGTAAGGTGGCATGGTGCTGCAGATGAGGGATACAATGTAGGGCGGAGCAGTGCTGTGGATGAGGAATACAATGTAGGGTGGCGCCGTGCTGTGGATGAGGAATACAATGTAGGGCGGAGCAGTGCTGTGGATGAGGAATACAATGTAGGGTGGCGCCGTGCTGTAGATGAGGAATACAATGTAGGGCAGAGCAGTGCTGCAGATGAGGGATACAATGTAGGGCGGTGCGGTGCTGTGGATGAGGGATACAATGTAGGGCAGAGCAGTGCTGCAGATGAGGGATACAATGTAGGGCGGCGTGGTGCTGTGGATGAGGGATACAATGTAGGGTGGCGCAGTGCTGTGGATGAGGAATACAATGTAGGGCGACGTGGTGCTGTGGATGAGGGATACCATGTAGGGCGGTGCGGCGTGGTGCTGCGGATGAGGGATACAATGTAGGGCGGCGTTGCACTGTGGATGAGGGATACAATGTAGGGCGGCACGGTGCTGCGGAAGAGGGATACAATATAGGGCGGCGCAGTGCTGTAAATATTGGATACAATGTATGGTGGTGCAGTGCTGTGGATGAGGGATACAATGTAGGGCAGTGCTGTGGATGAGGGATACAATATAGGGCGGTGCTGTGGATGAGGGATACACTGTATGGCAGCACGGTGCTGTGGATGAGGGATACAATGTAGGGCAGCACGGCTCTGTGGATGAGGAATACAATGTAGGACGGCGCAGTGCTGTGGATGGGAAATACAATGCAATGTGGTGTGGTGCTGTGGATGAGGGATAAAATGTAGGGCGGTGCTGTGGATGAGGGATACAATGTAGGGCGGAGCGGTGCTGTGGATGAGGGATACAATGTAGTGCTGTGCTGTGGATGAGGGATACAATGTAGGGCGGTGCTGTGGATGAGGGAAACAATGTAGGGCGGTGCTGTGGATGACGGATACAATGTAGGGCGGTGCTGTGGATGAGGGATACAATGTAGGGCGGTGCTGTGGATGAGGGATACAATGTAGGGCGGTGCTGTGGATGAGGGATACAATGTAGGGGGGTGCTGTGGATGAGGGATACAATGTAGGGCGGTGCTGTGGATGAGGGATACAATGTAGGGCGGTGCTGTGGATGAGGGATACAATGTAGGGCGGTGCTGTGGATGAGGGATACAATGTAGGGCGGTGCTGTGGATGAGGGATACAATGTAGGGCGGTGCTGTGGATGAGGGATACAATGTGGGGCGGTGCTGTGGATGAGGGATACAATGTGGGGCGGTGCTGTGGATGAGGGATACAATGTGGGGCGGTGCTGTGGATGAGGGATACAATGTGGGGCGGTGCTGTGGATGAGGGATACAATGTAGGGCGGAGCGGTGCTGTGGATGAGGGATACAATGTAGGGCGGCATGGTGCTGTGGATGAGGGATACAATGTAGTGCTGTGCTGTGGATGAGGGATACAATGTAGGGCGGTGCTGTGGATGAGGGATACAATGTAGGGCGGTGCTGTGGATGAGGGATACAATGTAGGGCGGTGCTGTGGATGAGGGATACAATGTAGGGGGGTGCTGTGGATGAGGGATACAATGTAGGGGGTGCTGAGGATGAGGGATACAATGTAGGGCGGCGCTGCGGATGAGGGATACAATGTAGGGCGGCGCTGCGGATGAGGGATACAATGTAGGGCGGCGCTGCGGATGAGGGATACAATGTAGGGCGGCGCTGCGGATGAGGGATACAATGTAGGGCGGCGCTGCGGATGAGGGATACAATGTAGGGCGGCGCTGCGGATGAGGGATACAATGTAGGGCGGAGCGGTGCTGTGGATGAGGTATACAATGTAGGGCGGCATGGTGCTGTGGATGAGGGATACAATGTAGTGCTGTGCTGTGGATGAGGGATACAATGTAGGGCGGTGCTGTGGATGAGGGATACAATGTAGGGCGGTGCTGTGGATGAGGGATACAATGTAGGGCGGTGCTGTGGATGAGGGATACAATGTAGGGCGGTGCTGTGGATGAGGGATACAATGTAGGGCGGTACTGTGGATGAGGGATACAATGTAGGGGGGTGCTGTGGATGAGGGATACAATGTAGGGCGGTGCTGTGGATGAGGGATACAATGTAGGGTGGTGCTGTGGATGAGGGATACAATGTAGGGTGGTGCTGTGGATGAGGGATACAATGTGGGGCGGTGCTGTGGATGAGGGATACAATGTGGGGCGGTGCTGTGGATGAGGGATACAATGTGGGGCGGTGCTGTGGATGAGGGATACAATGTAGGGCGGGGCGGTGCTGTTCATGAGGGATGCAATGTAGGGAGGGGCAGTGCTGTTGATGAGGGATGCAAAGTAGGGCGGGGCGGCGCTGCGGATGAGGGATACAATGTAGGGCGGCGCTGCGGATGAGGGATACAATGTAGGGCGGCGCTGCGGATGAGGGATACAATGTAGGGCGGCGCTGCGGATGAGGGATACAATGTAGGGCGGCGCTGCGGATGAGGGATACAATGTAGTGCGGCGCTGCGGATGAGGGATACAATGTAGGGCGGCGCTGCGGATGAGGGATACAATGTAGGGCGGCGCTGCGGATGAGGGATACAATGTAGGGCGGCGCTGCGGATGAGGGATACAATGTAGGGCGGTGCTGCGGATGAGGGATACAATGTAGGGCGGCGCTGCGGATGAGGGATACAATGTAGGGCGGCGCTGCGGATGAGGGATACAATGTAGGGCGGCGCTGCGGATGAGGGATACAATGTAGGGCGGCGCTGCGGATGAGGGATACAATGTAGGGCGGCGCTGCGGATGAGGGATACAATGTAGGGCGGCGCTGCGGATGAGGGATACAATGTAGGGCGGCGCTGCGGATGAGGGATACAATGTAGGGCGGCGCTGCGGATGAGGGATACAATGTAGGGCGGCGCTGCGGATGAGGGATACAATGTAGGGCGGTGCTGTGGATGAGGGATACTATGTAGGGCGGCGCTGCGGATGAGGGATACAATGTAGGGCGGCGCTGCGGATGAGGGATACAATGTAGGGTGGCGCTGCGGATGAGGGATACTATGTAGGGCGGCGCTGCGGATGAGGGATACTATGTAGGGCGGCGCTGTGGATGAGGGATACTATGTAGGGCGGCGCTGCACTCTGGAGTTCTTTATGAATGAGGGTGGTGAGTGTGAATTGTCTTCTGTATTTGATGGGCAGCCAGTGCAGTGACTGGCACAGGGCAGAGGCGTCCTAGTAGCGACTGGACAGGAAGATGAGCCTGGATACTGCATTCAGGATGGATTGGAGAGGGTAGAGTCTGGTGCGGGGGACCGATCAGGAGCAGGTTGTACAAATCCAGCTGAGAGTGGATGAGGGCAACCATAAGCGTTTTTAGCGCATCCACGTTGAGAAAAGAGTGGATTCTTGCGATGTTCTTGAGGTGCAGCTGACATGTTCGGGCCAGAGATTGAATGTAGGGGGTAAAGGAGAGATCCGAGTCGGATATAACCTCAAGGCAGCGGGCGTGCTGGGAGTTATGGTGCCACACACTGAGATGGAGATGTCAGGATGAGGGCGGTTAGTGGAGGGCGGAAACACCAGAAGGTCATCACCCCCGGAGAAATCAATGAAGGGCTTCAGTAGTTGCATCAGGCGAACTCGAGATAAAGCACATCACATACCAGGACTGGTGACAGATTTGGTGTCTGTGATCTTGTGAAGTTGTGTTACAAATAAAACTAAGTTTCTGTATTAATCAGAGCAGCTACATCCCGGTTATGGACTCCTTACCTCCAGGCCAGTAATGATCCCCCGGTTATTAGAGAGCCTCCAGGCTATTGTACCGTCCTCCATTGTGGGGATCTGCACAATTTCTGGAGCCGTTGGGACTGCAGATGAAAAGGAGGAAATCAAATAAGCTGAACGTAGAAAACACTAAGATGACAATATACAGATCCGGTAGCCCGACACACAGAACAAGAAACTCCGACCAATATTGCACTTGTAAAGTGATTTTCTTTCAAATTGCAATGCACTTGTACTGAATATCACAATTTCACATCACTGATCATGAGTTTTCGCATGTTATTAATAGGTAAATTAACAATCACATCACACTTGCATGTCAGTCAGTGTGATGGAATTTATTTCTCACCTGTTGGAGACAATGGCAGAAAAAAAAGAAATCTGTAAATAGACCCCAATATTTACAATGAGCCTATGTCCATTAGCATTGTGCATCATAATGATGGAAACTCACTCAAGTGAGTACACCCGCAGTGAGCAGATCCAGAATGTTTGAAAGAGAGCAGACAAGGTGTAGTAACAAGCATGCATTGTGCTAATAGCTGGTTAGAGGACAGAAGAGAGCAGACCAGGTGTAGTAACAAGTGTGCATTGTACAGATAGCTGGTTAGGGGACAGAAGAGAGCAGACCAGGTGTAGTAACAAGTGTGCATTGTACAGATAGCTGGTGAGAGGACAGAAGAGAGCAGACCAGATGTAGTAACAAGTGTGCATTGTACAGATGGCTGGTTAGAGGATGGAAGAGAGCAGACCAGGTGTAGTAATAAGCATGCATTGTACAGATAGCTGGTTAGGGGACAGAAGAGAGCAGACCAGGTGTAGTAACAAGTGTGCATTGTACAGATAGCTGGTGAGAGGACAGAAGAGAGCAGACCAGGTGTAGTAATAAGCATGCATTGTACAGATAGCTGGTTAGGGGCTGAAGAGAGCAGACCAGGTGTAGTAACAAGCGTGCATTGTGCAGATAGCAGGTTAGGGTACAGAAGAGAGCAGACCAGGTGTAGTAACAAGCATGCATTGTACAGATAGCTGGTTAGGGTACAGAAGGGAGCAGACTAGGTGTAGTAACAAGCGTGCATTGTGCAGATAGCAGGTTAGGGTACAGAATAGAGCAGACCAGATGTAGTAACAAGTGTGCATTGTACAGATAGCTGGTTAGGGAACAGAAGAGAGCAGACTAGGTGTAGTAACAAGTGTGCATTGTGCAGATAGCTGGTTAGAGGACAGAAGAGAGCAGACCAGGTGTAGTAGCAAGCATGCATTGTGCAGATAGCTGGTTAGGGTACAGCAGAGAGCAGACCAGGTGTAGTAACAAGCGTGCATTGTGCAGATAGCTGGTTAGGGGACAGAAGAGAGCAGACCAGGTGGAGTAACAAGCATGCATTGTACAGATAGCTGGTTAGGGGCAGAAGAGAGCAGAGCAGGTGTAGTAACAAGTGTGCATTGTACAGATAGCTGGTTAGAGGACAGAAGAGAGCAGACCAGGTGTAGTAACAAGTGTGCATTGTACAGATAGCTGGTTAGGGGACAAAAGAGAGCAGACCAGGTGTAGTAACAAGCATGCATTGTACAGATGGCTGGTTATGGGACAGAAGAGAGCAGACCAGGTGTAGTAACAGGGATGCATTGTACATATAGCTAGTTAGACGACAGAAGAGAGCAGACCTGGTGTAGTAACAATCATGCATTGTGCAGATAGCTGGTTAGGGGACAGAAGAGAGCAGACAAGGTGTAGTAACAAGCGTGCATTGTAGGGGACAGAAGAGAGCAGACAAGGTGTAGTAACAAGTGTGCATTGTGCGGAGAGCTGGTTAGAGGACAGAAGAGAGCAGACCAGGTGAAGTAACAAGTGTGCATTGTACAGATAGCTGGTTAGGGGACAGAAGAGAGCAGACCAGGTGTAGTAACAAGTGTGCATTGTGCAGATAGCTGGTTAGGGGACAGAAGAGAGCAGACCAGGTGTAGTAACAAGTGTGCATTGTGCGGAGAGCTGGTTAGAGGACAGAAGAGAGCAGACCAGGTGTAGTAACAAGTGTGCATTGTACAGATAGCTGGTTAGGGGACAGAAGAGAGCAGACCAGGTGTAGTAACAAGCGTGCATTGTGCAGATAGCTGGTTAGGGGACAGAAGAGAGCAGACAAGGTGTAGTAACAAGCATGCATTGTGCAGATAGCTGGTTAGGGGACAGAAGAGAGCAGACCAGGTGTAGTAACAAGTGTGCATTGTACAGATAGCTGGTTAGGGGACAGAAGAGAGCAGACCAGGTGTAGTAACAAGCATGCATTGTGCAGATAGCTGGTTAGGGGACAGAAGAGAGCAGACCATGTGTAGTAACAAGCATGCATTGTACAGATAGCAGGTTAGAGGGCAGAAGAGAGCAGACCAGGTGTAGTAACAAGCATGCATTGTACAGATAGCTGGTTAGAGGACAGAAGAGAGCAGACCAGGTGTAGTAACAAGCGTGCATTGTGCAGATAGCTGGTTAGGGGACAGAAGAGAGCAGACAAGGTGTAGTAACAAGCATGCATTGTGCAGATAGCTGGTTAGGGGACAGAAGAGAGCAGACCATGTGTAGTAACAAGCATGCATTGTACAGATAGCAGGTTAGAGGGCAGAAGAGAGCAGACCAGGTGTAGTAACAAGCATGCATTGTACAGATAGCTGGTTAGACGACAGAAGAGAGCAGACCAGGTGTCGTAACAAGCGTGCATTCTACTGTTAGCTGGTTAGGGGACAGAAGAGAGCAGACCAGGTTTAGTAACAAACATGCATTGTACAGATAGCTGGTTAGGGGCAGAAGAGGGCAGACCAGGTGTAGTAAGAAGTGTGCATTGTACAGATAGCTGGTTAGAGGACAGAAGAGAGCAGACCAGGTGTAGTAACAAGTGTGCATTGTGCAGATAGCTGGTTAGGGGACAGAATAGAGCAGACCAGGTGTAATAACAAGCGTGCATTGTACAGATAGCTGGTTAGGGGACAGAAGAGAGCAGACCAGGTGTGATAACAAATGTGTATTGTACAGATAGCTGGTTGGGGACAAAAGAGAGCAGACCAGGTGTAGTAACAAGTGTGCATTGAACAGATAGCTGGTTAGAGGACAGAAGACAGCAGACCAGGTGGAGTAACAAGCATGGGTTGTACAGATGGCTGGTTATGGGACAGAAGAGAGCAGACCAGGTGTAGTAGCAAGTGTGCACTGTACAGATAGCTGGTTAGGGGACAGAAGAGAGCAGACCAGGTGTAGTAATAAGCATGCATTGTACAGATAGCTGGTTAGGGGACAGAAGAAAGCAGATCAGTTGTAGTAACAAGCATGCATTGTACAGATAGCTGGTTAGCGGACAGCAGACAGCAGACCAGGTGTAGTAACAAGCATGCATTGTACAGATAGCTGTTTAAGAGAGAGAAGAGAGCAGACCAGGTGTAGTAACAAGCATGCATTGTGCAGATAGCTGGTTAGGGGACAGAAGAGAGCAGACCATGTGTAGTAACAAGCATGCATTGTACAGATAGCAGGTTAGAGGGCAGAAGAGAGCAGACCAGGTGTAGTAACAAGCGTGCATTGTGCAGATAGCTGGTTAGGGGACAGAAGAGAGCAGACCAGGTGTAGTAACAAGCATGCATTGTGCAGATAGCTGGTTAGTGGGCAGAAGAGAGCAGACCAGGTGTAGTAACAAGCATGCATTGTGCAGATAGCTGGTTAGTGGGCAGAAGAGAGCAGACCAGGTGTAGTTACCAGCATGAAATGTGCAGATAGCTGGTTAGAGGGACAGAAGAGAGCAGAGCAGATGTAGTAATAAGCATGCATTGTACAGATAGCAGGTTAGAGGACAGAATAAAAGTACTAGATGCAAGACTTGTCACAAGCATAATGGGATTTTAGGCAATGTACCTCCAGCCACCACCTTCATCTTGGTTATTGGAGGATTGACTGTAATTGGTTTGTTAACCCTTCACCATCTGGATACTAAATGAACATGAGTTTTTCTGTTAACCCCACCCGCCTTCTTGGACTTAGTTTTCTGGGGAACATACTGCACTACACCAGGATACCGTCCCAAGAAGCAGAGGCCAGCCATGTAACCCAACTTTACACTGTAGTGTAACTGGGTGGGAGTAGGACATTCACCTCTGCGAGATTTATCCTGGGAGAAGCTAGTGTTACGGTGGCTGCAGTCTGTTACTGCCACCTGGCTGTACTGCAGTGAGTGATGGAGGATAAGATGGTGTGTGCTGGTCTCTGCTCCTGCGGATGATGTTACAGTGTAGCTCGGTGCAGGTCCCCCAGTGGAGAGGAGCTCCAGGAGTCAGGAAGGGGTTAACGGCAACACTTCCATTTACTGTGGCCTCAGGTGGCATACAGGGTTATATTCCTTACAGCCAGCTACCAACATCCGGGCTCACAGGTGGTGACTGGAGATACCGCTGCTTCTACACAAATCCCCGCACTGCTAATATAGGTTTCTCACTGGGGCCTCGGAGTTATACCGCAGCCTTGTATCTGGCGCCTTCCGCGGGTCAGGGAGGAGGTTGTATGACCATTGGTGCTGATTCCCCCAACCAGCTGTCTGCACTTGTTGCTACACCTCATGTAGTCTACTTTCTGAAGGTGCTGGAACGGAGCAAGGGGGCTTATAAATTTCTGGGGTCCTCCAGCAGCCGAGAGGCAGGACAACTTCACCAAATATGTAACTGAGGCTGTTCTATCCCTCTATATTACACTCTCTGGTCACCAACTCTAATATAGACATCGTCAGCCCATCTAACAGGATATTAAACCACCAGAACACGTAAAACACACATTTATCCCATTTTTCCCACAGGAAGATTAACCCTTAGTAGTGACAAGTCCGGGTCTCCACATTCTGAACACTCTTCTACATAAACCACTATAATCGTATTAGAGAAGTGCTGAGGACTCCCGCTGCAGCACAGCTGGTTATTCCAGGCATGCTGGGTAATGGACATTATCCGTATACTTTAGAGTGAAGTCTCACCTGATTCACCAGTGCTGATATATAATGTATGCAGAGTGACCAGTGACGGACCAGAGCGACCAATGATGCGGATTGTGTATTGTGTAAACGGCTCCAGATCGGGGAAGGTCACAGATTTTCCATTTCGGCAGGCTATATAGACACCCTTGGAAATACAGGAGGATATATATGATGCCCCGGGGGTCTCGCACTGATCGGGGGTGCAGACAATATTCAGGCTGATGCTGGAATCCGTCACCTTCTTCTCCGTCACTTTCACTTCTAACATGAAAGAGGGAAATATTATTAATGATGAATAAAACTTTCCACATTCCCTGAACCCAAAGCAGAAAAGGTGAATAATAACCCCCGTCACGTGTCTGACGTGCGCTCAGAACTCCCAATACATCAGGGATCTACTGCCTGCAGAGATGGCTCACGATTCTTCAGAAAGTACAAAACCATTATCTTGGGCATAGAAATCATGTAGCAGTCAGCTGGTGATGTGACGTGGAGGCTTCCATGTGGGTTATGTAACTTTATTTTGCATTTTTCTTTTTTTTAGTGACGGGGAAAAAACTGTTTTCTTTCATTTTTTATTGAAAATGTGCCAAAAATGCAATAACAGCAAAATAAAAACACATCAAACCTGTACGTGTGACTGTAGAAGTAAATGCAAAACCTCTGTTAGTCCCGGCCACATCACCAGGAAAGGTGTTCGTGTAACAACCCTGCACCGCTGAGCAGTGAGAAAGAATATGGCATCCATGGAGCGTCTCCACCTTCATCAGACCTCGTCTGCAGACTGAGGAGATGAAAGGTTGTATTGGAGAGACAATGGCAGAGTTCTTTGTAGAAATAGGAAAGCGGCTCTGAGTGTTGATGGTTGGGACTCACCTGAGGACACCTAGACCCTGTACGGGCCTCCAGGTGCCTCACCTGTGGTCTTGGAAGGAAATCCTGAGTGGCTGTTTCCTACTTTGGTGGCATCCACTGTTAAAGGAGATGTCCCGCGCCGAAACGGGTTTTTTTTTTTTTTAACCCCCCCCCCGTTCGGCGCGAGACAACCCCGATGCAGGGGTTAAAAAAACCACCCGCACAGCGCTTACCTGAATCCCGGCGGTCCGGCGTCTTCATACTCACCTGCTGAAGATGGCCGCCGGGATCTTCTACCTTCGTGGACCGCAGCTCTTCTGTGCGGTCCACTGCCGATTCCAGCCTCCTGATTGGCTGGAATCGGCACGTGACGGGGCGGAGCTACACGGAGCCGCTCTCTGGCACGAGCGGCTCCATAGAAGACTGCTGAAGACCCGGACTGCGCAAGCGCGGCTAATTTGGCCATCGGAGGCCAAAAATTAGTCGGCACCATGGAGACGAGGACGCTAGCAACGGAGCAGGTAAGTAAAAAACTTTTTATAACTTCTGTATGGCTCATAATTAATGCACAATGTACATTACAAAGTGCATTAATATGGCCATACAGAAGTGTATAGACCCACTTGCTGCCTCGGGACATCTCCTTTAAGAAGGAGAGCTGCACGGATTACGGGGGACCTCTTGGAAGAGAGTGACTCCCCGAAACATGAAACAAAGGAAAAAACATAAGTAGTAAAAATCCTGCACTCATAGGAAATCCAAGAGACAAAAACCTAGGACCAAAGTGGCATTTCAAGGCAAGAAACGGAGACGTACTTTGAAAGAGCGGGATATGGTATGCACAGAAGCCACCTCCTAATGATGGTAATTCAGATCGTCACTCCGATGGTGTAGATAAAGTGCTCCAGCAGATCTACAAATTTGGTGGATTCTTAATTTTTAGAAGTGCAGTTAAGAACAATAACGGCAACGCATTTCAGTGCAAGCTGGCAGCTTATCAAGCCAATGGTGGAGTTGGACCTGGAGTCACCAGTTTGGCACATTCTCTTCTTGGCTGCTGTCCCTGGACACTTGGACCTCTCTGTTGGATGGAGATGTCTTTCAGAACCTCCAGCTCTGATCTTGTACTTCATCCTTCTTCTATTTCCAATGTGATTGTCCTCTGTAGGGTACACATCCTCCTTGTTTGTGTCTTTGTAGACTGATCTGCTCACCAGATTCTGACTCCCACCTGCCGTCATCTGGTTCCATGTCCTGTGTGCCCCATGATGTGTATGGCGTCTGGATGCCTCTTGATCCTATGAGTCAGGAAGCTCTTGACTGGTGGTGACTGAATTAAAAACTTCTGTTTTTTCAGATTCTTTTTTTCCTCAGCTTGTGATTTTGATGGACCTATAAGTGTGTCCGAGGCGGGTGAGCCTGCCGATTCTTCTGACACCGGTGGTCATCCAGTTGCATTCCATAGTGATGGTCCCTGTGCTCAGACTATTGTTGATGGTCTACATATTGAGTCTGAGGGTCCTGGAGGATCTCCACTGATGCCATGGTACACACCCCTTCCCAGCAAAATGCAGACAATTGTGCTGTTTGCTCCTGTCTTGTATGTCTTTGTGTTAGTATAAAGGTAAATATGGCCGCTAGAAGAGATGTCCGAGTTGATATGCCCTTAGCATCGATAAATTTGTAAATGGGTAGAAATCCACATGATAACGAGGAGGTTTTGAGCTCACAGATTTTGGCCAAAATATAAACTAATACCTTACATTTATTGCTATTTATCATAATTATTGCAGTAAGTAAAATCACATCAGGGTCAGGGGTCGTACGCCTTTATACTGACAGCGGACACACCGGAGTCAGGGGTCGTACACCTCTATACATACAGCAGACACACCGGGGTCAGGGGTCGTACACCTCTATACATACAGGGGGTCACACCGGGGTAGGGGTCGTACTCCTCTATACTGACAGCGGAAACGCCGGGGTCAGAGGTCATACTTTTCTATACATAAAGCGGACATACCGGCGTCAGAGGTCGTACTCATCTATACATACAGCGGTCACACCGGGGTCAGTAGTCGTACTCCTCTATACATACAGCGGACACACCGGGGTCAGTAGTCGTACTCCTCTATACATACAGCGGACACACCGGGGTAGGGGGCGCACTCCTCTATACATACAGCGGACACACCAAGGTCAGGGGTGATACTCATCTATACATACAGCGGTCACACCGGCGTCAGAGGTCGTACTCATCTATACATACAACGGTCACACCGGCGTCAGGGGTCGTACTCATCTATACATGCATCGGACACGCCGGGGTCAGAGGTCGTACTTCTCTATACATACAGCAGACACACCCGGGTCAGAAGTCGCACTCCTCTATACATATAAAGGTCACACCAGGGTCAGGGGTCGTACTCTATACTCACAGCGGTTACACCAGGGTCAGGGGTCATACTCCTCTATACATACAGTGGTTAAACCGTTGTCAGGGGATGTACTCCTCTATACATACAGTGGACACACCGGGGTCAGGGGTCGTACTGCTCTATATATAGAGAGGTCACACCGGGGTCAGGGGTCGTACTCCTCTATACATACAGGGGGTCACACCGGGGCAGGAGGCGTACTCATTTATACATAGAGGTCACACCGGGGTCAGGAGTCGTGCTGCTCTATACATAGAGAGGTCACACCGGGGTCAGGGGTCGTACTCATTTATACCTAGAGGTCACACCGGGGTCAGGGGTCGTACTCCTCTATACAAAGAGGGGGTCACACCGGGGTCAGTGGTCATACTCCTCTATGCATATAGCGGACACACCAAGGTCAGGGGTCATACTCTATACATACAGCGGTCACACCGGGGTCAGGGATCGTACTCATCTATACATACATCGGACACACCGGGATCAGGGGTCATACTTATCTATACATGCAGCGGACACACCGGGATCAGGGGTCATACTTATCTATACATACAGCGGACACACCGGTGTCAGAGGTCATACTCATCTATACATATAGTGGTCACACCGGGGTAAGGGGTCGTACTCCTCTATACACACAGCGGACACATGTGGGTCAGAAGTCGCACTCCTCTATTCATTCAAAGGTCACACCGGAGTCAGGGGTCGTACTCCTCTATACATACAGCGGTCACATCGGGGTCAGGGGTCGCACTCCTCTATACATACAGAGGTCACACCAGGGTCAGGGGTCATACTCATCTATACATACAAGGGGTCACACCGAGGTCAGGGAGCGTACTCCTCTAAACATACAGTGGACACACCGGGGTCAGAGGTCGTACTCCTCAATATATACAGCGGTCACACCAGGGTCAGGGGTCGTACTCCTCTATACATACAGCGGTCACATCGGGGTCAGGGGTCGTACTCCTCTAAACATACAGCGGTCACACCGGGGTCAGGGACCGTACTGCTCTATACATGCAACGGTCACACCGGGGTCAGGGGTCATACTCACGTATGCATACGGGGGTCAAACCAGTGTCAGGGGTTGTATTCACCTATACATACAGGGGATCACACTAGTGTCAGGGGTTGTAATCCTGTATACATACAGTGGTCACACCGGGGTCAGGGGTCATACTCCTCTATTTATACAATGGTCACACCAGCATCAGTGGTCGTATTCACCTATACATACAGGGGGTCACACCGGGGTCAGGGGTCATACTCCTCTATACATACAGAGGTCACACCAGGGTCAGGGGTCGTACTCATCTATACATAGAGCGAGTCACACTGGGGTCAGGGGACGTACTCATCTATACATACAGCAAGTCACACTGGGGTCAGGGGTCGTACTCCTTTATACATACAGCAGACACTCCGGGGTCAGGCGTCGTACACATCTATACATACAGGGGGTCACACCGGGGTCAGGGGTCGCACACCTCTATACATACAGGGGGGGGGGGTCAGACCGGGGTAGGGGGCGTACTCCTCTATACATACAGGGGGTCTCAACGGGGTAGGGGTCGTACTCCTCTATACTGACAGCGGACACGCCGGGGTCAGAGGTCATACTTTTCTATACATAAAGCGGACATACCGGCGTCAGAGTTCGTACTCATCTATACATACAGAGGTCACACCGGGGTCAGTTGTCGTACTCCTCTATACATACAGCGGTCACACCGGGGTAGGGGGCGCACTCCTCTATACATACAGCGGACACACCAAGGTCAGGGGTCATACTCCTCTATACATACAGCGGACACACCAAGATCAGGGGTCATACTCCTCTATACATACAGAGGTCACACCGGGGTCAGTAGTCGTACTCTTCTATACATACAGCGGTCACACCGGGGTAGGGGGCACACTCCTCTATACATACAGCGGACACACCAAGGTCAGGGGTCGTACTCCTCTATACATACAGCGGTCACACCGGGGTAGGGGTCATACTCCTCTATACATACAGCGGTCACACCGACGTCAGGGGTCGTACTCCTCTATACATACAGCGGTCACACCGGGGTCAGTAGTCGTACTCTTTTATACATACAGAGGTCACACCAGGGTCAGGGGTCGTACTCCTCTATACATACAGCGGTTACACCGGGGTCAGGGGTCGTACTCCTCTATACATACAGCGGTCACACCGGGGTCAGAGGTCATACGCCTCTATACATACAGGGGGTCACACCAGGGTCAGGGGTCGTAATCCTCTATACATACAGCGTTGACACCGGGGTCAGGGGTTGTACTCCTCTATACATACAGGGGGTCACACCGGGGCAGGGGGCGTACTCATCTATACATACAGGGGGGTCACACTGGGGTAGGGGGCGTACTCCTCTATGCAAACAGCGGACAAATCGGGGTCAGAGGTCGTACTTCTCTATACATACATCGGACACACCGGGGTAAGGGGTCATACATATTTATACATACAGCGGTCACACCGGGGTAAGAGGTCAAACTCATCTATACATACAGCGGTTACACCGGGGTCAGAGGTCATACTCCTCTATACACACAGCGGACGCACGCGGGTCAGAAGTCACACTCCTCTATACATACAGAGGTCACACCAGGGTCAGGGGTTGTACTCCTCTATACATACAGGGGGTCACACCGGAGTTAGGGGCGTACTCCTCTATACATAAAACGGATACACCGGGGTCAGAGGTCGTACTTCTCTATACATTCAGCGGACACACCAGGGTCAGAAGACGCCTTCCTCTATATATACACAGCGGTCACACCGGGGTCAGAGGTCGTACTCCTCTATACATACAGTGGACACACCGCGGTCAGAGGTCGTACTCCTCTATATATACAGCGGTCACACCGGGGTCAGGGGTCGTACTCCTCTATACATACAGCGGTCACACCTGGGTCAGGGGTCGTACTCCTCTATACATACAGCGGTCACACCGGGGTCAGAGGTCGTACTCCTCTATATATACAGCGGTCACACCGGGGTCAGGGGTCATACTCCTCTATACATACAGCGGTCACACCTGGGTCAGGGGTCGTACTCCTCTATACATACAGCGGTCACACCGGGGTCAGGGGTCGTACTCCTCTATACATACAGCGGTCACACCGGGGTTAGGGAATGTACTGCTCTATACACGCAGCGGTCACACTGGGGTCAGGGGTCATACTCAACTATGCATACGGGGGTCACACCGGTGTCAGGGGTTGTACTCACCTATACATACAGGGGATTACACTAGTGTCAGGGGTTGTAATCCTCTATACATACAGCGGTCACACCGGGGTCAGGGGTCATACACCTCTATTTATACAATGGTCTTACTAGCATCAGTGGTCGTACTCACCTATACATACAGGGGGTCACACCGGGGTCAGGGGTCATACTCTTCTATAGATACAGAGGTCACACCATGGTCAGGGGTAGTACTTCTCTATACATACAGCGGTCACACCGGGGTCAGGGGTCGTACACCTCTATACATACAGCAGACTTACCGGGGTCAGGGGTCACACACCTCTATACATACAGCAGACACACCGGGGTCAGGGGTCGCACACCTCTATACATACAGGGGGTCACACCGGGGTAGGGGGCGTACACCTCTATACATACAGGGGTTCACACCGGGGTAGGGGTCGTACTCCTCTATACTGACAGCGGACACGCCGGGGTCAGAGGTCATACTTTTCTATACATAAAGCTGACATACCGGCGACAGAGGTCTTACTCATCTATACATACAGCGGTCACTCCGGGGTCAGGGAATGTACTGCTCTATACACGCAGCGGTCACACTGGGGTCAGGGGTCATACTCAACTATGCATACGGGGGTCACACCGGTGTCAGGGGTCGCACTCCTCTATACATACAGCGGTCACACCGGGGTCAGGGGTCGTACACCTCTATACATACAGCAGACTTACCGGGGTCAGGGGTCACACACCTCTATACATACAGCAGACACACCGGGGTCAGGGGTCGCACACCTCTATACATACAGGGGGTCACACCGGGGTAGGGGGCGTACACCTCTATACATACAGGGGTTCACACCGGGGTAGGGGTCGTACTCCTCTATACTGACAGCGGACACGCCGGGGTCAGAGGTCATACTTTTCTATACATAAAGCTGACATACCGGCGACAGAGGTCTTACTCATCTATACATACAGCAGTCACTCGGGGGTCAGGGAATGTACTGCTCTATACACGCAGCGGTCACACTGGGGTCAGGGGTCATTCTCAACTATGCATACGGGGGTCACACCGGTGTCAGGGGTCGCACTCCTCTATACATACAGCGGTCACACCGGGGTCAGGGGTCATACTCCTCTATACATACAGCGGTCACTCCGGGGTCAGGGAATGTACTGCTCTATACACGCAGCGGTCACACTGGGGTCAGGGGTCATACTCAACTATGCATACGGGGGTCACACCGGTGTCAGGGGTCGCACTCCTCTATACATACAGCGGTCACACCGGGGTCAGGGGTCATACTCCTCTATACATACAGCGGTCACTCCGGGGTCAGGGAATGTACTGCTCTATACACGCAGCGGTCACACTGGGGTCAGGGGTCATACTCAACTATGCATACGGGGGTCACACCGGTGTCAGGGGTCGCACTCCTCTATACATACAGCGGTCACACCGGGGTCAGGGGTCGTACTCCTCTATACATACAGCGGTCACTCCGGGGTCAGGGAATGTACTGCTCTATACACGCAGCGGTCACACTGGGGTCAGGGGTCATACTCAACTATGCATACGGGGGTCACACCGGTGTCAGGGGTCGCACTCCTCTATACATACAGCGGTCACACCGGGGTCAGGGGTCGTACTCCTCTATACATACAGCGGTCACTCCGGGGTCAGGGAATGTACTGCTCTATACACGCAGCGGTCACACTGGGGTCAGGGGTCATTCTCAACTATGCATACGGGGGTCACACCGGTGTCAGGGGTTGTACTCACCTATACATACAGGGGATCACACTAGTGTCAGGGGTTGTAATCCTCTATACATACAGCGGTCACACCGGGGTCAGGGGTCATACACCTCTATTTATACAATGGTCTTACTAGCATCAGTGGTCGTACTCACCTATACATACAGGGGGTCACACCGGGGTCAGGGGTCATACTCTTCTATAGATACAGAGGTCACACCAGGGTCAGGGGTAGTACTTCTCTATACATACAGCGGTCACACCGGGGTCAGGGGTCATACTCCTCTATACATACAGCGGTCACTCCGGGGTCAGGGAATGTACTGCTCTATACACGCAGCGGTCACACTGGGGTCAGGGGTCATACTCAACTATGCATACGGGGGTCACACCGGTGTCAGGGGTCGCACTCCTCTATACATACAGCGGTCACACCGGGGTCAGGGGTCGTACTCCTCTATACATACAGCAGTCACACCGGGGTCAGGGAATGTACTGCTCTATACACGCAGCGGTCACACTGGGGTCAGGGGTCATACTCACCTATGCATACAGGGGTCACACCGGTGTCAGGGGTTGTACTCACCTATACATACAGGGGATCACACTAGTGTCAGAGGTCGTACTCCTCTATACATACAGCGGTCACACGGGGGTCAGGGGTCATACTCCTCTATTTATACAATGGTCACACCGGGGTCAGGGGTCGTACTGAACTATACATACAGCAGTCACACCGGGGTCAGGGGTCTTACTCACCTATGCATACGGGGGTCACACCGGTGTCAGGGGTTGCACTCACCTATACATACAGGGGATCACACTAGTGTCAGGGGTTGTAATCCTCTATACATACAGCGGTCACACCGGGGTCAGGGGTCGTACTCCTCTATACATACAGCAGTCACACCGGGGTCAGGGAATGTACTGCTCTATACACGCAGCGGTCACACTGGGGTCAGGGGTCATACTCACCTATGCATACAGGGGTCACACCGGTGTCAGGGGTTGTACTCACCTATACATACAGGGGATCACACTAGTGTCAGAGGTCGTACTCCTCTATACATACAGCGGTCACACGGGGGTCAGGGGTCATACTCCTCTATTTATACAATGGTCACACCGGGGTCAGGGGTCGTACTGAACTATACATACAGCAGTCACACCGGGGTCAGGGGTCTTACTCACCTATGCATACGGGGGTCACACCGGTGTCAGGGGTTGCACTCACCTATACATACAGGGGATCACACTAGTGTCAGGGGTTGTAATCCTCTATACATACAGCGGTCACACCGGGGTCAGGGGTCGTACTCCTCTATACATACAGGGGGTCACACCGGGGTCAGGGGTCATACTCCTCTATTTATACAATGGTCACACTAGCAGCAGTGGTCGTACTCACCTATACATACAGGGGTTACTGGGGTCAGGGGTCATACTCCTCTATACATACAGAGGTCAGACCAGGGTCAGGGGTCGTACTCCTCTATACATACAGTGGACACACCGGGGTCAGAGGTCGTACACCTCTATATATACAGCGGTCACACTGTGGTCAGGGATTGTAATCCTCTATACATACAGCGGTCACACCAGGGTCTGGGGTCATACACCTCTATTTATACAATGGTCACACCAGCATCAGTGGTCGTACTCACCTATACATACAGGGGGTCACGCCGGGGTCAGGGGTCATACTCTTCTATACATGCAGGGGGTCACACCGGGGTCAGGGGTCATACTCTTCTATACATACAGGGGGTCACACTGGGGTCAGGGGTCGTACGCACCTCTACATACAGCAGTCACACCGGGGTCAGGGGTCGTACACCTCTATACATACAGGGGGTCACACCGGGGTAGGGGTCGTACTCCTCTATACTCACAGCGGATACGCCGGGGTCAGAGGTCATACTTTTCTTTACATAAAGCTGACATACCGGCGACAGCGGTCGTACTCATCTATACATACATCGGTCACACCGGGGTCAGTATTCGTACTCCTCTATACATACAGCGGTCATACCAGGGTCAGGGGTCATACTCCTCTATACATACAGCGGTCACACCTGCGTCAGGGGTCGTACTCATCTATACATACATCGGACACGCCGGGGTCAGAGGTCGTACTTCTCTATACATACAGCAGACACACCCGGGTGAGAAGTCGCACTCCTCTATACATACAGAGGTCACACCAGGGTCAGGGCTTGTACTCCTCTATGCATACAGCGGTTAAACCGTTGTCAGGGGACGTACTCCTCTATACATACAGCGGTCACACCGGGGTCAGGGGTCGTACTGCTCTATACATACAGAGGACACACCGGTGTCAGGGGTCGTACTGCTCTATACATAGAGAGGTCACACAAGGGTCAGGGGTCGTACTCCTCTATACATACAGCGGTCACACCGGGGTCAGGGGTCGTACTGCTCTATACATACAGCGGTCACACCGGGGTCAGGGGTCGTACTGCTCTATACATACAGCGGTCACACCGGGGTCAGGGGTCGTACTCCTCTATACATATAGGGGGTCACACCGGGGTAGGGGGTCGTACTCCTCTATACATACAGCGGTCACACCGGGGCAGGTGGCGTACTCCTCTATACATACAGCGGTCACACCAGGGTCAGGGGTCGTACTCCTCTATACATATTGGGGGGTCACACCGGGGTAGGGGGTCGTACTGCTCTATACATACAGGGGGTCACACCGGGGCAGGGGGCGTACTCCTCTATACATACAGCGGTCACACCGGGGTCAGGGGTCGTACTGCTCTATACATACAGCGGTCACATCGGGGTCAGGGGTCGTACTCCTCTATACATACAGGGGGTCACACCGGGGCAGGGGGCGTACTCATCTATACATACAGTGGTCACACCGGGGTCAGGGCTCGTACTCCTCTATACATATAGGGGGTCACACCGGGGTAGGGGGGTCGTACTGCTCTATATATACAGGGGGTCACACCGGGGTCAGGGGTCGCACTTCTCTATACATACAGCGTTCACACCGGGGTCAGGGGTCATACTCCTCTATACATATAGGGGGGTCACACCGGGGTAGGGGTCGTACTCCTCTATACATACAGGGGGTCACACCGGGGCAGGGGTCGTACTCCTCTATACATACAGCGGTCACACCGGCGTCAGGGGTCGTACTCATCTATACATGCATCGGACACGCCGGGGTCAGAGGTCGTACTTCTCTATACATACAGCAAACACACCCGGGTCAGAAGTCGCACTCCTCTGTACATACAGAGGTCACACCAGGGTCAGGGGTCGTACTCCTCTATACTTACAGCGGTTACATTGGGGTCTGGGGTTGAACTCATCTATACATACAGGGGGTCACAACGGGGTTAGGGGTTGTACTCATACATACAGCAGTCACACCGGGGTCAGGGGTCATACTCACCTATGCATACGGGGGTCACACCGGTGTCAGGGCTTGTACTCACCTATACATACAGGGGATCACACTAGTGTCAGGGGTTGTAATCCTCTATACATACAGCGGTCACACTGGGGTCAGGGGTCATACTCCTCTATACATACAGCGGTCACACCGGGGTCAGGGGTCATACTCCTCTATACATACAGCGGTCACACCGGGGTCAGGGGTCATACTCCTCTATACATACAGCGGTCACACCGGGGTCAGGGGTCATACTCCTCTATACATACAGCGGTCACACCGGGGTCAGGGGTCATACTCCTCTATACATACAGCGGTCACACCGGGGTCAGGGGTCGTACTCCTCTATACATACAGGGGTCACACCGGGGTCAGGGGTCATACTCCTCTATTTATACAATGGTCACACTAGCAGCAGTGGTCGTACTCACCTATACATACAGGGGTTACTGGGGTCAGGGGTCATACTCCTCTATACATACAGAGGTCACACCAGGGTCAGGGGTCGTACTTCTCTATACATACAGCGGTCACGCCGGGGTCAGGGGTCGTACTCATCTTTACATATAGCAGTCACACCGGGGTCAGGGGTCGTACTCGCCTATACGTACAGCGGTCACACCGGGGTCAGGGGTCATACTCACCTATGCATACAGCTGATGATGTCCAGTAATCTCGGCCCCCATTATTTCCACACTGTATTCTATCAGATGAGGGATAATATCCCGGTTTACACTGTAAGGTCACCGTATCGCCTTCGCTGTAATATTCCATGATGTTCTCCAGGTTACTTATTGACGGTCTCTTACATCGTTCTGGAAGATAAAAGTTCAGGGTAGATTATATAATATCCGTCTGCAGAACGATCAGAGCAGCCGCTGTACTGGGTCATATATGGGAGCAGAGAAGTGATGGAGATCTGACCTAGGACCCCCGGCAGCAGCGTTACACCGCAGTACTGATTACGAGGAAGGAGGGTGCAGATCGCTCTCCTCTGCTTGCTGGACGCTGCTGGAACTGCAGGAGTCCAAACAATTACAAGTGCTGAAGACGTTGGTTTGTAGATGTACGGTATTACGCGTCTCATCCTCGTGTGACGTCTATATTAGGTACAATCATAGCAGACCACACATATATAATAGAGTAAGCATTAGACGGGCGACACTGGCAGCTGCCATCAGACAAATCCCATACATCGAAATAAGTAAAAACTTTGGTATTAAAATAATTTTTGACAATAAAATCTAAAGCTTTTTAAAATCAGCCAGATAAATATCCTACAGATCCGTTGTAGCTGGGATTTCGATATGGAAGTTGATGCAAGTCAGATGGTGGGGGTTGCTATTTTAGGGCAGGAGATGAGGCAGCAGTTGTAGGGTTAAAGAGCTACTGCGTCGGGGTGATATGTAACCAATCAGATTGTATTTAGATGAGGAAGGAATGCCTCTGTGTGGATTGTATAAGAGGATGTATCCGGTATTAGTGTATCTTGACGCCACCGGAAGCTAGGGGTTTGACAGCAGGAACACCCCTCTCACACCCCCAGCTCCTGATAGGGTGAAGATACGAAAGTCCTAGTTGCCCAGTGTGCATTGATTCCTCAGTGCCATGGGGCCTTAGGCTGACGCTTACTTCACTTCTTACACGTACATTAAGAGCTGTCAATGCTGCCATGTTACAGAGTTCCTGGTGGCATCAAGATACACTAATACCGATATATCCTTAAGTCCAGAGTTCAGTCTTGGGAAATGATTCCACTGGACACATATGTACCGGTATAATAAAGTATCTGCTTTCTGAAGAAACAGCCGGGGTGTCATTGGACTCTATAACACCGTGCCACATATGTAAGAGGGGAGCAATGCTCTGCTCATCCCCCTTACTAGAGCATCCCCTACAGCCACCACAACGTACAGCTGCATCAGCGGTGATAAGCCCGCTCACTCCCCAAGACATAGGAAAGTGAAGTAAAGGAGAAGATAGCCGTTCTCCACATTTAGGCGCATGGCAGGGAAATGGGGTGCATGATGCGGCAGAAAAAACTGTGCGAGAGAGTTATCCCCCTCAATACTAATAATCAAGAGCAAAGACTCCCTCCCCCAGGAGTCCCCTGAGTTCTTAGTACCCCTAGCACCATATATAACTGTGCTGCGCCACAGTGACGGATACTGGGGGTTGAGCAGGTAAGGAACTGTGCTGAGGAGAGCACAGATGGGATGAGAGTGTAACAACTACAGCAGGAAGCAGAGACCGCCAGAGTATGGAAGAGGAGAAGCTGCCAAAAGTCCACTGATTGAAAAGCACTTGACCGACACTGAGGAGGGGCTCTCTCAGAGGTTGTTACCATCACTTGTATGCCCAGCTACAAACAACTGCAACAGTGAGAGAACGCTGAACTCCACACTGCTGAACCATGTATGAAGTTCTTCAGACAGGCAACGAGGATTGCCTTGGAGTCAGATCGTATGTGAGGTCGGCCTTGATAAAAGCTGAACATGTGTACATGTATAACGGCTGTTAGGGACTACACCGACCTACTAGTTCCATGATGCTGTTCGGTGAGACACTGGCAAACTCTTGGCTTGAACACCTAGCAAAGGGCCTAAAACTTTACTGCACAAGAGCCTGGGACTCTCGGGAACTTTGCTTTGAGCATTTACAAATCAGCTATTGGTCGGCAGTTCTTCTTGGATGATTACAGACTGTGTGGTAATCTGCAATTACTGAGCTACTAGAGGTAGCACAGATCAGATTCAGAGTGCTCTCGCGCTATCAATTTGTCACAGCTGAGCCTTGATCACTCTAGCAGTATTATAAGCATGGCGTCTTTAGAATACAGGTGGATCTGTACCCAGCTTTCCCAGGGTTCTGCATGCATGCCGACTAGAAGCTCAGACACCCCCCTGCTCCCATCTAATGACTCAGCGCTTTGCAATTCCCAAACAAATACACGCTGCCACCACCAGCTTGTTACAATATCACCTTCAAGCTGGAACCCAGACTTATGAATTATGAACACAAGCCTTGTCGGTTTTAAAATGAATCAGAACTCCGAAGATTAACTAATAAATTGTAGATTTATTCTAGAAAAGGACTAGCAGTGCAATATATATATATATGTGTGTGTATAGAAAAAGATGTTACACAGGAGTATAAGGATATACAGGTATACACACAACAGGACAGAATTTTTAAAATAAACAGGATAAAATAAAAGAAAGATCCTGGATTTGGGATACACGGCCCAAAGGGTCTGATTGGTGGAGTTCCTAGAAGCAAAAACAGGACAGTCCATATGCAGCAGCATATCTCCCTGGTCTGACAACCCGTCCTCTGTGAGCTCCCAGTTTTAAAAGTTTCCCCAAATCACACCTCCTCTCGCCCCCTCTGAGGTCATTCAGAGAAAAAGAGGGTTGGATTTGTATGAGCTATGAAAAATCATAATTCCCAATTTTGGTCATATCTCTGCATGAGGTCCTCCAATCGGGAAGATATGCCTGCCATATTTCTAGTCATGATTGTTGCGTCTTGACCGGACATGCGACATTAACAAATGTAAGAATAAGCACACTGTGCCTAACACAATCAAACAGGACTGTGCAATGAAAACACAAACTAAGTAAAACCTTTCCCTGCAAACCCTTAGCCCAGGAGGAAGCCCTGACTACTCAGCGGGCCAATCGCTTCCGACAGGTGCGGACGCACACTCGTACCTAGGCCACTAATACATCCCTACCAGAGAGCCCTGATAATAAAAGGGAACAGTACATAGTAACCAGCAGGGGTACTTAGCTGTAGCGGCAATTTGCAGCAAGGATTTGAGCTCCAGTGGCAGGCTGTGCACGTCAGCGGAAACCCAGGAGGAAACTGAAATTGACCAGGGTGAAAAGAAGGAGATCTCTCTTACATTACATCTATCCACACTGAGTGAGTACTATCGAGTCAAGCGTATACCGAGAGGTCTACGACCGCATATTCGTCCGACCCTCATGCCAAAAAATGATGCCTTTTGTACTAAATTTGTTACGATTATTAACTAATTTGCCTTCGATATTATCCTCTTGAATTTGGAATTCCTACAAGTTGAAATAGAAAAGTGTAAAAAGGATTGTGGATATTGAGAGAATGTTATCTGAGGGAACCTCCTTATCAGAGTGCGACTTGTTCTTCAAAAATGAATTGACTTCCTTTTCACAATATAAAGAAGAATTAGAGAATATTAAGCGAGTGAAGTGGAATCGGGACCTGGAGGACTAGGCCAACAAACATGTTTTCAACTGGCAGAATTACAAATCAAAGGATGTGTCAACCTTCGAAGGTGGATCCAAGAGGACGAGACAAAGGAGACGACAACCTCGACAGAGGACAAGATTTGGTTTCTCGGCCGTAGGGTCTGACTCTACAGATGATGCATCTAAGAGGAGTGTGACCCATGATCCTCCCTCCTCCTCCTCTTCCTTCTTAGGGCTTCATCAGAGAGTAAGAACCAACAGAAAAGAAGCACCAGAACTGTCCAGCGAAGAGGTGGTGTTGAAATTGGTGTGTTGGCAAAGGGTTTGTTTTGTCCCACACACACAACAGATTGGCTTGAACTTGACCTTGATTTGCATAGATCCTACAAAAATTTAAGACTTAGACATATGCTTTCATCACAAAATGCGTCCTCCGATGCACGAGCCGATCCCTCACCGGAGCAATTTACTCTGGCTGGGACTGGTCTCTGCAACCGGAATATGTATGTACCACCACCTATTAACAATGCTATTGAAACCTATGTGACATTGGTCCAAAAGGACATGTCTAAATTAAGATCTGATTAATGTAGAAAACAATCCAGAGTGAGATCGAATTTATCATCTGCTGAGAATCGGGCTTTAAAGGATCTAGCTGGGGACACGCCTATAATAAAACCAGCTGATAAAGGTGGGTCAGTTGTGGTGATGAACACCAGCGATTACAGTGCTGAGATTCTCCGCCAGCTGGCAGATGAAAAGGTGTACGAGAGGCTAACTGGTGACCCAACACCGAGGTTCCAAGTGTGTATGAGGATGATGTTTAATGATGCACTGCTTGATGGTAGAATTGACAGCAGTTTACAGAAATGTTTACATGTCCCTCACCCAGTGATTCCAGGCTTATACACACTTCCCAAAATACATACAAATCTGCATCAGCCGCCTGGGAGACCAATAGTGGCTGGCTGTAGCTCCCTGTTTTCCAATAGTGCTCGATTCTTAGATAGGATCCTTAGGGAGTTTTCTGAAGGGTCCAGGTCATACTTAAAAGATACAGGTGACCTTCTGCGGAAGTTACTTTGGTCACCTTGTCACTGTTTGGACCCTAAAATGTAACTTTTAATAATATCTTTTAAAATAAGAACAAAGACTTAGACACACATAGTACATAAATTCATGTATAGCATATATAAGATGCTTCCTGATTAGTTAATATTTAATAATGTTACTCTAGGGTATCCTGGGTATGATTCAATTTTAATAACCCCCGGAGGCGTAAGGGAGTTTATAGTGCAGTTTTTGCAGTCAGACAAAAAATATATATATTCTGTGCGATATTAATCACAGAATGTCTTGATAGTCATAGGAATAACAAATGATTTCATCACGGCTTCGAATAATTGAATTCTAGGTTGTGAAATAGGTCTTATTCAGGTCCAACGCGTTTCGCTCAGCATTGGAGCTCTTCAGGGACATATGCGCTCTTTGGATATGCCTCACTAATCAGTATTTAAATCATTTCTCCGGGTTTTTCCTTAAGTCATGGAGGAAGATAGAGCAACAATTAGTAAAAGGTAGTGCAGAATACAGATTTCAGGATATGCTGAACAGAATGTCTTATGGAGAGGGATGAAGATTAACCATGGGATATCATCCACTCACAGGTTTTGAACAAGGTCAGCAAGAATATCTGTTCAGTCACCACCAGACATTTAACCCATGAATTAATTTTAATAAATAATTCCTTTACTTCAGGGGATAACGTGTCAAATTGGTTATGTTGCACAAGATAACGCCTTCAGCTGTCTAATCTTGCTGAATTAATATCTGCTCTCTGTCTAGTTGTCTTATAGCCCCATACGATACCATTAATTGGGATAAGTGAGGGGGTTAATAGATCCCGGATTTTCAGAACCTATCCCCCTTATGAGAATTTACATATGTTTTTCTCAATGTCAGCTACTAGTAATAGATGATACATTGTGTTACTCTTATTGCAAGAGTCCTAATAGCCACATGATTTTATAGTGGCAATAAATACTAGCAGCACAAAAATAAATAATAGATATAAAAGAAAAGAGAGAAGCAATAAACCCAACCGCCTTGATGGTAGGCAATTGGTATCAATGAGTTTGGTCAACGGAGTTCACTTAAATAAGGACCTTAAGGAACGCCCTTCTAGGTGTGTACATCAGGGAGCTCCAATCAGCATCCATTCCCTGTCTGATATCACAAGCGTTGCCAGGGCAACCCACCGAATATCACAAGATCAGCGGGTATTGTACTACTTATTAGGCACCGACGGATCCCTTCATTTGATAATCGTGGTTTATGACATTCACAATCGCCAGTATCTAATAAAAGTTTTGATATAGTTTCGGAAGAATGCACACGGGCGGAGGTCTTGCAATGTCTCCGTTCCCTGAGATAGAATTACTCCAACCCTCACCTCTGAAGCATCGACCTCAACAATAAAGGGCCTGGAAGAATCTGGCTGCACCCGAACCGAAGCAGTCGCAAAACACCTCTTCAATCTCTGAAATGACTGCATGGCTTCCGGCGACCATTTAGTAGGAAAGCACCCCTTCTTAGTCATATCAGTGAGAGGTTTAACTATCACCGAAAAATTCCTAATGAATCATAGTAACATAGTATGTAAGGCTGAATGAAGACAATGTCCATCTATGGTAATAGTTGGTGAACCCCAAGAATCTTTGTAAGGCTTTCACATTTTCTGGTATGACCCAATCCTGCACCGCTCGGACCTTCTCAGGATCCATCATGAACCCTTTGTGGGTAATTATATGCCCCAAAAATGTGATCTCTTGTACAGCAAACACACACTTTTTTCTTTTGGCGAACAAACAATTCTCACGCAAAGCTTGGAGGACCTGGCGAACATGAGAAACATGGGACTCAAAATCCAGAGAGAAGATCAAAATATCATCCAAGTATACTAGTACAAATCTGCCCACAAATTGAGAAAGAACCTCATTGATCAGGGACTGGAATACAGCAGGGGCATTAGTGAGACCAAAAGGCATCCCCAGACTCTCAAAATGCCCCTCTGGGGTATTAAACGCAGTCTTCCACTCGTCCCCCTCCTTAATCCGGATTAAATTATATGCCCCGCGCACGTCTAGTTTGGAAAACCAGTTGGAGCCATTCAACTGCGAAAACAGATCCGGGATAAGGGTAAGAGGGTATGGATTGCGTTTCATGATTTTGTTCAATTCCCTAAAGTCAACACAGGGATGTAACCCGCCATCTTTTATCTTTACAAAAAAGAAACCAGCTGCTAGTGAGGAATTAGATGGCCGTATATGATTCCTTCTCAAGCTGTCCCGGATATAATCTTTGAGCGCCAGTCTCTCAGGGGCCCATATGTTGAACATGCGACTCTTGGGGAACTTGCAGTCAGGGAGAAGTTCAGTGGCACAATCCCCCTTTCTGTGTGGTGGTAATTTGTCTGCCCCCTCTTGGGAGAACACATCAGAGAAGTCAGCTATAAATTCAGGCAACTCCTCAGACTGAATGGAGGCTATGTCAACAGAAATGCAACCGGACAGACAACCAGGGCTCCATTGAACAATGTACCCCTTTTCCCAGTCCACTACTGGGTTGTGTAAGCGCAGCCAGGGTAACCCCAAGACTACTTGCCTCGGAAGCGATTCCATGACATCTAGTGTTATACATTCCGTGTGGAACAGCCCAATCCTTAAATGGACATTAGGAACACAAAAACTCAGATTTCTCTGAGATAGTGGAGCAGCATCAATGGCGGACACAGGGATGGGACAATCCAAAGCACTCATCTCTAAGCCCAAACGTTTGACCGTCTCCCGATGAATTAAATTAATACTAGCTCCACAATCCAGAAGGACTTTTATGGGACTGCCCACTCTGTCACAAAGGATCTCAGCAGGAAGCACCAGTCTGGAGGGTGATACCCAAGCAATTTGATGGCCTAGAGGGGCCCTCTCACTATTCTTCAGGCCATCCAGTTCTGGCTGGCAATTATGACGGAGACAACACTGAGCCATACGACCAATGTGGTTACAGGAAAAGCATCGACCTTTACACTGTACTTTGTTCCCACTCCTAACCCTGCCAGCCAGTGACCCCAACTGCATGGGCTCCTCCGCATCCACAGGTAAGAAGCCAGAATCTATGGAGAGTTCCTGATGTCTCTCCCTGATCCGTCTCCCAGCTTTGATAGCCAAAGACATAGCCTCATCAAGACTGCGGGGTACTGGATATTCTACCAGTACGTTCTTGATCTTATTGGACAGACCACAGTGGAACTGGCTCTTCAGGGTAGGGTCATTCCACTGAGTCTCCGCTGCTCATTGTAGAAACTCAGCACAATAATCCTTGACCAGGGAGTCTCCCTGTCGTAAACGTCTGATATTTCCCTCAGCCACAGATATCTTATCTGGGTCATCATAGATAAGACCCAATGCAGCAGAAAAGTTATCCACTGAGGCAAAGACCTCAGACATTGGGGGCAAGGAGAAAGCCCATGCCTGTGGCGCCCCCTGAAGTCTGGAAATTACAATGCCCACCCTCTGGACGTCATCCCCCCGAAGACCCTGGATGCAGCCTAAAATAGAGCTTACAGGCATCCCGAAAAGATCCGAATTTCTGTCTATCACCAGAAAAACGATCGGGTAGCTCAATCTTTGGTTCCTTGCTGGGAATCTGCAGCACAAGTTGTTGCTGTTTTACCTCTCTGCGACCCCCGCAGCCAGTGCTCCAAGCAGGTGCGACAAAACCTCAAGGGGATTCATCATACACACACAGAATCTCCCCGAGTAGCTAAGGGCTGGCCAATCTGTTGCATCCTGACTGGACATGCGGCATTAACAAACGTAAGAATAAGCAAACTGTGCATAACGCTACCAATAAGTACGGCCGTGCAACGTAAATACAAAATAAGGAATGGGAAATCCTTCCCTGCAAACCCCTAGCCCGGGAGGAGGCACTGTCTACTCGGTGGGCCAATCACTTCCGACAGGTGCGGACCCACACTCGTACCTAGGCCACTAATAAATCCCTACCAGGAAATGCAAAAAGGGAACCATAAGCGGTAACCAGCAGGGGTACTTCGATGTAGCAGCGGTCTGCAGCAAGGACTTGAGCTGCAGTGACAGGCTGTGCTACTCAGCAGGAACCCAGGAGGAAACTGAAATTTACTAGCACTGAGGTCAATTCCAGCACAGCTTATATAGGGCAGGGCCACTCAGAGACAGCTGACTGACATCACTCACCCAAACACCCCAGGAAAGGCAGCGCCACTGCTAAAACCTGGTCTGGCCTGAAAACAAGGCGAAGACCCCAGAACAGCTGCAACAATGATTTCATCTATTCACTGATATCAAGTATGACACATAAATTATAACCAGGTCTGGGCACACATAGTCTGAAGGGGTTCCGGGGCCCTACTGACCTGTGTTTGGTTGCGTTTTATTCAGCTGGGCCGCCCGATTCTGTAAATATGTTTCATATATGGCTGGGACCCTCACACAACTGATAATTCTTAGTAAAAGATTTCCCCTAATCTGAATTTTTCGGCTCCGGCGGGTCTGCAGCGCCCTCTGCTGGGTGAATGGTTTTTTAAGACTTCATTACCAAGTGCAGGTCATACAACTCATGTATCCTCATGCTTATACTATCCAACACATACAGGGGGGAGAAGAAAGAAAGTGGGTTATTTACATCACAACCCAGCTCTTGTCCAGGGAAGGAGGGGGGGGGGGGGGGGGGGGGGAGACAATGGCCGTTTCTAAATGTGAATAACAACAGGCGGGGGGGGGGGACTAATAAACCTCTATAACTGCATCTCAACTATTCAGGGCATGAGAAAGACGTCTAGCACGTCGAAACGCGTCGCATATTGTTCCGCAAGTATTATCTGTTTTTTTATATGAGGCTGTGACCTCTGATTGTACAAATAAATGTTTTTTGATTCTAATCTGGAATTGACCGTTGAAATCTTTTAAGAAAATCGGTCTTTTTCTATGTGAAGTAGCGCAGGATTACCGTTTTTTCTCATCTCTACGCAAGGAAGAAGAGCTATGGATCACTAAGGGGGCTATATTACAATTCTTGTCTACATGGGTAGCCATCCCCTCTCCTGCTAAACGCACATCATATGTTATCAATTTCGTAGCATGACTACAAAACTCAAATAAGAACAATGTCCCATGGGGTAGATGGATGAACCAGGGGATAGAGCTATGATTATAGGATTATTCCAGCATACTACACAGGTGGGAGAGACCTACATGATAGAGCGCTACTGGGACAGCTGGAAGACTCTGCACTTCTGACCAGAAGGAAGGCAAGACTGAGGGGTCTTGAGCCTCTCTGTATAATTGGAGCTGCCATGGAGCAAAGTAATCTGAGACGTGTTTGCTGCGTCAGCAAGGACTGGGTCACCAGTGAACATCTGCATAAACTGGAGGTTCCAATTGTCATACAACAAATGTGAGAGTCTTCTGCAGCAGAATATGGAGATATTGGAAGAAGCCAGAGATCCTCCTAAATGTCTCATGTTGGAGGGCCATCCTCAGCTGCACACCTACGTCATCTGCAAGGACAATCCGGAGACTACTGAGCATCAGCAGGTCTGTACTGGATTGAGCTGAACTAAATTGTTTATTAACCACTTTCGCAATGTTAAGGGCTGTTTTAGTTGCACCTGTTCCACCCTTCCTTGTTGAAGAATGAGGACACAGTAATTTAGTAACATAGTATGAATTAGGCCAGCTTCCCAGATTTGACTTCCCTCTGCTATTTCTGGCAGACATGGGCGTCGTCCTGTTTTCTCTTTTACATGAACTGCTGCACACTTCTTGCCAGCACATCAGGGGTTACCTCCTCCAGTGCTCTCTGCTCAGCTGTAGGGTATGGGCAATTACCTCACTATTTAGCTGAGCTAGGGAATCCTCCTTCAGTGTTGGTGTGTGTTTGTCTCAGACACCCAGCATATGTCCAGTCTCCCACTACTTTGTTTGCGCTTACTCTGTATTTATATCTGTATTTGTTTGGATCCTGTCTCTGACCTTTTCTGTCTCTCTGTCTTTTGCCTTGGTCTGTGTGTGCTTGTTCATTGCCTTCCCGCCCCTGTGGTGTGTATCGTCCTGTCCGTATCCTATCAGGGATAGTCAGGCCAGAGAGGAAGATCGTGGGGCCGTCCTTGTTAGGACCCCTACCCCACTTTTAGGCAGGGGTACCCACATCTTCCTGACTAGCAAAGGGCGAGATTTCCCCTCTGACCACCGAGTAGGTTGGCACAATGGGTTCACACTTGCAGTCCTTAACACTACTCTGAGGCCATGGACCCCGCTGATTCCTCCTGCAAGGATCTCTCAGAGTTGTTGCAGGGAATGGCACAACAGCGTGATTGCCAGGAGCAAATTCTGGCATACATGCATAACAAGAGTACTCGTCTAAACAACATGTCATCTATCGCAACTGTACAGTTTTCAGCAGCAGTTTAAACTGCGGCACCGTGCCCTCAGGCAGCCTCTGCGTCTTGTTCCGGCCCTCGTCTGTCTGCCCCACCATGCTATGAGAGTGACCCCAAGCAGTACCGTGGGTTCATCAACCAATGTTCCCTTCACTATGAGTTGCTCTCCCATCTGTTTTGCACAGATCACGCTTTCATGATGTCTTATCTCTACAGACAGGCACTGGCCTGGATTAACGGACTCTGGGAGAGACACGATCCAGTGGTTAATAACCTTAGTATGTTTGTAGTGACCTTTCGTGAGAGTTTGACCAGCCAGGCTGTACCACTTCTGCCGCCTTTCCTACTGTGCCTTCGTCAGAACATTCTCCCTTCGGGGCCAATATGCTATTCAGATTAGAACATTGGCTTTGGATTTGGGTTGGAACAATGAAGTTCCGACTTCTCTGGACGCCTTGATCTCCCTGGCCACGAGAATCGATCTTTGGTTCCAGGAAAGTACCAAGGAGGCTGCCCAGGAGAGGAGGCCAATCCATCTGGCACCCAAGTTCCGGAGACCGCCCTCTGCCCCGCCTACTACCTCCTTGTCTAGTGACCCTGAGCCCATGCAGGTTGATTGGCTCAAATTAACTGAGGAGGAGTGAATGCTCAGGCGCTCAAAAAACCTGTGCTTACTGCAACGCTCGGGGTCATCTTGTCCGTACCTGTCCACTCAAGCCAGGAAACTCATCAGCCTAGGGTCAGTAGGTATTATCAGAAAAAAACTATTTTAGAGGTCCTTGTCCTAAGCTTTCATCTTAGTTCCCTAAAATAATTTTTAAGGACCTTCCATCTATCTGTAACTTTTGTCATTGGTGCCAATGTGCAGCATGACCGCTGGATCCTCACCAGCTTCTCCTAGTAATCTGTCAACTCGATCTGCGATGTGTCCAACTCAAGCGCCAAGAAGACAACACACCGCTTGACGATCCTGGTCTTTGTGGTAGAGTGCCCTGTCTGTCCCCCACTATCAGGACCTGTCTACCAGCCCTGCGCTCCTATTCCCTTTCTTACTGGAGCAGACATTCCCCTGGATGTCATGCTGCAGCTGTGCTAGTCCTGTAATACAAACTTGCTGGGGTGTGCCATTTCAGGACTAGCCTCTTCCCTTTACCCCTCCCCCTGTCATCCAGCAAGCTGCCCTGCTCTTCCGTACTACCATCCGCCCCCGCCTCTACCCCAGGGAGTGCCTGCTTAGTGATCAGCAAACTCCTTTCCATGGTGCCAATGGATCTCAGTGTTACAAGCTGCTCATGGACGGCATACATGGCACATGATGTACACTGGCTGGCATTGTCATTCATGGAGCACATTCTAAATGGGAATCGTACAGACAGATTAGATAGAAGTAATACAGGACTCGGGAATACTGTAATGGGTCATGTTTACAGAGACCATAACGGACTCGGTTCTGCAAAAATGGATTCTACTATACGCTACTACTCTTAAAATGGACAACCTGTTTTGCAATGTCTGCTTTATGTTGTGGACTACCTTTTTATTGTAAGGATGTTCAGTTATTTAAGGAGATCACTTCCCTAATTCTCTAAGGTGGTCGCAGTCTCCTCCAGTGATTGGAAGTACGGGTTGCAGAGAGAAAGCCAGCAGCTTTCTAGACACAACAGGTCCCTCCTCTGGTAAGTAAGCTGGCTGGTAATAGTGTCGCTCGTCTTGATCAGCCTGGCAATTAAAATTGTTCCAATCAGATTGGCTAAGTCCAAGCTGATTTTTGGTAAAAATCAAGTTTCCCATAATGCCTGGTACAGAGGTAAGCATGCAGCCAATCAGCAGCCAAGTCGCCCTGATGATGTCACCAAGTGTGTCCTCCATCTTACATATGGGCAAGAGTTTAATTGAACACCTGCATCACATGACCTAGCCATATATAACATAGGCCCAGTATGACCAGCTGAGCGCAGGACAGAGAAGCTGCATCACGTTTATACACTTATATAACATGGGGTCTGTCGTTAGTTGGGACAGATATTCTATAGGGGATATATTGCTACTGGTGTGAAAGCTTGTATACCGCAGAGAACTTAAATGGGTCCCATTGGAGGGAGCAGTGGAAGAATCTGCATCATGGTTATATATCTATTCAAAGTGGTCTGCACATCAAGAGAGCGGATATTTCTGCTGCTGTCACCGTATATAGCAGCAAAGCAGACCAACAAACTACACTTTGGCCTCAGACATCGTTCATCGTCACCCGTCCGGCCACTAGGAATTATTGGCAAACTTATTGGGGAATTCAATACGCTGCTACAAACAGGAGCAGCTCACAAAGATACAAGGAAGATGGTACAATACCTGCAGCGCCACCTAATGGATGGCAGCATTCCTGCAAATCAATGTCTAACGCTTTGTACAGGTATTTATAACAAGGATTGTGAATTGCAGGAATGTCGTTGTGTGAAACATCAGACTGGCAATCACAGGGGTTCTGTAGTAGTGAAGGTGTGATGTCACCAGAAGAAGTATATAACTGTCATCAGCGTAGAGATGGTAACAGAGGCCAAATCTGCTGATTAGTTTGTCTAGCAGCAATCACGTAGATGAAAAAGAGAAGAGGACCAAAGACCGAACCCTGAGGAATCCCAACAGCAAGGGGAAGAGGAAAAGAAACAGAGCTGATGAATGAGACACTAAACAAGTGATCAGAGAGGGCCGACTGCCAACTGCGGACACCCAGCCATAAATGAGAATTCAACAGATATTGTATAGGGGCTATGTGCTTAAATCTAGTGCTCATTATACCGATTAAGTACTAAACATTCAAAATAAAAACACTAAGCACGGGGGAAAAATTGAGAGTTTTAGGCCTGTATGTACCATAAAATCTAATGAGGATCAAAGAGTTATACAGAAGTTTGCAGATAACATCAAGTCAAATGGAAAAGGACAAGTAAAAAAACTTTGCAGCAATAAGAATGACGATTCAGTAAAGATAGGGTGAAAACAGTGGAAAAGCAAATCTGAGGCACACCTCTATAAGAGGGAGAAAGATGGGTGGATGTCAATATAAAGGCCTGCCTAACAGTCCAGACACTTGGTGATAAATGACTCTTCACAGAAATAACTTTAATAAGTTGGCCTTTAATAATAAGGAAAGAACTGTAGAGGTAGATGAGGAAAAAGAAAAAAAAAACTATTTTATAGGTTTGCAATCTCCAGTGTATTCATTCCGAAAAATGAAATGCAGAGTGATCGAGTAAACTCTCCACTATACCAGGCTCTGTTTTCTCCCAGATACATCAACTCTTTAGGAAATTTGTCTGGAACAAACACAAGCTGCGTTTAGCCTTTACTTATTTAACTCAAAGACCACAAGGAGGCCAAGACCGTCCAAACCTACCTTATAAAGCGATCTAGATGGATATCTTTGGTTGACACTAAATCAGACACACCTGTTGTCACAATGAGATCACAGGTCAGCATGGATTCTCCTTTTTTGTTTTTGACGCTTTAGTTTGTCCTTTTACATACCAATTTTTAATAATTTCAGTAATTATGATTAAGAAAAAATAAATATCTCCAATGAAGCAGGAACACAAATATGTATTTGAAAATAACATCCTCTCTAATTTAATTCATTTTGCATCATTTTTTACAGCAGATGACATTTCATCAGACGGCAGCCCTTTCCAGTGTTGTAATGGCAGATATTGGGTAAAGGCAACATTAAGCGGTGCTGAGCAGGATATCGTAATGCATGTCTAGACAAGTGTTTCCAGGGACCATTTCATCTTCAGTATATTTGTTGTGCTGTAACCATGCAAAGAAGGACGTGTTTGACTGATCCAAATATACTTTGTTATATTTGTGGATGTTTTATGATCGCAGCACAGAGACAGAGCGTAACCTCATGTGTTCAAAGGGTTTATTTTGCTTATGTTGGAATGAAGCTGCGGCAAAAAGATAAACCGTGGGCCCCTCAAAGTGTGCCATGCTTGTGTTGCAGAGTCGAGAAACTGGTCAAAGGGAAAGATAAAGCGCTTAGTTTTGGGGTTCCAATGGTATGAAGTGAGCCAAAGGACCATCTGGACAATTGCTATTTTTGTATTTGTAAAGTAAAATGATACAATACAAAAAAGGAGTGATTTATCCTGATTTGGGTTCTGCTGGAAGGCCTGGACCACATGGCGCAGATGTTCCTGTACCTAAACATCCTATGAATCCTGAGATTCTGAAACAAGTTCTATGCCAGTCGAGTCATCTGAAGATTCTGATTGGCCGGGCACTGAGGTCACACTCCAACCCTTCACACCAAATGAACCTAATGATTTGGTCAGAGATTTAGATCCCCCAAAGGATGCTTCAGAACTTAGAAGCAGAGTAGAAAACAGATGAATGGAGGCTCTTCATTGATTCAAGCAAGAGAAGTTTAAAAGGTGTGCTGCTACATAACGGTAACATTCCAGCATCAGTCCCAGTCGCTCCTTCTGTCCATCTTAAGGAGACATATGACAAGCTTGAACTGCTGCTCGAAAACCTAAACTACAGGGAACATTAATGAATTAGCTGCGGTGATTTAAAGGTTTTGTGTCTGGTTTTAGGGCAACAACATTTGTGAATGGGACAGCTGAGATGGAAAGAATCATTAGAGAACACGAGAATAGCCTGAAAGAGACGCTGCTGGCAGGTCCCAAGAACATTAGGAGGAGCAGCTTAGTAGATCCAGACAAAAGCAATTTACTAAGGCATTGGATAGAAATGCTAGTTGTTTTAAGTATCGAACCAGCAAGTTTCCTACACTCTCAGAGGGAAAAGTCAAAGAAGGTATCCTTGTAGGGCCGAGAACAGGGAACTAGATAAAGATGAACATTTTGAAGCATGTATGACTTCTCCAGAAAGGGAAGCTTGGATTGGCTTCAAAGAAGTTGTTCATAAGTTCTTGGGAAATAATAAAGATCCAAACTACGTGCAACATGTAAACAATATTCTAGAAAAATATGAGGCCTCAGGCTGGAACAGGAATCTGAAGGTACATTTCCTTCATTCACATGTAGACCACTTTCCAGAAAACATCGGAGCAGTGAGTGAAGAACAGGGTGAGAGGTTTCACCAGGACATTAAGGACCTTGTACCGGGGCGATGGAATACATCCATGATGGTCGACTACTGTGGGTTGCTGAAATATGATCCTACTAGAGTGCACAAGAGAACGAGTGCTAGAAGCTTTTCATCCAAGCGGCACCGGTTCTATTGACCGGTCATATCCGTGAACACAAATAGTGGTTGTAAAGGCTTTTTCCTTTGAAATGTCTATGTTACAATGTGTCTGAAGTTAACGTGTTTATTATCGTCACGTTCTAAACCCGGTCTGTTATAGGGCAAACATATAATGCAATGTGTATTTCATTCCTGTTTTTGTATAATGTTGGTCACATGGTTCACCCGTATTACACATTTTCAAGTTAAAGCATGTTGTAAAGATTTCTTGTATGCGTAATTTTTTTTTTTAAAAGCTTAATGTGATGAAGGAAAATGGAAGTAATTTCTGTAATCCAAACACTCTGAATATACAAAATCAGTTAATGGATCTAAAAAACATCTCAAAATTTTTTTTTGTGGACCCGTGAATGATTTTCTTTTCTGATCCAATAACGCCTCCCCGAGTAAAGACCAATTTACACGGGACAAACTGCCGGGCAAACGATGTCCGACACTCATTACAGTGAAGCTCGGTGCTGCGCTGCTACACAGGAGTGAATATTGCTGGCATTGCTTAGAGCGCAACCAGCATGGATGCGGGTCAGCCAGGGAGCGTCCCCCCGCCCCTCTGCCTCCATACACTGTAAGCAGGCAGTTCAGTGTAAACAGCAGTCTGTCAGTTCGGAATGGCTAATCGCTTAGGGTTCAGCGTGTATTTACACGGGGCGACTATCGTTCAAATACCCGCGAGAGCGCAGGAGCCGGAACAACTCTGAACGATAATCGGCCCGTATAAAAGGCACCTTAAGCCTCAAGCACTCAGTCCAATTACAAAATGCGCAATTAGGGTCTTAACCCCTTAGTGACCAAGCCTGTTTGCGCCTTAATGACCAGGCCAAATTTTACAAATCTGACACGCGTCACTTTAACATGGAAAAACACCAGAAAGGTTTTGCATATCCAAGCGATTCTGACATTGTTTTTTCTCCACATCTTGTACTTCATTTAGGCGGAAAAAATAGACCGATAGAATTTGTGTTTATTTATTAAAAGCGCCAAAATGGGGAAAATTTTGAAAAAAATCATCATTTTTTTCACATTTCCAACTGCAATATCTCAAATATGTGCAAACATAATATAGAAATTTTTGCTAAGATTTATATTTCCACCCGTCTAATTTATTTTGGGCGCACATTGGAAAAACTTTCGGGTTTTTTTTTTTAACCATTTAGGAGACGTACAAATTTAACATTACTTTTTAGCATTTTGAGGAACACTTTGTTTTCCTACACCAAGCCGAGATTGGAAAGGCTCATGAGTGTCAGAATAATAGATACCCCCCCAAATGACCCCATTTTAAAAACTACACCCCTTATTGTATTCACTGAGGGGTGTTACGAGTATTTTGACCCCACGGTTTTTTTTCAGGAATTAATTCAATTTAGAGGAGAAAAAGTAAAATTTCATATTTTTGCAAATCTGTCATTTTAAAGACATATTTTTTTCCTATAGTTTACATGAAAATGAGGATTTACACCCAAAATGGATACCCCTGTTTCTCCCGTGTTCAGAAATATACCCATTGTGGCCCTAATGTTATGTCCGAGTCCACAACGGGGCCCAAAATGAAAGGAGTAGTCAGTGTCTTTCAGAACAGAAATTTGCTTGAAGTCCTTTTAGGCCCCATAGCACACATGTAGAGTTCTTGAGCGCCCAAAACCATTAAAAAAACCCCCACAAATGACCCCATTTTGAAAACTAGACCCCTTAAGGAATTTATCTAGGGGTGTACTGCATATTTTGACCCCACAGTTTTTGAATGAATTTAAGCCAAGCAAAAGGAAAAAATTAGGATTTTCGTTTTTTTGGCAATTCTGTCATTTTAAAAACAGCTTTTTTTGTACAGCACATATATGAATGAAGACTTGCACCTAAAAATGGATACCCCTGTTTGTCCCGTGTTCAGTGACATACCCATTGTGGCCCTAATCTTATGTCTGGATGCACAACAGGGCCCAAAATGAAAGTAGTCAGTGGCTTTCAGAACATAGATTTTGCTTGAAGTCCTTTTAGGTCCCATTGCCCACTTGTAGAGTTCTTGAGCGCCCAAAACCATATAGAACCCCCAAAAATAACCCCATTTTGAAAATTAGACTACTTAACGAATTTATATAGGGGTGTACTGTGTATTTTGACCCCACAGTTTTTGAATAAATTCAAGCAAAGCAAAAGGAAAAAAATTAGGATTTTCATTTTTTTGGCAATTCTGTCATTTTAAAAACAGCTTTTTTTGTACAGCACACATATGAAGGAAGACTTGCACCCCAAAATGGATACCCCTACTTGTGCTGTTTTCAGAAATGTACCCATTGTGGCCCTAATCTTATGTCCGCATGCACAACGGGGCCCAAAATGAAAGGAGTAATCGGTGGCTTTCAGAACATAGATTTTGCTTGAAGTCCTTTTAGGTCCCATTGCCCACTTGTAGAGTTCTTGAGCGCCCAAAACCATAGAGAACCCCCACAAATTACCCCATTTTGAAAACTAGACCCCTTAATGAATTTATCTAGGGGTGTACTGTGTATTTTAACCCTACAATTTTTGAATAGATCTAAGCAAAGCAGTAAGAAAAAATTACGATTTTCATTTTTTGGGCTATTGCGTCAATTTAAAAACAGGTTTTTTTGTACAGCACACATATAAATGAAGACTTTCACCCCAAAACGGATACCCCTGTTTGTCCCATGTTCAGAACCTTACCCATTGTGGCCCTAATAGACTTACAGGACACATGGCTAGGCCTACAATGAAAGGAATACCCGTTGGATTTCAGGGTACAACTGAATAAATTCCAGGCCCCATTGCCCACTTATTGAGCCATTGAGCGGCCAAAACCCTAGAGAACCCCCACAAATGACCCCATTTTGAAAACTAGACCCCTTAAAAAATTCATCTAGGGGTGTACTGCGCATTTTCACCCCACAGTATTTTAATGAATCTAAGCAAAGCAGAAGGAAAAAGTTACGATTTTCAATTTTTTTGGCAATTTTTTAAATTTAAAAACAGTTTTTTTGTACAGTGTACATAGGAATGAAGACGTTCACCCCAAATGGATACCCCCGTTTGTCCCGTGTTCAGAAACATACCCATTGTGACCCTAATTTACTTAGAGGACCCATGGCAAGGCCTATAAAGGAGGGAACACCCGTTGGATTTCAGGGCACAACTGAATAAATCCCAGGCCCCATTGCTTATTTGTACGGAATAAAAATTGACTCCCTAAAAATCCCCCCCCCCCCCCGCCCACACACATTCCGCGCCCTTTTTGGCGTTTGAAAATCTTAGATAAAAGTAATAATGTGAACTGTGTGGTATTTCCGAAGACAGGGGTAATTACGGAGGCTGGTTGGAATGGGCCCATGGGGCAATAAAACCGGTATCCCCCCTCCTCTCATGCTTTTTGGGGGTCATTTCTTGACCTCAGTAGCGGGTATGGGGTCTCACATAGAAGGCGCTCAACAAGCTGCTCCTGGAACTGCAGGAAGGCAAGTGTTCCCGGGGCTTCTTGTAAAATACGTATCACAGGTAGCGGTCTGAATAACGCCGGGTTCACGGAGACGTAGGTAGAATCTGCTTGCGGAGGCCCGCAGTGGATCCCAGCTGTGAGCCCGGCTGTGAGCCCTGCGTACGGCCACCTAATGTACTGCGCATAACTGCCTACTCACACAGGCGGTCATGCGCAGTACCTGTTTTTTGTTTGTATTTCCCGCACCGTCGCTTAGCGATGACGCGGGTACCCGCAGCCTGTATACAACATAGTTGCGTATGGGCTGCGGGTATATCTGTCACCATGGAGCACAATAGGCTCTATGCTGCGGATAGCCGCAGTAAAATAGAACCTGCTGCGTTCTCTTTTCTGTGAGTGGATTACACAATTCCGACCCACTAATGTGAGCGGAATTGTGTAATCCAATGCGATTAATCTGCGTATTACCGCGGATCAGACGCATGCAGAATCCGTAATTGCTATCCGGTCATGTGAGACCGACCTAAGGTAGATCGCTACCTTTTTATCTCGTGACCGGTGACCGCTCAACAAGGTCACTGGTCCAGGCTCTCGGCGACCGTTGGTCGCTGGGAGCAAGGAGATTTTGAGTTTCCTGGGCTCCCCGACTCCTGCGCATGTGTCCGGTGTTTTGCCGGCGGTCGCATGTGCAGAATCCGGGTAAGTTCACGGATGAGGATCGCGTCAGGGTGCAAATACGGAGGCCTCCGGTAAAAAGTTTCATCTGCTCTCACCGATCGCATCGGTGAGGGGAGATGAAATTTCAATTTTTTTTTTTACTTTTACGTGATCGCCATTATCCATTGGATAACGGCGAACACGTGACCAGGAACCGCTCACCACGGCTCCCAGTGAAATCTCCAGGCTCTTGGCTCAGTTTTTTAGCCAGGAGCAGGGAGATTTTCAATTATCCTGGCAATCCACAGCTTTTGCGCATGGGTCCGCAATTTCGGCGACGGGCGTGTGCGCAGAAGCTGGGGTAAGGTCCGCGGATAAATCTGGGGGCCTTATGTGCGTACTTTCATCCTCCCTCACGGATATGATCCGTGAGGGGAGATGAAACGCATGCTTTTTAAACTTTTTTTAAACTTTTTAAAGCTTTTTTAACTTTTCTTTTTTTTTTTACTTTTTCACAGTTTTTTTTTAACTTTACATGATCACTGTCATCCATTGGATTGACATCGATTGACATCGGGCGCGCATGCGCAGAGGGGGACTTCGGGTCCCGGACTATCAGGACATCGGGGAGGACTTAGGTGAGTATTTTCACCTCCCCTCATGGATCCGATCCATGAGGGGAGGTGAAACTAGCACTTTTTTAAAACTTTTTAAACTTTTTCGCGATCGCCGCTCACCGCGGTCCCCGGTAACACCTCCTGGTTCCTGGCTACCTTCAGGAGCCGGAAGCCAGGAGGTTTTGAATTTGCCGGGGGCTCCCGGGCTTCTGCGCATGAGCGTGACGTAATCGTCTGGCGCGCATGCGCAGAAGGCCGCCGGCGGGTTCGGGAGGACCAGATCTCCGGGGGACACCGCGGACAAGCCGGGTGAGTATTTTCAGCTGCCCTGATGGATCCGATCCATCAGGGCAGCTGAATGTCTATCTTTTTTCACAGGTTTATTTACTTTTTTGCGATCGGCGCTATCCATTGCCGGGGGAAGGGGGGGGGGCCCGCAGCCCGGGATGACAGGTCCATGCTGTCGGCAACCTGCAGACACTGACAGCATGGAGCTGTCACGTCCATAGCCCGAGGAGCTTTATTCTCTGTAGGACGCATGTTTTTACGTCCTCAGAGAATAAAGCCCACTTCGGGAGGACGTAAAAACACTATGGGCTGGTCATTAAGGGGTTAAGATCACCAACTCTGGAGGCGTCACATCGCCATACACTCCCGCCAATGACCCCTGCCTCAATGACTCCTTCCATCCCAGCTAATAGACCACTAAGTACAGGTGGACCTTGGTCAAAACGTACCGCCTTAACAATTAGGGATATCAATAACCCCTAACACTGCAGGGCATACATTTACATCCTGCAGCGACGGGGTATGTATGAAGAGAGATCGCAGGGTGATCTCTCTTCATATATTGCCAGCTGTTTCTTATAGCCGACCCCCGCCGGCAGCAGCTCCGATTAGCTGCACGGCTCATAGGGGTGGTTAACCTTTTACATGCCATTGTCCGTTCTGACAGCGGCATTTAAATCCCCTGAACGATGTTCGGGGGTCCCATATGCCCCCCCTACCCCCGCAATAGGAGCTGGGGGTCTTCTGAAAGGCCCTAGGGCTGTCTTGGTAGAATGCTTACCAAGCCATCCCCATTGGATGCAGTATTTAATGCTATATCATTACATCATACTGCAGGAGCAATCAAAGCATCACAAGTCCCTCTGGGGACTAAAAAAAAAAAAAAGTAATATTAATTTAAGAACACTAACGCTTTACAAATTTTTTTTTTTAAGTAATAAAAGCTAAAAAAAAGGGCGGCAGAAAATTCTTTAAAATTTTTTTTAAATATCTTTGAAAAAAAAATCCAAGTAGTGCAGCAAAAAAAACTATACAAGTTTGGTATCACAGTAGTCGTACTGACCCATAGAATAAAGTTATCAGGTCATTTTTGTTCAAGTTTGTGCGCCGTAGAAAGAAGTCACAACGAAATATGATGGAATGTAGTTTTTTTCTTCATTTTACTCCACTTAGGATCTTTTAAAAGTTTTTCAGTCCATTATATGGTGCAATAAATAGTACCAATAAAAAATATAACTTGTCCCGCAAAAACAACCCGCAGACAGCGACGGCGATGGATGAATAAAAGAGTTACGATTTTTTAAAGGGGGGGGGGGGGGGCGGAAAAAACAAAAATAAAAAAAAAGGGGGTTAAAGGCCCCAAGTAACTAATTTGAATCAGATTAACACACTCTTACCAAATGGCTCACTGGATTTTGTAAGCGCAGCAGACAATTACAACTGAGGAGATCTCAGAGGACTTGTCACGGCAAATTAAGAGACCCGTTCTGGTTTGAGATCTATCTTCTTTCTGCACGACCCAAGAAATTAGTAACACACCTATATAAAGTCTGCCTCTTACATCCTCCTCTGATGAACCTCAGGAAATGGGAGAGGGACCTGGTGTCACATTCAGGTAAGAGGAGCTAGCAAATGAATTCACCTTCAGGAGAACTCATAAAGTTCTCACTGGATGGTACAAACGCCTGCCACCTTACTCAGAGCCAATCTAGCGCAAGCCCATGCCTGTTGGAAGTGCAAAGCACAGAAGGGATCAAGCCTGCATATATGGTGGCAGTACCCTGGCATTATCAAACAATGAGCACAGTAACAGAATATGTGGGATCTCTCAGCCTTCACACCTGAAGACGTTCTGCTTTGGAGACCCTCTACTTTCTTACAATCCTTGCCTACCATCCTGACCTTCGCAGCAAAGGACGAGGTGTCACAAATATTCTGCTTTGAGGAGATCGCCACCTGGGAGTCAGGGAAAAGAGCTAATTTTTAAATCATGGCCGCCCTGATAAGTTACCAGAGAAACAAAGTAACACTTATTTGCTGGCATCACATTTGCCCCGGTGTCCTGCCCAGTCTATCTCATTTATCATTGCAGTCTCATAAGTCGTTTCACTGACTGTTTCCTCTTTCCCTTTATTGTTTCCTTCTCAATTTTTATTATTTTTTTTAAAGTAGACTCTCCATTATATGTCCCCAGTCTGATGGGCCATGTACACGAAACGACAAACAAATCTGAGTGACAATCATGCAGTGGAAATGCAAAAATAAACCCACTCCCTATTCGTTCACGAATCGTTAGAGGGGACTTTTAGTCAGCATAAAAACTCTTGCTGGATTGCTGGCGTCTTGTTAGGTGTAAACGCTTCCCACTGCACAAAGAAGACGAAGCGTTCAGTGAGAAGCCAGCGATCCAGCAGCGAAGTCTGCCTGTCTCAGCGCTCTGCGCGTGTGCTAACAACCTCAGCGGTGATGTCAGCACTCAGTCAGTCATTTAGTAGGCTGTGGTCCCGTGTAAAAGGGCCGTAACCCAGGAAGATGTGCAGAGCCGTCTTCAAAAGACTAAAATAGACAAATTGCTGGGTCCTGATCGCATACACCCTCAGGTTATAAGGGAATTAAGTATGTCATAGACAGACCCTTGTTTCTTATATTTAAGGACTATTTAGTGACTGGGTCTGTTCCATTGGATTGGTGCATAGTCAATGTGGTCCCCACAATATTATCTGCTATCACAACCTCCCCGACCAGACCCAGCTCTAGTCTCAGCACTTCGCACCCCTCCCTGCTCCAGAGTGATATAACCCCACATGCTCAGCAGACTCCCTGATTACTGGGATAGTCAGACCTTTGGAGATTAGTTTGTAGCCTTGTTATTGTGTATCACATGATGTGAAGTTTCTTTGGCCCTCATTTCTGAACTTTCCTTCAGTTTCGCCGTCTGACCAAAGCTGCTTGATCTTCATCCAGAGAAGCCGACAATATGCCGATTCAGGTGCCATTTGTAATGCAGACAGGTGCGGTGACTCTTTAGGGGTGAGTACTTTTACAAGGCTCTGTGTATATACTGGAGGGGGATATATACTCCTGTACATTAGTTATAGCTACTCACCGATGCAGCGCGGGGTAGAACTCCACTCACTAGCTGTCCGGGGGTTATCACATCTAATGCTCATAGAAGATGATGATGATGGTGATGACAGACGGTATCCAGTGTCACAGCTGACGAGTAGCCATTGACTTTTATCGTAAAACTCCTTCCCTGCAGAGATGATCCCCTCACCAGTCAGACGCCTACACTGAGCTGGAAGAGAAGAGAATCACTGGGCTGAAGATGGTGAGGTGGGTGGGGGAATAGTGAGTTACTATTAAATATGTGCAGAATTCTGCTCCCAATGGTGCTGAGAACGCTCTTCTGCTCCATGTGCCACATTTCTCATGAGTTGTAGACACTTTTCATGAATTGTCCAAAAATGAATGTGTCTTCGGGGGAGGGGCGGGGTCTAAATGTAACACAGTACAGGGGCTTATTTACTAATACTATTTAAAAGTTAAACAGTGCAAATATAGATTAGACAATCTTGCAGTGTGCCACATTTATCACAGTAGATCTGATGAATGATAAATCTGTCCAATTGTAAGACCACCTACTAGTTGGCTTAGTGTACGTGAAAATTGTGACAAAATTCTGTCCCAATTCATGGCAATTTGGCACACTTTAGGTCATGCCTTATTTCTAGACAAGTCAGAAAAACTGTCCGAAAGTGTCTAAAACACATAGTAAATGTGGCAGAAGAATATCTGGCGTATTTTGAACCAGAAAACTTGTATTTTGAATAGTAAATAAGCCCCCGTGTGTTAAAAACTGCACAAAATTTTGGGCCCAAAAAACTGGTCTGAATTATGTTAATGAAAAGGATGTACAAAGTTCAGCCTCATTTACACACAAGAATTATCTTTTGAATGACTAAACGACAGAACAAATTAACAACTTCTTTGCATAAAATCCTGTGCTTTTCCCTCATTAGCCAAAGTAAACTCTGTACATGTTGTTTGCTCAGGTGAGCATGTGTTTATGCAAGGAAAACTGTGGCCAGCAGGGCTTTAATTAGGGTGAAGAAAAACCATTGTCTTCTGCCAGTATGACTAAACAAGTAGTCATTGTGTATTCAGAAGGGCAAACAACCACCCCTCCCCTCAAGTCCTTCAGTCTTTCAACACTAAACAAATGCCATTTAAACCTCACAATAAGTGAACTACCTAACAAAGATTTTGATGCCGGCTGAAACTCAGCGATAAGCGACAAGTGAACGAATAGTGCATAGTAGCTGTGCGTATACAGGTAACCATTCCAGACTGTGAGGGACCTCAGACCGGGCAGAAAATTCACCTTCCAATAAGAAAATGACCCTAAGACACCAGCCAAGGCAACACAGGAGTGAGGACAACTCTGTGAATGTCCTTGAGTGGCTCGGCCAGAGCCCTGAACTTTGTCATTGTGGGGTACTGAGTGCAGAATGATGGGGAACACAGTGGTGCAACATAACATGCAAGAAGGTGAGAGGGTGTGAGGACTTCCCAGGCCCCCTGTAGATATGAGGTTGGGTTGACATTCCTGCAGTTAGATGTAGCAGTCACTCACCAATACACTGCGGGGTCTGATCCCACTCATCCTTAGTCGGTCCTCCTCTACAAGTTATCTTCTTATATGACGGGCGATATCCAGGCTCACATCGCACGGTCAGAGACTCGCCTGCTTTATAAAACTCTCTACCGGTAGAGTTCATCCCCGCTCCGGCCGGACGCCTGCACTGAGCTGTAAGATAAGAATGGAATCACTTTACAAAGGATATCCTCTGTGAATCCAGTCACAGGTCTTGTGTCCCGGCGGAGACGTCTTCACATTAATGTTTCCATGAACCGGTTACTTCAGGATGCTGTTCAGCAATGGACAAAACTGGATGACTGGGAGCCGACTAGAGACTTACCTTCAGCCTATGTATATATGGTAACATCTACTAAGGAGTACAGAGAGACGAGCTTTCACTGGGAGGAAGTGGAGAAAACACTGCTATGAGCATCAGGAGTGAGAATGTTATAACCATTGCAATAAGGGAGAAGAGGAAGAACACTGCTATACATTGGGAATGTGAGGGTTGTGGATATGAAAATATGTTAAGCTGACATCCATTTTTCCTGCGCATGGCAGTCATCTATGAACCCCCTCCCCCCCCCCCCCCCCACACACACACACACCAGCAGGGTTGCTCATTGTGATTGACTGGTCTAAAAAATCAGGCTGATTGATTTTCGCACAATTGGACTGGGTTAACCAAAAGATGGGATTGGCTAAGATCATGGTAAAAATCAGTTTTCCTGGAAGGTTGAGGTGCTGATAGCCTCTTCAATCATATGGCTCAGTGGTTAGCATGGCTGCCTTGCACTACTGGGGTTCTAAGTTCAAATTTCAACCAGGACAACATCTGCTTGGACTTACCCTTGGGCGGATTTGAACTTAGGACCCGAGCACTGCAAGGCAGCAGTGCTAATCACTGAGACACCATGATGGCCAGTTCTTCCTTCTCCACCTCCATAGGAGAAGAAAGAGAATAAGATCCAGAAAAGGAAGAAGCAAGAGGAGGAAAAAGGAAGAAGCTTGATGGTTCAGTGGCCAGTGCTTTTTATGGCAATTGTTCTCTATATCACAGAGGAAGTGAAAGTCCTTTTGAATAAAAAAAAAAGGATATAGAGAAAAGCCCAAGAATTCACATGACTTTAGTCCCTATGTTGTACCTTCCCATAAGAGACTCTCGGTCTTATAAACTGTGGTTGTGAACAGGCATAACATCCAACCTGGAGAGGGATTTATTTTTGACTTACATCTTTAGGGGACTTAGTTCTCTGTGGCTGGCCCATCAGTTCGTCTCTGTAATGACCACCGGCTATAGGGGGTCTACGCATTGCTTTGCAGCTACGTGAAAATATAGAAATGCTATTGTTGTACATCCTTTCCTGGCCCCCTCCATAAATGTCATACATGCATGTCTTGTGTAGATGCTCTGTGCAAAGCTGTCTTGTCATTTTGTTATGTGTATCGCACAGCTGCAGCATGTGATGGGTTAAGGTTTGCAAAGAGAGCTAACTGTCTGTAATGTAATGATTCTGTCCTGTCACGTGGGATGAGTGAGTCTATAAATGTGAGTGTTTGAGATTGGGAAAGGAGTTCCTTGCTTTCTGGGGTCCTAGTCAGGAGGTCCAGCTACGTGGGGGCACCTTCAGCCCTCATGCAGTGAGCGAGTGTGTATCAAGGCCCAGTGCAGAGGTACTATCTATGTCTTATACATTCCTACGCGGCCGTCTGGATAACCATGCACAGGTACACCCATTCTGTCTGTCACGCACGGGTTGATCTGAAGTCTGGATCACCGTGTGGAGGCACTACTGTCCAGTTTATTTAATTGCCTGCACTGTCATTATTTCAAAGTGTGCCTTGTATCCTGCTAAAGTTGAGTAAAAGTTGTTCCGGGCCCTGACCCTTCCCGGGGACTTGAGGTACTGTAGAACTGTTTGTGGCTCATTTATTTCCCTGCCGATGTTCATACTGGGGGGAACAGGAATGGTGGCGTCACCTATGACAAACTCTGCAACTGTTCTAATGTTTATTGGGTATCCCCATGCTGGGGGTTTCTGGAAGAGGCCCAGCGCTGCCCTGGCCTTGGCTGCGTAAGTTCCTTGGAGGGAGCATTGTAAGCCAGCATCCCAGCTCCTCAGCGTATGCCATGTGTCCGGGGTCACCCTACTGGACGCTGCACTATCATCATAGAACTTTGCATTTATGTACACAAGCTGAGATGTAAATGGAGGATGACATCTACCTCCGGTGCTTTCTGAGAACCAAACAAAGGGAATTCTTACATTTATGTCATCTGGTGTATTGCTATATACCCATTGGCGCTTACCTTTTGTAAGCCCAGGTGTACAGTGAGATATTACAGAGCAACCACGGTGTATTTGTAGATACATCTATCACTCCAGCTACCATGTTTCCCCAAAAATAGGTCCTACCCCGATAGTAAGACCTATTGGGTTTTCGGGGGAGGCTTGAAATATAAGGGCCTCCCCCGAAAATAGTACCTGTCTCGGGTGCCCCACAAAAAAAAAAAATCAATACTCACATGGTCTGCAGCGTCCCGATGGTGTCCGCGGCGTCCCGATGGTGTCTACGGCGTCCCGGCGGTGTCTACGGTGGTGTTGGCGGTGTCCTCCTCCGTCCCACAGCTGCCTTCTGCTGGCGACAGGGCTTTGAATACCCTACCTCCAGCAAAGCAAGCGCTGTGATTGGCTAATCGAGCGCCGGCTGTGATTGGCTGCCAGCGCTCGATCAGCCAACCACAGCGCTCGCTTTGCTGGAGGCGGGGTATTCAAAGCCCCGTCGCCAGCAGAAGGCATCTGTAAGACGAGGAAGCGGCTGTGTTGCCGCCGGACACCATCGGGATGCCGCGGACCAGGTAAGTAAAAGCCCCCTCCCCGAAAATAAGACACTGTGCCATTTTGGGGGCAAAAAAATAATAAGACAGTGTCTTAATTCCAGGGAAACACAGTAATATATAGCATGAAAAGCGGCTATCAGACTGTGTATTGGTCTTGGGTGAACGTCTATAAACTCAGACTATTTACACGGGTGATTATATTTGTTTATGTATTGTATATAGTGCGTCGCCAAAAGATTTTAACAAGTATTAATAAAAGTTTGTTTTTAGTTCTGTTCCGTGATTGTCTGGCAGTTGTCCTGGTCTACTTCTCTCTGAACAGATTCCCGCACTCTGAGTATTTATGTACATGAACGGCTATTTACTATATTTGTTATCTTGTTACATAGATAATACATAGAGATGAGCGAGCATTGCCCTTAGCGAGTACCTTTGAGCCTACTAATTTTAAATTATTTGATAAAAGTTCTCTTATAGTACAAGGAATTACGCAGTAAAGACATTTCTAGAAGTTTTGATTCCTCTGCCACAGTGATTTTTTTTTTACGTTACTAACAGGGGATAGGTGTTTTGACTTGTTAATTTTTTTTATGTATAAGTATTTTAAACTTTAACTTTTTGTTAATGTCACTAATTTTGATCTCTGCTATAATACAATACTAAAAGTACTACAGTGTATTATATAGGTCTACTAGCTTACCCGTCGCGCGTTGCTGCGAAGACAGACATACATACATACATTCGTTTTTATATATCTAGATAACAACCAATCACAGCGCAGCTTTCAAGTCACCTCAGCGGTATAATATATAACAACCAATCACAGCACAGCTTTCATGTTACCTCAGCAGTATAATATATAGCAACCAATCACAGCACAGCTTTCATGTTACCTCAGTATAATATATAACAACCAATCACAGCACAGCTTTCATGTTACCTCAGCAGTATAATATATAACAACCAATCACAGCACAGCTTTCATGTTACCTCAGCGGTATAATATATAACAACCAATCACAGCGCAGCTTTCATGTTACCTCAGCAGTATAAGAAATAGCAACCAATCAGAGCACAGCTTTCATTTTACCTCAGCAGTATAAGAAATTGCAACCAATCACAGCACAGCTTTCATGTTACCTCAGCATTCTCAATATCCAGCAATGGTTTAGTGATACGTTCGGCGGCTGCATCATTTTGTAGTTGAACACGCCTCCCGTTGCTCGTAATGCCTTTTGCTTTTGTGCTTGAGATGGAAATCAAACGATCTTTGTCTGGGGGGCATAACTGTCGACGATGCTCGAAGGATAGTTGTACTATGCCAGTAATCTTCCCAGGAGTGTACTCAACAACTTCCCAAAGTTTCATGGCGATTAGATGAATGGTGTAGTAATGCATAACGGACAGACAGACAGACAGACATTTCTTTTTATATATATAGATGATACCGGGAAGTGAGAGAATTAGATTCCGTACGTAAAATTTTGACGCTAATTCTTTGGCGCATAGAATTGAATAATCGAGTTGGGACCCATTAGCTTTTCCTATTTATGACATAATCAATACTCGTGCCAAATTTCAAGTTTCTATGACATTGGGAAGCGAGAAAATTACATTCCGTACGTAAAATTTGGACGCTAATTCTTTGGCACTTAGAATTCAATAATCGAGTTGGGACCTATTAGCTTTTCCTATTTATGACATAATCAGTGCTTGTGCCAAATTTCATGTTTCTACGACATCGGGAAGTGAGAGAATTAGATTCCGTACGTAAAATTTGGACACTAATTTTTTTTTGCGCTTAGAATTGAATAATCGAGTTGGGACCCATTAACTTTTCCTATTTATTACATAATCAGTGCTCGTGCCAAATTTCATGTTTCTACGACATCGGGAAGTGAGAGAATTAGTGGCAATGATGGAAATCGAACGATCTACGTGGGGGGGGGGGGCGTAACTGTCGACCACGCTCGCACACGCGCCATTTATCATAGCATAAATGTACTATGCCAGTAATCTTCCCAGGAGTGTACTCAACAACTTCCCAAAGTTTCATGGCGATCGGATGAATGGTGTAGTAGCGCATAAAGGACAAACAGACACGCACGCAGACACGCAGACAGACATACATTCAATTTTATATATATACTAGAGCAGTACCCGTCGCGCGTTGCTGCGAAGACAGACATACATACATACATTCGTTTTTATATATCTAGATGACGGCAGCAGCGACCACTGAGGTTTTGTAGGCCGCTGCTTCCCCCTTGCTGAATAAAATAGCCGTTGTGTGGAACATCCAATTTATCCGGCTGCTGTGGCTTCTTGGGAAGATAGCCTAGTACATGTTTGCCCACTTCCAACTCCAATGGAGACTGACTGTAAATGGCTGGCGTGCTCTAGTATTTATGGTTTCAAGCTGTACGTGTCATTGCATACAGTCTATCTATCTATCTATCTATCAGGGTTATTGCATACAGTCTGTCTATCTATCTATCTATCTATCTATCTATCTATCTGGGTTATTGCATACAGTCTATCTATCTATCTATCTATCTATCTATGACATCAGGAAATGAGAGAATTAGATTCCGTACGTAAAATTTGAACGCTAATTCTTTGGCGCTTTGAATTGAATAATCGAGTTGGGACCCATTAACTTTTCCTATTTATGACATAATCAATGCTCGTGCCAAATTTTAAGTTTCTATGACATTGGGAAGTGAGAGAATTAAGTTGGGATGAGACATAAGGCCTTGCCCATAAGCATTCCCCAACCTCCAAGAACTGAACCTACCTACCTGAATGAGATTTTGTAGGCCGCTGCTTCCCCCTTGCGGGCTGAATAAAATAGCCGTTGGGTGGAACATCCAATTTATCCGGCTGCTGTGGCTTCTTGGGAAGATAGCCTAGTACATGTTTGCCCACTTCCAACTCCAATGGAGACTGACTGTAAATGGCTGGTGTGCTCTAGTATTTATGGTTTCAAGCTGTACGTGTCATTGCATACAGTCTATCTATCTATCTATCTATCTGGGTTATTGCATACAGTCTATCTATCTATCTATCTATCTATCAGGGTTATTGCATACAGTCTATCTATCTATCTATCTATCTATCTATCTATCAGGGTTATTGCATACAGTCTATCTATCTATCTATCTATCTATCTATCAGAGTTATTGCATACAGTCTATCTATCTATCTATCTATCTATCAGAGTTATTGCATACAGTCTATCTATCTATCTATCTATCTATCTATCTATCTATCTATCTGGGTTATTGCATACAGTCTATCTATCTATCTATCTGGGTTATTGCATACAGTCTATCTATCTATCTATCTATCTATCTATCTATCTATGACATCAGGAAATGAGAGAATTAGATTTTGTAGGCCGCTGCTTCCCCCTTGCGGGCTGAATAAAATAGCCGTTGGGTGGAACATACAATTTATCCGGCTGCTGTGGCTTCTTAGGAAGATATCCTAGTACTTGTTTACCCACTTCCAACTCCAATGGTAATTGGCTGGCGTGCTCTAGTGGTTCCAAGCTGTACGTGTCATAATACAGCCTTAATGACATCACAATGCAGCTTATGAGAACATGTTGGGGCATGTTCGCGCGTTGCTGCGAAGACAGACATACATACATACTACGTTTTTATATATCTAGATGACGGCAGCAGCGACCACTGAGGTTTACCGCTGGGGTATGTCACTCTTATTACTAATGGGGGGAGTGTCACTATTATTACTGCTGTGGGATGTCACTATTATCGCTGGGGTGAAGGTGTCACTATTACCGCTGGGGTATGTGTACATGTGGCAGAAATGGGCAGGGCTCTTTCAGAATAGACCGGGTGCAGATTTTGACTGCTTTTTAGATGCGGAAATGCTGCAGAATTTTCCACAGAAATCTCCGCTGAGGACATTCTGCAGTATTTCCGCATCCAAAAAGCAGTCAGAATCTGCACCCGGTCTATTCTGAAACAGCCTTGTCCTTTTTAGAACGACGGGGGTAAAATCATACGTTGTGATAAGCCCCGCCCCCTGACGTGTTGGCACTTTGCGATACATAAGTGGGTTTTGGGTTGTAGTTTGGGCACTCGGTCCCTAAAAGGTTCGCCATCACTGGCCTAGTACATGTTTGCCCACTTCCAACTTCAATGGAGACTGACTGTAAATGGCTGGCGTGCTCTAGTATTTATGGTTTCAAGCTGTACGTGTCATTGCATACAGTCTATCTATCTATCTATCTATCTATCTATCTATCTATCTATCAGGGTTATTGCATACAGTCTATCTATCTATCTATCTATCTATGACATCAGGAAATGAGAGAATTAGATTTTGTAGGCCGCTGCTTCCCCCTTGCGGGCTGAATAAAATAGCCGTTGGGTGGAACATACAATTTATCCAGCTGCTGTGGCTTCTTAGGAAGATATCCTAGTACTTGTTTACCCACTTCCAACTCCAATGGTAATTGGCTGGCGTGCTCTAGTGGTTCCAAGCTGTACGTGTCATAATAGAGCCTTAATGACATCACAATGCAGCTTTATAGAACATGTTGGGGCATGTTCAAGGGCGTCCGATGTTGATGACATCAGTGATGACATCACAATAGCAGGTGGCTTACTTATTCGATCTACGTGGGGGGGGGGGGGCGTAACTTTCGACGAAGCTCGCGCGCCATTTATCGTAGGATATTTGTACTATGCCTATAATCTTCCCAGGAGTGTACTCAACAACTTCCCAAAGTTTCATGGCGATCGGATGAATGGTGTAGTAGCGCATAAAGGACAAACACGCACGCACGCACACACGCACGCACGCACGCACGCAGACAGACATACATTCAATTTTATATATATAGATGACGGCAGCAGCGACCACTGAGGTTTACCGCTGGGGTATGTCACTCTTATTACTAATGGGGGGAGTGTCACTATTATTACTGCTGTGGGATGTCACTATTATCGCTGGGGTGAAGGTGTCACTATTACCGCTGGGGTATGTGTACATGTGGCAGAAATGGGCAGGGCTCTTTCAGAATAGACCGGGTGCAGATTTTGACTGCTTTTTAGATGCGGAAATGCTGCAGAATTTTCCACAGAAATCTCCGCTGAGGACATTCTGCAGTATTTCCGCATCCAAAAAGCAGTCAGAATCTGCACCCGGTCTATTCTGAAACAGCCTTGTCCTTTTTAGAACGACGGGGGTAAAATCATACGTTGTGATAAGCCCCGCCCCCTGACGTGTTGGCACTTTGCGATACATAAGTGGGTTTTGGGTTGTAGTTTGGGCACTCGGTCCCTAAAAGGTTCGCCATCACTGGCCTAGTACATGTTTGCCCACTTCCAACTTCAATGGAGACTGACTGTAAATGGCTGGCGTGCTCTAGTATTTATGGTTTCAAGCTGTACGTGTCATTGCATACAGTCTATCTATCTATCTATCTATCTATCTATCTATCTATCAGGGTTATTGCATACAGTCTATCTATCTATCTATCTATCTATGACATCAGGAAATGAGAGAATTAGATTTTGTAGGCCGCTGCTTCCCCCTTGCGGGCTGAATAAAATAGCCGTTGGGTGGAACATACAATTTATCCAGCTGCTGTGGCTTCTTAGGAAGATATCCTAGTACTTGTTTACCCACTTCCAACTCCAATGGTAATTGGCTGGCGTGCTCTAGTGGTTCCAAGCTGTACGTGTCATAATAGAGCCTTAATGACATCACAATGCAGCTTTATAGAACATGTTGGGGCATGTTCAAGGGCGTCCGATGTTGATGACATCAGTGATGACATCACAATAGCAGGTGGCTTACTTATTCGATCTACGTGGGGGGGGGGGGCGTAACTTTCGACGAAGCTCGCGCGCCATTTATCGTAGGATATTTGTACTATGCCTATAATCTTCCCAGGAGTGTACTCAACAACTTCCCAAAGTTTCATGGCGATCGGATGAATGGTGTAGTAGCGCATAAAGGACAAACACGCACGCACGCACACACGCACGCACGCACGCACGCAGACAGACATACATTCAATTTTATATATATAGATGTTGGGGCATGTTCAAGGGCGTCCGATGTTGATGACATCAGTGATGACATCACAATAGCAGGTGGCTTACTTATTCGATCTACGTGGGGGGGGGGGGGCGTAACTTTCGACGAAGCTCGCGCGCCATTTATCGTAGGATATTTGTACTATGCCTATAATCTTCCCAGGAGTGTACTCAACAACTTCCCAAAGTTTCATGGCGATCGGATGAATGGTGTAGTAGCGCATAAAGGACAAACACGCACGCACGCACACACGCACGCACGCACGCACGCAGACAGACATACATTCAATTTTATATATATAGATAGATGAGACTTATCCAGAGGCTGCGTCTATCTGTAGATGGCTGACACTGAGACCATATTCAAACCTCCAGGTTCCCTCCTCCCTCTATCAGCCTTTTATATGTCACTGTGGAATTGACCACAGTATGTAAAGCACTAAACGGCTGAACGGCTGGGATTGGATGTTTCTCCGGTGCCTGCCATTATAGCTGGTGCCCAACTATTATTGGACAGCTGAGACATCACTCCTTCCAAAACAGGAAACGTGTCGGTATTCTGATGCAGCATTGTAAAAAGGTGTTCGCATCAGAATAAGGCCCCCTAAAAGGGTTTCTAAGATCTCTTTTCTGTAAAACACAGCACCCCTGACAGCAATATACTCACCTCTCCCGCGGTGAACCGCCTCACTACTCCGGGTTTCTCATCTGACGTCACATTTACAAGCTGCCCCAACCAGTTTTAGGGACGTCACAGGCTGTCGCAGCCAGGAAAAGAGCTCAAGAGACCAATCACTGAGCTCTGTCATTGGCTGCAGCAGCCTGTGAAATCCTATAGACATGCAGGACCGCAACCTGTCAGCAAACAACGCAAGAGAGGACTGAGCAGCAGCGTGGGACTAGACAGGGAAGTGGGAGAGCGAGTACACCACCATTTCCTGTGTTATGGTAGGGGAGCTGTGTTTGATAGAAAATAGAGATGAGTGAGCGTACTCGTCCGAGCTTGATGCTCATTTGAGTATTAGGGTACTCGAGATGTTCGTTACTCGAGACGAGCACCACGCGGTGTTCGAGTCACTTCCATTTTCTTCCCTGAGAAATTTGCGCCCTTTTCTGGCCAATAGAAACACAGGGAAGGCATTACAATTTCCTCCTGTGAAGTTCCAGCCCTATCCCACCCCCCTGCTGTGAGTGGCTGGGGAGATCAGGTGACACCCGAGTATATAAACTGGGGCCGGCCGCGGCTCGCCACAGATGAGAGACATTAGGGAAATTGCCGTCCTGCTGTAGCTGCTAAAGGGAGGGTGTTAGGCTGTTATCTTCGTCTTCAAGAACCCCAACGGTCCTTCTTAGGGCCACATCTGACCGTGTGCAGTACTGTTGAGGCTGCTTTTAGCAGTTTTGCAAATTTTTTTTTTTTTTTTTTGTATATTGGGCGTGCAGACCATAGCGTCCTCAGTCTGCAGTCATTGTACAGAGTATAGGGGCAGAACTGGTGAGGCAGGGACAGTGGTACAGGGAAAGAGATATACAGGCTATATAGGCAGTGGGCTTTTTCAAAAAAATTGGAAAAAAAAAATCTTTGGGCTGCCTGTGACCATGTTCAGTTTACTGCGTGTCTGCTGGGGGTAGTAGTCGCTCATTAATACCTAGCTAGGTGTTACTGCAGCCTTGCGCATAATTTCTTCTGGCTGCACTGTGCTTTCAATAACCACAGTCATCCTCCAACAGGGAAATCCATATACAGGCTATATAGGCAGTGGGCTTTTTCCCAAAAATTGGAAAAAAAATACTATATTTGGGCTGCTTGTGACCGTCTTCAGTTTACTGCATGTCTGCTAGGGGTAGTAGTCGCTCATTATTACCCAGCTAAGCATTACAGCAGGCTTGCACATAATTGTTTCCTGGCTCTGCTGTGTCCGTTACATGATCGCCGTCATCCCGCCAGAGGGAAAGAGTATACATATATACGCTGCATACAGTGTCTGTCTGGTTTTTCACCTCACCATTGTAAAAAATTGAAGCAAAATACTTAAGGCCTACCACTGGCCTTTGGCCACTTGACTGGCTCTGCGCTGTGAATTCCAGTAGCTCGGTCATACGCACCTACGTCTCACTACAGGCTTGCGCATAATTGTTTCCTGGCTCTGCTGTGCGTTCCGTAAGCGAAGTCAGCCTCCAACCACAGGCCAATAAGTGGCACATTTAATTACAGCGTTCTGTTTCTGCTCTACTCGTAATACACCATGCTGAGGGGTAGGGGTAGGCCTAGAGGACGTGGACGCGGGTGAGGAAGCGGAGGCCCAAGTCATGGTGTGGGCACAGGCCGAGCTCCTGGTCCAGGTGTATCGCAGCCGACTGCTGCGGGATTAGGAGAGAGGCAACTTTCTGAGGTCCCCAGATTCATCTCACAATTAATGGGTCCACGCGGTAGACCTTTATTAGAAACTGAGCAGTGTGAGCAGGTCCTGTCGTGGATGGCAGAAAGTGCATCCAGCAATCTATCGACAACCCAGTCTTCTATGCCATCCACAGCTGCAACTCTGAATTCTCTGGCTGCTGATCCTCCTTCTTCCCTGCCTCCTCACTCCATAAAAATGACACATTCTGAGAAGCAGGCAGACTCCCAGGAACTGTTCTCGGGCCCCTGCCCAGATTGGGCAGCAATGGTTCCTCTCCCACCGGAGGAGTTTGTCGTGACCGATGCCCAACCTTTGGAAAGTTCCCGGGGTCCGGGGGATGAGGCTGGGGACTTACGGCAACTGTCTCAAGAGCTTTCAGTGGGTGAGGAGGACGATGACGATGAGTTGTCTATCAGTGAGGTAGTAGTAAAGGCAGTAAGTCCGAGGGAGGAGCGCACAGAGGATTCGGAGGAAGAGCAGCTGGACGATGAGGTGACTGACCCCACCTGGTTTGCTAAGCCTACTGAGGACAGGTCTTCAGAGGGGGAGGCAAGTGCAGCAGCAGGGCAGGTTGGAAGAGGCAGTGCGGTGGCCAGGGGTAGAGGCAGGGCCAGACCGAATAATCCACCAACTGTTTCCCAAAGCGCCCCCTCTCGCCATGCCACCTTGCAGTGGCCGAGGTGCTCAAAGGTGTGGCAGTTTTTCACAGAGTGCAGACGACCGACAAACTGTGGTGTGCAAGGTTTGTCGCGCCAAGATCAGCCGGGGAGCCACCAGTACCAGCCTCACCACCACCAGCATGCGCAAGCATATGATGGCCAAGCACCCCACAAGGTGGGACGAAGGCCGTTCACCGCCTCCGGTTTGCACCACTGCCTCTCCCCTGTGCCCCAACCTGCCACTGAGATCCAACCCCCCTCTCAGGACACAGGCACGACCGTCTCCCTGCCTGCACCCACACGCTCACCTCCGCTGTCCTCTGCCCCATCCAGCAATGTCTCTCAGCGCAGCGTCCAGCCGTTGCTAGCGCAACTGTTTGAGCGCAAGCGCAAGTACGCCGCCGCGCACCCGCATGCTCAAGCGTTAAATGTGCACATAGCCAAATTCATCAGCCTTGAGATGCTGCCGTATAGGCTTGTGGAAACGGAGGCTTTCAAAAACATGATGGCGGTGGCGGCCCCGCGCTACTCGGTTGCCAGTCGCCACTACTTTTCCCGATGTGCCGTCCCAGCCCTGCACGACCACGTCTCCCGCAACATTGTACGCACCCTCACCAACGTGGCTACTGGCAAGGTCCACTTAACAACGGACACGTGGACAAGCACAGGCGGGCAGGGCCACTATATCTCCCTGACGGCACATTGGGTGAATTTAGTGTAGGCTGGGACCGAGTCAGAGCCTAGGACCGCTCAAGTCCTACCCACCCCCAGAATTGCGGGCCCCAGCTCGGTGCTGGTATCTGCGGCGGTGTATGCTTCCTCCACTAAACCACCCTCCTCCTCCTCCTACGCAACCTCTGTCTCGCAATCAAGATGTGTCAGCAGCAGCACGTCGCCAGCAGTCGGTGTCACGCGGCATGGCAGCACAGCGGTGGGCAAGCGTCAGCAGGCCGTGCTGAAACTACTCAGCTTAGGAGAGAAGAGGCACACGGCCCACAAACTGCTGCAGGGTCTGACAGAGCAGACCGACCGCTGGCTTTCGCCGCTGAGCCTCCAACCGGGCATGGTCGTGTGTGACAACGGCCGTAACCTGGTGGCGGCTCTGCAGCTCGGCAGCCTCACGCACGTGCCATGCCTGGCCCACATCTTTAATTTGGTGGTTCAGCGGTTTCTGAAAAGCTACCCACGCTTGTCCGACCTGCTCGGAAAGGTGCGCCGGCTCAGCGCACATTTCCGCAAGTCCAACACGGACACTGCCACCCTGCGGACCCTGCAACATCGGTTTAATCTGCCAGTGCACCGACTGCTGTGCGACGTGCCCACACGGGGGAACTCTACGCTCCACATGTTGGCCAGGCTCTATGAGCAGCGTAGAGCTATAGTGGAATACCAACTCCAACATGGGCGGTGTAGTGGGAGTCAGCCTCCTCAATTCTTTACAGAAGAGTGGGCCTGGTTGGCAGACAACTGCCAGGTCCTTGGAAACTTTGAGGAGTCTACCCAGATGGTGAGCGGCGATGCTGCAATCATTAGCGTCACCATTCCTCTGCTATGCCTCTTGAGAAGTTCCCTGCAAAGCATAAAGGCAGACACTTTGCGCTTGGAAACGGAGGCGGGGGAAGACAGTATGTCGCTGGAAAGTCAGAGCACCCTCATGTCTATATCTCAGCGCGTTTTGGAGGAGGGGGAGGGGGAGGAGCATGAGGTGGAGGGGGAAGAAACAGCTAGGCCCACTGCTGAGGGTACCCATGCTGCTTGCCTGTCATCCTTTCAACATGTATGGCCTGAGGTGGAGGAGGATCCTGAAAGTGATCTTCCTAGTGAGGACAGCCATGTGTTGCGTACAGGTACCCTGGCACACATGGCTGACCTCATGTTAGGATGCCTTTCTCGTGACCCTCGCGTTACACGCATTCTGGCCACTACGGATTACTGGGTGTACACACTGATCGACCCATGGTATAAGGAGAACCTTTCCACTCTCATACCCGAAGAGGAAAGGGGTTCGAGAGTGATGCTATACCACAGGACCCTGGTGGACAAACTGATGGTAAAATTCCCATCTGACAGCGCTAGTGGCAGAAGGCGCAGTTCCGAGGGCCAGGTAGCAGGGGAGGCGCGGAGATCAGGCAGCATGTACAGCACAGGCGGGGGAACACTCTCCAAGGCCTTTGCCAGCTTTATGGCTCCCCAGCAAGACTGAGTCACCGCTCCCCAGTCAAGACTAAGTCGGCGGGAGCACTGTAAAAGGATGGTGAGGGAGTACGTAGCCGATCGCACGACCGTCCTCCGTGACGCCTCTGCTCCGTACAACTACTGGGTGTCGAAGCTGGACACGTGGCCTGAACTCGCGCTGTATGCCCTGGAGGTGCTTGCTTGCCCTGCGGCTAGCGTCTTGTCAGAGAGGGTGTTTAGTGCAGCTGGGAGAATCATCACGGATAAGCGTACCCGCCTGTCAACTGACAGTGCCGACAGGCTTACACTCATAAAGATGAACAAAGCCTGGATTTCCCCAAACTTCTCTTCTCCACCAGCGGACAGCAGCGGTACCTAAACAATACCTAGGCTTCGCCCGCGGTTGGGAGCATCGTTCTCTATCACCATAAAAAGCGGGGACCTTTTAGCTTCATCAATCTGTGTATTATATTCATCCTCCTCCTCCTGAAACCTCACGTAATCACGCCGAACGGGCAATTTTTCTTAGGCCCACAAGGCTCAGTCATATTACTTTTGTAAACAATGTTTATACGTTTCAATTCTCATTAAAGCGTTGAAACTTGCACCTGAACCAATTTTTTATTTCACTGGGCTGCCTCCAGGCCTAGTTACAAATTAAGCCACATTAACCAAAGCGATTAATGGGTTTCAGCTGCCCTCTTGGTTGGGCATGGGCAATTTTTCTGAGGCACATTAGTACTGTTGGTACACTAATGTTTTTTGGGCCCTCGCCTACAGTGTAATCCTAGTAATTTTTATGGGCTTCGCCTGCACTCATGGTACAGCAAGGTGTGTGGGGTTGGCCTACACTTTTGCTACATATGTGTAACTGGGGCCTTGTCTATACTGCAACTACTGAAATAGTTATCTCCCTAAACTGCTGCAGCGGGAATGTTACTGTGGCCTGTCTTGACTGCTACTACCACTGAAATGGAACTAAGACTGTGCTGCCCCTATACTGCTGCTTTGGAATTGTTACTGGGGCCTGTCTTGACTGCTACTATTACTGAAATGGAACTAATCCTGTGCTCCCCCTATACTGCTGTTAGTGATATGTTACTGGGGCCTGTCTAGACTGCTACTACTACTGAAATGGAACTAATAATGTGCTTCCCCTATACTGCTGCTAGTGATATGTTACTGAGGCCTGTCCAGACTGCTACTACTACTGAAATGGAACTAATACTGTGCTCCCCCTATACTGATGCTAGTGATATGTTACTGGGGCCTGTCTAGACTGCTACTACTACTGAAATGGAACTAATACTGTGCTCCCCCTATACTGCTGCTAGTGATATGTTACTGGGGCCTGTCTTGACTGCTACTATTACTGAAATGGAACTAATACTGTGCTCCCCCTATACTGCTGCTAGTGATATGTTACTGGGGCCTGTCTAGACTGCTACTACTACTGAAATGGAACTAATACTGTGCTCCCCCTATACTGCTGCTTTGGAATTGTTACTGGGGCCTGTCTAGACTGCTACTACTACTGAAATGGAACTAATACTGTGCTCCCCCTATACTGCTGTTAGTGATATGTTACTGGGGCCTGTCTAGACTGCTACTACTACTGAAATGGAACTAATACTGTGCTCCCCCTATACTGCTGCTAGTGATATGTTACTGAGGCCTGTCCAGACTGCTACTACTACTGAAATGGAACTAATACTGTGCTCCCCCTATACTGCTGCTAGTGATATGTTACTGGGGCCTGTCTAGACTGCTACTACTACTGAAATGGAACTAATACTGTGCTCCCCCTATACTGCTGCTAGTGATATGTTACTTGGGCCTGTCTTGACTGCTACTATTACTGAAATGGAACGAATACTGTGCTCCCCCTATACTGCTGCTAGTGATATGTTACTGGGGCTTGTCCAGACTGCTACTACTACTGAAATGGAACTAATACTGTGTTCCCCCCATACTGCTGCTAGTGATATGTTACTGGGGTCTGTCTAGACTGCAACTACTACTGAAATGGAACTAATACTGTACTCTCCCTATACTGCTGCTTTGGAATTGTTACTGCTGCTACTATTACTGAAATGGGCGGTTGGGCAGCATGTTACCCAGGAGAAGTGGCAGCGGAGTGTCATGCAGGCAGTGATTGTGCTTTGTTGGAGGTAGTGTGGTGCTTAGCTAAGGTGTGCCTTGCTAATGAGGGTCTTTCAGAAGTAAAAATTGTTGGGGGGGGGCACTCTTGCCGCTATTGTGGCTTAATAGTGGGACCTGGGAACTTGAGATGCAGCCCAACATGTAGCCCCTCGCCTGCCCTATCCGTTTCTGTGTCGTTCCCATCACTTTCTTGAATTTCCCAGATTTTCACAAATGAAAACCTTAGCGGAGCATAGGTCCCATACAAAAATGCTCGGGTCACCCATTGACTTCAATGGGGTTCGTTACTCGAAACGAACCCTTGAGCATCGCGGGAAGTTCGACTCCAGTAACGAGCACCCGAGCATTTCTGTGCTCGCTCATCTGTAATAGAAAACAAAGATCTCGGACAACCACCTTTAACAACCGCCATAAAAAGCTGTATGGGTGGCCATAAAGGAGTGAAAATAAAAAATAACCAAAAACCTCTAAACTGCATGGTGACTAATGCTAGAAGTCTGGCCCATATACTTCACGAACTGTAAGTAATAATGTCTGAGGAAAACCATTCTAATGGCCCAGAGTTAGCGGGGCCCCTCCATAAGTATGAATGTGTTTGTCCTGTGCAATTGTACTGTGGAGGATATATATACTCTTGCCTCGGGATCGCTGACCTCTCATACCAGAAATGGCACACCACACAGGTAAGCACGGCTCAGGAATAGCGTATCTCTTTGTCTGGCTCTTGCCAGCATTTATTTTACAGCACGTCACAGCACAGCAAATCACACAATGTCCATAATATCAGTAAGCACCCCAACTTGGGTGGGAGTCCAGGGGCTTCATCCCTGTCGGACTCTTGCCTTTTCAGGCCACCAGCCTGCAGCACCTTCCTATGCTGCGCTGTTCCTCTCTCTTTCCTTGGTAGGAACTGGCTTTTTATCTCGTTCCTGCTCCACCCCTTGGCTAACCCTCACACCAGAAGTCCTGTCTCTGGCCCTCTACAGGCCCTTCTGTGTACTGCACTACTACATACCCCCCCTACCTTCCCTTGATATAGGCCGTAGGCCATATCACCTTTTCTTCTAGGCCCTCCCAGGTCAAAGCTCCAGGCTCGGGGGTCTCTTTCTAGTTTTACTTGTTTGACAAGTTCTCTCTTTTTGTCCTCACTCGACTCATCACAACCATGTTGATCTCTGTCAGACCGTGCTCTTACAGCTTGCAAGTTGACTTTCAAGTGCAACTTCGTATCCTCTGTGGCTTGTAACTTATCGTCAGGTTTCTCTAACTGAACCTTCAATACTTCTACTTGCTGTTCCAAGGCTTTAGTAGACTTTTCTACCTCTGAGTCTGACTTTTGCTTGGTAGTATTCAGTTCACTGATGAGTGGGTCCTTGGAGCCAGCATCCCTGTGATCTGCTTCTACCATCTGGATCACCTGTTTCTTCACCTTCTGGGTTTGCTTTTTGACGTCATTATACTCTTGCTGCAGTTCTTCCCGGATTTCTGCTGCCACTTCTGAAACCTTCTCAGCTTCAGTAGTCTCACTTTCTGCCTTCTCCTTGGCCTCTTGTACTTCAGAGGTCTGATCAGTCTGCATCTTTTGCTCAGCTCTCACCTTAATGACTTTTCTTTTGTTTACAGAAGTAATTGCTTTCCTCCAGACCGTCCAAGTCTTTACAAACTGTTCACCTGGAGTGCCCAGGTCACCTTCACATAATTTGGTATGTTTCACCACTTGCGTCTTGTTTTTACAATTCTTCAGTCCTATATATACACATATCTATACAAGGTGAAATGTCTATTTCACTATCTGAGCCAGTAGAGTAGAATGGAATGTGCCAGTACTGCTAACCGCTATCAGAATATGCAGTTTGATAGAAACACACTCTCATAACCTCAGGGCACATTTTTTACCCGCACATTACCCTGAGGCATCATTTGATGACACATTCCTCATTCCCGCCCCTGCCCCCTCCATCGAACTCAGAAAGATGGCGCTGGCTCTTCATCTGAAAACGACGTGATGTCGGATGTCCATGACGACAGCAACTCATGCAGGACTGGATGTAAAAAGACCATATTTGGACCACCCAATCCCATGCTTTGATTTCCAACCATGTATTGCTTCCTGCATGTCCATAAAGGGCAAGTAACTCCTAATGCTATAAAAGATGCTTTACGCCTACTAATAAACAGAGTGAGGCAGACTTTCTACAGTGACAGTCTTGTCTCTGTGTGATCTCTTCCATTGTGCGCACAATCTGTGAACATAAATCTGGAATGGTGCAAACATTCCTATTGATTACATTGTAGACCCCAAATAAATCCACAACAGTATTGTCACTGTCTTCTATGTGTATGAATTGTGGTATGTATTGCACCGCTGCAGCACTGAATGGGTTAATGTCTGAGAAATGTATCTTGTTGTATGTCACATGATCATGTTTTATATATGTGTTTGCAAGTCTGCTATGTTAGTCTAGTCTGCAAGTCAGTCCACGTAAGTTAGTTAGTGAGTTGGCAAAAGTCCTGCTTGCAAAGACTGAGCCTGTCTGGAGGTGAGGGGGACTTTTATTGAGTAGGAGAAATTGTGCCTTGTCTTATGAGGATCCCCAAGATGGAAGAGGTTGAGCGATGGCCTGATGTCTGCCCTGAAACCTATTCATCCAGGTCTCCTCAGTATTAGTATGGAGTACTGAGAGAAAGAGGAGCCACCAGGCAGCGCTGAGTGCAACTTCAAAATTGTGAGTATGTAGTGATAGGGAGCTGGAGAGAGAGTGAAGAGAATCACCGGGAGCAGAACCCCACAGATAACTGGGACTGTGGCTCCTTCTGCCATCCTGAGAACCCTCCCTGTCACACCACTACCCAGCATGCACCGGTGATATGCTGGCTGAGGGAATGTTTATGGACTGTTAATAATTTATTCAAGTAAACAAACTTAACTGACCATTCCCGGTTTTGCTCAGAAAGGACGAACAGTCCTAATAGGGGAAGTAAGAAAGACAGCAGCACAACCAAAACAAATACCACTCAGTGGGGGAGCAGAGTATAATCCTGTGCACACTTCACAAAAAGGGCCCAGACTTCAATGGAGCCAGAGGCAACAGTTCATAAAGGATCAAGGAAGCAGCACAATGCGGACAAAAAATTCTTATGATGTCATCACATGGATAAGTTCCTCATCTTTATTGGTATAGTCATAAAAAGGCAGACCACGATGTTTCGGTCGGCGCAGCGGCCCTTGTCAAACTAATAAATGTAAAACAGACTCCACATATATGTAAACGCTACACCAATCAAAATAAAGACTACATATACACCCCAACATACGTAAGTACCATTGGACCATTGGAGAGGGCATCAGGTGGAGAGGCAGCATGCATCAATTATGTATCAGATCTCATCACAGATGGCTGTCATGATCAGCGCTGCGTTCTCATAACTGTGAGACACCTTCTGAGTAACAGCCGGAGCAAGTCCAGTAGGTCATGCCAGAAAGCGTAGATCTCGCGCATGCGCAGACCAGCAACATGTAATGTCAATTGTTCTATTCTGCGTCATAAAGAGCAGAAAGGGGATCCCGAGCTCAGTGCATGCGCAGTGTGTGACAGCACTCAGCGCTTCTTAGCCAGTGGATTAGGTATCCCTGGGGAGCACTCGGCAAAGGAATAGATACGCCAATCAAAGTTAACACGTGGAATGGAATAGCACGACCTACTGATAGTATCTATAGGGCTTAGTAGCAGGTATAAAGCATATGCTGATCAAAGAGGCAATAATCATCCTACAGAGGATGAAGCTATGTATATGGGAAATAAAGATACTACTCCATAGAGTGTTATAATCAATTGACACCCATAAGTGTCACCCTACAACTGGGGAGAAGTTTGACATCCGTGGTAGGTACTTGTGTACGTCATTTATATGATTAGCTGCCCATGTCGGCTGCTATACATTGGTGAGACAACCACGGATGTCAAAACAAGAATTTCTAAACACAAATCTACAATTCGAACACGTGATATGAGCGTATCGATAGTGAATAGAGATGAGCGAGCATGCTCGTTCAAGCAGTAGCATACTCGAAGGTGCTCGTTACTGGAGCGAGCACCACGTGGTGCTCAAGAAAATTTCCTCCTCTCCTCCACACATGTTTAGCGTCATTTTTAGCCAATAAACATGCCGGGGAGGCTTTACCACTTCCTGCTGTGATGTGCAAACCGAGTGAACATCTATAGCAGTGACTAGCTGGGCTGATCAAGTGACCTACGAGTATAAACACTCTGGTCACCCACAGTTCGCCTCAGACACATGCTGCATGAGCTGAGGGACAGAGCTGCTGCTATAGGGAAAGCATTAGGGTAGGGTACAGGTTGCGGTTAGGCAGGGATCCTTGCTCCAAGAACCCAACTCTTCTCATTGTGTGCATCAACAGTTTGGCTGGCTGGGAGCAGTAGTGCGCACAAAGTATTCTCAAGCATCCCGGCTATATACTGCATACTGTTACCGTTTTTTTCCTTTTTTAATTTTTTTGGGTGCTCAAAGAGTACGTTATGCACCCGTGTGTTGGTGCTGTGTACGGTATATACGCGTCTCTGGGGGCTGCGAATCCACGCTATCTAACAACAGTATACGCTGTTTATTGTGTATATTTTTGGTTATAAGCGTACACAAAATACCTCACAGTTTGCTTAGCATTTTGACCAAGTGCGTTCTAAAACATGATGAAAACTAGGGGTAAGGGTCAAGGTCGTGGACGTGGGCGTCTGAATGAGGGTGTGGGCAGAGGCCGAGGTCCTGGGCAGGGTGAAACAGTGCTTCATCTCACATTTTACAGGTTTGCGTGGTTGACAATTATTAAAAGCGCAACAGTGCGATCAGGTGATGATGTGGATAACGGATAACGTGTCCGGTAATGCATCCAACACCCAGTCTTCCATGCAGTCCACTCACGCCAGCCAAGGGACTCAACTTCTGAATCCTCAGGCTGCTCCTCCTTCCTCCCAGCCTGGTCACTCCAGGAAAAGGATAGATTCAGAACAGGCATACTCCCAGGAACTGCTCTCAGGTCCCTGCCCTGAGGGCGCCCACCCACTGGCGTTTGCGATTTTCGTGCGTGAAAAACGCTGCGTTTTTCGCTGCGTTTTTTGCCGCGTTTTCGCGGCGTTTTCGCGGCTTTTCCATTAATTTCCATTGACTTTCATGGGTGCATTAGGAGAAAAATAAGGACACATATGCAACTGACAGTTCCTATGTTAAAAAACGCAACGCAACGCAAAACGCCAGTGGACAGGAGTACATTCAATTCTAATTGCTCTGCAGAAAAAACGCAAAACGCAAAGAAAAAAAAAATCGCCAGTGGGTGGGCGCCCTTAGTCGGAAAAAATGGTTCATCAGCCACTTGAGGAGTTTGTTGTGACCGATGCCCAAAATTTTTACCTTTCACAGACTCAGGGTGATGAGGGTGGGGATTTCCAAGTAGTGTCTCAAGAGCTATTTGTGGATGATGATGATGATGATGATGATGATGATGAGACACAGTTGTCTGTCAGTGAGGTTGTTATTAGGGCAGTAAGTCTGTGGGAGGAGCAGACTGAGGAGTCAGAGGAAGAGCTGGTGGATGATGAGGTGACTGACTGCACCTGGGTTGGTAAGCCTACTGAAGACAAATCTTCAGAGGGGGAGGCAAGTGCAGCACCAGAACAGGTTGGAAGAGGCAGTGGGTTGGCCAGAGGGAGAAGCAGGGCCAGAGCAAATAATCCCCTAACTTTTCCCCCACAGCACCTCCTCGCGGCAAGCTCCTGTGCAGAGGGCTAGGTGTTCGAAGGTCTGGAGGTATTTTATTGAGAGCGCGGACAACCGACGAACATTGGTGTGCAACCTGTGCCGCACCAAGTTCAGCAGTGGAGCCACCACTACCAGCCTGACCACCACCAGCATGTGCAGGCATATGATGGCTAAGCACCAGACGAGGTGGGACGAAGGCCATTCACCGCCTGTGGGTCACACCACTGCCTCTTCCCCTGTGTCACATGCTGGCACTGAGATGCAATCCCCCTCCCAGGATGCAGGCACGAGTGTCTCCCGGCCTGCACCCACACCTTCACCTCCACGGTCCTCCACTGCCTCCACCAATGTGTCCCACTGCACCTTTCAGCTGCTGATAACCCAAGCATTGGAACGCAAGCGGAAATATGCAGACACCCACCCACATGCAAAATCGCTAAATGTGCATATCTCCAAACTGCTGAGCCTGGAGATGCTGCCATATAGGCTGGTAGAAACGGAGGCTTTCTGCAACCTCATGGCAGCGGCCATCTCTTGGTACTCGGTCACCAGTCACCAATATTTTTCTCGCTGCGCCGTCCCTGCCCTACACCAGCACGTGTCACAGAATATAAACACTACATCTCCCTGATGGCACATTGGGTTAACCGGGTGGAGGCTGGGACTGAGTCTGATCCTGGGTTCGCTCACATGCTACCCACACCGAGGATTGCGGGTCCTACCTCGGTGATGGTTTCTCCAGCTTATTATGCCACCTCTTCCAACCCTCCCCCCTCCTCCTTCTTCTCCTCTACCTTTCAATTACCATCTGTGAGCACGTCACCTTCAGTCGGTAGCTCGAGGTGCTGCAGCACTGCCATGGTGAAGTGTCAGCAGGCCGTGCTGAAACTCCTGAGCTTAGGTGACAAGAGGCACACCACCCAAGAGCTGTTACAGGGTTTGACCGCTGAACCTCCAACCAGGCATGGTCATGTGTGACAATGGGCTTAACTTGGTGGCGGCTCTGCAGCTTGGCAGACTAACACACGTGCCATGCCTGGCCCATGTGTTCAATCTGGTGGTTCAGCGCATTCTTAAAAACTAACCCAATTTGTCTGTGCTGCTCAGTAAGGTGCACTGCATGTGCACACATTTCCGAAGGTCCACCACAGATTCTGCCACCCTCAGGACACTACAACATCACTTCTAGCTGCCAGTGCACCAACTGTTGTGCGACGAGCCCACGCACTGGAATTCAATGTTGTATATGTTGGCCAGGATTTACAAGCAGTGTAGAGCCATTATTGAATACCAGCTGCAAAATAGCCATCAGAGTGGTAGTCAGCCTCCGCAGTTCTTCACAGAGGAGTGGGCATGGATGTCTGACATCTATCAGGTCTTAGGAAACTTTGAGGAGTCTACACAAATGGTGAGCGGTGATGCGGTCATTATCAGTGTAACCATCCCGCTGATTTGCCTGCTGAGAAGGCCGCTGCTAAGCATAAAGGCTGACGCTTTGCGGATAGAACAGGAGATGGGGGATGGCAGAATGTCGCTTGATAGCCAGACCACCAGGTCTGTTTCTCAGCATGTATTGGAGGAGGAGGAAGAGGGAGAAGAGACTGCTGCACACACTGCAGAGGGTACCCATGCTACTTCCTTCACATCTGTTCAGCGTTCCCATCTGACAATGCTAGCAGTAGAGGACGTACTTCAGTGGGCAAACTAGCAGGGAAGACGCAGGGAACACTCTCCAAGGCCTTTGCCAGTTTTATGGCTCCCCAGCCAGACTGTGTAAGCACTCCCCAGTCTAGGCTGAGTAGGAGGGAACACTGTAAAAAGATGGTAAGGTAGTACATAGCCAATTGTACCACTGTCCACCGTGACCCCTCTGCTCCATACAACTATTGGGTGTCAAAGCTGGACACGTGGCACGAACTTGCGCTGTACGCCTTGAAGGTGCTGGCCTGCCCTGCCGCTAGTATCTTATCAGAGAGGGTGTTTAGTGCTGCTGGGGGGGGGGGGGGGGATTATCATGGATAAGCATACCCGCCTGTCAACTGACAGCGCCGACATGCCTACATTCATTAGGATAAACAAAGCCTGGATTTCCCCATACTTCTCTTCTCCATCGGCAGAAAGCAGCGGATTATAAAGATTCTTTAAGCTGGTTCACCTATATAGTCTTGGTACACAAATGTTTAAGGGGTTCGCCTGCACTCTGGGTACACAAATCTTATGCTGTAGTATGGGTTGTTGAATTGTGGAGACGCGTATAAATATTGGCATCTGAGTCCCCTTTAAGCCCACGTTTGTGGCTCATGAATTTTTGTGATGGAGATGGCATGGGATTGGAATAATTGGAACCCAACAGTCCTTTTTAGGACTACAACTCCACTTTTGTGCGTTATTAGTTTGGCTGCCTGGGATCAGTAGTGTGCACAAAGCATTCACAAGCATCCAGGTTTCTTTGGACTCACAAAGAGAAACCTGCGTATGTTTTGTGTGTGATCAGGGCAGAGTACGCCGGAGATGGGAGGCTGCCAACATAGGATTTATCCTGGATCCCTCCTGCTGGACCTCCACGAATGAAATTACTAGCACTCAGAGGAAACTTCTCAAATCTTTCCAGCTTTGAACATTGACTACAGGGATTTTGTAAGGGAAAATGAAGAAACGTGCAGCTTGTTACTTTGTGGTATTTTGTGCAATAACAATTGATATCTGTCAAAGAGGTCAACTGCAGATTTGGATGCGACTCCCAGGATCACAGTGACATATAATGATATTATATGCTTGAGAAAGGTAAGCGAAGATTGCTGAAATGCGTTGCATTAAAATTTAACCCATGTGATACGGGTGTACAGCTGTTTTCTCTGGACTCCGGAGAGCGGGGATCTTTTGTTTTTACCGAGTGGATCTACTTCAGCCCTTAGTGGGTTGCTTTCCCCAGGACGACTCTCCAGGGATCTGGATTGGGAGCCAGAAATATAGGTTTAAGGAGATCATGGATCTGGGTGCCGGTGGTTTCTCTAACCAGAGAAATCCACCGAGCACCAGGTGAGTGGACACCTTTCATTCACCTTTGTTATATATAATTTTCTGGCTACAGTTTGCTTTTTCCTCACGAGGCACTTATCTATTTTTGTTTGCAACTGATTTAATGAGACTTTCACAGGGTCACTGTATACCTGTGGTGGTTAATTTTGCGACACCTCCTGCTTCAAACCTATCTTTGGTGTTAGTATGCGCTGCTGCATTGTGGAGATGTGTAGAAGTGCTGGCACCTGAGTCCCATTTATGCCCATGTTTGCGGCTCCTGACTATTTTGTGACGGAGGTGGCACGGGATTGGAATGATGATCGTACGTCAATTTATCATCCATTCTCAACAGCATTGTGGGCTATCGCCCACACTTTCAAAGAGGGTCAAAACCTGGCCCTGCCAACCCTCTGCAGTGTGTGCCTCCGGTTCCTCCTCATCGCAGACGCACTTATAAATAGACATGAGGGTGGTGTGGCTATGAAGCGAGCGTGTGGCATGAGGGCAGCTGAAGGCTGCGCAGGGAAAATTTTGTGTGCGCTGTGGATGCAGGGTCGTACACGGGGTTTGGACAGTAATGCCAGCATGTAAGCCAGGAGAAGAGGCAGCAGTGTCACCCGCAGGCAGTGATTATCCTTGGTTGCACCTAGTGTGGTGCTTAGGTAAGATGTGCCAGCATGTGTGCCGTGCTGCTTATGGTCTGTCCCAAGTAAATTGTTAAGGGGGTGACATCCAGGCTCTTGCCCAGAATTTGGCTTAATAGTGGGACCTGGGAGCCTCAGATGCAGCCATGCATGCTGCCCCAGCTGTTCCCTATCCGTTTCTGTGGTGTTTCCATGACTTTCTGATGTTTTCAGGTGATTCACACAACCTCCCCTATTCGAAGCACCGGTCAACTTGAAAAATGATCGAGTCTCCTATTGACTTCAATGGCGTTCGTTACTCAACACGAGCTCTCAAGCATTACGAAAAGTTTGACCCGAGCAACGAGCACCCGAGCATTTTGGTGCTCGCTCATTTTTAGTTGAGAAACATTTTTCGGCTAAGGGTCATTCCATTAGCCAGTTAGGCTACCGTATAATTGATGGGGTTTCATGATCACCCCGTGGTGGTGACAGGGTGGGAAGACTTAAATACTTGGAGCTTCAGTGGATCTTCAGATTGCACACTTTACAACCTGGAGGTCTTAATATAGAATATAATGCAATTCCTTTTCTTTAAATTGTGCCTGGTTTTAGTATGGTTTTAATAGTAATGTTTTTTTTTTTTCTTTTTTATGTGGTAGTGGACTGTTGGAGAGGTGCCTACAGTGGAATCTATTTGTGCTGAACGCTATGGAAAGAACCCATGACTGCAGTTTATATGCTGACTTTGTTACACATCTCAGAACTTTTCTTTACATTTGATTTACATGTTGTGCAATTTGTCTTAACTAGGCTGCCTTCTTTAAATATGTGATTTCCCATTTTTAGCAATTTTGACTTATGGGTGTCAATTGATTATAACACTCTATGGAGGAGTATGGGTTAGGTGTTATCCCTATACACCTTTATTTCACGCATGTGGCAGCGTACGCATGTGTTCTCTGTGATGAAGTGTGCCCGTGTGCAAGTGTGACTTCTATGCAGTTTACCATGGCAAGATACAGGTATGCTGCACTCCCTGACCATCACTAATACTGTAGTCTCTCTTCTTATCTTTAGTGTTTTCAATCAAATCTACCTACAGCGCCCCCCTCTGGGGCATTCTATCCATATCAGCTGCTCTCTCCTTTCTTCACCCATGTACAGCTCACACGCACACTTTACTTTTCTAAAACATCTCAAGCCACCTGAAGCCACAGTGAAACATAACGATCGCCTTCACAAATCCCCTAACCACCTGCTCACCCTCGCTATACTGCTGCTACTAGCAGCAGGGGACATCTCTCCCAATCCCGGACCACCCTCTAGTGCCCCTATTACCCCCCACCTGCCCCACTGAGACCTTTTTCTAGTCCAACCACTAGTCCCTGCATATCCTCCCCGATTTCCTTTCAATGTGCACTCTGGAACTGCCAGTCAGCATCCGATAAACTCCCCACCATCCACAACTATTTTACTGCTAAATCCCTTTATCTGCTCGCTCTCACAGAAACGTGGATACAGCAGTCTGACACGGCCTTCCCTGATGCACTGTCTTACAATGGTCTGCAGTTCTCTCATACCCCAAGACCAGATGACAGGCGAGGGGGAGGAGTAGGTCTTCTCCTCTCCCCACCTTGCACCTTCCAGGTCATCTCCCCGGTACCCTCACCCTTTTCCGTCTGCTGTCCATGCTTGTAGCAGTTATCTACCGCCCCCCAGGTGCTCCCCGCTTGTTTCTGGACCACTTTGCTGCCTGACTCCCCCACTTCCTATCCTGCAAAATCCTAACCCTCATCCTAGGAAACTTTAACATCCCCACTAATGACCCCATCTCCCCATCTACCTCTCAGCTTCCTTTGCTCACCTCCTCCCTTGGTCTCTCACAACTCACAGCCTCTCCCACTCACAGGGATGGTAATACTCTGGATCTGGTCTTCCTCCGTCTCTGCTCTGCTTCCAACTTCACTAACTCCCCTCTCCCACTCTCTGACAATAACCTCCTCTCTTTCTCTGTCACGCTCCCTAGCATCTCTCCAGTACCTCATATCTCCCGATCGTACAGGAAACTTCAGGCCATTCACACCAAAACTTTTGCCAAGTCTCTACAGTCTTCTCTGTCCCCTATCTCTCTCCTCTCCTGTCCCAACCTCACTGCTGCACATTACAACACCACTCTCAAACATGTATTGGATGAAGCGGAGCCCCCCCGCCGTAACCCAAGCCATCGGATATAGACCGCAGCAACCCTGGCTCATGCCTCAAATGAGATTCAGCCGACTGCGCTCTAGATGTGCTAAACGGCTGTGGAGAAAGTCTCAAAAGCCCGCAGACTTTCTCCACTTTAAATTCATGCTCAGAACCTACAACCTTGCCCTCCACCATGCTAAACAAGTCTACTTCACCTCTCTCGTCTCCTCACTATCCCATAACCCTAAAAGACTCTGACACTTTCCACTGCCTTCTCAGCCCAAAACTCTAGCCCCTAGTGACAGATCTCAGTGCAGAAGAGCTGGCTGCTTACTTCAAAAAGAAAATTGATGACATCTGGCAGGAAATAACCTACCAATCCCAGACTAGCCATGAGTCTAGTATCATCAGTACTGCATCTAGCTCCTGTTCACTCTCTGTACTTAGACAACGACAGAGGAAGAAGTCTCCAGACTGCTATTCGCTGCTCGCCCCACCACCTGCGCTAGCGACCCTCTTTCCTCACACCTCCTGCGTTCCCTCTCCCTGGTGGTCATCTCCCATCTCACCACTATATTTAATCTTTCTCTGAACTCTGGCATTTTCCCCTCCTCATTCAAACACGCAATCATATCCCCACTACTAAAGAAACCGACTCTTGACTCGACCGATGCTGCCAATTATCAACCCATCTCAAACCTCCCCTTCATCTCCAAACTACTAGAACACCTGGTTTACTCTTGCCTTATAAGCTATCTCTCAGAAAACTCTCTTCTTGATCCTCTACAGTCTGGCTTCCGCCCCCTACACTCGACAGAAACTGCCCTGACTAAAGTGTCAAACGACCTCCTGACTGCCAAATCGAGGTGTAACTACTCCCTATTGATCCTCCTCCGACCTCTCTGCAGCATTCAACACTGTCGACCACAAACATCTCCTTACTATGCTTCGTTCCATTGGACTAAAGGACACTGCCCTCTCCTCGTTCTCCCCCACCTATCCGACCCCTCCTTCAGTGTCTGCTTTGCTGGCTCTACCTCTCCTCCTCTTGCCCTTGCTGTTGGGGTCCCCCAGGGCTTGGTCCTCAACCCCCTCCTCTCCTTTTTCCCTTGCTGTTGGGGTCCCCCAGGACTCGGTCCTCAACCCCCTCCTCTTCTCTTCCCCTTGCTGTTGGGGTCCCCTAGGGCTCGGTCCTCGGCCCCCTCCTCTTTTCCATCTACACAGCCCCTATTGACCTCTCTCTACCTAAGACCGAACCTCTCAAAAACTGACCTGCTGGTGTTTCCGTCCTCTACTAACCGACCTCATCCTGACATCTCGATCTCAGTGTGTGGCACCACCATAACTCCCAGAACACCCGTTGCCTTGGGGTCATATTCGACTCTGATGTCTCCTTCACCCCCTACATCCCATATCTTGCCCGAACAAGTCAGCTGCACTTCAAGAACATCGCTAGAATCCAACCCTTCCTCACCGTGGACACCCTAAAAATGCTTATTGTTGCCCTCATCTGCTCTCGGCTGGATTATTGCAACTCGCTGCTGATCGGCCCCCCGCACCAGACTCTACCCTCTCCAATCAATCCTGAATGCGGCAGCCAGGCTCAACTTCCTGTCCAGATGCTACTTGGACGCCTCTGCCCTGTGCCGGTCACTGCACTGCCTGCCCGTTAAATACAGAATTCAATTTAGACTCACTACCTTCATCTACAAAGCCCTCCCCAACACCACACTACACTATATTGTATCCCTCATTCATAAAGTGCTCCACAGCAACGCCCTACATTGCTTCCCTCATCTCAATCCACCACCCAGCCTGTGCCCTCCGCTCTGCTGATGAAAACAGACTGAGTGCCCCTTTAATTCGAACCTCTCATTCCCGGCTCCAATACTTCTCAAGAGCAGCACCTGTCCTCTGGAACGCGCTACCAAAAAATATCCGGGCAATCACTGACACACTAAATTTCAGACGTGCTCTAAAAATGTACCTCTTTAGGGGCATACCATGTCCCCTAAACCAAACCCCTCTGTACTCCACCTGATAACATTCTCCCTGACTTACTGACTGCAATCCCTGCTAGACATAATCAACTGCGCCCCTGCAGTCACACCGATTCAGCCACTATACAGCCTGACCATTGTCTATGTGTATAGCATCCCTCACTCTCCACCTCACCATACCGTGCACATCTCCACCCCGCCATACCGTGCACATCTCCAGCCCCTTTACCTTCTGTATCCCCCCATTACTTGTAGTATGTAAGCTCATTGGAGCAGGACCTTCACCCCTATTGTTTCCATCAATTGATTACTTCATGTAACTGTTGTCTTGTGTTACTTCCCCTGTATTGTAAGCGCTGCGGAATATGTTGACGCTATATAAATAAAGGTTATTATATACATAGCTTCATCCTCTGTAGGATGATTATTGCCTCTTTGATCAGCATGGCGCTAAACATGTGGGGAGGAGAGGAGGAAATTTTCTCGAGCACTGCGTGGTGCTCGCTTGAGTAACGAGCACCTTCAAGTATGCTACTGCTCGTTCGAATTGTATATTTATGTTTGGAAATTCTTGTTTTGACATCCGTGGTTGTCTCACCAATGTATAGCAGCCGACATGGGCAGCTAATCATATAAATGACGTACACAAGTACCTACCACGGATGTCAAACTTATCCCCAGTTGTAGGGTGACACTTATGGGTGTCAATTGAGTATAACACTCTATGGAGGAGTATGGGTTAGGTGTTATCCCTATACACCTTTATTTCCCATATACATAGCTTCATCCTCTGTAGGATGATTATTGCCTCTTTGATCAGCATATGCTTTATACCTGCTACTAAGCCCTATAGATACTATCAGTAGGTCGTGCTATTCCATTCCACGTGTTAACTTTGATTGGCGTATCTATTCCTTTGCCGAGTGCTCCCCCGGGATACCTAATCCACTGGCCAAGAAGCGCTGAGTGCTGTCACACACTGCGCATGCACTGAGCTCGGGATCCCCTTTCTGCTCTTTATGACGCAGAATAGAACAATTGACATTACATGTTGCTGGTCTGCGCATGCGCGAGATCTACGCTTTCTGGCATGACCTACGGGACCTACTGGACTTGCTCCGGCTGTTACTCAGAAGGTGTCTCACAGTTATGATGCGCCTGATAACGCAGCGCTGATCATGACAGCCATCTGTGATGAGATCTGATACATGATTGATGCATGCTGCCTCTCCACCTGATGCCCTCTCCAATGGTCCAATGGTACTTACGTATGTTGGGGTGTATATGTATTCTTTATTTTGATTGGTGTAGCGTTTACATATATGTGGAGTCTGTTTTACATGTATTAGTTTGACAAGGGCCGCTGCGCCGACCGAAACATCGTGGTCTGCCTTTTTATGACTATACCAATAAAAGATGAGGATCGTATCCATGTGATGACATCGTAAGAATCTTCCGTCCCCGCTGTGCTGCTTCCTTGATACTTTATGGTCCTAATAGGGGGGCACAAGGGCTTACAGTCTATGAGGAGGAACTAGGGGGGGGGGGGCACAAGAGCTTACCTCCAGCAGGTATCTCAGGCTGCCTGGGTTCAGCAGCCATCCAGTCTCCCCCTGTGTCAGTGCACACTGCTATTTATATACACCTCTTCCTGGCCCATCCTCAGCACCTGTGCTGATTAACCTTGCACATAACCCAGAGTGGAGGAAGTGGAATGGATGGCCCAACTACCAACCTGTCATCCATTCCGAAAACCCAGGCCCAGATACTTTTAAAGAAAACGTTTCCAGCAACTACTTGCTGGAGATTACACTATGTGATTTTTCCCAGCAAGAGAAACCACGTAATCTTGTAGATATGATACCTTTTAATGGCTAACAAAAATACATGATGTAATAGCGAGCTTGCGAACCTCTCGGGTTCTTCTTCAGGCTTATGGATTGGATCTGAAGAGGCATGGATATTTATACACACTTATAACATACATACTTATGACACGGCACAGATATGGATGTGGTTGGTTCGCACTTAAAGCGGAGTGAAAGTTTTATGGTCCCTAAATTACTGTTGGGGGGGGGGGGGGGGTCAGCAGGCTTGAATTGCTACAAGAGGTACACTGGCATTTTTAGCTAAACACTGATAAGGGAGTGAAAGGTTATGGTCCCTGAATTACTGTTGATGGGGGTCTTATCTGTGCAATCAAGTCTCACACTTCCCATTCACACATAAATCCTGGGGAATAATTTAACCCCGTATTCAGCGTGTCAAAGGTTGTTATCAATTTATATTCCCAAATTCTTCTGTGGTTTTGTGACTTGAAACCATCCTTCAATATTAAAGCTCTCATATCTCCTATGTCATGTCCGTGGTTAGAGAAGTGTTCGGCCACAGGTAATTCTCTTCTTCTGTGTTCAATCGTGTGGCGATGAGATCTCATCCTGGCTTTCAGTTTCTGTCCTGTTTCTCCCACATAAAGGCCCCCAACAGGACATTTACTGCACATGATCAGGTACACAACATTGAACGAAGAACATGTAAATGTCGCTGGGATCTTATAGTCCTGCTGTGTGTTGGGGATCCGTATGCTGTCCGCAGTCAGTATATGTGAGCAGGTCTTACAGCTCCTAACATTACAGGGATAAGTTCCTTTTTGTGTGTCAGAGGGTAATGCACTCCTGATTATAAAGTTCCTCAAGTTAGGAGGTTGCCTGTAACACAGAAGCGGAGGGTCCGGGAATATGGTTTTCAGACGGTCATCCTTGTGCAGGGTATGGTGGAGTTTTCTTGCGGTTTTCCTTAGTACCTCTAGTTGCGGATTGTAGGTCACTACTAGAGGCACACAATTGTTTCTTTCCTTCTCCTTGTATTGGAGTAGTTGATTCCTGGGTATCCTGGTGGCTCTGGTGATTTGGTCATCAAGTGAGGTGGGATGGTAGCCCTGTTTTATAAATGTTCGTTTAAGATGGTATAAATGTTCCTCTCTGTCTGTTGGGTTGGAGCAGATCCGGTTATACCTGATGGCCTGGCTGTAGACAATGGACTTTTTGATGTGCTTAGGATGGAAACTGTCCCAACTGAGGTATGTGGGCCGATCAATCGGTTTTCGGTATAGGGATGTCTGTATTGAGTTGTTTAAAATCTTTATGGTGGTGTCCAAAAAGTTGATTTCTGTATGCGAGTAGCTTACACTGTAATCCTGGACTTTCATGTCTCTAACAGCGGGCTATGAACTTCCTCAAGCCCCACTAGGCATAATAGCAGAACCTAGGGGCGATGTAGCGACCATCCGCTATCACGCCCCTCAGTACCTCACATACTCTTCCCCTCTGCTCGAACCCGTAGGAGCGAATATTTTTACTAACCAAGCAGTGGGTTCGGGATAACGCGTCAGCATTTCCTTGTAGCTTACCAGCCCTGTGCTCTACACTTTGACCTGACTCATCCAGGTGAGAGGGGAGTGGTTTGTCACCAATCTGAAGTGTCATCCTAGCAGATAATACCGTAGGGACTCTAAAGCCCACTTTATCGCCAGACACTCTCGTTCCACGATGCTATAATTTCTCTCGGCGGGGGTAAGTTTCCTACTAAGATAGGTGACTGGGTGCTCCTCGCCTATAACCTCTTGGGAAAGGATAGCCCCCACACCTACATCAGACGCATCTGTCTGTACTATGAATGTTTTGGTGACATTGGGAGTAATTAAGACCGACTCTCTACACAGGGCTGACTAACTTCCGAAATGCCTGCTCAGCCTCCTCATTCCACTTGATCATGGTGGAACTTCTTCCCTTTATTAGCTTTGTCAAGGGTGCTGCTATAGAGGCAAAGCTAGAGATGACCTTGCAGTAGTAGCCTACAATCCCTAGAAACGCTCTCACCTGTTTCTTGGTCAATGGTTGGGGCCGGTTTTGGATGGCCTCCACTTTATTAATTTGGGGCTTAATAACTCCTCTTCCTATTATGTAACCCCAATAATTTGCTTCTTCCACTCCCAACGTACACTTCTTGGGGTTTGTCGTTAACCCTGCATCCCTGAGGGAATCAACTACTGCCTGTACTTTTGCCAAGTGACTCTCCCAGTCATCACTAAATATAATGATGTCATCCAGATAGGCGGAGGCATACCGGCGGTGATGCTTCAGGATGATATCCATCATTCTTTGGAAAGTAGCCGGTCCCGTATGTAACCCAAAAGGTAGGCAGACATACTGAAAGAGTCCCTCGAGAGTAGCAAAGGCAGTCTTTTCTTTGGCCTCGTTGGTAAGTGGTACATGCCAATACCACTTACCAATGAGGTAAGTGGTATTGGCATGTACCAAGCTAGCATGTCCTAGCCTTTCTATTAGCTCATCTACTCGTAGCATCGGGTAGGGGTCAAACTTCAAGACTTCGTTCAACTTCCTGAAGTCGTTGCAAAACCTCAAGGTGCCATCGGGCTTAGGAATCAGAACAATAGGACTAGACCAATCACTTTTTGACACTTCAATGACCCCAAGGTCCAACATCTTTTTTACTTCCTCTGATATAGCCTGTCTATGAGCTTCAGGAATTCTGTATGGTTTCACCTGGACTCGTACATAAGGTTCCATGATGATGTCATGTTTGATCACTGATGTACGTCCCGGTAGTTCCGAAAACACATCGTATTTTTTTTTTACATCTGTTTTTGCACCTTAGATAGGGACCCTGAGATAGCCACTTCAGGAGCTTTGTCCATGGACTTCACAAAAACCTGGCTGCTCGGTGCATTCACAGCTGCCAGAGACTCTTGTTCTTTCCAGGGTTTGATCAAATTCACATGTTATACCTGCTCCGGCCTCCTCCTGCCAGGTTGGTACACTTTATAATTGACTTCTCCTATGCGCTCAAGCACCTCATAGAGCCCGTGCCATTTGGCTAAGAACTTGCTCTCTACTGTAGGCACCAAAACTAACACCCTATCTCCCAGGCAAAAGGTTCTGACTTTGGCCGACCTGTTATAGACCCGACTCTGTGCTACTTGTGCCTGTTCCAAGTATTCCTTCACGATGGGCATGACAGCTGCTATCTGTCCTGCATCACTGATATATGTTCTACAACACTTTTGTAGGGGGTGTGTTCACTTTCCCAAGTTTCTTTGGCGAGGTCGAGGAGACCGCGTGGGTGTCTACCATACAGCAGTTCAAACAGAGAAAAACATGTGGAGGATTGGGGAACATCATGTATTGCGAACATCAAGGCTGGCAACAAATAATCCCAATTCTTCCCATCTTGGCTGACCACCCTTTTTAACATACTCTTCAAAGTTTTATCAAACCTTTCGACCAGGCCATCAGTTTGCGGGTGATATACTGAGGTACGCAGTTGTTTAATCTTTAGAAGCTTGCATATCTCTCTCATTACTTTTGACATGAACAGAGTCCCCTGATCGGTAAAGATCTCTTTGGGAATCCCGGTGCGGGAGAACATCTGGAACAGCTCTCGGGCAATGAGTTTGGAGGAGGTGTTCCTCAGATGAATTGCCTCCGGATACCGCGTGGCATAGTCTAGAATGACCAGTATATACTGATGTCACCTAGCGGACTTCACTACTGGGCTGACTAAATCCATGGCCATCCGGTCAAATAGTACCTCGATAACGGGTAATAGCACCAACTGACTCCTGAAATGAGATTTAGGGGCAGTTAATTGACATATAGGACATGAGGCGCAATACCACTTAACCTCCTCATGTACCCCTGGCCAATACAACCTTTGCAACACTCGTTCGCGGGTTTTTTTCACTCCCCGGATGACCTCCCAGCACATGTTTATGAGCCAGGTCGAGAACTACCCGGCGATATGGTTGGGGTACCACCAGCTGTTCCAGTTCTTCCCCGCGCACCCCATCCACTCTGTACAACATATCATTGTTAACAGCCATATAAGGGTATGCCTCACTCCCACCTGGAGTTTGAGGTACACCATTTTTTTTACAGCCTCACGAGCCCTGATCAATGTTGGGTCTTTCAGCTGAGCAGACCCAAAATTTTCATGCGACACCTCAAGTTCCAGCATGGCAGGTACTTCTGCCGGGCTTTCAGTGTCATCAACCAGTACAGCTAGGGGACAATCGAGTATTTAAAGTCCAAGTATAGGAGTGACCTGGGTTTATTACAGTCCAGCAAATCAAAAGAAAATCCAGCCTTGGCTTCAGGCATGAAAACAACAGTCCAGCATAAGGATAATAGACCGTCCCTGCCTGTACTGGTCACGTTCTGCAGGTGCACCACACAGCAGGTATATCAGGCTGTGTGGGGGAAATTACCCAGGACCCCAGCTTTTGTGATATTATTTTAGATTCTACTGTTTCAGAAAAATCATTTCTTGTATAAGCTTTAGGCCTTGGTAGAATGTTAGCTTGACTTCACCAGCAATAAACCATAACTGGTGACTAGTCAGGCGATGGTTGAAAGTACAGAGATAAATTGATAAAGAAGCAAACTTGTACCAGGTTACAGCTGATATAACCAATAAATTTACCTTAAAATAAAGCCATAAAAAGTAAACACACAAATAGCTGAATCATTATGATGTTTAGACACGTATAAGGAAAACAACAGAATCGCTGAAGAATGGAAAATGTTAGGTATCATGATGGACTTTGATTGAACAAGTGGCAGAATATTGAATGATGTAAACTAAATATGTAATGTTTGGCTCAGAATCAACGTCACTTTAATTATATGATAGGTCTATAAAAGACCTCTTGTAACGGTAATAAAATCGAAGTAGATGAATTGTACACTCAATGCAGCTGTGCATATTGTCTCTCTTCCTACCGATCGGTATTACTTAAACCATGATGAGTACTCATTACAATTTGGACGCCGGATGACATACTAACGGGAGTTTTTCCCTAACAAACTTGGTGCCGGAGGCTGGAATCGGCACATGTGATGGGGGTGGAGCTACGTGATGACGCGTACAAGGGGGCGGAGCCAGAACGCCGCTGCTGCCGGACCGAGCCGAAGGGAAAAGACCCATCTGCGCAAGCGCGTCTAATCGGGCGATTAGACGCTGAAATTAGACGGCACCATGGCAACGGGGACGCCAGCAACGGAGCAGGTAAGTGAATAACTTCTGTATGGCTCATATTTAATGCACGATGTATATTACAAAGTGCATTAATATGGCCATACAGAAGTGTATAACCCCACTTGCTGCCGCGGGACAACCCCTTTAACTTGGGTGTGTATGATTACGGAATCCTGTAGACAGGAAGAGTTTTCAAAGCGCTTTGTTACAAAGATCCCCTTTAAACTGCGCCTTGGGGAATAAAATAGCAAAAAGGCTATTTTATATAGACCATATATATATATATATATATATATATATATATATATATATATATATATATATATATATATATATATATATATATATATATATCTTGGTCAGGGAATTAAGGCCAGAGGAATAGAAAGCGGGAGGAAGTACAGGCAAAAATAAAGCGGAAAACACACACCCAAATAGTGGTAATCAATGGAAAACCGCTAGGAAATTAGGAAAAGGGCAATAGGAAAATGTAGATGTATTCAGTTGCTAAGAGCAGCATGCTTAGGAGAAGCTGGAATTCTTGAATCTTCCTTTTGGGAAGAATTCAGGAATTGCCAGGGAAGGGGGGGGGATGCATTGCAGCTAAAAACATGTATGGGAAAATAAACAGCAGGATGAAAATAAGTAAAACAAGCAAAGATATAAGTTATCAATAATAAGAGTACATATAATAAGGTATAAAGTATTACGCTGTTAAAATACAAAATCCACCAGCCTATGATTCTAATAAAAAGTTACTCACAGAGGAAAAGGGTCCTTACTGGACTTGTGGGAACTGTAGATAGAAAAATCCATGGTAGAGAGACGTTTGTGTTGTCTGTGGTCCGGGCAGACTGTCTAAAAAGCACAGCAATAACTTTTTTTTTCTCTCAGCGAGTCTGGAAGCAGGAAGTAGCAGGTGAAGAACCTTTGGCCCCTATGCCTAAAGGACTTTACCCTGTGATTACTAGAAATATATATAGCAGAATCAGATCTAAGGGAAACTGCTGCTATGTGAAAAATCATGAAGCAGTGGATTTAAATGGTACAGTCTATAGAGATAGAAAAAAAAAGTATACAGTCCGGAAAAAGAATACTGTGAGGGTCTCCAAAAGTGGGCTAGTGAAAGGCTACGGGAATCTTCCCTTTCCCTGTCCACTGTGATGCAGGAAAAGGGTGAGACCTTTGCGGAAAAATTATATAATTGGTGGGCGGACCTTGGGTATAGCGGAATAACTGATGGGAACATTGGGACTTCTGTGTTAGCATTATCTTTTGTGGAAGGCCTTAAACCCTCCATCCGCAAGAAATTACAGGAATGCAAGCCTGAATGGCGGCAGACTGAAGATAAGAATCTGTTGCAGGCAGAAAAAGGAATGGAATTAAATGAAAGATCTGAACGGGTTACAAACCCTGGAGCTGTCATGATAATGCAGAGACAGGGGTTTTAAAGGAAAAGCCTCAAGGCACAAGTACCCGCTAGCGCCACCTATTTTACAGTGATTGACCGTAGCAATTTATGTCAGCCTTTATGTCAGTTGCATTGCACCCCGATTCACAATATCTCTTTGCATTCACTTTCAGGGGAAAACAGTACACTTGGACCGTTCTGCCACAAGGGGCGCAGAATTCTCCAAATATGTACACACAGGTCCTACAAACTTTTCTGCAGGCCCGGCCCTGGCCACAAGGGGTGGTCTTGCTACAATATGTGGATGATTTGTTACTATGTGCTGACAATCTCTAAATCTGCCAGCAGGCATTAATCTCACTGCTCTATTGGCTAGCAGATAATAGATGTAAAGCTTTAAAAGACAAGCTTTAGTTCTGTAAGTAGAAGGTAATCTTTCTTGGTCACTGCCTGTTACAAGGAACCAGGCATTTGACGGAAGAAAGGAAAAAAGGCTATTCAAAATTTGCCTCTCTCAAATTCTGCTGCAAAGCTTCGAACATTTTTGGGTCTTGTATCATTCTGCAGGCCTTGGTTACGTTCGGCTTCGCTACTTATGCAACCACTCTATGACTGTCTAAAAACTACTCCCTTCACGTTTTCTGAAGAAGCTGTCACTAACTTTCATTTGCTAAAACAAGCTATCACTTCTCCTCCTGCACTGGGTCTACCTAACTACCAACTTCCTTTCCGACTTTACTGTACAGAACTGTCTGGACATACTACAGCCGTACTTTGCCAACAACATGGTGGCAGGCCACGGTCTGTGGCCTACTATTCAGCCAGACAGATCTGCTTGCAATGTGCACTCCTCATGCCTCCTAAAATTACCTGTAAAAGATGTACTACCTTGAATCCAGCTACTCTATTGCCAGTGGATTATCCGGATTCCAAAAGGAAGGGGAGGAAGGAGGGGAGAAGGGGAAAATACGAAAATCAATAAGGACACATTTGATGATGACACACACGAGCATGATTGTATAGAATTGATGCAACAAGAAACAGCAGGTTTTGAAAATGTTGTTGAAAAACCATTAGATGATCCTGATTTTGACCTTTTTGTAGATGGTTCTCGTTATCAGGGTGAAGATGGCCGATTCCACTCCAGTTATGCAGTCGTAACACAACATGACACGGTAAAAGCAGAATCTCTGCCTCCGCATGTCTCAGCACAAGAAGCGGAATTAAAAGCACTCACAGAAGCGTGTAGAGTGGCTACAGGTAAGACAGCTAACGTGTACACTGACTCCAGGTATGCTTTCGGCATTGCTCATGATTACGGCCCCATATGGAAGGCCAGACAATTTTTAACCTCTGCTGGACAACCTATTAAGAATGGTGCTGCAGTGAAAGAATTAATGGAGGCCCTGCTATGGCCAGATAAGATAGCAGTACTAAAGATCAAAGCACAACAGCAAAGAATGCTGCCATACAACCATGGAAAAAGAAAGAAGAAAAGGTTTTTTTTTTGCTACGCAGTATACAGACCCCGACCCAGTCACAAGAGAGACATTTTGTTCTGCTACAGATACAGAGACATTTGGTTCTAAAGCAGACACAGGGAAACCTGTTTCATCTGATATGGACATTATTAAGACTTTCTCAATACAAGCCAGCAAAAAAGAAAAAGGACAAGTGGACGAAAGCTGGGGCCAAGGAAGATGACGGCACATGGAGAACCGTTACCAGAACTTGCCTGCCACGTGCCTTGTTCCCTATGATGGCCCAGCTGATTCATGGAAGAACGCATCTATCAAGAACAGCAATGGTCGCAACGTTAGAGAAATTCTGGTTGGCCCCTGGTTTTTCTGTAGCTGCCGCATCATTTGTCCAATTTTGCATGATTTGTGCCGTAAAGCAATCCTGGGCAAAAAGTCAAAGTACCCCAGAAACATGCACCTAGACCACTCTACCCGTTTCAGAGACTGCAAATTGACTACATTCAACTGCCCCGCAAAGGCAAGTATGAATTTGTGTTGGTATGTGTGGACATGTTCTCGGGGTGGTGTGAGGCAACTGCCCATGTGACCGCAAAGAAACTGATGAACGAGATAATTTGCAGATATGGGGTACCTGAGGTAATTGAATCAGATAGAGGTACCCACTTCACAGGAGAGATAATGAAACACATAATGTCAGCTCTGGGCATCACTCAGGCCTTTCACACTCCATACCACCCACTGAGTAGTGGTAAGGTGGAAAGGCTGAATGGCACCCTGAAATTAAAAATACAGAAGGCCATGAAGGAAACTGACAAACCCTGGACTGAGTGTTTGCCTTTGGCCCTCTTCTCTGTAAGGTATGTCCCTACCAAGAAAACAGGCTTGTCTCCCTATGAAATTTTGTTTGGAAGTTTTCCACAACAACTGCAGTATGGCACCCTAAGAAATTATGTTATCACGCTAAATAAAAAAACTTAAAATAAACACACGACCAAGTGTTCTTTTTCATTGCAGATCTATACTCTCTTCAAGGTACACTTGAATTGCAGGCTGGTGATTGGGTAGTGATAAAAAGACACGTGAGAAAAGCATTGGAACCACAATTTGATGGTCCCTTCCAAGTTCTCCTGACCACCTCTACTTCAGTAAAACTAGAAGGAAAACCAAATTGGATGCACGCTTCACACTGTAAAAAGGTCCAGATACCAGGGGAAGTATGCTATCTTAGGTTATTGGCGTGTATTGCAATCTGTCTTACAGGTATACTATGGTATTGGAAACCAAATGAAATGACAAAGGTGGAAAGAATATGGTCCGTATGGACGGAAGGGCGTCCTAATATGTGGGAATATTTGGCAAGAGATGTATTAAATATTTCAAGTATGTATATATCTAATTTGAGAAGTGGAAATGATATTTTACAAGCTTGTTATCAGTTTCTACACCTGTAAAAGTGCTCAGAAATATATTTACAGCAAAACATAATGATAGTTTAGTAGAAGAATCCGATGTAACCAACATGAATACTTTCTTAAATTTGTATGAATACTGTCCTGACTGTAGGGAAATAGAACATACAGAATGGACCAATATGACTAAGTTTCAGGTTAAAAATGTATAATAAAGGCAACAGCAGCACTCACATGGATTTACTCCAGACCAATCCCAGTCATTCCACTGCAAACAATGCAGGTGAGGAGCAGGTGGATGCAGCAGCCCAGCTTAGTCAGGATGCTGCCTAGTCTTTGCTGCATATTTCAGGTTAAAAATGTGGCTGAGGCCGAGGTGTGTTATAATTTCACTTGTGACCCTGAGGAAATTGGGAAATGTCGGCAAATTGAAGCACACCCTGAACAAGCTACTGATGATTCTCAAATACTCTGTAGTCGTACGGTAAGTCAATGTAAGAAGGTAACAAATGAAATGCGTTGTAAAGTGATTGTTAGAAGCTCCAATCATTTTCGACATGTTAAATTACCAACTGGCTGGGTTTTATCATCTGGAAATCTCACTTATACATATATTCCAGCAAATGTTACAGGAGGACCATGTACACGGTCCTGATTGAGTATTTTTATGTACTAGAAACTAGAAGAACGTAACAAAGTAAAAAGAGAAATAAAAGGGATAGATGAGAGCTGTGAGGGTCCACCAACCCTCCTTAGCGATACGGAAGTAAAGGCGTTAGGATTCTCTATAGTGGGAGTTTGGGGACTAGCCGTATATAATGGGAGAGTCATAAATGGAATAGCTTGTGATTTAGAAAAAAGGTTTAAATACTACCTCTCAAGCTTTAGACCTCCTCCTATTAGATGTACAAGGAGTAAGAAAGGCCGCCCTACAAAATAGAGCCACTATAGATTACCTATTGTTGACACTAAGACATGATTGTGAAGAATTCGAGGGGATGTGTTGTTTCAACCTCTCGGATCATTCAGAATTAGAGATGAGCGAACGTGCTCGGCTCCGCCCCTTTTCGCCCGAGCACCGAACTTTGCGAGCAATTCCGTGCTCGGGCGAAAAAAGTTCGGGGGTCGCCGTGGCAGCGCGGGGGGTTGCAGCGGGGAGTGGGGGGGAGAGGGAGAGAGAGAGGGCTCCCCCCTGTTCCCCGCTGCTGCCGCCCGCGCCGCCGCGCCTCTCCCCGCCCCCCGGCGCCGGCCGAATCTTTACGCGCGGACACTGAAGTCCTCGGTAAAGCCGGTGTCTGGGTGCGTAAGTGTTCGTTTAGAACACGTTCGCTCATCTCTATTCAGAATCAATACATCAGAAGATTGACACTTTGAAAGAAATATCCATTAGTATGAAACAAGATGTGGATCAGGGATGGTTCAGTTGGTTATTCTCATAGTTCAGCCTGAGCTGGATAAAGAACATATTTTTGATATTTGCAATGATAGTTGTGGGATTAATATTGATTTGCTGCTCCATACAATGTATTCCAAATTTGGTGACTCTATGTCTGAAGTATGTACCAAAAAGAAGACCTCCCTATTATGGGAATAACATAGAAATGTCACGTTTATATAAGAACTAATGCTTGTGTTTGTTTGTTCATATCTGAGGAATCAAGCAATGCAAAACTACGAACAAACACGAATTAAAAGAGAACCATCTTGAGCATCGCAAAGAAAATAATGAAGGATTTACGATTTTACTAGTATCTTCAATGAATTTTTAAACAGTCAGATCGAGGAGCCGTATCGGTGGGAATCCGGCCCGAAGCAAGAAGAGAAAATTGGGAAAAGTCCGGCTCGGAGGCCTCCCCCCTCCTTGAAGTACCACAACTAGAGATGAGCGAACGTGTTCTAAACGAACACTTATGCACCCAGACACCGGCTTTACCGAGGACTTCAGTGTCCGCGCGTAAAGATTCGGCCGGCGCCGGGGGCGGGGAGAGGCGCGGCGGCGCGGGCGGCAGCAGCGGGGAACAGGGGGGAGCCCTCTCTCTCTCCCTCTCCCCCCCACTCCCCGCCGCACCCCCCCGCGCTGCCACGGCGACCCCCGAACTTTTTTCGCCAGAGCACGGAATTGCTCGCAAAGTTCGGTGCTCGGGCGAAAAGGGGCGGAGCCGTACACGTTCGCTCATCTCTAACCACAACGTCTCCTCGCATGGACTATTATAAAAAGGGGGTATTGTGGGGGAAATTACCCAGGACCCCAGCTTTTGTGATATTATTTTAGATTCTACTGTTTCAGAAAAATCATTTCTTGTATAAGCTTTAGGCCTTGCTAGAATGTTAGCTTGACTTCACCAGCAATAAACCATAACTGGTGACTAGTCAGGCGATGGTTGAAAGTACAGAGATAAATTGATAAAGAAGCAAACTTGTACCAGGTTACAGCTGATATAACCAATAAATTTACCTTAAAATAAAGCCATAAAAAGTAAACACACAAATAGCTGAATCATTATGATGTTTAGACACGTATAAGGAAAACAACAGAATCGCTGAAGAATGGAAAATGTTAGGTATCATGATGGACTTTGATTGAACATGTGGCAGAATATTGAATGATGTAAACTAAATATGTAATGTTTGGCTCAGAATCAACGTCACTTTAATTATATGATAGGTCTATAAAAGACCTCTTGTAACGGTAATAAAATCGAAGTAGATGAATTGTACACTCAATGCAGCTGTGCATATTGTCTCTCTTCCTACCGATCGGTATTACTTAAACCATGATGAGTACTCATTACAATTTGGACGCCGGATGACATACTAACGGGAGTTTTTCCCTAACAGGCTGCCTGGGTCCAGCAGCCATCCAGTCTCTCCCTGTGTCAGTGCACACTGCTAGTTATATACACCTCTTCCTGGCCCAGCCTCAGCACCTGTGCTGATTAACCTGGAGTGGAGGAAGTGGAATGGATGGCCCAACTACCAACCTGTCATCCATTCCAAAAATCCAGGCCCAAAGACTTTTAAAGAAAAGATCATTGCACTCCTGGATTTTCATGTCTCAAACAGCGGGACATGACCTTCCTCCAGCCCCACTAGGCATAATAAAGGAACCTAGGGGCGACATAGCGACCATCCACTATCACGCCCCTCAGTACCTCACACAGTCTATGAGGTGGAACTAGGAGGACACAAGAGCCTACAGTCTAGCGGGAGGAACTAGGGAGAAACAAGAGCTTACAGTCTATGAGGAGGAACTAGGGGGACACAAGAGCTTACAGTATATGAGGAGGAACTAGTAGGGACACAAGAGCTTACTGTCTATAAGGAGGAACTAGGGGGACACAAGCACTTACAGTCTATGAGGAGGAACTGGGGGGACACAAGAGCTTACAGTCTATAAGCAGGAACTATGGGAACATATGAGCTTACAGTCTATGAGGAGGAACTAGGGGAATACAAGAGCCTACAGTCTATCAGGAGAAACTAGGGGGACACAAGAGCTTACATTCTATGAGGTGGAGCTAGGAGGACACAAGAGCTTACAGTCTATGAGGAGGAACTACGGGGACACAAAAGCTTACAGTCTATGAGGAGGAACTAGGGGGAGACAAGAGCTTACAGTATATGAGGAGGAACTAGGAGGGACACAAGAGCTTACAGTCTATAATGAGGAACTAGGGGGACACAAGAGCTTACAGTCTATAAGCAGGAACTATGGGAACATATGAGCTTACAGTCTATGAGGAGGAACTAGGGGAATACAAGAGCCTACAGTCTATCAGGAGAAACTAGGGGGACACAAGAGCTTACATTCTATGAGGTGGAGCTAGGAGGACACAAGAGCTTACAGTCTATGAGGAGGAACTACGGGGACACAAAAGCTTACAGTCTATGAGGAGGAACTAGGGGGAGACAAGAGCTTACAGTATATGAGGAGGAACTAGGAGGGACACAAGAGCTTACAGTCTATAATGAGGAACTAGGGGGACACAAGAGCTTACAGTCTATAATGAGGAACTAGGGGGACACAAGAGCTTACAGTTTATGAAGAGGAACTAAGGAGACACAAGAGCTTACAATCTAGGAGGAGGAACTAGGGAGAAACAAGAGCTTACAGTCTATGAGGAGGAACTAGGGGGCACAAGAGCTTACAGTCTATGAGGAGGAACTAGGCGGGACACAAGAGCTTACAGTCTATGAGGAGGAACTAGGGAGTAACAAGAGCTTACAGTCTATGAGGAGGAACTAGGGGGGACACAAGAGCTTACAGTCTATGAGGAGGAACTAGAGGGACACGAGCTTACAGTCTAAGAGGAGGAACTAGGGGGATACAAGAGCCTACAGTCTATGAGGAGGAACTTGCACAAGTTAGAGCTGTAGCGCTGGAGCTGGGGGAAGGGGGGGTAAGTATCCAATTAATTTTATACATTGGAGCAGGAATTTAAACAAAAGGTTAGCTCAGACAAACACTTTTAGAGGCACAAAGGGACCTCTATGGAACTAACTAGGTCTGGGCGGCTGAATCAACGTAACATTGTAACTTTCACCCCGCCTGACAGTCCCTGAATGTATTACACGGTATTAGTGTATCTTGACGCCACCAGAAGCTAGAAGTTTGATAGGAAGAACGCCCCTGCCACACCCCGAGCTCCCGATTGGGTCAAAGTGTGAAGGTCCTAGGAGCGTGTCCATGCCATCGCTTCCTGACTGTCTGCGGCCGTACGCCGGTTTTTGGTGTCTCTTCTGGCCGCTATCGTCTTCCTGCTCCTGTTCGGTGAAGTTTTATTGTCCCAGGTGCCCTACTGCCTTCCCCAGAGCCTCTCCGTTTCCCTTCCTCAGTGGAACCCACCGCGGCTGTTGTTCCCTCAGTGTCTGCCGCCGTTCCTGGGTGCTCCGACCTGCTGGCAGTGCAGTGAGGTCGAACGGTGGCTCAGGGTGTCTTTTCTCGGAGCTGTGGTGTCCCTGCTCCCGGCTGCCATGGTAACACCGACAAGGGGGAGAGTCGCCGCCCGCTCCAAACGGAAAGCCAAGGTGAAACTTACATGGGGGTGGTGTGCCTCGCCGCTGTTAAGCCTGCCGCAAGATGAAAGTGAGGAGTTTGGGGGGGGGGGGGGAGGCGGCGTCCACCGGTAACACTGGCGCACAGCCCTGTTAAAATTTCTGCTGCAGACCCCGCTCTCCGCTTCCCTTCCACATGGGGCTGCACGGCTGCAGCAGGGTCGACTGTCTGCATTGTAAGGGAGAACTTTAGTGGGCTGCCAGGAGCTGAAGGTGAACAAGCTGTGCAGCCAATCAGATACAGGGGGCGTCACCCCCCTGTCAATCTTGACTGCACCAGGACTTCCTGGTGGCGTCAAGATACACTAATACCGTATTACACTCCCATGTGATGATATTCCGACGGTGGTGAGCGTGCGTCATCTAATGACACCAACATCATACACCCAAGACACAGTGAAGGGGTCAAAGTGTGGGGCCAGAAGAAACATGGAGGCGCATTTATATTAGATTAAGCAACTAAGACAGAGTTAAAACAGGAAGTCCAGGGAAAAAGACTCCCTTTCAGGCCTGTTTGTATCATAAAATCTAATTAGGATCAAAGAGTTCTGCTGCATTTACATGGAACAATTATCATTCAGAAAATTGTTCAAACGACTGAAACAGAACGATATCATTCAGCTTAAATGCGAGCCAACGACAAAGAGGAATCGTGCGCTTCATTTTGTTTCACCCGGCATAAAAATCAGCACCGGCTCACACACTTATCATGCAGTTTGACATGGGAATGTGAAACACTGAATGATTAGCGCAAGAGACCCACATGACTCTCAACGAGAAGTCTAAACATGCTGCCCAAGTGTGAATGAGCTGCTCATATCACCAGCTCATTCACTCGGGTGAACGAGAATTGTTTGATTCACATCCCATGTAAAAAAGGGGCATAACGGCTCCTTCACACGGGCCCGCATGAACGAGAGGCAGCTATGACCAAGTCACGGCTGCATCTCCCATTTTAACGCCCGCTCATATGGCTCCGGGTGCAGTGTGTATACGCCGCTGCCCAGGATACTGTCAGGCGGAGCAAGAGACTTTAGCTCTGCTAAACTCCCACCGCTTTCTCTACCCCTCTCCCCCCCTTGCAGGATCTCGGCAAAGAAAAGAGGTGGGAGCTAGTGTGCTAAACACGCTACCCCTCTCTGTCCCTTGCCAGAAGCTAGAAGGCAGGAACTTAGTGAAGATGGTGAGCTACTCTACCGCTTCATCCCGCCTGCTCCCTTTGCCAGCAGCCAGCAAGGGGCAGAGCCAGACCTATCTTTTCCTGCTGGGTGTAAAATGGCCGGCCAGAATGTGAACCGTATGTGCCATCTTTTCCGGCCGGCTGTTTTTACACACTGCATATTTGCCCATCTGAATGAATGCATTGGAATCCAACATATCAGATGGTCGCGGTTTTCGGCCAGCGTTTTATCGCAGCAAAATTGCAGTGGTAGAACGCTCGTGTGAATAAAGCCTTTGATAGTGGTTAGCAGATAACAAACTTTGCAGCAATACAAATGAAGATTCCGTAGAGATAGGGCTGAAACTAAGGTTGCCACCCGGCCGGTAGACCACCAGCCTGGCCGGTATTTTTTCTGTCAGGCTGGTGCCGGTATTTTATTTTTATCAGCCCTATTACAGGCTGGTATTTTCAGAACCTGCACTGCCCCCTAGCGCCGATTAACTCTCCTCCAGCAGGAGAGACCCTCCTGACATAAGGGGAAACACAGACCTGCAGAGCCGACAGCTTCCAAGGCCTCCAATGATGTCATGTTATGTGATAGCCTGTGTGGGAGGAGTCAGGGATTACATGACCACATAAATGCAAGACTCTGTGGCGGTGGTAGGACTCTGCAGCTATGAGTGTGTCAGGATGGATGTAGTGGAGCAATGTGTGTTGGAGCTGTGGGGTTCTGGATGGATGGATTGAGTGAGTGAGTAGAGCTGTGTGTGATGTGTGGGGGTCAGAATGGATATAGTGGAGCTGTGTGTGTGATGTGTGGGGATCAGTATGGATGTAGCAGAGCTATGCGTGATGTGTGGGGATCAGAATGGATGTAACGGAGCTGTGTGTGATGTCTGTGGGTCAGGATGGATATAGTGGAGCTTTGTGTGTGATGTGTGGGGATCAGGATGGATGTAGTGGAGTTGTGTGTGTGTGATGTGTGTGGGGTCAGGATGGATGTCCGGCCGGCGCTGCAGTGACACTGTGGGGACCCAAGGAGGAGAGCAGAGGAGCAGTACATGCGGTATGAGATATGCACTGTGTACTGCATGTAATCTTGTATGTTTAGGTGGTATACGTTATTCCAGCTGTACATATAATTACATACAGGACATATCTACCATACATCAGTATCACTATATATAGGGAAGGTATATCTCCTGTATATAGTGATATGGACCATGCTGAGGTAACCTGGGGATCCCCTGTATATAATTATATATGTGTAGATTGTATGCCAGCGTCTGCAGCATGTACTCATGAATAGATGACGTGTGAATCACACTAAATATCATCTACTTGCGAGAAAACGTTGGACGGGATCCAGGAGATAAAGGAGGAAAAAAATGCGTGGTAAGCCATGCCCCCAAGTCACACCCCGGCACGCCCCTTTTTTACCATGGCCGGTATTTTTTCGTGACAACGGTGGCAACCCTAGTTGAAACAGTTGTCAAGGCAAAGCTGAGGCATGCCGGTATAAGCCTTTATTCACATGAGCGTACATACGCAGCTATTTACCTGCATAAAAAGGGCGGCCATTAGAAGGAATGCGTTGGATTCGATGCATTCATTCAGATGGCCCAGTGTATTTACGTTGTGTATATACGCTCGTGTGAAGGAGCCCTAAGGCCCCCTCTTCACGACTGGGATGGAATATCACTCAGGGAGGAGGGGGGGAGCACGGAACAGATAGATAGTCCCATCACAGAGAATCACGCCCTTCCACGATTTTAATTCCACTTGCGGAGAATCGCTATGATTCTCCGCTTGTGGCCGTCAGGCTGTGCTTTCCTTTGGTTATCTTATAGAACGCGTGTCATGTGATGTCCGCGAGCGATTTATCGTTGCGGATCTCACAATGACTGCTTGCCCGTGGACAGCCAGCCTAACAAGGATAATATCCAAGTCTAATGGTCTAGACACTTGGTCATGAATGGCACTTCATCAGAATTGACACATGCCAGCCTATAAGAATAGCAGAAAGATTAAAACTGAAAGTGTTCATGTTTAGTAAAATGGGACGAATTATAGAGGGTGATGAGGGAAAAAAAATTCAGTAAAATACTTTTTTTTCTCCAGGTGAAATGCAGAGTGATAAAGTAAACTCTCCACTAAATGTCACCAGTCTAGCCCAGGAAGAAGGGCAGAGCCGCCTTGAAAAGATGAAAATTGACATAAAAACAGATAACACCCCCGGGGTTCGAAAGGGATTAAGTAATATAACAGACAGACCCTTGTTTCTTATATTTGCTAGCTCTTTAGGGACGCGATGTGTTTACTGGATTGGCGCATAGCAAATCTGGTTCCCAAAGGATTGTCTTCTATCACAGCCGCCCCGACCAGACCCAGCTCTAGTCTCAGCACTCCGCACCCCTCCCTGCTCCCTCCAGAGTGACATTAACCCCACATGCTCAGCAGACCCCCTGATTACTGGGATAGTCAGACCTTTGGAGATTAGTTTGCAGCCTTGTTATTGTGTATCACATGATGTGAAGTTTCTTTGGTCCTCATTTCTGAACTTTCCTTCAGTCCCGCAGTTTGACCAAAGCTGCTTGATCTTCATCCAGAGAAGCCGACACATACCGATTCAGGGGCCATTTGTAATGCAGACAGGTCCGGTGACTCTTTAGGGGTGAGTACTTTTACAAGGCTCTGTGTATATACTGGAGGGGGATATATACTCCTGGACATTACTTATAGCTACTCACCGATGCAGCGTGGGGCAGGACTCCACTCACTAGTTGTCCGGGGGTTGTTACATGTAATCCTCATAGAAGATGATGATGATGTCAGACGGTATCCAGTCTCACATCTCACGAGTAGCCCTTCACCTTTATCATAAAACTCCTTCCCTGCAGCGACGATCCCCTCACCAGCCGGGGGCGCACACTGAGCTGGAAGAGAAGAGAATCACTGGAATAAAGAGGGTGTGGGGTGGGGGTGAGGGGGGTGGGGGGGGATGGGGAATTTACAATTGAACATGTTAGACAGAGCAAACGTAGATGAGAGTATTAAAATGTGCCAGGTTTATTACAGAAGATCTGATGAATGACAAATATGTCAAATATTAAGTCTAAGTTTAGTCCACCTGTCAGTTGGCTTATTTTAAATCACAAATCACAACAAAATATTGGCAATTTGGCATAATTTAGGCCACGCCCCTTTCTCAGACAAGTCAGAAAAACTGTCTAATAGTGTCTAAACATATGACAGATGGGGTGCCAGCATATATAAGGTATCATTTACACCAGAAAAATGTGGTATTTTGAATAGTAAAAAAAGGAACAACATTTTTGGCTCAAAAAACTTGTCTGAATTGTTAATGAACAGGAGATACAAAGTTAGAGGGCGGTGTGCTGGAGATATCATCTGTTGTCAGCCATTGGGATACATCTGCCACGTTTTAACACTCTCTGCCGTGAAAGTCCTTTTAGATGTAGCACCAATCACCGGCATCAGCACTCATCTACTGGCCTTTACATGGGCCGATTCAGACTACTGGGGGATGGACGACTCTTCCTACAGTTTAGTAGATTTGCCCCAGTATGTCTGCTGATTGTCCACATCCCGCATGTCTACATATGATCTCCTCTACAACATAGAGGCCACACACTAGATGTGAAAAACAAAAAAGCTTCTTATGGATATGAAATATTTGCTAAAAGGTCCCTTTACACAGGACAACTGTGGGGAAAACGATGCTGGCACTCGTCCCTGTACCCCTGAGAGCTACTGGTGCTGGCTAGTTCACAGAGCTGCCAGCAGGGGGCAGTGCAGGAGATTTCTCTCCTCTTCTGAACAACCGCTGTTTAAACTGAGCGATGAGTGATGAAGCTCCTAGTTTATGCTGCATAAAGCTCATCGCTCAGTTTAAACAGCCGCAGTTCAATAGTGAACAGCCGCTGTGTTATGTGAATGGAGGGGGCAAGGGAGCGAGAGGAGAGAAATCTCCTGCAGTCTCCTCCCTGCTGGCCGCTCTGGAACCAGCCTGCTTTGCTAGCTCCCGTGCAGGAGCGCAGAGACACAGGAAGGAGTGTTGGGCATTGTTTGCCCGACAGTCGTCCCGTGTAAATGGGCCCTATGGAATGTAGCAGATAAGAAAGTTCTCCTCTGACTGCAGGTTGTGGAGCCGCCGGGGGCCCAGTGATAAAGAGAGATAGTGACAGATAGATAGTCCGGAGAGTCCCCAGACCCTCTCACTTTTCTTACATGTTATTATGTTGTGGCCTTGTGTTTCCCATCGTTCTGCACCCAATAAGGACAAAGTGACAACAGAAAGGCAGAAATCTTTGTACATTTTTTAAAAATGGAAAAAAAATAAATAAATTTTGCTCTGACATAAGTATTCACACTCTTTGGCTTCATTCCCACGAGCATTTATCAACCACCGTTTTCACAGCTGGCCAATATACGCTACCATCTGGGCATAAAAGCTCAGGAATGGGGGCACAAATCTAACGTTTGTGCGCCCGTTTAGACAGCATGGGCCCCGGCGCATATATGCTGAGGCTGCCATGCCGTCACCCCTTCCCCTTCCCTCCCCCTCTCCGGCTCACCTCCTCTCTCCTCCCAGCCATCTGATTGCAATGGGAGGGGCTTAGCTCCGCCCCCTCCATTGCAATCAGCTGGAGGGGAGGAGAGAAAAGGGAGGGAGTTTAGCAGTTACGCTGCTAAAACTCCCTCCCACCTTCCTTCTCCAGCCACTGTATTTGGCTCCCATAGAAGCCCATGCAGCGACCAATGTATTGTGGCCCAAAAAATTGTTCCAGGACTATCTTTTGGGCCCGACGTAAAAATGCCTGCCGCTATATTGGCCGGTGGAACACTTTTATGTCGCGGTAATCTGATGCATCAGATCACAGCGTATACCAGCCGACCGTGTAAACGGCAGGCCGATAATACGCTCATGGGAAAGAGGCCTTTGGTATGACACTTGTAGCTCTGGGGCCTCCCATTCCTCTTGATCATCTCAGATGTTTCTACGGCTTGATTGGAGTCAACTGTGGTAAATTCCCTTGATTTTAGACAAGAGACCTCCCCACTCCCGTCTGTTTACGGTCTTGCATCTCACAATGCAGATCAGAACCAAAACCAAGCCATGAGGAGGAAGGAACTACCTACAAACTAAATGAGACCACCTAATACCGACCTCTGGCTCTCTTCTGACTACTCTCTGGATCTGCACAGTTGCTACACCTGCGGCTCCAAACCAAGCACCAGAATCGCTACTGCTAGGACAACACAGAAGTAGGAATAACTCTGTGAATGTCCTTGAGTGATCTGGCCAGAGCCCTGAACCCAATGGGACATCTCTGTATAGACCTGACAATGTCTGTCCACAAACGGACGCTGTCCCAACTTACAAAGGGCAGAAAGTCCAAAAATCTAGGTGTGTAAAGCTTGTGGTATCATCCCCAAGAAGACTGGATGCCGGAATCATTGCCAAAGGAGCTTCAACTGTGTACTGAGTACAGGGTGTGATACTTATGTTAATGCATGAAATAGGAGTTTTTCATTTTTAAAAAAATTTACAAAAGATTTCTACCATTCTGTTGTGACTTTGTCATTATGGGTACTGAGTGCAGAAAGATGGGGGACACAAGGACATCTTGGCCCCCTGAGATATGAGGTTGGGTTGACATTCTTGCAGCAATATGCAGGAGTCACTTACCGATACACTGCGGGGTCTGATCCCACTCATCCTTAATCGGTCCTTCTTTACAAGCTATCTGCTGATATGACGGGCGATATCCAGACTCACATCGCACGGTCAGAGAATCGCCTCCAAAATAAAACTCTCTACCGGTAGAGTTCATCCCCGCTCCGGCCGGACGCCTGCACCGAGCTGTAAGATAAGAATGGAATCACTTTACAAAGGATGTTCTCTGTGAATCCAATCACAGGTCTTGTGTCCCGGTGGAGACGTCTTCACATTGATGTTTACATGAACCGGTTACTTCAGGATGATGTTCAGCAAAGAATAAAACCTAAATCACAGGTCTGGCAGTTCTCAGGGTCTCCGTGCCCGCATTACCGGTCCTAGTACTGGGGGTGCAAAGCAGGGGAGCCCGGTTTTAGTAAACTTCCCTGGCCACCGTTATCTGGTGCTCACTTCCATGCGCAGGGAGCGTGCACCTAGTTAGCAGGGTTCTGGGGCCGCGCTGCGTTCCCGTTACCATGACACCCTGGCGCGCTTGCTCTGCACTCGCTGCTTGTTGTCTTGATCTCTGATCTGCACTCGCTGCGCTAGGTCTAGATCCTTGCTCTGTACTCTCTGGGTATGCCTGGGCCTCTGCCTGTCATTTGCAAGCACTGGAGGCTGTTCTCCCGGCGTCCTCTGATTGGCTCCTGCTGCTGTCAGGCTCCCTGCAACAATCAGCTGCTGCGGCGGAAGTTCTGACAGCATTTAAATGTTCAGTGTTCCTTCCCCAGTGCCAGTGTATATTCGGTCTTCTGCTGTACTCGCGCACCTTGGATTTGACTGACTCCCTGTTTGACTTACTTGCTTGGACCCGACTTTGCCTTCGCCTGATCCCTTGTACCGTGTACCCTCCTGTTGCCGACCCGGATTGACTGACCAGGCTTTGTGTTTGTTTGTCTCAGTGTTTGTTTGTAGTCTGACCCCTCGCCCCTCATCCCTAGAGAGTCTAGGGACTGTCACCCAGTTGTCACCCTGGGGGTTAGCCCAGGGGGGCAAGCAGGTAGGGGCAGGGGTGGCGGGCAGTTTCAGGGACTTCCAGTACCTGGACCCCAGTTCCCTGACACTGAATATTTGGAGCCAACTAGAAACTTACATTCAGCCTATATGTATGTAAATGGTGGCATCTAATAGGAATAGAGACATGATCTTTCATGGGATAGAAGAGGATAAAACACTGCTATGAGCATCGGGAGTCAGAGGGTGGTGGAAAAAGTTATAACCATTGTAATAAGGGGGACTAGAAAGGATACTGCTGCATTAGAGGTGATAGAGGAGGACACTGCTATGCTTATTGCCGATGATAGGGATACTACTAAGACCATTGGTGGTGAGAAGTGGTTGGGCATTGCTGTATACATTGGGTATGAGAGGGCTGTGGACATGAAAATATGTTAAGTTGACAATATAATGAGGCTCACACTCAGAGTCTTGCATTCATTCTCCCTGTGAGGGGCAATCATCTATCGATTTCTGCCCCTGGGGCCCTTCCCACCAGTAGGGTTGCTCATCATGGTCAGCTGGTCAATAAAATTGGGCTGATTTTTAAACAATTGGATTGGGTCAACCGAAAGATGGGACTGGCAAAGATTGTGGTAAAAATCAGCTTTCCTTGAAGGCTGAGGTGGAGGTAGCCTATTTAATTTATGTAGGTTCAATGGTTAGCATGGCTGCATTGCACTATTAGGGTCCCAGGTTCACATCTCATCCAGGATAACATCCGAATGGCCTCCATAGAGGTGTAGCCCTTTGTCAGATTTGAACTTGGGATCCAAGCACTGCAAGGCAACAGTGATAATCACTGAGACACCATGCTGGACATTCATTCTTCACTTTCCTCCTCATAGAAAGAAGAAATAGGTGGACATAGAAGGAAAACAAGAGCTGACAGTCTATGGAGGAGGAAATAGAGGGATTTAAGAGCTTACAGTCTATGAGAAGGAAATAGGGGGATTCAAGAGCTTACAGTCTATGATAAGGAAATGGGGGGACACAAGAGCATACAGTCTATGGAGGAGGAAATAGAGGGATTCAAGAGCTTACAGTCTATGAGAAGGAAATAGGGGGATTCAAGAGCTTACAGTCTATGATAAGGAAATGGGGGGACACAAGAGCTTACAGTCTATGGGGAGGAACTAGGGGGACACAAGAGCTTACAGTCTATGAGGAGGAACTAGGGGGGCACAAGAGCTTACAGTCTATGAGGAGGAAATAGGGGGACACAAGAGCTTACAGTCTATGAGGAGGAACTAGGGGGGACACAAGAGTTTACAGTCTATGAGGAAGAAATAGGGGGACACAAGAGCTTACAATCTATGAGGAGGAACTAGGGGGGACACAAGAGCTTACAGTCTATGAGGAGGAACTAGGGGGGACACAAGAGCTTACAGCCTATGAGGAGGAACTAGGGGGACACAAGAGCTTACAGTCTATGAGGAGGAACTAGGGGGGACACAAGAGCTTACAGTCTATGAGGAGGAACTAGGGGGACACAAGAGCTTACAGTCTATGAGGAGGAACTAGGGGGACACGAGCTTACAGTCTATGGGGAGGAACTAGGGGGGACAAGAGCTTACAGTCTATGAGGAGGAACTAGGGGGACACAAGAGCTTACAGTCTCTGAGGAGGAACTAGGAGGACACAGAGTGACACAAGCTTACAATCTATGAGGAGGGGGACATATATACATAAAGCTGTATGAGCGGGTCACCAGCCGTATTTGTAAATAAACAGATACGAGGTGCAGTGGCGGGTGTGGAGGATACAGTGGGAAGAACGAGGGCAGGTATCCAAGTGGGAGTGGGATAAATGAAGAAGAGTTTAGCTTAGGGAATATGATAGACCACCCTATATAATATATTTTTAGGGCCGGCTTTAAGCTGCGGGCATTCAGAATTAACCTGATTGTCTGGAGTAGCACATTCCAGAGAACTGGTGCAGCTCAAGAGAAATCTTGGAGGCAGGAGTGGAAGGTCCAAGTTGAAGGGAGATTTAGTCTGAGGTCATTACTCATTAGTAGAGATGAGCGAGCACCAAAATGCTCGGGTGCTCGTTGCTCGAGTCGAACTTTCCGCGATGCTCGAGGGTTCGTTTCGAGTAACAAACCCCATTGAAGTCAATGGGCGACCCGAGCATTTTTGTATATCACCCATGCTCCGCTAAGGTTTTCATTGGTGAAAATCTGCAAAACCCAAGAAAGTCATGGAAACGACACAGAAACGGATAGGGCAGGCGAGGGGCTACATGTTGGGCTGCATCTCAAGTTCCCACGTCCCACTATTAAGCCACAATAGCGGCAAGAGTGCCCCCCCCCCCTCCCAACAATTTTTACTTCGGACAAACCCTCATTAGCATGGCATACCTTAGCTAAGCACCACACTAACTCCAACAAAGCACAATCACTGCCTGCATGATACTCCGCTGCCACTTCTCCTGGGTTACATGCTGCCCAACCCCCCCGCACGACCCTGCGTTCACAGCGCACACCAAAGTGTCCCCGTGCAGCCTTTAGCTGCCCTCATGCCACACGCTGGCCTCACAGCCACACCACCCTCATGTCTATTTATAAGTGCGTCTGCCATGAGGAGGAATCGGAGGCACACACTGCAGAGGGTTGGCAGGGCCAGGCAGCGACCCTCTTTAAAAGGGGCAAGGCGATTGCTTCTGTACAGCATTGTGGGCTATGAGAAATCCAATCCTGTGCCACCTCCGTCAGGAGCTGCAAACGTGGGCATAGCAATGGGGAATCCATTTGCCACATAGTATTCATTCTGTCAAGGTGTCGCATAGCTCAATCGACACCGCAAGGGGAAAGCCGTCAGCGCTCTTCCCCCTACCCAAGTCAGTCAGTGTCTTTGTGCCAGACAGGTCAAACACCGCGATGGGAACTAAGTTTGCACCAACAGCATAGGTGGGTCCTAGGAAACCCAAGACATGAACAAAAAATAAATCTGAACGGCCAAACATGGCAGACTTGCACCGCGCCCACGACATAGGCCTCGGCCCACAGCTTCAGCAATCCGAGGCAGGAAGCGGACTTTCACTGCGCCCAGGACATAGGCCTCTGCACAAACCCTCAGCAATCGCGGGCCTACAGCGGACTCCAATGCTAGCGTAGCTGTGCACGTCTCATTAGCGCTGTATTGCTCCTGAAGTTTGTCCCAATGCAGTGCCCCGGATAGTAGAGCTAACGTCAGATGAAATACAGCTGGGCTTCGGCCCACACTGCATGCCCCAGTCAGACTGGGGTTTTCTATAAGTAGTCACAGGCAGGTACAACTCCGCAATGGGAATTCCGTGTGCACCCACAGCACGGGTGGCTCCCTGGAACCCACCGGCGGTACATTAATATATCCCATTGCAGTGCCCTGCACAGCTGTGGTAATGTCAGATAAAATGCAGGTGGGCTTCGGCCCACACTGCATGCCCCAGTCTGACTGGGTTTTTTTATAAGTCGACACAGGCAGGTACAACTCCCTAATGTGAAGTCCGTGTGGACCGACAGCATGGGTGGGTCCCAGGAACCCACCGTCGGTACATAAATAAATCCCATTGCATTGCCCTGCACAGCTGAGGCAACATCAGATAAAATACAGGTGGACTTTGGCCCACACTGCATGCCCCAGTCAGACCGGGGGTTTTAATACATAGACACAGGCAGGTACAAATCCCCTATATGAAGTCCCTGTGGACCGACAGCATGGGTGGCTCCCTGGAACCCACCGGCGATACATAAATAAATCCCATTGCAGTGCCCTGGACAGCAGAGCTAACGTCTGATTACATACAGGTGGGCTTCGACCCACACTGCATGCCCCAGTCAGACTGGGTAATTTTTTTGGGGCCATGTACGTGGAACACCGCGATGGGAACACTTAGTGCACCCATAGTATGCACAAACCCTTGTAATACTCCTGTAGCTAAGGTATACACACACCCCACTAACAGTTATCTTGCAGAAGTCTAGGGAGACCCTATTAACACTTCTGTAGTAATAGTATAGCCGGACCTCAGTAACATTTCAGTAGCAGCAGTATAGGCAGAGCCCAGTATCAGTTACATTTCAGTAGTAACGGTATCGACAGACCCCTGTAACATTTCCGTTATAGCAGGATAGGCAGAGCCCAGTATTAGTGGGATTTCAGTAGTAACAGTATAGACAGATTGACAACACCTATGTGGAAAAGCTAGTATTTTCTGAGACAAGAGAGGGGCATTTGATTGCAATGAAAAGGATATTCAAGGTACTCAAAGTCTGCACTCCTTCTCATCTCAAGCTGAAATATGGAAAAACTTCATTCCTATGGTTCCCAGTGTCCATTTCAAAGTGTTAGCAAATAGCAATCCAAGTTTCCGGCTACTACCATGCAAGCATCTTTCTTAGGAATTACCAAAGATGATCACAAGTAAAGGCCTCATCATCGGTCAGTCCAAAATCATTCAGGGAGTATGTGGTTCTCAGCTGGCCTGCTTCCATTTAGGGTCGGTACCTGCTGCAACTCAGTCCCTTGCCCTGCAGGGATGCTGTGTTCTATAGTCACCTGTATTCCGACCTCAGCTGTACGCTAATCTTTGGACTTAGCAGTACCAACAAGTTGGAAGCCACCATTGCTCTACCAGTCGTCTGAAAGCTTCAGCTAGGGATAACAGAATACTACAGTGGTTGTATTTAGTTGGTTTTCAGGATGTGGCCAGGATTAAGTGGGCCGTGGCGGGGGTGTGTGGTGGAAGGCTTTCTTATTGTGTCGTTTAAGGTGAAATTCTAGGACTGCCGCCAGACGGACCACTGCGAAAGCATTTGCCAAGAATGTTTTCATTGTTGGAGGAGGAGGGGGATGTCTTTGAGGCAGTACATGTCCTGTCCCCGTGTCCGTGGTTATATGCACCTTACCAGTAACCGCGTTGGTGGGAAAGTGGTCGCGACTGTGGACCTATTAGCGCGGTTTTATTTCGCTGGTTTTCAGAATGTGGCCAGGATAAAATGTGGAGTGTGGATATAGTAGCGCGGTTTTATTTAGTTGGTTTTCGGAATGTGGCCAGGATTAAGTGGGCCGTGGTTGGGGGCTTTCTTATTGCGTCGTTTAAGGTGAAATTCTTGGACTGCCGTCAGACGGACCACTGCAAGAGCATTTGCCAAGATTGTTTTCATTGTTGGAGGAGGAGGGGGATATTTTTGAGGCAGTACCTGTCCTGTCCACGTGTCCGTGGTTATATGCACCTTCCCAGTAACCGCGTTGCTGAAAAATTGTCGCGCCTGGGGACCTAATAGCGCGGCCTCACCACCATCATGTCTTTGGCAAGCCTCCGCTTCCACAACCCTGTAACATAGCAGTAGCAGCAGTATAGGCAGAGCCAAGAATTAGTAACATTTCAGTTGTAAGAGTATGGACAGACCCTAGTAACATTTCATTGGCAGCAGTAGGGACAGACCCCACTAACATTTCATTTGCAGCAGTATAGACAGACCCCAGTAACAGTTCAGTAGTATAAGTCTAGACAGACCCCAGTAACATTTCAGTTCCAGCAGTGTAGACAACCCCAGTAACATTTAAGTAGTATCAGTTGTGACATGCCCCAGTAACATTTCAGTTCCAGCAGTGCATACAGACCCCAGTAACATTTCAGTAGTATCAGTTGCGACATGCCCCAGTAACATTTCAGTTCCAGCAGTGCGGACAGACCCCAGTAACATTTCAGTAGTAGTAACAGTATAGACACACCCCTTTAACATTTCCGTAGCAGCAGTGTAGGCTGACCCCAGTAACATTTCATTTGCAGCAGTATTGACAGAGTGCAGTATTTTTTCAGTTGTAGTAACAGTATAGACAGACCCCAGTAACATTTACGTTGAAGCAGTATGGGCAAGCAGTGTAGGGAGAGCACAGCATTTGTAACATTTCAGTAGTAGCAGTATAGTCAGACCCCAGTAACATTTACGTAGAAGCAGTATGGACAAAGCAGCAGATTCACATGTCTCTTGCAGCAGTGTAGGGAGAGTACAGCATTTGTAACATTTCAGTAGTAGCAGTATAGTCAGACCCCAGTAACATTTACGTAGAAGCAGTATGGTCAAAGCAGCAGATAAACATTTCCCTTGCAGCAGTGTAGAGAGAGTGCAGCATTTGTAACATTTCAGTAGTAGCAGTATAGTCAGACCCCAGTAACATTTACGTAGAAGCAGTATGGTCAAAGCAGCAGATTCACATTTCCCTTGCAGCAGTGTAGAGAGAGTGCAGCATTTGTAACATTTCAGTAGTAGCAGTATAGACAGACCCCAGTAACATGTACGTAGAAGCAGTATGGGCAAAGCAGCAGATAAACATTTCCCTGGCATCAGTGTAGGGAGAGCATAGTATTTGTAACATTTCAGTAGTAGCAGTATAGACAGGCCCCAGTAACATTTACGTAGAAGCAGTATGGGCAGAGCCCACTCTTAGTTACATTTCTGTTATAGCAGTATAGACATGCCCCACTAACATTGCCATTGAAGCAGTATGGGCAGAGCCCAGTATTAGTAAAATTACAGTAGTAACAGTATACACCAACCAAGGTAACATTTGAGGAGCAGAAGTATCGGCAGACCGAAGTTACATTTCTGTTGCAGAAGTATAGTCAGACCCCTCTAGCATTACTGTGGCAGAAGTATAGGTAGGCAGAACAGAGTTACATTTCTGCAGCAAAAGTGTAGGCCAACCCCAGACACAGTGGTGTACCATGAGTGCAGGCGAAGCCCATAAAAATTACTTGGAATACACTGTAGGCGAGGGCCCGAAAAATTGGTGTACCGACAGTACAAATGTACCCCAGAAAAATTGCCCATGCTCAACCCAGAGGGCAGGTGAAACCCATTAATCGCTTAGCGTACTGTGGCTTAATTTTTAACTAGGCCTGAAGGCAGCCCAGTCTAAAAAAACAATAGGTTCAGGTGGAAGTTTCAATGCTTTAATGAGAATTGAAACAGATAAATATTATTTAGAAAAGTTATATGAGCCTTTTGGCCCACAGAAAAATTGCCTGTTCGCGGTGATTACGTGAGGTTTCATAAGGAGGAGCCGGAGGAGGAGGACGAATATCATACACAGATTGACAAAGGTCTTTAGGTACCACTGCTGTCCGCTGGTGGAGAAGAGAAGTCTGGGGAAATCCAGGCTTTGTTCATCTTTATGAGTGTAAGCCTGTCGGCACTGTCAGTTGACAGGCGGGTACACTTGTCCGTGATGATTCCTCCAGCTGCACTAAACACCCTCTCTGACAAGACGCTAGCCGCAGGGCAAGCCAGCACCTACAGCGCGAGTTCGGGCCACATGTCCAGCTTTGACACCCAGTAGTTGTACGGAGCAGAGGCGTCACGGAGGACTGTGGTACGATCGGCTATGTACTCACCATCTTCTTACAGTGCTCCCTCCGACTGGGGAGCGGTGACACAGTCTTGCTGGGGAGCCATAAAGCTGGCAAAGGCCTTGGAAAGTGTTCCCCTGCCTGTGCTGTACATGCTGCCTGATCTCCGTGCCTCCCCTTCTACTTCGGAACTGCGCCTTCTGCCACTAGCGCTGTCAGATGGGAAGTTTACCATCAGTTTGTCCACCAGGGCCCTGTGGTATTGCATCACTCTCAAACCCCTTTTCTCTTCGGGAATGAGAGTGGAAAGGTTCTCCTTATACCGTGGGTCAAGCAGTGTGTACACCCAGTAATCCGTAGTGGCCAGAATGCGTCTAATGCGAGGGTCACGAGAAGGGCATGCTAACATAAAGTCAGCCATGTTTGCTAGGGTACCTGTACGCAACATATGGCTGTCCTCACTAGGAAGATCACTTTAAGGATCCTCCTCCTCCTTCTCCTCCCCCACCTCCCCAGACCAAACACGCTGAATGGATGAGAGGCAAGCAGCATGGGTACCCTCTGCAGTGGGCCTAGCTGTCTCTTCCTCCTCAGGCTCCTCCCCCTCCTCCTTCTACTCCTCCTCCACGCACTGAGATATAGACATAAGGGTGCTCTGACTATCCAGCGACATACTGTCTTCCCCCGCCTCCGTTTCTGGCCGCAAAGCATCAGCCTTTATGCTTTGCAGGGAACTTCTCAACAGGCATAGCAGGGGAATGGTGACGCTAATGATTGCAGCATCACCGCTCACCATCAGGGTAGACTCCTCAAAGTTTCCAAGGACCTGGCAGATGTCTGCCATCCAGGCCCACTCTTCTGTAAAGAATTGAGGAGGCTGACTCCCACTGCGCCGCCCATGTTGGAGTTGGTATTCCACTATAGCTCTACGCTGCTCATAGAGCCTGGCCAACATGTGGAGCATAGAGTTCCACCATGTGGGCACGTCGCAAAGCCGTCGGTGCACTGGCAGATTAAACCGATGTTGCAGGGTCCGCAGGGTGGCAGTGTCCGTCTTGTACTTGCGGAAATGTGCGCTGACCCGGCGCACTTTTCCGAGGAGGTCTGACAAGTGTGGGTAGCCTTTCAGAAACCGCTGAACCACCAAATTAAAGACATGGGCCAGGCATGGCACATGCGTGAGGCTGCCGAGCTGCCACCAGGTTACGGCCGTTGTCACACACGACCATGCCCGGTTGGAGGCTCAGCGGCGAAAGCCAGCGGTCGGTCTGCTCTGTCAGACCGTGCAACAGTTCGTGGGCCGTGGGCCACTTCTCTCTTAAGCTGAGTAGTTTCAGAACGGCCTGCTGACGCTTTCCCACCACTGTGCTGCTGCGCGACACCCACTGCTGGCGACGTGCTGCTGCTGACACGTCTTGATTGCGAGGAAGAGGTTGCGTTTGAGGAGGAGGAGGAAGGTTTAGTGGAGGTGGCATACACACTGCAGATACCAGCACCGATCTGGGGCCCTCAATTCTGGGGGTGGGTAGGACATGAGCGGTCCCAGGCTCTGACTCGGTCACAGCCTCCACTAAATTCTCCCAATGTGCCGTCAGGGAGATATAGTGGCCCTGCCTGCCTGTGCTTGTCCATGTGTCCGTTGTTAAGTGGACCTTGCCAGTAACCGAGTTGGTGAGGGCGCGTACAATGTTGCGCGAGACGTGGTCGTGCAGGGCTGGGACGGCACACCATGAAAAATAGTGTCGACTGGGGACAGAGTAGCGCGGGGCTGCTGCCGCCATCATGTTTTTGAAAACCTCAGTTTTCACAAGCCTGTAGGGGAGCATCTCCAGGCTGATCAATTTGGCTATGTGGACATTTAGCGCTTGAGCGTGCGGGTGCTTGCGGCGTATTTGCGCTTTCGCTCCAACGATTCTCTTAACGACAGCTGGATGCTGCGCTGAGAGACATTGCTGGATGGGGCCGAGGAGAGCGGAGGTGAGGGTGTGGGTCCAGGCCAGGAGACGCTCGTGCCTGTGTCGTGAGAGGTGGGTTGTATCTCAGTGGCAGCTTGGGGCCCAGGGGGAGAGGCAGTGGCGCAAGCCGGAGGCGGTGAATGGCATTCGTCCCACCTTGTGGGGTGCTTGGCCATCATATGCCTGCGCATGCTGGTGCTGGTGAGGCTGGTACTGGTGGCTCCCCGGCTGATCTTGGCGCGACAAAGATTGCACACCACTGTTCGCCGGTCGTCCCAATCTCAGTGAAAAACTGCCACACCTTTGAGCACCTTGGCCTCTGCACGGTGGCTTGGTGCGAGGGGGTGCTTTGGGAAACAGTTGGTGGATTATTCGCTCTGGCCTTGCCCCTACCCCTGGCCACCCCACTGCTCTTCCAACCTGTCCTGCTGCTGCACTTGCCTCCCCCTCTGAAGACCTGTCCTCAGTTGGCTTAGCAAACCAGGTGGGATCAATCACCTCATTGTCCAGCTGCTCTTCCTCCGAATCCTCTGTGCGCTCCTCCCTCTAACTTACTGCCCTTACTACTACCTTACTGATAGACAACTGTGTCTCATCATCATCGTCCTCCTCACCCACTGAAAGCTCTTGAGACAGTTGCCGTAAGTCCCCAGCCTCATCCCCCGGACCCCGGGAACTTTCCAAAGGATGGGCATCGGTCACGACAAACTCCTCAGGTGAGAGAGGAACCATTTTTTCCCACTCAAGACAGGGACCCGAGAACAGTTCCTGGGAGTCTGCCTGCTCAGAATGTGTCATTTTCATGGAGTGAGGAGGGTGGGAGGAAAGAGGAGCAGCAGCCAGAGGATTCAGATTTGCAGCAGTGGACGGCGTAGAAGACTGGGTGGTTGATAGATTGCTGGATGCACTTCCTGCCATCCACGACAGGACCTGCTCACACTGCTCGGTTTTTAATAAAGGTCTACGACGTGGACCCAAAAATTGTGATATGAAGCTCAGGACCCCAGAAACTGTCCTCTCTCCTACTCCCGCAGCAGCCGGCTGTGATTCGCCTGGACCAGGAACTCGGCCTATACCCACACCCTCACTTGGAACTCCGCGTCCTCGCCCTCGTCCACGTCCTCTACCCCTACCCCTCAGCATGGTGGACCAAGAATTGAGCAGACACACATTTTTTTTGAATTATTGCCGCGCAGTTGGTGCCTGCCAACGGTTATACAACGCAAAATGAAGCCTGAGCTAAATTTTAAGGAAGGATGCAAACAGTACTAGCTGTGCACTATGCAGTTGAGATTCACCTCAAGTCCCACACACCGCGCAGTAATGTGCAATGGGTTACAAGCAGACGTAAAAAAAGATTCCTTTTTTAAAATTAGTTTTTCTCCAATGCAATGCAGGCAATGGAGTGTGTATTGGACTCTCCCTCTATGGCTGTCTGGCACCGTACACTGCCCCGGCAGCTGACTGGTAACACAGAGCAGTGAAAAATATTAGTGCTTTCTAAACGTGCACTTGGAGGCAGAGAGCGCTTACGTTACACTAACTGCCCCAGCAAAAAATGACACTGAAGGCTGAACTCAGGCCTTGCAGTGCAATACTGAGGTACTACAACTCCCAGCAACCACGGAGTTAAATGCACAGGTAGCCCTAAGAAGGAGCGTTGGGATTGTTGTAGACAGGATTCCACACTACCACTGTCCCTGCCTCACCAATACTTCCCCTGTACTACGTAGTACAGACTGTAGCCTGAGAACGCTATAGTTGTAATGGGGCTGCATGCCCAATATACAAAAAAAAAAAAAAAGTGCACAACTGCTCCCAGCACCCACAACAGTAATGCACTAGGTGAGCTGTGGCCATAAGAAGGACCGTTGGGGTTCTTGTAGATGCTAACACTGTCCCTATAGCAGCATCAGCATCAGCAGCACTTTCCCTGATCTCTCCCAGTGTGTGTTTGAGGCGAGCCGCGGGCGGGACTGATTTAAATACTCAGCGGTCACTTGATCTCGCCAGCCACTCACTGCAGGGGGGTGGGATAGCGCTGGAACGTCACAGGAGAAAGTTGTAATACCTTCCCTGCATTTCTATTGGCCTGAAAAAGGCACAAATCTTTCAGGGAGGGAAATAGAATTGACTCGAACACCGCGTGGTGCTCGTCTAGAGTAACGAGCATCTCGAGTACCCTAATACTCAAACGAGCATCAAGCTCGGACGAGTATGCTCACTCATCTCTAGTTATTAGCAGAGAGGAGACCACGGGTGGGGTGGTGGACAGAGATGATGGAGGAGATATAGGCAGTGGAGTAGCATTACAGGTCACAGAGGTCACTTTTGCAATCAGGTCTCTAAGCTAGGGGGCTCAGATGCCCCCTTCATCACTCACACTGCTAGTCTTGTCCACCCCCCCCCCACCCCCCCATTCGCCATCCGGATCAGTGGAATAGGCACAGGGTGGAGGCATCGCTGCAGGGACTGGCACAGGGAAGAGGCATCGCTTCAGGGACTGGCACGGGGTGGAGGCACAGGACAAACAGATAATGCAAGGGCTGAGGAAGTAAAGCTGTAATTGACCTTCACTCACACAATTGTGTAGCCAGACGGATGATTAAAGATGGACTTAGTTTTAGAAATGTATTCTGCTCAGCAAATAGAACTCTATATAATCCGTTTCACTTTATTTGATCCTCTGTACATATATGTAACTACATAAACCTTAACTAAGCTTAGGAATACTTATAGATCACCAATTAATGACCTCAGAAAGTTAGTAAATAGCACATGACTAGAGAGCAGGTTTGCCTAGAGACCGGCGTTATACATATGTGTAAGTCAGTGTCTGTCTAAAGGACTATAAATACTTTGGCTTCTTAACAAATAAATGGAATAATTCATGTTTACACAAGTGCTGTGTGACCCGTGATTGTCCAATCAGCTCGTACTAACTCTGATTTGGGACACAAGAATATAGCTGTAGCGCTCCATTGCACTGACTCCGAGAGTGGATCAGGTAAACAATAAGAGTTTTTGATGTCTCCACAGTGAGAAAAGGGCGGATTGTGGAGAAGATTTTAAGCAGTAAGTTACTGAGAGGAAAGATCCGAATCAAATATGACTTGAAGACAACAGAAATGTTGCCAAGGAGTTCTGGTGGTGCCACTGAGATAAAAACATCAGGATTAGGTTGGTTAGTAGACAATGGGGAAACAAGAAGTTCAGTCTCTGAGAGATTCATTTTTAGCTATAGAGATGAGATAGTGTGAGAGACAGTGGACAGATAGTCACTGTTGTTTTGCAGTGGTGAAGGTGTGATGTCACAGGATAAAGCATATAATTGTGTCATCAGGGTAAAACTGGTAACAAAGGCCACATCTGCTGATAGTTTGTCCAGTAGCGGTCATGTAGATGGAAGAGGAGCAAGCCCTGAAGAATCCCAACAGCAAGGGGAAGAGCAGAGAGCTGAACCATGAGGGACCCCAACAACAAGGGGAAGAAGAAATAGAGCCACCAACTGCCTTGACATTTAGCCATTAATTACACTTCAACAGAAATTTTAGAGGGGCTATGTGCTTTGATCAAGAACTAATAACTAGAGATGAGTGAGCACGCTCGGATAAAGCAGTTACTTGAGCGAGCATTGCTCTTCTCGAGTAACTGCTTACTGGACTGAGCAGGCTCGGGGGGACGGGGGCAGCAGGTGTTAGCGGGGGGTAGAGATAGATCTGCGAATTGCCCCGATTCTCCGCGGCCAGCCTATCTATCAGATAGGGCTGACTGGCGGAGATTCGGCGGCGGCGTCTCCTACTCCTGGGCAGCAGCTTCCGCAGCAAAGATCTGCCGCGGGACTTCGCAATACCCATGGACAGCCGGCCTAAGAATGAAGATTAAGCAGCAATAGAATTATAAAACAGTTGAAAGGCAAATCTGGGAGATACCTATATAAGAGAGAGAAAGATGCCTAGATGTTATTGTGTTAATGTAATGCCACATCTAACTGCCCAGAGACTTATTAATGACAGCACCATAAGTGAGTCATAAAAGCCCACATAAGTAGTAAAAAAAATAAAATGGAAAGTGTTGGCCTGTATTAATGAGGGAAGAATTATAGAGGGTGATGAGACTGGGGACAATCACTTACTTAACCGCTCACTTATCTAAAGAACAAAATGAATGTCTACCACTTCTTGCTGTAAACGTGGGGTAGGCCACAGCTTTATTGAATAACTTGTAAATAACATTAATGTTAATAACTTTCTCTAAAAACCAATCAATGCTGAAAAGCTGATATATTTCTGTCTGTAAAACCGTCCGCCAAGGACGTTCGTAAGTCCCGGTCCTTCGGCTTGCGAACCTTCCTCTCTAACCCTAACCAGCATGGACTACTTCCGGGCCACACGGGATGTGCTGCATTACTGCGGCTCATTCCGTCCCACCCCACCGACCTTGGCCAGTGCAGCCTCCACTCCGTCCTGTATCCCTCATAAAAACGTATCTAACCCTAGATCATTGAGGTGGACGCCGTCCTCCCTCAATGCTCCTTTCTCCTGGTCCTCCAACTCCCAATGCCGCACGGCCACCCCCCCAAGGGACTGCACAAACGGAGACATTTTCATGTTAATGAATCTCCTGACTTTTTCTATAGCCTCTGTGTTTTTTGCTCCTCTCCAATGCCTTCGGGCTACAATGTCCGACCAAACAATAGTCACAGTGTGGAAGCATTCCTGGAAACACAAAATGTCCTGCTTCATTAAGACCAGAAGGTCTCAAGTCTTCAACCTGCCCAGGTCGTTACCCCCGGCGTGGACGACCAAAACCACTCTCCCGGGGGTGTGCCTGCCAATGTCCAATACTAGTCTTAACATGTCCGGCCATTTTAGCCCCCAGACTCCGTGCCAGGTTACGGGCGTTCCGGTAAGGCCCAAGTCCAAGCCCATTGGCCGTACCGCTGCCCTCTTCTGGGCCCAATAGACATATGAGTGGCCCATGATGTGTACCTTCCATGGCTCCGTAACTGAGAAAACAAAAAACAGTTCCAAGGGCAACGACCTCTTCTTGAACAAAGCAAAAACTTTAACGCTAAAACGACTATCAACGAACGTTCTCAACCATCAGATCGGGCCTGACGTAAGACTTATAAGCCTGAGACTTCCACCTCCCCAGTCTCTTTAAACCTTCTTCGCTCATGCCGCCCGCGTCCGCCGATGTGGCTGCGCCGATTCTAAAAGAGTGCGTACCGAAATCGGACACGTCGAAGCCCACTGACCGTAGTGCCCTCCGCAAAACTGACGAGACCTGAAAACGCGTAAGGGGAAAACCCGAAGCGTGTACCAAAAAACGCTCGCCCGGAGGCCTGGACGCCATATAACGTGTCACTGTATCCACCGGGCACCAACGCGTGCCCAGCGGGCTAATGGTCACCCACTCACCTCTGCCGTACACGTCAGTTTTTGACTTTCTTATCCTTACTTGTAACGCCCCTTCGACTATAATCACGTCGTTACCGAGCAGCCCTCCCACCTTGAATCTACTGGCGGGAATGAGCTCACCTATTCTCAAAGCTGCAAAAAACACAAGCAAAAATGCAGACCTGAACAGCAATGTTTCTGCCATGTCCGAGAAAATGCTTTCCAACACGTCTAACAAATTACACAAAACTGGGTATGTTATAGGGCGACGGGTGTCAACCCGGGCCTTATCTTTCTTCCAACCCCGCACAATCTGGCGAAACACGAATTCCTTTGTAACGTCAACCAGACTGTAATTTTAATAAAAATGCCACGCCCGCCAGATGTTTTTTAACCACGTCGACCGACGCTCGTCTTTTCCGCAAAGCCGCTAACATGTCCAGCGTCGCAGAGCGGGCCCTTTCGCCCTGTACCATGCGGCCCCCCGCACAACTCAACCACTTCTGCCAAACCGCGTTGTACTGCTTCCACGTTCCCGCCGCTACAGATGTCTCAACTAGCTTCAGCAACTCTGCTCGGCCAGATTCCACAAGAAAAGCGGGCAGCGTACCCCCTCGGCGTCTGCCTGCGGATGCCGCTCCCAGAAACGCTCCATCTGCGAACGAGAGAGTGCGTCAGCTGCCATGTTTTTGTAACCCGGTACGTGCTTCGCGCGTAGATACATGTTCCGCTGCAAACATCTCAAGACCACGTGTCTCAACAGTGCCAGTACCGGCGGAGAATCCGCGGACTTCCTGTTAATTATCTCAACCACCGCCGCATTGTCGGACCAAAAACACAACTTATGATCCTGTAGCTCATCACCCCATAATTCCAACGCTACCACAAGCGGAAAAAACTCCAAGAGCATGATGTTTTTATTCCACCGTCTCTCCATCCAGGATACTGGCCAGGGTTCCCTGCATCACACCAAAACCAGCCGAACCTGCTGCATCCGCGAACAAGCAGAGATCGGGGCCCAACCACTCCTCCTTGGGGCACACCACTTGTCCATTAAAGGATTCCAAGAAAACTCTCCAAATATGTAGATCCCTTTTGATTTCTTGCGAGATCCTTATGAAGTGGTGGGGCTCCTTTATGCCTACCGTCGCAAGGGAAAGCCTTCTGGAAAAAATGCGGCCCATGGGAATCACTTTACAAGCAAAGTTTAATAAACCCAATAAGACCTTAACTTGGCGTAACGTGGCCTTCTTACAGCTCGCAATCTCTTTTACTGTTTGCCGCAGGCGCGCAATTTTTTCTAGTGGTAACCGGAAAACCATTTCCTCGGTATCGATCTCGATCCCCAGGAAAGTCAATCTGTTGACCGGGCCCATTGTCTTTTCTTCAGACAACGGCACCCCCGCCTGCGACACCAATTTCCGGGATGTGTTTAACAACAAGGCGCACGCACCGGATGTTTCCGAACCTATAAATAAAAAATCATCCAGATAATGCGTCACCGATGAAATACCCGTCTCATACTTAAGCATCCACTCCAGGAAGGAGCTGAACAACTCGAAGTAGTAACATGAAATCGAGCAGCCCATCGGCAAGCACATATCAAAGAAGAATTGATTGTCCACTATGTATCCGAGTAAATGAAAACAATCTGGATGTATCGGGAGAAGGCGGAAAGCGGATTCGATATCCGCTTTTGCTAACTGCGCCCGCCTTCCCGCTTTTCTTACCAACGCCACTGCTTGATCAAAAGAAGCGTAAACTACCGAAGCTTCCTCCTTCGAGATGCCATCATTTACCGACTCCCCTTTTGGGAAGGATAAATGGTGTATCAAACGAAACTTGCCGGGCTCCTTCTTCGGGATAAGCCCCAATGGGGAGACCCGTAAATTAACGAAAGGCGGTTCCTCAAAGGGGCTCGCCATGCGGCCCGCTGCTACTTCCTTTAGTGAGAAGGAAATATATATATATATCCTTGTAGTTAGAAAGGAAAACACTGGAATATATACATTTATATATAGATATAGTTATGTGCCTTTCTTTTTATATGTATACTAACTTTATTCTCATATGTACTAACTCTATGAAAAACTTAATACTTCGCCTTACATCAGATATTCCAAAGGCCTTGCAAGACAAAGACAAAATGTATTTTAAACACAGCAAAAGAAGAACCAGACACAAGGACGCGTACTTGGCCGTTTTCCCAGAGGCGCCGTAGCAAGATAACACTGTTCAAGTACGTATATAATTTTCAGTGTCTCAGGCCAGAAAACTGGACTTCCCATATATGGTTATGCGGTGAATTGAGCCAATGAGCCCATCACCCGTTTTTTCTGATGAAACCAAAGGGTATAAGATCTCATGTAATCTGTAATAAAGAAGGAGCGCAGTTATGTCCCCGTGTGAGGAACTATACCAGACCTCCGTGTGGTGTTTTCTTCTTTACCGCCGGCAGCGGGGGATTGGGGTGGGCCTGATTGGTGCTGTACGTAAGAATATCCCTGAAAATGGCCCCCAACATGGCCCTAGAGTGGCCCTGGATATGATTTTAGCAGAAAGAGGTGGGGTATGTAACTTCCTGTACGTGTATTATCCCTTTGATCAAAAAGAGTATGAGTAAGGGACTGGACAATGTGACACCAACGTTTCCCTTGTTTGAAAAAGATGAAGAGCCAGTTCCGATAATGCCAACCAGATACGTTACCAGAAGAATGGAGAAATGTACTAGTACTGCGCCTGCCCCTGCCCCGATCTCCTAAGATGAACTGTCAGTGGAATTCCCATTTGCCTAGGGATAGTGCAGAAGACCTTAGGTTCCAGCGAGGGCACACCCTGTGGGGTGTTAACTTGTACAGATAGAGGGTATGGATGCCCGGAAATAAGCCCAGGGAATCCATGGCCTCCTTCTGAGGTGAGGTAGGGATCCCCCCTCCTAGGAGTAGGGACTTACGGGCAGTGGAGAAACCCTGACGCAAGGGAGAGACGACCGAGGAAGAGTGCGAGGCCTGGTGCTTGATCTCCGTATTAAGTTTTTAGGGGGGTTTGAGAAGGAAATATATATATCCTTGTAGGTAGAAAAGAAAACACTGGAATATATACATTTATATAGATATAGTTATGTGCCTTTCTTTTTATATGTATACTAACTTTATTCTCATATGTACTAACTCTATGAAAAACTTAATACTTCGCCTTACGTCAGATATTCCAAAGGCCTTGCAAGACAAAGACAAAATGTATTTTAAACACAGCAAAAGAAGAACCAGACACAAGGACTAGAGATGAGCGAACGTGCTCGGCCCCGCCCCTTTTTCGCCCGAATACTGCGATTTTCGAGTACTTCCGTACTCGGCCGAAAAAATTCGGGGGTCGCCGTGGTGGCGCGGGGGGTTGCAGCGGGGAGTGGGGGGGAGAGGGAGAGAGAGAGGGCTCCCCCCGTTCCCCGCTGCTACCCCCCACGCCGCCACGCCTCTCCCCGCCCCCCGGCGCACCCGAGTACTTTTCACCCGAGTAGTGAAGTACTCGAAAATTGCGGTATTCGGGCGAAAAAGGGGCGGGGCTGAGCACGTTCGCTCATCTCTAACAAGGACGCGTACTTGGCCGTTTTCCCAGAGGCGCCGTAGCAAGATAACACTGTTCAACTACGTATATAATTTTCAGTGTCTCAGGCCGGAAATCCGGACTTCCCATATATGGTTATGCAGTGAATTGAGCCAATGAGCCCATCACCCATTTTTTCTGATGAGACCAAAGGGTATAAGATCTCATGTAATCTGTAATAAAGAAGGAGCGCAGTCATGTCCCCGTGTGAGGAACTATACCAGACCTCCGTGTGGTGTTTTCTTCTTTACCGCCGGCAGCGGGGCATTGGGGTGGGCCTGATTGGTGCTGAACGTAAGAATATCCCTGAAATTAGTACCTTCTCTTTAACTAGTTCTAAATTATCCGTCGCTGATTTTAGGTTCGGACACCACGTGGACGCGGGCTGAAACATAAAAGGTATCACGAAGCCTTCTGCAAAACCCTGTCTAAGGATTCTTGCTTCCTGTGGTATTTGTCTAGCCACAAGGAGAGGTACTGGCTTTTCACCGGTGTTCGGCGCTCCACTGGCACCGGCGCCCGCTGCTCTTTGCTTCCTAAAACATCGCATCGCCGCGTGTTGCCCCCCACAGACAGAACACTCATGTGTGAACTTGCAGGTGGCATAAAACCTACAATGGCACTCGTTGTAGAGCCAACAAGTGCCATTGGGTCTTGGGGAGGCCGCAGGAGGCTGTTGCCCGCCCCCCACGGCTCCCCCCTGAAATGTCGTTTTTTGTGGGCGCTGCGCTAGAATAAGTTGTATCCAGACATCCGTCGCTTTTGACGCCCAACTTATGTGATTAATCCCCGAGACCCTACGATGAAAATCCTCGTCATAGCGCCACCACGCAGCGCCGCCATGCAACTTATACGCGCTAAAAATTGTGTTTAGATAAACTAGCATCTCAGGGCCTTTCTTTGGCTGGTGTTGGCATGCGACGTACGCCAACATTGTATAAGCCTATAGCCAATTGCCGAACGTCTTAGCCACTTTCGGCTTCTTATCCGATCGCTCCGTAGCCCTTTCCTTTTCCACCATCACGTGGTCCGCCGACAACAAGGACCATATATCCACATATACACCTTTCCGTATTTTTTCCAAAACATCATCCGACAAACCGACCCCCAAAGGGGCGACACCACAAAACAGCGAGTCAGCATATCTCAAACCCTCCATAGGGTCCACATCACCACCGGCTGTTGAGCTACCACCTTCCTGCCCCACAGGTGGGCCCGCGCCCCCTGGGGAACCACAGGATTCAGACACACAATCCTTTTGATCCACTTTGCTCAACAGCGATCTCAACACCATAGCTAAATCACATTTATCCACCGCCGTGGCGGGATCCAACACATTATTCCAGGCGCTTAAATAGTTAGACTCACCAGCATGCCTGACCTCCGGCGTCGCCAAGGGCGTGGACCCTGCCGGGCTTCTTCCTGGGCTTCTGCCCCTGCGGGCTGATAGCTGCCGCAGACTCCCGTGCGGAGCCTCACGAGCCCTCCTTTCTTGTGCTGTACCAAGGTGGCCCTGCTCCAGCCGCTCTTGCGGAACATCCTGCCTCCTGTGGCGTATGCAATCCCTGCTGCTCTGAGTAATTGGCAAGACGTCCGCCTGGCGGTAAGTTTCCGGCTGGTGTCGCTGCTCCGGACCGCGGAACCCTTCGCCTTCTGTCTCCCTACCTATTCTCGCTCTACTGCCGCTGGCCTCTGCAGCTAGCCTAACCTGCTCCCTATCGCGCTTGCGCTGGTACCTCTCCCTCCTGGCTCTCTCCCTCTGTCTCCGCTTAGCGCCCTGGCCTTGCCTGTTCTTGCTAGCGTGGCTAACATAGCTATATGACGACTCTCCTCCACCTGAAGAGAAACGTGAGTTAACATAGCAGAACCTCTGCAATGTTCGGCGTGCGCAATCTGGCTGATGCTGTGATAGGGGGTGCCTATGCGCCCCATAACTGTTGCGACTGCACGACGCAGGTCCGTGTGAGCACATAGTGCCCGCAACTTGCTGTTGTGGACGTTGTCTGCCATAGTCTTGCGGGGGGGATCTGCGAAGCCCCCAGGCATAGGGCCCTGTGGTGGGCTATCCGAAAACAAACTACCGCTCCCATCTGTTACATAACCCCTGCCCCCGCTCCCCTGCCTGCTACCTCTCCTGCTATCCGTACTGATAACCAAACTGGATGCCGTGCTATATCTCTCCCTCCCCCTCCCCTCTACGACGCTCCTGCTATGGCTTGCTACCTCGCAGCCTCCCACCCCTCGCCCCGCTGGCCCTTTAATGCCCGGCCCTGAATGTCCTACCTGCGCCTGTTGCCCGCTCGCGCCGCCATCTTGTGTCCTCATGCGCTCCAGCGGCGCGCCACCGTGCACCGCTCTCCTTCCTTGCTGGCCTGGTCTCAAGCTATGCTCCGATGCCGTGCGCCCTGCCGCGCGCTGGTCCCTTGGGCCGGAGCACACCGTCGATGCTGCCGCCTGTATTCTTACTCCCAGCGGACTGCCGTCCTGCAGTGACCGCTGCTCGGCTGCGGGCGTTCCTCCCGCCGCGCGGTTTGAATTTGGCGCCTTTTTCTGCGTGGCGCGAACTGCCCCTGCCGTCTTCTCGCAGCCGCGGCTGCTCCTCCGACTGCCTTTCTTTGCGGCGGGACTCGGGCTGAGTCTCGCCGGGGGGTTCTTTCTTCTCCTCGGGCGTCCTCGCCTGGCATCCCCCTCTTGTACCACTCCGTCTCCCGCTACAGGCTCCTGTCCTGCCAGTTCCGCCGGCCTTCCGGATTCCGATCCCAACCTGCAGCTGACTAGGAGCTCCTCCAGCCACCCGGCCCCATCACGGTCGATAGCCTCCCGGATCTTCCTCTGCAAATCCTCCATCTTTCTTGGGACTTCTCTCTTTTCTTCTAACTTTCCCTTCCGATCGCCTTTCTCTCTTCTCCGCTGCAACGTCCGAAAGTGCAGCCGATTGCCCTCTGCTGCGCTGCTTGGCTCTTCCCTTGCTCTTCTCACCTCTCTCGGTCTGCTGCTCTGATTTTGTTCTTTCTTTATCTTCTTTCACTGTCGTCTTCTCCGCTCACAACCACCCTCTTCTCCTCGTGTCTCTCTTCTTCTGCTTCCTTTCTTCCGCTCCCCTCCCTCTTCACATCCTGTCCTAACTCCACCCCCCTTTCTCGCTCGCTTACTTTCTCCCCCCCCCTTTCCACTTCCTGTCCCCAGTCACCTGCTGTTTCCTTAAACAGCTCACAGCATGCGAGGAAAAGCAAATATATGAAATACTTTTTTCTCCAGTGTATTCACTCAGGAACATTAAATGTCAGGTGAAATACAGAGTGATAAAGTTAACTCTCCACTAAATGTCACCAGTCTAACCCAGGAAGAAGTGCGAAGCCACCTTAAAAAGATTAAAATTGTTAAATTGGCATATACCTCTAGGTTCTAAGAGAACTAAGTAATGTGTTCTTTTTATTTAAAGGCCTAGAATGACAGGGTCTATTTCAGTGGATTGGTACATAGAAAATGTGACGCCCACAGGACCAGTTTACAACCTCCCCGACCAGACCCAGCTCTAGTCTCCGCACTTCGCACCCCTCCCTGCTCCAGAGTGATATAACCCCACATGCTCAGCAGACCCCCTGATTACTGGGATAGTCAAACCTTTGGAGATTAGTTTGTAGCCTTGTTATTGTGTATCACATGATGTGAAGTTTCTTTGGCCCTCATTTCTGAACTTTCCTTCAGTTTCGCCGTCTGACCAAAGCTGCTTGATCTTCATCCAGAGAAGCCGACAATATGCCGATTCAGGTGCCATTTGTAATGCAGACAGGTGCGGTGACTCTTTAGGGGTGGGTACTTTTATAAGGCTCTGTGTATATACTGGAGGGAGATATATACTCCTGGACATTACTTATATCTACTCACCGATGCAGCGCGGGGCAGAACTCCACTCACTAGATGTCCGGGGGTTATTACATCTAATGCTCATAGAAGATGATGATGGTGGTGATGACAGACGGTATCCAGTCTCACATCTCACGAGTAGCTCTTCACCTTTATCATAAAACTCCTTCCCTGCAGGGACGATCCCCTCACCAGTCAGACGCCTACACTGAGCTGGAAGGGAAGAGAATCACTGGGCTGAAGATGGTGAGGTGGGGTCTTGTGACACATTTCTCAAGTGTTGTAGACACTTTTCATGTATTGTTTGGAAATGAATGTGGCTTTGGGGGAGGGGCAGGGTCTAAATGTAACAGTACAGGGGCTTATTTACTAATACTGACTAAATGTTAGACAGTGCAGACTTAGGGCGCCCACCCACTGGCGATTTTTTTTTCCTTTGCGTTTTGCGTTTTTTCTCAAGAGCAATTAGAATTGAATGTGTTCCCACCCACTTGCGTTTTTGTTTTCAGTCTGTTGCAATTTTTAACATAGGAAATGTCAGTTGCATACAGTATGTGTCCTTATTTTTCTCTTAATGCACCCATGAATGTCAATGGAAAAGGCGCGAAAAAGACGCGAAAATGCCGCAAAGCGGAGAACGCGGCGTTTTTCACGCACGAAAATCGCAATCGCCAGTGGGTGGTCGCCCTTAGATTAGACAATCTTGCAGTGTGCCACATTTATCACAGTAGATCTGATGAATGATAAATCTGTCCAATTTTAAGACAGTCCAGTCTTAGTTTAGACCAACTATTAGATGGCTTAGTTTACATAAAAAATTGTGACAATATATTGGCGTAATTCATGACAATTTGACATGATTTCGGTTATGCTCCTTTTATAGACAACTCTGAAAAACTGCCTCACAGTGTCTAAAAACACATCGTAACTGTGCACAAGCACCAGGAAAGAGTAAATAACCCCCTGTGTGTGTCATAAAACGCACAACATTTTTGGCTCAAAAACCTGGTCTCAATGAAGTTAGCGAACAGGAGATACAAAGTTAGAGGGCAGTGTGCCGGAGATATCATCTGTCGTCAGCCATTGGGATACATCTGCCACGTTTTAACACTCTCTGCCCTGAAGGTCCTTTTAGAGGGAGCAATTGTTAAGGTAGATGAGCATCCATCACCGGCATCAGCACTCATCTACAGAAATTTTAGAGGGGCTATGTGCTGTGATCGAAAACTAATGACACTAATTAGGCAATTAACACAAAGTAAAAACACTAAGCACAGGAACAAAATGACTTCCAGGCCTATTTGTATCATAAACTCTAATGAGGATCAAATAGTTGGATAAACATTTGCAGATATCAGGTCAAAATGCATAAGTAAACATAAACTTTGTAACAATAAGAATAAAGATGGCTGGGTTCACACAGGGCAGATTTGTTGTGGTTTTGCTGCGTTTTTTCCGTTGCGGTTTTGCCGCAGAAGAACTGCTTCTGCGGCAAAACCGCTTCAAAAGTTATTTTTGTCTTGTGGATTTTCCGCACGGAAAATCTGCAGACGTTTTTTCTTTTTTACTTTTGCCGCATATTTCGGTGCAGATTTTGCTGCATCCATAGAGGTCTATGGACAAAAAAGCGCTGCGGGAAAAGTCAAAAGAATTGACATGCTGCGTCTTGAAAAACCTGTGGCAGTGCGGAAAAAATCTGTCCTGTGAGAACAGCTTTTTGCCCAAACACATTTGTAGTGCATTGCACTGCAAACGCAGCTGTTTTGCCGCAGTGCGGATATGCAACGGCAAGCCGCGGCAAAACCGCAGCAAATCCGCCCTGTGTGAAGCCCTGCTAAGTAGAGATAGAGGTAAAGCAGTTGAAAGGCAAAGCTCAGACAAACCTGTACAAAAGGGAGAAAGATGCCTAGATGTTATTGTGTTAATGTAATGCCACATCTAACTGCCCAGAGACTTATTAATGACAGCACCATAAGTGAGTCATGAAAGCCTACTAAAATGGATAGTGTTGGCTCTTAGCAACGAGGAAAGAATTGGAGAAGGTGATTAGGAAAAAGCAAATCTATTAAATACTTTTTTCTCTGGTGTTTTCACTCAGGAACATTAAATGTCAGGTGAAATGCAGAGTGATAAAGTAAACTCTCCACTAAATGTCACCAGTCTAACCCAGGAAGAAGTGCAAAGCCACCTTGAAAAGATTAAAATTGTCAAATTGGCAGGTCCTAATGGCATACACCCCCGGGTTCTAAGAGAATTAAGTAATGTGTTCCTTATATTTAAAGGCCTATAGTGACAGCGTCTGTGCCACTGGATTGGCACATAGAAAATGTGACCCCCACAGGACCAGTTTACAACAACCCTGACCAGACCCAGCTCTAGTCTCAGCACTTCTCACCCCTCCCTGTTCCCTCCAGAGTGACATTAACTCCACATGCTCAGCAGACTCCCTGATTACTGGGATAGTCAGACCTTTGGAGATTAGTTTGCAGCCTTGTTATTGTGTATCACATGATGTGAAGTTTCTTTGGCCCTCATTTCTGTATATATACTGGAGGGAGATATATACTCCTGGACATTAGTTATATCTACTCACCGATGCAGCGCGGGTCAGAACTCCACTCACGAGCTGTCCGGGGGTTATTACATGTAATCCTCATAGAAGATGCTGATGATGGTGATGACAGACGGTATCTAGTCTTACATCTCACGAGTAGCTCTTCACCTTTATCATAAAACTCCTTCCCTGCAGGGGCGATCCCCTCACCAGCCGGGGGCGCACACTGAGCTGGAAGAGAAGAGAATCACTGGAATAAAGATGGTGTGTGTGTGTGTGGGGGGGGGGGGGGGGGGGGATTTACTGGAGATGCACAGAATTCTGCTGCCAATGGTGCCAAGAACGCTCTTCTGCTCCTTGTGCCACATTTCTCATGAGTTGTAGACATTTTTCATGTATTGTTCAAAAATGAATGTGGCTTCGGGATGGGGGGGGGGGGGAGGATTTAAATGTAACATATTACAGGCGCTTATTTACCAATACTGACTAAAAGCAACTTTAGATTAGACAGTCTTGAAGTGTGCCAGATTTATCACAGTAGATCTGATGAATGATAAATCTGGCAGATTCTAAGACGATCCAGTCTACGTTTAGACCAACTATTAGTTGGCTTACTTTACATCAAACCTTCATGACAATTTTACATAATTTCGGTTAGGCTCCTTTTATGGACAACTCTGAAAGGCTGCCTCAGAGTGTCTAAAAGCACATCGTAACAGTGGCGCAAGCACCAGAATATAGTAAATAACCCCCTGTGTGTGTCATAAAAAGAACAACGTTTTTAGCTAAAAAAAAACTGGTCTCAATGAAGTTAGCGAACAGGAGATACAAAGTTAGAGGGCAGTGTGTCGGGGATATCATCTGTTGTCAGCCATTGGGATACATCTGCCACGTTTTAACACTCTCTGCCCTGAAGGTCCTTTTAGATGTAGCAATTGTCTCCGGTAGATGAGCATCCATTAATGTCATCAGCACTCATCTACCGGCCTTTACATGGGCCGATTCAGACTACTGGGGGATGGACGATCCTTCCTACAGTCATTGGTCCCCATATAGCTGACGTTGGTCGGCTGATCATCTCCCCATTTACACAGAGATGTGCCGCTGACCAGCGAACATTTTATGTGTCCATAAAAGATACAATTAGCCAACAAACGAGCAAACACTCATTAATCAGCCAATCACTTGTCCCCTTACAGGCACAGCAACTGCTAGCATGACTGGCACATCATGAGAAGTATTACAGCACTGGGGTGTATTGTAACTAGAGATGAGCGAACGTACTCGTTTCCAGTAATTACTCAATCGAGCACCGCGATTTTCGAATACTTCAGTACTCGGGTGAAAAGATTCGGGGGGCGCCGGGGGGCGGGGGGAGGCGTGGCGGCGCGGGGGGTAGCAGCGGGGAACAGGGGGGAGCCCTCTCTCTCTCCCTCTCCCCTCCACTCCCAACTGCAACCCCCCACTCACGCATGGCGCCCCCCTAATTTTTTCGCCCAAGTACGGAAGTACTCAAAAATCGCGGTATTCGGGCGAAAAAGGGGCGTGGCCGAGTACGTTCGTCATCTCTAATTGTAACACACCGTATATCACGTTAACATTTACTACGTTTGTACATATCCCGATGATCAGCAAATCAATGTCCTGGCAATGGCCCTTCAGTTTGCACCGGATGACAGTCTACTGACTGCGGATGAGGACCAGTAGATCGCTGTGTCAGGAGGTGTCTCAATGCATCTGATGATTATCCACACCCCCTATATCCACAAGACATTAGACATGGTCTACCGGATGACTCCTGGTGATGTCCGGTAGATCGGGATGTCTGTATGTGTTGTGCAGACAGTGACAGGACAGATGCTAACAGAACGTCCTAGAAACCAGTGTGTCCTGCCGAATGTCGCCTGAAGGGTTAGTAGGTTTATCAGTACATATTTGGTGTGGCTGTATGTATGTTGAGCGTCTGAATGTCCTGCACACATCTGATATCAGTGGGATTTGGCCTGTGATATGGTGGGTAGGTGCGACTACTTACTGGGGTTGCTGCAGTTAACTAATGATCTGACTGACTTCTGTTCCGCAGAAATAACCCAAAACTCAAGTAGGAAACAGAATCCTGAGCAAGAACTGCAAGATTACAGCAGGGGAAGGGATTTCCATTAGGGTTACTAGAAGAGTGTGCTGAGCGGTTTCTGATGTTTCTGGTCCGTTTGATCACCTTTGGTGGATTCAGGCAGTTAGGGAGGCATTAAATACCTTGTGCATGTCAAATGGACAAGAGTAATCTGTAATGTGTCTTCTGAGGATTGTTTTATGTGACCATTACTTACTACTAGCTTACCCGTCGCACGTTGCTGCGAAGACAGACAGACATACATTCATTCATTCGTTTTTATATATCTAGATAACAACCAATCACAGCGCAGCTTTCATGTTACCTCAGCCATATAATATATAACACCCAATCACAGTGCAGCTTTCATGTTACCTCAGCGGTATAATATATAACAACCAATCACAGTGCAGCTTTCATGTTACCTCAGTGGTATAATATATAACAACTAGAGATGAGCGAGCACCAAAATGCTCGGGTGCTCGTTACTCGAGACGAATTTTTCACGATGTTCGAGGGTTCGTTTCGAGTAACGAACCCCATTGAAGTCAATGGGCGACCCGAGCATTTTTGTATATCGCCGATGCTCGCTAAGGTTTTCATTTGTGAAAATCGGGGCAATTCAAGAAAGTGATGGGAACGACACAGAAACGGATAGGGCAGGCGAAGGGCTACATGTTGGGCTGCATCTCAAGTTCCCAGGTCCCACTATTAAGCCACAATAGCGGCAAGAGTGCCCCCCCCAACAACTTTTACTTCTGAAAAGCCCTCATTAGCAATGCATACCTTAGCTAAGCACCACACTAGCTACAACAAAGCACAATCACTGCCTGCATGACACTCCGCTGCCACTTCTCCTGGGTTACATGCTGCCAATCCCCCCCCCCCACGACCCAGTGTCCACAGCGCACACCAAAGTGTCCCTGCCCAGCCTTCAGCTGCCCTCATGCCACGCCACCCTCATGTCTATTTATAAGTGCGTCTGCCACAGGAAAAGCAGGCACACACTGCAGAGGGTTGGCACGGCTAGGCAGCGACCCTCTTTAAAAGGGGCGGGGTGATAGCCCACAATGCTGTACAGAAGCAATGAGAAATCCAATCCTGTGCCACCTCCATCTGGAGCTGCACACGTGGGCATAGCAATGGGGAACCTATGTGCCACACACTATTCATTCTGTCAAGGTGTCTGCATGCCCCAGTCAGACCGCGGTTTTTTATAAATAGTCACAGGCAGGTACAACTCCGCAATGGGAATTCCGTGTGCACCCACAGCATGGGTGGCTCCCTGGAACCCACCCGCTGTACATAAATGTATCCCATTGCAGTGCCCATCACAGCTGAGGTAGTAATGTTGTGCTTAATGCAGGTGGGCTTCGGCCCACACTGCATGCCCCAGTCAGACTGGGGTTCTTTAGAAGTGGAAACAGATGCATTTACAACTCCCTGTGGACCGACAGCATGGGTGGCTCCCTGGAACCCACCCGCTGTACATAAAAATATCCCATTGCAGTGCCCAACACAGCGGATGTAACGTCAGCTGTAATGCAGGTGGGCTAAAAATTCATTTGATTACACTGTAGGCGAGGGCCCACAAAAATTGCTGTATCAACAGTACTAATGTACCTCAGAAAAATTGGCCATGGCCAACCAAGAGGGCAGGTGAAACCCATTAATCGCTTTGGTTAATGTGGCTTAATTGGTAACTAGGCCTGGAGGCAGCCCAGTTAAAATAAAAATTGGTTGAAGTGAAAGTTTCAACGCTTTAATGAGCATTGAAACGTATAAAAATTGTTTAGAAAAATTATATGACTGAGCCTTGTGGGCCTAAGAAAAATTGCCCGTTCGGCGTGATTACGTGAGGTTTCAGGAGGAGGAGCAGGAGGAGGAGGAGGAATATTAGATACAGATTGATGAAGCAAAAAGGTCCCCGTTTTTGATGGGGATACAGAACGATGCTTCCATCCGCGGGTGCAGCCTACGTATTGCTTAGGTATCGCTGCTGTCCGCTGGTGGAGAAGAGAAGTCTGGCGAAATCCAGGCTTTGTTCATCTTGATGAGTGTTAGCCTGTCGGCACTGTCGGTTGACAGGCGGGTACGCTTATCCGTGATGATTCCCCCAGCCACACTAAACACCCTCTCTGACAAGACGCTAGCCGCAGGACAAGCAAGCGCCTCCAGGGCATACAGCGCAAGTTCAGGCCACGTGTCCAGCTTCGACACCCAGTAGTTGTAGGGGGCAGAGGCGTCACGGAGGACGGTCGTGCGATCTGCTACGTACTCCCTCACCATCCTTTTACAGTGCTCCCGCCGACTCAGCCGTGACTGGGGAGCAGTGACACAGTCTTGCTGGGGAGCCATAAAGCTGTCAAGGGCCTTAAAGAGTGTTGGCCTGCCTGTGCTGTACATCCTGCCTGATCTCCGCGCCTCCCCTGCTACCTGGCCCTCGGAACTGCGCCTTCGGCCACTACCGCTGTCGTATGGGAATTTTACCATCAGCTTGTCCGCCAGGGTCCTGTGGTATAGCAACACTCTCGAACCCCTTTCCTCTTCGGGTTTGAGAGTGGAAAGGTTCTCCTTTTACCGTGGGTCGAGCAGTGTGTACACCCAGTAATCCGTAGTGGCCAGAATGCGTGTAACGCGAGGGTCACGAGAAAGGCATCCTAACATGAAGTCAGCCATGTGTGCCAGGGTACCTATACGCAACACATGGCTGTCCTCACTAGGAAGATCACTTTCAGGATCCTCCTCCTCCTCCTCCTCCTCAGGCCATACACGCTGAAAGGATGACAGGCCAGCAGCATGTGTACACTCACCAGTGGGCCAAGCTGTCTCTTCCCCCTCCTCCTCATCTTCCTCCTCCTCCTCCTCCTCCTCACCGCGCTGAGATATAGACAGGCGGGTGCTCTGACTATCCAGCGACATACTGTCTTCCCCCGGCTCTGTTTCCGAGTGCAAAGCGTCTGCCTTTATGCTTTGCAGGGAACTTCTCAAGAGGCATAGCAGAGGAATGGTGACGCTAATGATTGCAGCATCGCCACTCACCTCCTGGGTAGACGCCTCAAAGTTTCCAAGGACCTGGCAGATGTCTGCCAACCAGGCCAACTCTTCAGAAAATAATTGAGGAGGCTGACTCCCACTGCGCCGCCCATGTTGGAGTTGGTATTCCACTATAGCTCTACGCTGCTCATAGAGCCTGGCCAACATGTGGAGCGTAGAGTTCCACCGTGTGGGCACGTCGCACAGCAGTCGGTGCACTGGCAGATTAAACCGATGTTGCAGGGTGCGCAGGGTGGCAGCGTCCGTGTGGGACTTGCGGAAATGTGCGCAGAGCCGGCGCACCTTTCCGAGCAGGTCTGACAAGCGAGGGTAGCTTTTCAGAAAGCGCTGAACCACCAAATTAAAGACGTGGGCCAGGCATGGCACGTGCGTGAGGCTGCCGAGCTGCAGAGCCGCCACCAGGTTACGGCCGTTGTCACACACGACCATGCTCGGTTGGAGGCTCAGCGGCGCAAGCCAGCGGTCGGTCAGCTCTGTCAGACCCTGCAGCAGTTCGTGGGCCGTGTGCCTCTTCTCTCCTAAGCTGAGTAGTTTCAGCACGGCCTGCTGGCGCTTGCCCACCGCTGTGCTGCCACGACGCGCGACACCGACTGCTGGCGACGTGCGGCTGCTGACACATCTTGATTGCGAGACAGAGGTTGCGGAGGAGGAGGAGGAGGGTGGTTTAGTGGAGGAAGCATACACCGCCGCAGATACCACCACCGAGCTGTGGCCCGCAATTCTGGGGGTGGGTAGGACGTGAGCGGTCCCAGGCTCTGACTCTGTCCCAGCCTCCACTAAATTCACCCAATGTGCCGTCAGGGAGATATAGTGGCCCTGCCCGCCTGTGCTTGTCCACGTGTCCGTTGTTAAGTGGACCTTGGCAGTAACCACGTTGGTGAGGGCGCGTACAATGTTGCGGGAGACGTGGTCGTGCAGGGCTGGGACGGCACATCGGGAAAAGTAGTGGCGACTGGGAACTGAGTAGCGCAGGGCCGCCGCCGCCATCATACTTTTGAAGGACTCCGTTTCCACAACCCTATACGGCAGCATCTCCAGGCTGATAAATTTTGCTATGTGCACGTTTAACGCTTGAGCGTGCGGGTGCGTGGCGGCGTACTTGCGCTCGCGCTCAAACACTTGCGCTAGAGACGGCTGGACGGTGCGCTGAGAGACATTGGTGGATGGGGCCGAGGACAGCGGAGGTGAGGGTGTGGGTGCAGGCCAGGAGACGGTAGTGCCTGTGTCCTCAGAGCGGGGTTGGATCTCAGTGGCAGGTTGGGGCACAGGGGGAGAGGCAGCGGTGAGAAACCGGAGACGGTGAACGGCCTTCGTCCCACCTTGTGGGGTGCTTGGCCATCATATGTCTGCGCATGCTGGTGGTGGTGAGGCTGGTGGTGGCTCCCCGGCTGATCTTGGCGCGACAAAGGTTGCACACCACTGTTCGTCGGTCGTCTGCACTCTCAGTGAAAAACTGCCAGACCTTTGAGCACCTCGGCCTCTGCAGGGTGGCATGGCGAGAGGGGGCGCTTTGGGAAACAGTTGGTGGATTATTCGGTCTGCAACTGCCTCTACCCCTGGACACCGCACTGCCTCTTGCAACCTGCCCTGCTGCTGCCCTTGCCTCCCCCTCTGAAGACCTGTCCTCAGTAGGCGTAGCAAACCAGGTGGGGTTAGTCACCTCATCGTCCTGCTGCTCTTCCTCAGAATCCTCGGTGCGCTCCTCCCTCGGACTTAATGCCCTTACTACTACCTCACTGATAGACAACTGTGTCTCATCGTCATCGGCCTCCTCACCCACTGAAAGGTCTTGAGACAGTTGCCGGAAGTCCCCAGCCTCATCCCCTGGACCCTGGGAACTTTGCAATGGTTGGGCATCAGTCACGATAAACTCCTCTGGTGGGAGAGGAACCATTGCTGCCCAATCTGAGCAGGGGCCCGAGAACAGTTCCTGGGAGTCTGTCCGCTCCTCAGAATGTCTCATTTTCATGGAGTGAGGAGGCTGGGAGGAAGGAGGAGCAGCAGCCAGAGGATTCAGAGTTGCAGCAGTGGACGGCGCAGAACTCTGGGTGGACGATAGGTTGCTGGATGCACTTTCTGCCATCCACGACAGGACCTGCTCACACTGCTCATTTTCTAATAAGGGTCTACCGCGTGGACCCATTAAATGTGCTATGAATGTGGGGACGCCAGAAACGTGCCTCTCTCCTAATCCCGCAGCAGTCGGCTGCGATACACCTGGATCAGGAGCTCGGCCTGTGCCCACACCCGGACTAGGGCCTCTGCGTCCTTGGCCGCGCCCACGTCCTCTAGGCCTACCCCTACCCCTCAGCATGCTGTATTACCAGGAATGCAGAAACACAACACTGTAATTAAATGTGCCACTTATTGCCCTGTGGTTGTAGGCTGAGTTCGCTTACGGAACGCCAGGAAATAATTTTGCGCAAGCCTGCTGTAACACTTAGCTGGCTGCGTATTTATTTTGAGAACTATAACCCCGAGCACACACGGACCCAGAACACTGAGCACAGTGACAGGCAGGCCAAATAGTTTTTTTTCAAATATTTTTTTCAAAAGGACCACTGCGTATATTCAATCTATAACACTGGCCCACAAAATTGTAAAAACTTTTTGGTGCCAGAAATGTTACAACTGATTTAGTGTATATTTGGCCTATTATTTACGAATATGCAAACAGTTTCTCTCCATCAGCTATAGTTTCGGCGAATGCACATGGCCAGCCACGCCGTGTCACATCATCAATCTTATTAGTACATTTAGTTTGTCACAACCAGTAGTGAGGAACGGATGTGTACATTTGTCGCCCAAGGTGTTGTGGGGTTTTATAGCTATACAATCGTTGTGTTCAGGAGTGTACCTAAAGGCTCAGGGGCCCGGGTGCAAAAGTTCAGCTTGGGCCCACCCCTTGTTGTAAATTGTTACATAGTCTACTTTGTTTTGTTCCTTGCATCACAATATTGTAGAAAGTAACACTAATTTGTACGGTATTTGTTTAATTATATCGATCATATGTGTAATATGGAATAGGGTAATAAAATTCAGTAGGTGCCTATATCACAGAAACTAGAGCTGATAGGGGAAAATGGATGGCATATTTAAAATCAGCACACGAAATATACCTTAGATCCGCTATCAAACGCTCTGCACCAAAATATGTGTTGGCCAGTGTAATATGTCTTCTGTCCCTGCCTACACAATTCTGTCCCTGATGTGTGTGTCACGGAACTGCAGTGTTGCACTGTTATTAACTGCAACAGACCGGTGATTTCAGAGCCAGGAAAGAATTTAGCGCAAGCCTGCTGTAACACTTAGCTGGCTGCGTATTTATTTGGAGAACTACTACCCCCAGCACACACGGACCCAGAACACTGAGCAGAGTGACAGGCAGGCCAAATAGATTTTTTTCAAATATTTTTTTCTAAAGGACCACTGCGTATATTCAATCTAATATGTCTTCTGGCCCTGCCTACACAATTCTGTCCCTGTAGCATTACTGCAGGGCGCAATGCTCTGCACGGCCGATATACCAAAAAAAAAAAAAATGTGCAACACTGCTAAAAGCAGCCTCCACAGTACTGCACACGGTTAGATGTGGCCCTAAGAAGGACCGTTGGGGTTCTTGAAGCCTACACTAACTCCTAACACTCTCCCTATAGCAGCTCCGGTACCAACAGCACTGTCCCTCAGCTATGTCACAACGCATCTGAGGCGAGCCGGGGGGGGGAAGGCCGATTTATATACTCGGGTGACACCTGATCTCGCCAGCCACTCACAGCAGGGGGGTGGTATAGGGCTTGAACGTCGCAGGGGGAAGTTGTAATGCCTTCCCTGTCTTTCAATTGGCCAGAAAAGCGCGCTAACGTCTCAGAGAGGAAACTGAAAGTAACTCGAACATCGCGTGGTGCTCGTTACGAGAAACGAGCATCTCGAACACGCTAATACTCGAACGAGTATCAAGCTTGGACGAGTACGTTCGCTCATCTCTAATAACAACCAATCACAGCACAGCTTTCATGTTACCTCAGCAGTATAATATATAACAACCAATCACAGCGCAGCTTTCATGTTACCTCAGCAGTAAGAGAAATAACAACCAATCACAGCGCAACTTTTATTCTGCCTCAGCAATATAAAAAATAGCAACCAATCACAGCGCAGCATTCATTTTACCTCTGCGGTATTATATATAGCAACCAATCACAGCACAGCTTTCATGTTACCTCAGTGGTATAATATATAACAACGAATCGCAGCACAGCTTTCATGTTACCTCAGTATAATATATAACAACCAATCACAGTGCAGCTTTCATGTTACCTCAGTATAATATATAGCAACCAATCACAGCACAGCTTTCATGTTACCTCAGTGGTATAATATATAACAACGAATCGCAGCACAGCTTTCATGTAACCTCAGCAGTATAAGAAATAGCAACCAATCACAGCACAGCTTTCATTTTACCTCAGCAGTATAAGAAATAGCAACCAATCACAGCGCAGCTTTCATGTTACCTCAGTATAATTTATAACAACCAATCACAGCGCAGCTTTCATGTTACCTCAGCAGTATAATATATAACAACCAATCACAGCACAGTTTTCTTGCTACCTCAGTATAATATATAACAACCAATCACAGCACAGCTTTCATTTTACCTCAGCTGTATAATATATAACAACCAATCACAGCACGGCTTTCATTTTACCTCAGCATTCTCAATATCCAGCAATTGTCTTGTGATACGTTCGACGGATGCATCATTTTGTAGTTGAACACGCCTCCCGTTGCTCGTAATGCCTTTTGGTTTTGTGCTTGAGATGGAAATCAAACGATCTTTGTCTGAGGGGCATAACTGTCGACGATGCTCGCACGCACCCCACCTATCGTAGGATGGATGTACTATGCCAGTAATCTTCCCAGGAGTGTACTCAACAACTTCCCAAAGTCTCATGGCAATTGGATGAATGGTGTAGTAATGCATAAAGGACAGACAGACAGACATACATTCATTTATATATATCAGGAAGTGAGAGAATTACATTCCGCACGTAAAATTTGGACGTTAATTGTTTTGCGCTTAGAATTGAATAATCGAGTTGGGACCCATTAGCTTTTCCTATTTATGACATATTCAATGCCCATGCCAAATTTCACGTTTCTATGTGAGAAAATTACATTTCGTATGTAAAATTTGGACGCTAATTCTTTTGCGCATAGAATTGAATAATCGAGTTGGGACTCATTAGCTTTTCCTATTTATGACATATTCAATGCCCGTGCCAAATTTCAAGTTTCTATGTGAGAAAATTACATTCCGTACGTAAAATTTGGACGCTAATTGTTTTGCGTATAGAATTGAATAATGGAGTTGGGACCCATTAGCTTTTCCTATTTTTGACATAATCAATGCTCGTGCCAAATTTCAAGTTTCTATGACATTGGGAAGCGAGAAAATTACATTCCATACGTAAAATTTGGACGCTAATTCTTTGGCGCTTACAATTGAATAATCGAGTTGGGACCCATTAACTTTTCCTATTTATGACATAATCAATGCTTGTGCCAAATTTCAAGTTTCTATGACATTGGGAAGCGAGAAAATTACATTCCATACGTAAAATTTGGACGCTAATTCTTTGGCGCTTACAATTGAATAATCGAGTTGGGACCCATTAACTTTTCCTATTTATGACATAATCAATGCTTGTGCCAAATTTCAAGTTTCCATGACATTGGGAAGCGAGAAAATTAGATTCCGTACGTAAAATTTGGACGCTAATTCTTTTGTGCATAGAATTTAATAATCGAGTTGGGACCCATTAGCTTTTCCTTTTTATGACATAATCAATGCTCGTGCCAAATTTCATGTTTCTACAACATCGGGAAGTGAGAGAATTAGTGGCAATGATGGAAATCGAACGATCTACGTGGGGGGGTCGTAACTGTCGACGACGCTCGCGCCATTTATCATAGAATATTTGTACTATGCCTATAATCTTCCCAGGTGTGTACTCAACAACTTCCCAAAGTTTCATGGCGATCGGATGAATGGTGTAGTAGCGCATAAAGGACAAACACACAGACAGACACACAGACAGACACACAGACATTCAATTTTATATATATAGATTTCAGGACAAATTTGGGGTGACACAAGGGCACAACATAACATGTAAGAAGGTGAGAGGGTGCGAGGACTTCCCAGACCCCCTGTAGATATGAGTTTGGGTTGACATTCCTGCAGTTAGATGTAGCAGTCACTCACCGATACACTGCGGGGTCTGATCCCACTCATCCTCAGTCTGTCCATCTTTACAAGTTATATTCTGATATGACGGCCGATATCCAGGCTCACATCGCACGGTCAGAGACTCGCCTGCTGTATAAAACTCTCTATCGGTAGAGACCATCCCCGCTCCGGCCGGACGCCTGCACCGAGCTGTAAGATAAGAATGGAATCACTTTACAAAGGATGTCCTCTGGGAATCCAGTCACAGGTCTTGCGTCCTGGTGGAGACGTCTTCACATTGATGTTTCCATGAATCGGTTACTTCAGGATGATGTTCAGCAATGGACAAAACTGGATAACTGGGAGCCGACTGAGACTTACCTTCAGCCTATGTATAAATGGTGTCATCTTCTAAGGAATACAGGGAGACGAGCTGTCACTGGGAAGAGGAAGAGGAGAAAACACTGCAGGAAGACTTTCCTATTCACCGGGATACTGGTAGTCATCATGAGATTAAATACTTTTTGACACTGTAATGGCCCGGTGGGTCCTCCAGGGTAGCCACACAATCTTAAGTCCTGTTACACCTAGCTATTTCCTCCTACGGAGTAATAGAAGATGTTGTGCGTGAAAAAGACCCTGTCTTTCCCCTTCTTTACGGGCTTAAGCTACATTGCAGGGCAACAGCTTGCTGCTGATTGGCGGTTTGCCACCCACTTTACCTGATTGGTAGAGGGGGAGGGGAGAAGAGTCAAGCCTGGGAAAATGAGCAGGACGAGGCAAGATGTGAGGTGGGCTTTTAAGAAAAGTGTCGGCGTTAGAGATGGGAAGTGAAGGAAGAGTTAGAAGAAGTGAGGAGATGTCATCGACGTATGGACAAGAGAGGAGGTGTGCTGCAGCAAGCTAACGTTGTCTGGAGTGCGGAGTAGGAGGTTCTACGCTTCTAAACCAAGCGCAGTGTGGAGGGAAAGAACAGGGATCCATCTACACAACAGTGGGTTGTACGAGCCCCTGTTGAATGCAAAGCCTGGGAAAGTGCCCTGTTCTTAGTGACTTCCATATCTGCATACATAATTCTTTGGAAACCATCCTTCAGATAACTGGGACTGTGGGAATTCTTTTAGGGGAACCATAAAATACAGAGAGAGCGTTGAAGTAAAAAAAACTGTCTGTATACAGTGGATAACACAAGAGGTGGTCTATGTGGTGGACTGTATACGGAGGTGGTATATGTGGTGCACTGTATACAGAGGTGCTATATGCGGTGGACTGTATACGGAGGTGGTATATGTGGTGCACTGTATACAGAGGTGCTATATGCAGTGCACTGTATACAGAGGTGGTACATGTAGTTCACTGTATAAAGTTGTGGCCAAAGGTTTTGAGACACAAATTTGGACTTTCCCAGTTTTCTCCTTTGGTGTTCGCAGTGATGATCTGCGGGCGATTTACGCTCTGTGAAGCTTTCCATAGTGTTGCTATGGAAAGCGCAGCGCCGGAGTCCACGAGCGGAGAGCCATAGCGATTCTCCGCTCACGGGATTTAAATCACGGCATCAGATAGGCTCACCTTAGAGACCTGTCAGGGCGCCCTCCGCCTCCCCCGTGGCGGAATATCACTAGCAATATTCCGCCTCGGCCGTGGACAGGGGGCCTTAGTGAGAACGAGACTGCTGATATCATCTCTGTCTTGCTGAGTGGATTATATGTGCAGACTGGGTGCTTTACAAGGGATGGAGCTTGACATCCTTGTCTTCTTCTGATGACCAGGGTTACCTCCCAGGAAGCACATCATTACATTACATCAATAGGGCTTTACAGGAGAGGACGTTGCTGCTTGTAAGATTGCTTCTAAATCAACCATTTATCGGATCATCAAGAAGAGAGGTTTAATTACTGTGAAGTCTTCAGGGCACCCAAGAAAGTCCAGCAAGTCCCAGGTTGTCTACTAAAGAGGATTCAGCTGTGGGATTAGTGCAGAGCTGGTCAGATGCAGCAGGCTGTGTCAGTGCATCTGCACACACAGTGAAGGCAAAGCTTTAATAGGCGGACTGGTGTCAAGAAGGGCAGCAAAGGAGCTACTCTCTCCAAGAAAGACATTCAGTTCAGACGGACATTCTACAGGAAGTGCTGGGACTACAGAGGACTGGGGAAAGTTATTTTTCTGATGAAGCCTCTTCAGACTGTTTGGGACATTTGGAAGAATGATTGTCCGGAGAAGAAGAGTTGAGCGCTACCGACAGCCCTGTGTCATGCCAGCAGTAACTCTCAGCTGATTACTAAGTGGCTGGGTGAATAAAACTGACATTTTGGGTCCGTGGCCAGGAAAGTACCCAGATTTAATCTGTATCCCCCGCTCCTAGCACAACTGGCTCGCACACGGAGCCGCCAGCAGGGGGGCGGGGGAGCGAGAGGAGAGAAATCTCCTGCACTGCCCCGCCCCCCTGCTGGCTGCTCCGTGTGCGAGCCAGCTGTGGTAGCTGCCATGCAGGAGCACGGGAGCGCAGGGATACAGGGACGAGTGTCAGGCATTGTTTGCCCGACGCTCGTCCAATGTCAATGGGCCTAAAGCAAGCTCAGAAACGTACTTATGGATTCCCTGTGAATTACTACAAAAAATTCCCACAAAGCCTTCTATCACATTTTGTTAGTCTTCGCAGCTCATTAATGGATGGAGGCCAACTGTCCAAGCAAGCTCTAGAAGCCTATATACCGGTAACACTGATCCCGAAAGAAGGGAAGATTCATGGACAATGCAGTAATTACCGTCCCATATCTCTAATAAATACAGATCTCAAGCTTTGGGCAAAATTTTTTTCCCGCTGCATCTCCTCTCCTGCCTGAACTGATACATCCTAACCAAGTAGGATTTGTCCCTGGCAGAGAAGGGAAACCTAACACCTCCCGCCTGATCCATGCAACCCACTACGCAAAGACTAAAAAACTACCACTCATCCTCCTGGGCACTGATGCTGAAAAGGCTTCTGATAGGATCAGCTGGAATTATATGGTAGCGGTACTACGCAGATTTGACTTTCCACCACAAATCATCACAGCCATCCTCATGCCTTACTCCACTCCCAGAGCAAGAATCCTAACAAACGGCACGCTCTCGAAGTATTTTACAATCCACAATGACACCAGTCAGGGGTGCCCTCTCTCCTCAACTCTATTGGTCTTGGTAATGGAGACATTTCTCCAAAAAATTAGACAATCGCCTGACATAAAAGGCTTGAAACTAGGAGACATCACACCCATGCCTGCGGCATTTACAGATGATCTGTTAATAATAATAATCAATCCCAAGAGAGCCTTCCCTGCGCTGTTAGATATCTTCAATGCCTACGGTAAACTGTAATTTTAAAATCAATTATAACAAATTGGAAAAACTAAATGTGAGCGTCTCTACATGACTACTAAACACAGTGAAACATTTCTCACCCTTGAACTGGACCACCTCTGGGATCAAGGACCTGGTATTACATTGTGTGCAGACCCATCCTGTATAAACTCAATTATACACCATTACTCAAAAAGATCCAGGACCAACTAAAACACCTGAACATGCCCTTTATCTTCTGGATGGGCAGGAATCTATACAAATCACTCTCTAGATTCCAGGGTCTATACCATAACAAAGCAAGGGATCCATTATGGTTTGAAACCTATCACTTGTCAGGACTTGAGCCGGGAACCTCTTGTACTGACCCTTCTTATTGAGCTATCCAGCTTGTGAACCCTTTCCCTACATAACTCTCAGCCTTGTTCTCTGATCCCAGTTATCAGCTCCTGCCCCCTGTTCCTGACCCAGCCTCTTGCTTTAAAATCACAGAAGTGAGAGAAAAAACAAAAATAAATTCACTGAAAAATCCAAAAATGCAATACCTGATAGGCTGCAAAGCAGGCAAAATCGCTGTAAGGCAGGCACAATCGCCATCAACACAATCGCCGCAGGGCAGGCGCAATTGCCATAAACCCCAATAGAATGCAGTTAACCAGACCATTGTGTGGAGGAGCTACTTGTTCAATGCAGACTAATAGGGCAGCAACTCACTTAACCTAGTCCGAATTGGGGAGGAGCAACGGCAAACAAACATAGCCAGCACATGTGAACGGTACCAAAGACGCCAGCCAAAGATGGATGTGGTCCCATATGCAGGATATCAACTCACACTGATATAACAGTGGGTTGTCCTGTATCTCCAAAATGGGCCATACTGGCTGACATCTTAGGCTGCCCCAAAATCTATAGCAAACTGCATGCAAAAAATACTGATAATACTAATAAGTACAGATGTTAGTTTTGCATTTTGGCCAAAACGCATAGGCTGACAGGCCACAACGAGGCCACCACGCGTCCATCAGAACCTACACTGTCTCACTATTAACTACATTAAAATTACAGAGGTGAGAGAAAAAACAAAAACAGATTCACTGAAAATGCCAAAAATGCAATACCTGATAGGCTGCAAAGCAGGCACAGTCACCATAGAGGAGGCACGGCCGCCATAAAGCAGGCATAATCGCCATAGGGCAGACACAGTCACCATAAACCCCAATAGAATGCAGTTAGCCAGTAGAACAAGTAGCTCCTCTATATCATAATCTGGCTAACTGCTGAAGGGAGCTTACATAGCCTATGACAAGGGCAACATTCCATTACAGAATAGACGGCATAGTTTCGTCACTAGGCCAATGACACCATGTGGAATCCTGCTGCACAACAGAGCCAATTTTGCTGGGTATTATCTGAGTGGGTAAGGGACAAACTTGCCAGAGTGGAGACTCCTGATAACCTGGAAGACTTCATCCAGTTATGCATCCAGATTGACCAGAGACTTTTTGAGTGGCAAAGGGAGAAATTGCAGGGTTCAGGCACTAGCACCCCGTACTCTTTCAGTCAACCTATGCTTAGTCCCCAACCAAGGACTGAAGACACCTCCAAACCCATGCAGGTGGACATCATCTGCAGACCTCTCTCCATCACAGAAAAAGAAAGGTGCCAGGCTGAAATCTGTGCATCTATTGTGGGAGCTTGGGACATTATGCCCTAAACTGTCCAAGCAAGCCCCAAAGGACTCTCGCTTTGGCCTATGCCAAGCCAATGGCCAATCCAAGCACCATGAAACATGGGGATGCCATCCAAAACACCTTTGTACGAGCAATTCAGGACTGTATGATAAAACTTCCCCCACTCCACCATTTGTCCTCCCAATTGAGATTGTAACGGGCAATCAGAAGACACAGTGCTCAGTGATGTTAGACTCGGGAGCATGAGCGGAACTTCATGGACTTAACATTAGCTCGTGACAAAGACATTGCAACTAGACCATACAGATAAATATTTAAACTGTGGATTGGTCATCCTTGTCTTCAGGCCCCATCACACAGGAGACAATTGGACTGGAGCTCCACATGAACCCTGACCACCATGGGACAATCAGCTTCTGGCTCATCTCATCCACCAAGTTACCAGTGATTCTCGGGATTCCCTGGTTTTCTACCCATAATCCCTCAATCAACAGGAAAACCAGGACCATTGCCTTCCCTTCAGAATACTGTAAGGAAAACTGCCAGATGGCACTATCTGCCCCTAAACTAGTACAGAATCTCAAGAATGAGCAACAGGACTTAGAGGAATTGCCAGTACACTACTGGATGTTCAAGGATATTTACGGTAAGTTGAAGGCTGACCAGCTGCCACCTCACAGGCCGTATGACTGTTCCATTGAGCTGCTCCCGGGATCTTCTATTCCATTTGGGTGTATCTAAACATTGCTGAGCCTGAGTTAGGGGCTCTTTGGGAATATCTGGATGAAAATATAAGGAAATGCTTCATCCGGCCGTCTTCTTCTCTAGCAGGAGCACCCATTTTCTTTGTTAAAAAGAAGGATTCTACTCTTCATTCATGCATTGATTACCGGGAACTAAACAAGATTACTATCAAGAACAGCTATCCTCTCCCGTTAATCCCAGAACTGCTGGAGAGGCCTCGGGCAGCCAAGGTCTTTATGAAACTGGACCTCAGAGAAGCATATAATCTGGTGTGGATCCGACCAGGAGACGAGTGGAAGATGGCCTTCAGGATAAGATATGGACAATTTAAATCCCTAGGGATGCTGTTTGGCCTTTGCAAGGCTCCCACTACCTTCCAGCACTTGATCAGCGATGTATTTCGAGACTTGTTGGATCAATTCGTAGTCACATATCTCAACGACATCCTCATTTTCTCTGACAATATGGAAGAACATTGCAGACACTTTCGGGTGGTCTTGGAACGACTCCAAAGGAATAACCTCTACATTAAGTTAGAGAAATGTGAGTTCAAACAGACCCAAATACAATTCATGAGATTCATTATCCCCCCAGGGCTTAAGTATGGATCCCAGCAAGATTAAAGCCAAGTGCATGAGAAAAAGTTGCAGCATCAAAGGTGTATAGAAAAATAAAAAGCTCTTTATTGCTTCATGTTAAAAAGGCAACGTTTCGACCAGAGGTCTTCATCAAGCCTGATACAGCACCTGATTGGTTCATCTCTCCCATCACCTTCCTCACAAAGAAAGTACACACGTTTTCCTGGTCCCCAGAGGCACAAACCACATTTGAGAAACTAAAGACTATATTTACGTCAGCACCAATACTGATCCACCCAAACCCAGAGTTGCCTTTTGTCACAGCGAATGGGAAATAAGATGCAACTACACCCTTGTGCATTTCTATCCTACACATTATCACCCACTGAGAAAAACTACGATATTGGAAACAAGGAGCTTCTGGCTATCAAAGTGGATTTAACCGAGTGGAGACACGTCTTGGAAGGAGACCATCATCCAGTAATGGTTTTTACTGACCATAAAAATTTAGAGTTGCTCCGCACTGCCAAGAGGTTATTTGCGAGAAAAGAACGATGGATTCTGTTCTTCTCCAGGCTTAATTTTATTGTGTCCTACTGCCGCGGTGCCCAAAAAGGCAAGGCAGATACATTGTCCAAGCTATGAGTCTGAAGAGAGGGCAAATACAGATGACACAATCCTGTCCCCCCAATTTTTTTGGCATCTTACACTCTGAAGACCCCCTAAGAAAGCTTAAAGGAGGATATCAAATGGACCCATTCTTCAGTCGTCCTTCTAAGGATGTAAAGCTTTCCTGTTACGTGTGCTGCTGGGATCTGTAGTTCTAAGCTTCCTAGCAGCACAGCTACAGGTGGTTGAGGGTTAATTGAGCTGGCTGGGTGTGGTATTCTCCAGCAGCCAATTCCCCTTAGCCTTCAGCACATATAAACCCAGCTCTTGTCAGTCTGAAGCTCCTCTGGTACTGTTTGGATGTATCTGTCCTGTTCCTGTTGCAATCTTGCTGTGTGATCTGTGTCTTGCTGGTTCATGTCCGTTTGTTCGTTTAAATTCTGTCAGTTTTGTGTTGGCTTGCTGTGTGACCTGCGTTCTGTGTCCTGTCCTGTTGCAGCATGCTGTGTGAACCTTGTCCGGTTCTGCTTGACTCCTGGTTTAAAAAACAACCAAACGGCCATACTATACTATCTAGATTCACCCAATCTCCTTCACCATCTAACACAGTCCCTCCAAACACTTGAGGCCTCTCAAAGAGTCTTTAGTAGGGATGAGCGAGTACCAAAATGCTTGGGTGCTCGTTACTCGAGTCAAGCTTTTTGTAATGTTCAAGAGCTCGTTTTGGGTAACAAACCCCATTGAAGTCAATGGGAGACTCGAGCATTTTTCAAGCTGACCGATGCTCTGCATGGGGGAGGTTGTGTGAAACATGTGAAAACATCAGAAAGTAAACACCACAGAAACAGATGGGGAACGGCAGGGGCAGCATGCATGGCTGCATCTGAGGCTCCCAGGTCCCACTATTGAGCCAAATTGTGGGCAAGAACCTGGCGGTCACCCCCCTAACAATTTACTTGGGACAGACCATAATCAGCAAGGTACACATGCTGGCACATCTTAGCTAAGTACCATACTAGGTGCAACGAAGGCCAATCACCGCCTGTGGGTGATACCGCTGCCTCTTCTCCTGGGTTACATGCTGTCCAACCCCCCCACGGCCCTGCGTCCACAGCGCACACAAAATTTTCCCTGCGCAGCGTTCAGCTGCCCTCATGCCACACACTGGCTTGATAGCCACACCACCCTCATGTCTATTTCTAAGTGCGTCTGCGATGAGGAGGAACCAGGGACACACACTGCAGAGGGTTGGCAGGGCCAGGCAGTAACCCTCTTTGAAATTGTGGGCGATAGCCCACAATGCTGTTGAGAATTGATGATGAATTGACGTACGATCAAAATTCCAATCCCGTGCCACCTTCGTCACAAAATTGTCAGGAGCCGCAAACGTGGGCATAAAGGGGACTGAGATGCCAGTACTTCTACACATCTCCACAATACAGCAGCGTATACTAACACCAAAGATTGGTTTGAAGCAGGAGGTGTCGCCCAAGTATCCACCACAGGTATACAGTGACCCTGTGAAAGCCTCATGAAATCACTAACGCTTCCTGTGAATCTCGGATAACTGTGGTAATTTGTAGCACGCAAGATAATATATGGTGACCAGCGCTGATCCCCAGACCCCAAGGAGTAGGAGGAGGTGGCAAGAAACCGTAACCGAGGTAGGACCCGCAATCCTCTGTGTTGGAAGCATGTGAGCGGTCCCAGGGCCAGGCTCGGTCCTAGCCTCCACCTGGTTGACTGAATGTGCCATCAGTAATGGTTACTTTCATTGTTCCAAAGACTGGATGAATCACGAAGAAGTTCCACAGGTCAAACCTGGCGCAGTTGCCCCCCAGGACCATGGCCTCTGCCCACACCCTCAGTAATCGTGGGCATAAAGCGGTCTTGGATGCTAGTACTGCTGTGAACGTCTCATTAATTCAGTTACACTTCTTTTGATTGGTCCAAACCAGTGTCTCAGATAACTGTAATAACACAAGAGCAAATACATGTTGCCCAGCACTGATCCACAGACCCCAAGCAGGAGGGAGAGGTGGCATAATAAGCCGAGAAACCGTGACCGAGGTAGGACCTGCAATCCTCTTTGTGGGAAGCAAGTGAGCGGGCCCAGGGTCAGGCTCAGTTCCAGCCTCCACCTTGTACGACTAAAGGTGCTGTAAGTGACACAGCTATGGGAAACACATGTGTCCCCACACAATTCATTCTGTGTATGTGCCAGATAGCTAAACAATACAATTGGAAAGCACCCACACTATAGGCGAACCCCTGAAACATTTCTGTACCAAGTGTATAGGCGGACCCCGGAAACATGTCTCTAGCAAGTGTATAGGCAGACCCCTGAAACATTTCTGTAGCAAGAGTATAGGCGAACCACTGAAACATTTCTGTACCAAGTGTATAGGCGGACCCCTGAAACATGTCTCTAGCAAGAGTATAGGTAGACCCCTGAAACATTTCTGTAGCAAGAGTATAGGCGAACCACTGAAACATTTCTGTAGCAATAGTATAGGCGAACCCCTCAAACCTTTCTGTAGCAAGTGTATAGGCGGACCCCTGAAACATTTCTGTAGCAAGAGTATAGGCAAACCCCTCAAACCTTTCTGTAGCAAGTGTATAGGCAGACCCCTGAAACATTTCTGTGGCAAGAGTATAGGCGGACCCCTGTAACATTAGTGCACCAAGAGCATAGGCGGACCCCTGAAAATTTTTTTAAGCAAGAGTATAGGCGGACCACTGAAACGTTTCAGTACCAAGTGTATAGGTGAACGCCTGAGACATTTCTGTGGCAAGAGTATAGGCGGACCGCTGAAACATTTCTGTAGCAAGTGTATAGGAGAACTCCTCAAACCTTTCTGTACCAAGAGTATAATAATAGTAATTAGAGATGAGCGAGCACCAAAATGCTCGGGTGCTCGTTACTGGAGTCGAACTTTCCGAAATGCTCAAAGGGTTCGTTTCGAGTAACAAACCACATTGAAGTCAATAGGCGACTCGAGCATTTTTGTACATCAGCCATGCTCCACTAAGGTTTTCAATTGTGAAAATCTGCAAAACCTACGAAAGTGATGGAAACGACACAGAAACGGATAGGACAGGCGAGGGGCAACATGCTGGGCTGCATCTCAAGTTCCCAGGTCCCACTATTAATCCACAATAGCGGCAAGAGTGAGTCCCCCCCCCCCCCCTAACAATTTTAACTTCAGACAAAGCCTCATTAGCAATGCATACCTTAGCTAAGAAGGACACTACCTCCAACAAAGCACAATCACTGCCTGCATGACACTCCACTGCCACTTCTCCTGGGTTACATGCTGCCAACCCCCCCGCCCCCTCCCACAGCGCACCCTGTGTCCGCAGCGCACACAAAAGTGCCCCTGCACAGCCCTCAGCTGCCCTCATGCCACACGCTGGCCTCATAGCCACACCACCCTCATGTCTATTTATAAGTGCGTCTGCCATGAGGAGGAACCGGAGGCACACACTGCAGAGGGTTGGCAGGGCCAGGCAGCGACCCTCTTTGAAAGTGTAGGCGATAGGCCACAATGCTGTTGAGAATTGATAATAGATTGACGTTCCATCTTCATTCCAATCCTGGGCCACCTCCATCAGGAGCTGCAAACGTGGGCATAAAGGGGACTCAGCTGCCAGCCCAGCACTTCTACACATCTCCACAATGCAGCAATACTCGGTGTGGGAAGTATGTGAGCGGGCCCTGGGTCAGCCTCTGACCCAGCCAACACCTTGTGTGGTCCAAGGTGCTGCGAGTGACATAGCAATGGGGAATCCATGTGTCCACACACTACTCATTCTGTTTGGGTGTCGGATACCTCATAGACAACGCAAGGGGTAAACCATCTGCACTCTGCACGCTGCCCAAGTCTGTCAGTGTTTTGGGGACAGACTGGTACCACTCCGCTATGGCAAGTCTGTGTGCACCCGCAGCATGGGTGGCTAGCAGGAACCCACAGACGGTACATAAAGAAATCCCATTGCAGTGCCCCGGATAGCTGAGGTTACGTGAGAGGAAATACATGCTGGCTGCGGTCCACACGCCATGCCCTAGACATTCGTTTTTTTTTTTTTAAGTGCCAGGCAGGTACAACTCCGCTATGGCAAGTCTGTGTGCACCCACAGCATGAGTGGCTGGCAGGAACACAGACGGTACATAAAGAAATCCCATTGCAGTGCCCTGGATAGCTGAGGTTACGTGAGAGAAAATACATGTTGGCTGCGGCCCACACTCCATGCCATAGTCAGTCTGGGGTTTTTGGGGGCCAGATAGGTAGAACACTGCGATGGGAAGACTTAGTGCACCCATAGTATACACCGACCCCTGTAATATTCCTGTAGCAAAGGTATAAGCTGACCCCAGTAACAGTTATGTTGCAGAAGTCTAGGGAGACCCCAGTAACATTTCTGTAGTAACAGTATAGACTGACAACAGTAACATTTCTGTACCAAGAGTATAGGCAGACCACTGTAACATTTCATTAGCAGAAGTATAGGCAGACCCCTGTAACATTTCTGCAGCAGAAGTATAGGTAGACCCATGTAACATTTACGTGCCAGAAGTATAGGCAGAACCACAGTAACATTTTAGTAGGAGCAGTATATGCAGACCGCTGTAACATTTATGTACCAGCAGTATTGGCAGACCACTGTAACATTTCAGTAGCAGCAGTATTGGCAGACCCCTGTAACAGTTATGTAGCTGCAGTATAGGCAGACCCCTGTAACATTTCTGTAGCAGCAGTATTAGCAGACCCCTGTAACATTTATGTGGGAGCAGTATAGGCAGACCCCAGTAACAGTTATGTAGCAGCAGTATCGGCAGACCCCACCGCAATTTCTGTTGTTGAAGTATAGGCCCTAAGAAGGAGTTTTTTTTTTCAAATTTTTTTGAAAAAGCAAACAGCCTAGATAGCGTGTATATGTCTTTCCCTCTATCAGCGGCTGTCGCCACACGCCATGCGTGAAGTTGACGGGACGCACAGAGCAGTGTAAAAAATTATGCAATTATTGGCCTGCAGTTGGAGGCTGACAGCGGTTATGTAACGCACACTGCAGTCCGCGAAAAATTATACGCTAGGCTGCAAAAAGGCCTAGCTGGGTAACAGTGAGCCACTACAACTCCCAGCAGCCACGCAGTAAAATGCACACGGTCACAAGTAGCTTTAAGAAGAACCGTTGGGGTACTTGTTGACAGGATTCTACACTACCAGTGTCCCTGCCTCACCAGTGCTGCCCCTATACTCTGTATAATAGACTGCAGACTGAGAACGCTATAGCTGTAATGGCCTGCAGAGCCCGAGATGGAAAAAAAATAAATAAATTTTCGTGCAAAACTGCTCCCAGCAGCCACAACAGTACTGCACACGGTCAGATGTGGCCCTAAGAAGGACCGTTGGGGTTTTTGAAGATGCTAACAGTAGGCTAACGCTCTCCCTATGGCAGGAACAGCACTCTCCCTAATCTCTGCCAGCGCGTGTCTGAGGTGAGCCACGGGCGGGGCCGCTTTAAATACTCAGCGGTCACTTGATCTCGCCAGCCACTCACTGCAGGGGGGTGGGATAGGGCTGGAACGTCACAGGAGGAAGTTGTTATGCCTTCCCTGCATGTCTATTGGCTTGAAAATGGCGCAAAACATGCAGGGAAGGAAATGGAATTGACTTGAGTACCGTGTGGTGCTCGTCTCGAGTAACGAGCATCTCGAACACCCTAATGCTCAAACGAGTATCAAGCTCGGATGAGTACGTTCGCTCATCTCTAATAATCTTTATTTGTATAGCGCCAACATATTCCGCAGCGCTTACATAGACAGGGGGAATACAGAAAGACAAAAGTACAAACATTACAGAACCACAGTTACATAATATTTAGTTGATGGAAACAATAGGGGTGCGGGTCCTGCTCCAACGAGCTTACATACTACAGGCAATGGGGTGATACAGAAAGTAAAGGGGCTGGAGATGTGCACTGTATGGCGAGGTGGAGATGTGCACGGTATGGCGGGGTGGAGAGTGAGGGATGCTATACACATAGACAATGGTCAGACATTTAGCCACGTGACGGCAGAATCGGTATGACTGCAGGGGCAGTTCAAGCTGGCTGGCAAGGATTGCAGTCAGTAGGTCAGGGAGCATGTTATCAGGCGGAGTACAGAGGGGTTTGTTTGGGGAATGCAGTATGCCTCCCTGAAGAGGTGCGTTTTTAGAGCACGCCTAAAGTTCTGCGAGTCCTGGATTGCCCGGGTAGCCTTTGGTAGTGCGTTCCAGAAGACCGGTGCTGCTCTAGAGAAGTCTTGTAGGCGGGAATGAGAAGTTCGAGTTAGAGGGGCGCTCAGTCTGGTTTCGTTAGCAGAGCGGAGAGCCCGGGCTGGGTGATGGATTGAGATGAGGGAGGCAATATAGGGGGCGCTGCGCTGTGGAGTGCTTTGTGGATGAAAGTAGCAACTTTAAATTGAATTCTGTATTTAGCGGGCAGCCAGTGCAGTGATCGGCACAGGGCAGAGGCGTCCGAGTAGCGGCTGGACAGGAAGATGAGCCTGGCTGCTGCATTCAGAATGGATTGGAGGGCGTAGCGTCTGGTGCAGGGGAGGCCGATCAGCAACGAGTAGCCGGGAGTGGATGAGGGTGACAGTAAGTGTTTTTAACGTGTCCACAGTGAGAAAAGAGCAGATTCTTGCGATGTTCTTGAGGTGCAGCTGACATGTTCGGACCAGAGATTGGATGTAGGGGGTAAAAGAGAGATCAGAGTCAAATATGACCCCAAGGCAGCGGGCGTGTTGTCTAGGAGTTATGGTGGCGCCACACACTGAGATGGAGATGTCAGGAGGAGGTCGGTTAGTGGAAGGAGGAAATACCAGTCAGTTTTTGAGAGGTTTAGTTTTAGGTAGAGAGAGGACATGGTGTTAGAGACAGTGGACAGACAGTTGGTGATGTTTTGGAGAAAAGGTGCAGAGATGTCACAGGCAGAGGTGTATAGTTGGGTGTCATCAGCATAGAGGTGGTATTGGAGGCCAAATCTCCTAATGGTTTGTCCAACAGGGGCAGTATAGATAGAGAAAAGGAGGGGGCCGAGGACCGAGCCCTGGGGGACCCCAACAGCAAGGGGAAGAGAAGGAGAGGTAGAGCCAGCAAAGGAGACGCTGAAAGAGCGGTCAGATAGGTAGGAGGAGAACCAGGAGAGAGCAGTGTCCTTTAGGCCAATTGAGCGTAGCATACTGAGGAGAAGTTTGTGGTCAACTGTGTCAAATGCTGCGGAGAGATCGAGGAGGATCAGTAGGGAGTAATCAACCCTCTATTTGGCTGTCAGTAGGTCATTGGATACCCTTTTAAGGGCAGTTTCTGTCGAGTGTTGGGATCGGAAGCCAGACTGTAGGGGGTCGAGGAGAGAGTTCTCTGATAGATAGCTTACAAGGCGGGAGTAGACCAGGCGTTCTAGTAGTTTGAAGATGAAGGGGAGATTAGAGATGGGTCGGTAGTTGGCAGCATCAATCGCGCTCTCCTAATCCGTCAACAGCCGGCTCTGATTCACCCTGCCCAGGAGCTCGGCCTCTGCCCAACCCTCACTTGGACGCCAGCGTCCACGTCCATGTCATGGACCCTTGCCTACTCTTCATCATGTTGGATAAAGAATAGAGCAGGGCCCAAATAAATTACCCCACTGTACACCGCTGACAACTGTGGCTAATTTACCGCACACAGAGACTTGTAGATAGCGGAGGCTCTATGCTGTGACTTGAAAAAAGTAACCCGCTGTCTTACGCTGATACCTACGGGTAATTTACCGCTCACAGGGACTTGTAAATAATATAGGCTGTGTGGAGTGGCATAAAAAAGTAACCCAAAATGGTGCTAAACATTCAGGGAAGGAAATGCAATTGACTTGAGTACCGCATGGTGTTCATTTCGAGTAAAGAACATCTCGAGTACCCTAATGCTCAGACGAGTATCAAGCTCGGACCAGTGTGCTCGCCCATCTCTAGTCTTTAGAAACACGCCCATACCCAATAAATAAGTTTCCGGACTAGAAGCTCTTCAAAACCAGCCTAGATGACGAACCCTTCCCCCACCCTCTTTACTGGTTCATGGATTCATGTTTTAGGGCGCCCACCCACTGGCGATTTTTTTTTTCTTTGCGTTTTGCGTTTTTTCTCAAGAGCAATTAGAATTGAATGTACTCCTGTCCACTGGCGTTTTTTTTTGCGGTGCGTTGCGATTTTTAACATAGGAACTGTCAGTTGCATATGTGTCCTTATTTTTCTCCTAATGCACCCATGAATGTCAATGGAAATTAATGGAAAAGGCGCGAAAAAGCCGCGAAAACGCGCCGAAAACGCTGCGTTTTTCACGCACGAAAATCGCAAACGCCAGTGGGTGGGCGCCCTAATAGTTGATATTATCAATAGTTCTTACAATTGCTGCAAAGCATAATCTGATCAGAGTCAAATCTCATAAGTGAATTTAAAGCTGTTATGTATGGTACGTGATTGTCTCTGCTGCCGCGTGCCGCAATCACAATGTAATATAACTTTATTAACAATCTGCCCTGATCCACACTGCAGGTTTATTTGTTTTATAACATACTCTTTTAATAAAAAAAAGATTGCTTAACAAAAAAACCTCAAAGTGTGCGGACAAACAAAAACACAGAAACTGTGATAATAATCCCTGCTTAGGAAGAATGAGATGTCATCAGCCAGGATCGGGGCCGGAAGCTGATATCTAGCAGGTCAGAGCGGATGGCAGAAGTCTTGGAAAAGAAGGGTCAACGCTGTTAATATGGAGTCTTTACCTAAACTTTATGTATTTGTCAATAAAAGTGTAAAAACGTGTGAAATGCTTCTAATTGTACTTTAGTAACCGTAGAAACATCCGACTAGGGGCTAAAACAGACTGGCATTTTGTTCCGGTTTACCTGCAAAATAGGATGAGACTAAACCATCGATCTCAATGGCTCCCACTTCACAGTCATGTTTCTCCAGCGCAGTTCTGGGCACAAGAAAAGATAGAACTTGTCCTTTCGTTCTCGCTTGTAGTTTTTCTATGTGTGAGAAAAGATGGGGTAGGACGGATCTTCCTGCTTTTTTTTAAGGCTTGTGTTCTATAGTGTGGAGTGCCTAAGGCTTCTTTCACACGAGCGCATATCAGCCCGCCTTTTTCACGGCCAGCCAATATGCACTGTGATCTGATGCATTGGATTCCAATGCATCAGATCACATGGCCATATTACTGAGACATAAAAGCGCCCAGCAAGGCCAATATAGCGCCGGGCGTTTTTACGTCGGGCCCAAAAGATAGTCCTAGAACTATCTTTTTATCAGAATACGTCAGCCTCTGCATGGGCTTCTTTGCGTGGCTGCTAAACCTCCTCCCTCTGCTCTCCTCCCCCTGTGCAGGCTCACCTCTCATCTCCTCCCGCTTGTTTTGTATAATGGAAGAGGGCAGGGTGGGGGCAAAGCTAAGCGCTGACCTGTCCTGCCTCCTCCCATTGATGGCTATGGACAAGGGGTGAGACGTGGGCAGGGCTAAGCTCCCACCCTCACCCCACCCCCTGGCCATAGCCATCAATGGCAGGAGGCAGGGCGGGCCAATACTTAGCTCCGCCCCATCCCTCCCATTGCAAAGAACGAGCTGGGAGGAGATGATAGGTGAGCCTACGATGGGGAGGGAGGGGAAATGAGCGACAGCATGGTAAGCTCGGTGCATATGCATCGGACGCCATGCCGTGTGAATCGGTTCACAAACGTTAGATTTGTGCGCCCGTTCACGAGCTTCTATGCCCCAGATGCTTGAGGGGGTTCAAAGAAGAGCGACTAAACTAATACATGGAATGACAGGACTGGAATACCCTGAGAGGCTGTCCAAATTGGGACTATTTACTCTAGAAAAAAGAAGGTTAAGAGGCGACCAAATAACCATGTATAAGTACATGAGGGGACAACACATGGATCTCTCCCGCGATCTGTTTACACCCAGGACCACGACGGTAACAAGAGGACATCCGCTACGATTAGAGGAAAGTAGGTTTCATCACCAACACAGAAAGGGGTTCTTTACTGTAAGAGCAGTTAGACTGTGGAACTCTCTACCGGAGGAAGTGGTGATGGCAAAATCCATAGAGGAGTTTAAAAGGGGACTTGATGTCTTTCTGGAGAAGGATATTACAGGATATAAATATTAGGTGAAGTGTCAATCCGGGTATACAGGCAGGTAGGAACTATTAGGGGTTGATCCAGGGAACAGTCTGATTGCCTTTAGGGAGTCGGGAAGGAATTTTTTCCCCAAAAGGGCTAATTGACTTCTGGCCTTGGGGTTTTTTGCCTTCCTCTGGATCAACAAAGTAGGATAGACAGGCTGGACTAGATGGACATTGTCTTCATTCGGCCTTACATACTATGTTACTATGTTATGCCCCAGATGGAAGCATATATTGGCCGGCCGTAAAAATGCCAGCCAATGTGCGCTCATGTGAAAGAAGCCTAAGTCCTAAAAAAACTCTGGAGAGCAAACTGTGTGAAGCGCAGAACTGGTGTCCATCCCAAAGCATTTGGCCTGATTGTACGGTACTATATAAGAGCCGGATACTCAGTATTGAACTGGGCTGTGTGCTGTATGGCCACTATATCACACTACGTGTTTCACACATTGCTTGTCTTTGGTCATTGTCAGCGCTGTTTTATTTAGGGGTGCTTTGCACTAAAGTGACTAAACCATGCGGTGCCGTGTATCTGTGCGCTGCATCTGTTATGTATACCGCTGCTATTTGTTAGATTTGAGCTCTGAGTACAGGATTAAAAACTATAAAGCAGGATTCTTCCACCACCCTATGGCGGCACTACCTAAGATGTGTACTGATCTTAGCACTGTTTTGTAGTATTATTGGAGTTCAGTAAAGTGCCAATACGCTTGCCGCTATAGAGTGTATTAGCGCATGGACCAGGAGAATTCTTTTTTATTTTGACTATTCAAACTCCGCGCTATTGTGCACAAGTTTGACATTTAAAAAAAAGCTGGCAGAGAGATAGGGTAAGTGCTATCTTTTCTCGCACATAGTATTAATGAAATCAATGGCTTCATTTTGTCCCGTTTTGCAGCAGTCAGTATAATGTCAGTTCTGTACGGAAGTATTTCTTAGCCTCATGTTGTAGTATTACTGGAGTTCTGTACCCCTGTATTATTTAAGCTCTGTAGTATCATTGGAGAAACCTACCGATACATCTTGGAGGAGGATCCCACTCGCTAATACTTCCATTCTTACAAGTAATATTCTCTGATGAAGGTCGATATCCAGATTCACAACGAACTGTTACGGAGTCACCAACATTATAAGCCTTCACGTCTTTATTCATCCCCACACCAGCCGGAAGCCAACACTGATCTGCAAAATAAAAGCCAACAATGACTGAGCCAGCGGTTATTACGTGCCGCTGTGATGTCATATCGAAGATCTATTCCCACTAGTGTGGCCGGACGTACATCTGCAGTCTTCTAACAAATCTCACATTACATCTCAATGAAGGACAGATTCAAGTCGAAAATCTTTATTAATAGAAATTGTTAATTCGTTGAGAAGAAAATAATGTTTTGGCGATCAACGGAAACCAAAAATCATAACCAGTTGAGGACAGAAGTCCAAAACCCAGAAAATCATCAGAGCGACTCATAATGTGACTAAGTAGTTTGTATGTGCTCCATGTTCCTGATGAGATGGTGGATGGCATCCTGAGGACATCTCCTCCCAGTCCTGAATCAGGGCATCCATGAGTTCCTGGACAGTTTGAGGTGCTACTTGGTGTCCTCTGATGTTCACCAATACAGAATGTCTCAGAGCTTCTCAACTTGATTTGGGTCTTGGGGACTTGAGGAAGAGTAGTGGCATCAATGCCTTTCTCACCCAGGAACTGCCTACACACTTGGGCCACATGACAATGCCCCCTGGCATGTTCTACACAAGGAGGAACCCAGGACCCTTTGTACCAGTGTAAAATTTGACAATGGCTCTGAGGATCTCATTGCAGTACTAGCAGTAGTTACAGTATTGCTAGTTATCATGAGATGGTGGACCTGCCAATTCCAGTGTTCTCTGGCATATGCCAATCAAGTTGTAGAGTAGTGGAATGTGAGTGCAGGTCCTAAAACAGGATGTTAGGCCCTCAGGCCATCCTCATGGAGTCTGTGTATAACAGGCAGTAGCTGCTGGTGGTCATTCTATGATTCCATAGGATTCTGGCTGTGCTCCTCATGTTCCTCCGGTCTTGATGCCAGGTTGATGACCTTTTGTCCAGCTCTGGCAGTGCTCTTCCTGTTACTACGGTCCTGCTACCTGCCCCATGTATTTGTGCTGGGAGACACAGGAAACCTTCTTGCTCCGGCATGTACGGATGAGATCCCCTGAGGAGCAGGACTACCTGTATAACCTGCTTGGCTGCAGGTAGCGCCTCATGTACCAGTAGTGACAAGGACACCAGTAATTATTATAAATGGATTCGATAATATCAAAAATAGAGGAGACGGGGTTACCATGCCAGTTCTGGGCAATATTTGATCTGCATGCAATCGAGATGTGCATAACTGGAGTTTAAAGAGTATCTGAAGTCGATCAGCATCTAAGTTTAAAAGAGCTAAAGCAGGGTTGGGAAGAATCTAAACATTGCTGAGGTTTGTAATAAGCTGAATGGCCTGGCTCCAGAGGGTGGAGACAAACGGGCAATCCCACCACAGATGCAGCAGCAAGCCATTCACTGACCCACACCTCCAGCAACACCTGGAGAAACGGGAAGCTATTTTGTAAAAGAGAGAAAAAATGCAGTGTCAAATGTCATCTATATAGAGTTTTATGAGAGTTTTCAAAGTGGTTAGCAAAATTGTAAACCGAGCTAATCAAAGAATAAGCCTTGTACTGCTGGATGTCAGAAATCCGGATCTTTAGATCTTCCTTCCGCATCTTATTGAAATTTTTCATCGGATCCATCAAAGGCTGATTTAGTATAGCATAACAAGTGGATAAGCCTTTGTTAGAGCCCTGGAGAGCCAGGCATTGAATCTTGATGGCACATTGATTCTTGTAGGGGAGGGGAAGGCTTTAAAGGGTTGCTAATCTGTAAATGTTTGAAAAAGTCTAATTTAGGGATGCTAAATATGTTGGATAATTCTGAAAATGTTAGTAAGCGCCCATCTTCCCAGCTGGTTAATATGAGTTAGACCTAATTGCTTCCAATTGGAAAGAGATAAATTCTCAATGGTAATTTCAAGTATGGTTATTTCAGCTTTGTGGAGTGGAAAGGATATTCATTTTATTTTTTTGAGTACCACGTTCCAAACACTGGTAGCCACAAAAAGAGTGGCGGAAGTAACAGGTGGTGCTTTAAAGAATGGTTGTTAATCTATAGTTCTCTTTTATAGGATCGTTCAGTCATGAAAATCTAATTTGATTGAAAGAGGTAGTACTGGATAATGGAGGGGGATCCCAGGACACCATTTTTCCGATGGATGTAAAGGATATCTCTATTGACCCTGGGTTTCTTTTTCCCCAAGATAAAAGCCCAAAGTGTGGATTGAATATCTTTAAGATAAGTAATTGGAAGGAAAATAGGAACATTGTGAAATAGGTATAATATATTAGAGAGAATTATTCTAATAGCTGATATTCTGCCCAACCAGGAGTTCCTATATGCTTTTAATTTGTTTAATTCTGTTTTAATGGATAATAGAAGAGGCCTAAAATTCTGAAGGGGAGGTTGGATGTATACCTATTTATAGAAGAGCTTCTTCGGTCGGAAAAACTTGTATTTCTTTGCAAGGGAGGAGGCTACAGATTTTTTAATACTTATGTTGAGATTTTGTAGTAAGATGTCTCAGAGAACTTGTTAAGGCTGATTTGGACACAACGAGAATCACTCAAAATTTGCTCAAAATAATTTTGTTCTGTCTAAATGCACTGACATCGTGCAGTTTTCGTGCACGAGTCATTGAGGAGGGAATTGTTGAGGCTCCTGGGTGATGACAGGGTTGGGTTAAATACTTCACTAATAGCCCAGCTCTACATACAAAGACTGCTCAGCCGGTGAGACGCTGGGCTCTACATACAAGAACTGCTCAGTCGGTGAGATGCTGGACTCTACATACGAGGACTGCTCAGCCGTGAGACACCGGGCTCTACATACGAGGACTGCTCAGCCGGTGAGATGCTGGACTCTACATACTAGAACTGCTCAGCCATGAGACGTCTGGCTCTACATACAAAGGCTGCTCAGCCGGTGAGATGCTGGGCTCTACATATGAGGACTGCTCAGCTGGTGAGATGCTGGACTCTACATACGAGAACTGCTCAGCCATGAGACGTCTGGCTCTACATACAAAGACTGCTCAGCCGGTGAGATGCTGGGCTCTACATACAAGAACTGCTCAGCCGGTGAGATGCTGGACTCTACATACGAGGACTGCTCAGCCGTGAGACGCCGGGCTCTACATACGAGGACTGCTCAGCTGGTGAGATGCTGGGCTCAACATACGAGAACTGCTCAGCCATGAGACGTCTGGCTCTAGATACAAAGACTGCTCAGCCGGTGAGATGCTGGGCTCTACATACGAGGACTGCTCAGCCATGAGACGTCTGGCTCTACATACAAAGACTGCTCAGCCGGTGAGATGCTGGGCTCTACATACAAGAACTGCTCAGCCGGTGAGATGTTGGACTCTACATACGAGGACTGCTCAGCTGGTGAGATGCTGGGCTCTACATACGAGGACTGCTCAGCTGGTGAGATGCTGGGCTCAACATACGAGAACTGCTCAGCCGGTGAGATGCTGGACTCTACATATGAGAACTGCTCAGCCATGAGACGGCTGGCTCTACATACAAAGGCTGCTCAGCCGGTGAGATGCTGGGCTCTACATATGAGGACTGCTCAGCTGGTGAGACGCTGGACTCTACATACGAGAACTGCTCAGCCGTGAGACGTCTGGCTCTACATACAAAGACTGCTCAGCCGGTGAGATGCTGGGCTCTACATACGAGGACTGCTCAGCCGGTGAGATGCTGGGCTCTACATACAAGGACTGCTCAGCCGGTGAGATGCTGGGCTCTACATACAAGGACTGCTCAGCCGGTGAGATGCTGGGCTCTACATACGAGGACTGCTCAGCCGGTGAGACGTCTGGCTCTACATACAAAGACTGCTCAGCTGTGAGACGCCGGGCTCTACATACAAGGACTCCTCAGCCGGTGAGATGCCTGGCTCTACATACAAAGACTGCTCAGCTGTGAGACGCCGGGCTCTACATACAAGGACTGCTCAGCTGTGAGACGCCCAGCTCTACATACAAGGACTGCTCAGCCATGAGATGCCTGGCTCTACATACAAAAACTGCTCAGCTGTGAGATGTCTGGCTCTACATACAAAGACTGCTCAGCCAGTGAGATGCTGGGCTCTACATACGAGGACTGCTCAGTCGTCAGACGCCCAGCTCTACATACAAGGACTGCTCATCCATGAGATGCCTGGCTGTACATACGAGGGCTGCTCTGTCTTATATAGGAAACCACTGTGGACCTCTGTTGTCTTCTTCCTGCAGTGGTAACTGTGGTAACTCTTCATGGAGGAAGATGGAGGATCTGCACTCTCACCACAGAGAAGTCACAAAACTCGTGAAGTAATCAGATCACCACAGAGAGATGAAGAAGCTCTGCAGAGCTCCTTTCTGAGGTCCACTTAGATGACTACTACCCCAGAAGACAGAGGCTGAGACTCTTATAACCCCTTCCGGGAGCTTCTGGTAGCTTCTAGCTCAGCCACTCCTCTGCCAAACGAGGCTGATCTACCACAAGCTAACTAGTGGGTCTCCCAGGGTCTGCAGACTGCAGAAAGTTTCCAGACTGATTAAGAACTAATTAAATTGACTCCTTCCTGCCTAACAAACAAAGAAAGCAAATAACCTCAATAACCAAACGTCCCTATATCATCCCGGACCTATCTCCTAAACAGTGTACCAGTTTGTAGTGCCCAGTAGGGGATACTACACTGAGGTGTCCATGTGTGGTGGACGCTGCCTGATCCCTTACAGAAAGGAGCCGTCATCTACAGACCCACACTCTCTGTATTCCATAATAGTACTTTTCAGTGACCCCCCTTAATGGCCCCAGCAGTAATAGTGACCCCCATAGCTACCTCAATAGTAATAGTAACATAGTATGTTAGGCTGAAGGGAGACCATGTCCATCCAGTGGCATATCGGTGGCATCTCGTGTGACATATGAGTTTCCACCCCCCTTGTTAATCCAGAGGAAGGCAAAAAAACCTCTGAGGTAGAAGCCAATTTAGCCCGTTTTGGGGGAAAAATTCTTTCCTGACTCCATAATGGCTATCAGAATAATCCCTGGATCAACTTCTGATAGTTCCTCCCTGACTGTAAGACCCGGATAATCATGTAATATCCTTCCGCTCTAGAAAGACTTCTAGTCCCCCCTAAACTCCTCTATGGATCCTGCCATCACCACGTCCTTAGGCAGAGAGTTCTGCAGTCTCACTGCTCTTACAGTAAAGAATCCCCTTTTGTGTTGGTGATGAAACCTGCTGTCTTCTAGACGTAGCCTATGCCCTCTTGTTACCGTCGCAGTCCTGGGTATAAACAGATCATGGGAGAGATCCTTGTATCGTCCCCTCATGTATTTATACAGAGTTATTTGGTCCCCACTTAGCCGTCTTTTTTCCAGGGTAAATAATCCCAGTTTTGGTGCCTCTCCGGGTATTCCAGTCCTCTCATTCCATGTATTAGCTTAGTTGCCCGTCTTTGTACCCCTCCATTACTGTAATATCTTTCCTGAGCACCGGTGACCAGAACTGTACACAGTATTCCATGTGAGGCCTGACAAGTGCCTTATATAGTGGGAGGATAATGTTCTCGTCCCTCGCCCCTATACCTATTTTAATGCAGCCCAAGACTTTTTTTTAGCTTTTGCAGCAGCTGACTGGCATTGGTTGCTCCAGTTTAGTCTACAGTCCACTAGTACCCCCAGGTCTTTTCCCTAGCAGTACCCCATTTAGTGTATATTGGTGACGTCCGTTTCTCCTGCCCACGTGCAGAACCTTACATTTATCGATATTGAACTTCATTTGCCATTTTTCTCCCCAAGCCCCCGGCTTATCTCGGTCCGTTTGTAGCCCCACATTGTCCTCCGTTGCATTGATTATCTTGTATAATTTTGTGTCATCTACAAATATTGATATTTTGCTGTGCAGCCGTCTATCAGGTCGTTAATAAATATATTGAACAAAATGGGGCCTAGTACTGAGCCCTGTGGCCCCCCACTAGCAACAGTGGCCCAATCAGAGTGCGAACCATTTATTACCACCCTCTGCTTCTATCTCTGAGCCAATTCTTTACCCATATACACACGTTTTCACCCAATCCGAGCTTCTCATTTTATATATTAGCCTATTGTGCGGCACTGTGTCAAATGCTTTAGAGAAGTCCAGATATACAAGATCAATAGACTTTCCCAGGTCCAGCCTAGAGCTTACTTCATCATAGAAGCTGATCAGATTGGTCTGACATGATCGACCCTTCATAAACCCATGCAGTTGAGGAGTTATTCCGTTCTCCTTGAGGTATTTTTCAATGGCATCTCTCAGAAACACCTTGAATATTTTTCAAATTATTGAGTTGAGACTTACCGGCCTGTAGTTACCAGGCTCTCTTTTGGACCCCTTTTTGTAAATTGGAACTAGATTAGCGATACGCCAATCCAGTGGTACAACCCCGTCTCAACAGTGTTCCTAAATATAAGAAATAGTGGTCTGTCTACCACATCACTTAGTTCCCTTAGAACCCCCTGGATGTATTCCATCCGGGCCCATTGATTTGTCGATTAGAATTTTTTAAAACTGGTTTGCACTTCCTCCTGAGTTAGGCAGGTGATATTTAGTGGGGATGGGGGTCATTTTATTCCCCTGCATTTCTTTTTCCTTCATGAATACACTTGAGAGAAATACTATTTATTAGATTTGCCTTCCCCCAATCATCGTCTCTAATTTCTTTTGCATTATTTGTTAAAGGTACCAGTGCTACCTTAAGCTGGTCATATCTGTTTTCGGTACTAGAACATTGGAAGTTTCCCGTTGAGTTCCTAACTTGGTTACGCATCCTATATAACTCCCCAAAGGCCTTCGTTTGTTACAAGGGCTTCTGTTCTGACAACTTTACAATCCAGCAAGGAACAAGGCCGGGCTGCCGACTTTCCCCGCTCCTCTTTATTTTGGCCTTAGAACCTTTAGCTATAAAAATCTGTAATAATCCTGACATTAATGGAGTTGAAAAAGCTGGGGTCCATCACAAAATTAGCTTGTTCGCAGACGATATACTCGCTATAATATCATCCCCCCACATTACAATTCCAAATCTCATGGCGGAACTGTCCAGGTTCAGGTCAATATCTGGTCTAAAAATCAACTAAACCAAATCAAAGGCTTTCAATTTTACCCTACCCCCACACACACTGTCCTTGCTGCAATCTAACTTCCCGTTTCAATGGTTGACGGGGTCACTAGGCTACCTAGGGGTGAGCTTGACAAATTCCTACGATAAACTATACGCACAAAATTACATACCACTCCTCCGTAAATTTCATCTAATGTTGGAAAGCTGGGACCGATACCACATATCGTGGATTGGGAGAGTGAACTCCTTGAAGATGTCGTTTCTTCCCAAACTTCTCTATTTTTTCAGAGCTCTCCCGGTTCAGGTTCCTGGGCATTTCCTGGAATCGCTCTATCCCCAGAGTAGCACATTCCACCATGTACAGACATAGACGAAAAGGAGGCTTGGGACTCCCACAACTTACAAAATACTACCAGGCGGCCCAGGTGGCCTCCCTACACTCCACCACAAATACACCTCTCTGGTTCTCGATAGAGGCCATGGAATCCCCCCCTCTTATGGTAGACTCACTATTATGGATCCCCCCGTCTCATAGGCCCACAATATCTAACCCAATCATAAAACATTCTCTAAGAGTCTGGGACACCATAAAGTACTCCGGGAATCTGCTCTCCCCTCATCTACCCCTACTGCCACTCTTACGTAATCCGCTCTTTTCGCCGGGTTTTGACTCCCCTTCGGCCTTTCAAAATTGGACACAAAGAGGCATTACTAAGGTTCACCATCTACTCTCTCGAAAAGGTGTAACCACATTCCCTATCCTACAGAAAAATAAGGACATACCACCCTCTGAATTATTCTGTTATTTACAGTTAAAAAACTGGTTGTCCTCCTTATTGAAAAATACAGAATTTCCGCACACCCTCACCCCCTTTGAATCCTTCAGCCTTAAACACCCGCAGGCAAAAGGTATCATCTCTCAAATATATTCGAATCTTGTTCACACCACTTACCGCACACAATTACCATATGTAGCCTAGTGGGAGCGGGACTTGGGGGACGTTCTGAGTGAGGAGGAGTGGTCTCAGATTTGGAGTTCTACCAATCAAGGGGCCCGTAACATATTAATGTTGGAAACCTCATACAAAATCCTTCTTCGCTGGTACTTAGTCCCAACATGAATTGCTCATGCGGTCCGTGGTTACTCTAAAGATTGCTTCAGAGGTTGTTCTTCCCCTGGAGACATGCTCCATATATGGTGGTCCTGCCCAAGGGTCAAAAGACTTTGGATTAGAACATACTCCCTAATTTATTCTGTAACGTATGATAACCTGCGCAAAAATCCTCGGGAGGCCCTGTTGAACAAAAAGATAAAGGATATATCCCCAAACTCCAGAAAATTGATTTCTTTCCTCTTCTTAGCCACAAAACAAACCATAGCCCATTCCTGGCGTAAAGCTTCACTAGATTTTTCTGAAGTCAAACGCCGCATGAATTGGTACCTGATAAACTAAAAGCTAACGTCGATAGCAGAAGATAAAAATGACAAATTTCTTAATATTTGGACCCCATGGATAAATTGTGCCCTCCCTACTGCGGGGATAAACCTACTAACTTAAACATGATTTCTTGGTGCATTCGCCCCTACGGGTGGCAGTCCTGAAAGAGACTATTTCCCATGTGTCCCTCTACCTGTACCCCTGTGATTCTGTCTGGTTTGTCAGTTAATAAGTCCAGAATGGCCCTCCCTCTAGTTGGCTCTCTTACTAGTTGGGTAAGGTAGTTATCTTTAATTGTTCTCAAGAACTTATCACCCTTGTGAGATCCATAGCAACACCCAGCAGTAATAGTGACCACCATGGTGACTGATAGTGACAAGCAGTAATACTGTCCCCCATAGTACTCCCAGTAGTAATAGTGACCACCATAGTGGCCCCAGTTGTAAGAGTCACCCCAAAAGTAGCCCCAGTGACCTCCTAACTTTTGAACAATTATGCCTTTATTGATAAATGAGACCCATTGTGCAGACATTTACAGGAAACCTGTAGGGCCCTGCCAGCTGCTCAGGTCATGGATGGCAGACTATAGTGATAGATGCAGTCATTGAAGGGGAGTGTTTACTGAGCAGCCACCTTATTAACCCTCCATCTAGTAGTACGTTGGACTCCTTTGGCCTTCTGAACCATTGTAGATTCCACTAAGTGATTAAATCATTCTACAGGAATATCGGCCCCTACGGACAGGAAGCTTCTTGTAGTTGCAGCAGATTAGATGGAAATGCTGACATGTTCTGGCCAGCTAAAACACAAGGCAGCAGCACTCATATAGATTTGGTATAAGAACATTACATAACTCTAATGTATAAACTAACCTCATTAGAAAGTGCAACGTTCTCAGTATATAGTGTGATCAAAGTTGCCCCATCCCCCAACATCCAAATTATCAACGCCCGGGTGACCCTGCTGCCAGATGGGTCCTAACACTGATACCAGGGGGTTTACTTATAACCTGGGAAGATGGGTACATATATTTTAACAAGCACCTCTCTGGACCTGAGCCTTCAAACAAAACCAAGAAAAGTAGGATACTAATTTATGTGGTCCAATTCATTCCTCTCCTTGGTTTTATTTGTAGGCTCAGGCCCAAGAGATGTTGCTAACAAGTAGGAACCCATCTTCCCAGGTTATAAGTAACCCGCCTGGTGTTAGTGTTAGGACCCATCCAGCCGTTGGTCACGCAGGCGTTGAGGAATGGGCCAGTACACTTAGATCACATTATATACTGAGAACGTTGTATTTTATTATGTGGTTAGTATATACATTAGAGTTATGTATTGTCCTGATACCAAATCTATATGAGAGCTGCTGCCGTGAGTTTGCTGTTTGGTCGCGGCCGCAGTTTAATGAGCACCTGTAGATTTATAGATGGGAAGCGCTGACTTTTTTTTTTTTTAGTATGCTCTGACCAGCTGACAGGAAGGGGTCATCACTTCATGCTGCTTGATCTAAATTCTGACCTCCCATCAGCGCGGTGCAACAGAAATCTGGTTGGCGGTGAGACCCCGGCTAGTCTAGCACCGATAACCAGCCTCGTTGGAAATCGCTCTGATTGCTGGATCTTCCCACCTAATGTGGATTCACACTGAAACCGATCCGCGGAAAACTTATCATGTGATTTTATGCTCTGGGGTCACGGGGAGAATTACCATAGAGGGAAGCGCCAATCCTGAGAAGGTTGGGGGTTGTAGTAAAAGCCCAGGGTTCTAATAAAGCGGCGGTTCAGGGTATATGAATTTTAATGAGCTGCATCAGACTCCTCTCCGGCCGATGCTGCAAACTTTGAAAAGTAAGTTTAACAAGCTTCCTGCACCGATGGGTCTAAGGTCTGATGTCCACGTGTGGATGGGATTCTGCATTCGGGAGCCCACAGTGGAATCCAGTGCTGCCCATGGCCGGTGACCCTGCGTTACCTATTCGGGTCTTCTGAGTTCCTGCCCGGGTCTTTTTATTTCTACACTGTGGTTGCATGCGGAAGTTCATTTGCGAACGGGCCGCGGGTCAGACAGCTTCCTTTGACTTCAATGGAAGCCATCGGTGTGGAAACTGCAGTGAAATAGAGCAAGCTGCGATTTGTTTTCCGGACAAAAAATCCACATGCTTTCATTGTAGAGCGGACCCCCATGCTTCCCTATGGGCGGCTTGATTTGCAGATTGCAATTCTAATCCAAGAGACGACAAAGGAGCTCAATGACCTTTGGGGCAAAGATGGAAACAAGCCACGTGGAAGAATAGGAAGGCTCCCTTCTCATAGAGGACTTGGTTCCTGCAGATGCTGATGACATCTTGGACCCAGAACGACGACAGCAGCAGAAGACAGCAGAAGACAATATTGTGCACAATCTATAGAGACTATGATAGATGAGTTAAGACTGAGGGAGCATCTCCCCAGAAGGGACCATGGTAGGCAGGGACTATGATGGACTGCAGTTAATTGGGGATGAGGGATATTGGATGATGAGAGTTTGATGTTTATTGCTTATATGGGATGTGTAAAGCAAGATGTACCAAGGAAACAAGGCACCTTATAAAGGCACTATGTAGCAAGATAAGGTCGTCGTCTGCAGCACACTGTTAACCACAAACTCTTCCTCAGTATGCTTCAGTCCATCGGCCTAAAGGACACTGCCCTCTCCTGGTTCTCCTCCTACCTATCTGACCGCTCATTCAGCGTCTCCTTTGCTGGCTCTACCTCCCCTCCTCTTCCCCTTGCGGTTGGGGTCTCCCAGGGCTCGGTCCTCAGCCCCCCCCCTCTTTTTTTCCATCCACACAGTCCCCATTGGACAGACCATCAGGAGATTTGGTTTCCAGTACCATCTCTATGCTGACGACACCCAGCGATACACCTCTTCCCGTGACATCACAGCAGAGGTCCTCCAGAACGCCACTGACTGTCTGTCCGCTGTCTCTAACACCATGTCCTCTCTCTACCTAAAACTGACCTACTGGTATTTTCACCCTCCACTAACCACCACATCCTGACATCTCCATCTCAGTGTGTGGCCACCATAACTCCCATGTCCGCTGCCTTGAGGTCATATCCGAACCAGATCTCTCCTTTACCCCCTACATCCAATCTCTGGCCCGAACATGTCAGCTGCACCTCAAGAATATCGCAATAATCCGCCCTTTTCTCACCGTGGACACCCTAAAAGCACTTATTGTTGCCCTCATCCACTCTCGGCTCAATTATTACAACTCGTTGCTGATCGGCCTCCCCTGCACCAGACTCTACCCTCTCCAATCCATCCTGAATGCGGCAGCCGGGCTCATCTTCCTGTCCAGCCGCTACTCGGACGCCTCTGCCCTGTGCCAGTCACTGCACTGGCTGCCGGTCAAATACAGAATTCAATTTAAACTCACTACCTTCATCCACAAAGCCCTCCACAGCGCAGCGCCCCCGTATATTGCCTCCCTCCTCTCAATCCATCACCCAGCCCAGGCTCTCCCCTCTGCTAACGAAACTAGACTGCGCACCCCTCTAATTCGAACTTCTCATTCCCACCTCCAAGACTTCTCCACAGCAGCACCGGTCCTCTGGAACGCACTACCAAAGGCTACCCGAGCAATCCAGGACTCGCAGAACTTCAGGCATGCTCTAAAAACGCACCTCTTCAGGGAGTCATACCGCATTCCCTAAACAAACCCCTCTGTACTCCGCCTGATAACATGCTCCCTGACCTACTGACTGCAATCCCTGCTAGCCATCATAAACTGCCCCTGCAGTCATACTGATTCTGCCATCCCACGGCTAAATGTCTGACCATTGTCTATGTGTATATCACCCCTCACTCTCCACCCTGCCATACTGTGCACATCTCCAGCCCCTTTATGTTCTGTATCACCCCATTATCTGTAGTATGTAAGCTCGTTGGAGCAGGACCCTCACCCCTATTGTTTCCATCAGCTGATTACTATGTAACCTGTAATTTTTGTACTTTTGTCTTTCTGTATCCTCCTGTCTATGTAAGCGCTGCGGAATATGTTGGTGCTATACAAATAAAGATTATTATTATTATTAGATGGACGTGTACTGAGATGTCGTTTGTACCTAAGCTGCAATGAGTGTACTGGTGCAGACTCTGAATGTTATAATGCACTCCGGCACCTACGGATCATAAGACTGCGATGCTGGCATGCCTTCTAGAATGTAATACAGGGTATAACATGGAGTATACAAGGATAGTGGTTAGTTAGGAGAGAGTTGAAGTGCCTTACCTCACTGAGGTGTCCCCTTGACATAGATATGAAGACACATATGTTACTATGAAGTGGAAGCATTTAGTCACCACGTTCGTTACTAAGGTTATTTTTGTAATTTAAAAAAGTAGTGCTCCGCCTCCGTCTGTCACCCCTACCCCACACACAACACCATCCTCTGCTTCAGAACAAGAGAGAAGAAGACAAGACCCTACCTGCTCCTCCCGTCTGACCGTCCTCTCCTAATCCAGATAGCACCAGGCAGATGAGGCTCAGCAGACACGTCCACACGGGGCACATGATGCTCCGCTCTCCGTCCCGTTACCAGTCTGAGAGTCGCACTCTTGTGTTCCTATTATTCTGGTTGTCACTGATAAAGGAAACGTCTGCTGAGGAGGTGACTGAGAACCTTGTGTGAGAGACGATGTCTTCCTCTTCTGTGGTTCCTCTTCAGCTGCGCTTCATCTTCTGAGAGACAGAAACTCTATGAATGTATTGCACTCACTCCACCACGCCCGTCCTCCATTGTCTCCTCTATTGGGGCACTTCATGGTTTAATGTAAGAGGAGGATCTATACTGGACGGGAAGACTGCAGGTAGAATAGAAGGTCCGATATACAGAGAGGTGCAGAATTCACCGGACTGGACACAATACGGCGTCTACAGAACGGCTGAATGTCTCATAAATTTTGGAAATCTTATGGACACAAAGTTGGGTGAAGAGGAAACAAAGCCGAGGTCTAACATGTAGGTCTCCTCTCCCGGAGGGGTGTGTAACAGGTGGGGAGTAGGACGCCAGTTGTGGAGGGGCTTTACACAGGATCAGTTAAACAAAGAAGACTTTACTAAGTGTCTGATATAGAAAGCTATGGCAGTAACATACAGTAGTACTATGTGGCCACCATGGAGCAGGTCACTAATGACCAATTACAAGTAGAACTCATACCTGATGAATGAGATATACTTAGAGCGGCTTTGTCATTGCAACAAAACCCCATCTGCCCACTGGGCCCAGCCTAAAATAAAGACAGAGGTCATACTTGCCTCTCCTGGAGCCACCGCTGGAATCAGAGGTGATTTCCATGTAGATGGCCTGGCAGAAGTCAGTTGTCCGCTGTGCCCAATCAGAGGCTGCAGTATGGAGTATACCTGTAGTATGTACAGTGATGCTGCAGCCTCTGATTGGCCACAGTGGACTGTCTCGCTGTCTACCTGGATACCTGTGGCAGCTTTCAACTGCATCTTGGGGCTCCAGGAGAGGTGAGAGTGTCCTCCTAAATAACTTATTCTTTCAGAATCGTTGGCTGATGAGTATATACATCCACTGACCTCTGAACAGCTGATTAGCACAGAACCTTTGGGGAGGCTATATACTGATGAGTTCAACATGACAAGTACTCATAATTTCACATTCTCCTGAAATTTAGCGGTTCTGATAGTCGCTGCAGCTTTCTTCATACTGTTGTCATCAGAGGCGTAACTTGAAGCACCTGGGCCCCAATGCAAAACCTGTAACAGGCCCCCAACTATAATGCTTCATTCATAGTACTGGGCTCCCTACATGGAGCAGAGAGGTCTTATGGGCCCCCTAAGGCTCCTGGGCCCGGGTGCAACCGCATCCCCTGCATCCTCTATAGTTACGCCAGTGGTTGTCGTCCTTTACCCTGTTGTCTCTGCTGTCAGTGTCCACAATTAGGCAACTCCTCCAGCAGCCACTGAAGCAATCGCTGGAGCCCAAGACTCTATTGGAAAGGGAACACTGGTGTTACATTTGTGCAGGGTGCAACTATGATACTCTGCACAGACGTCTCCAACACGTCTAAAAATATACAATAATGTCCATAATGGACCAACACAAATAGAACACCAAAACGTATTCATCCCATACACCATTGCAATCATCGGCACCATGTGACCGGATCACAATAGAGCCCTCTCCATCCCCCGCTCTAAACACTGCTGTTTGCATTGACAGGGGCATCTAAATGGTTAAAACTCCCAGGATTAGAGCTAAAGTCCATAGCGGTGGTTACAGCCGTGATCCAACTCCGATGGCTGGGGACTCAGCTTCTTAGCCCCTAAGTAATAAGCGTCACACATGAGCGGTGCGTGGCAGGAAGGGGTTAAGATAACTTGTTGCAGAATATTATCACAGTCAAATTGACAATTGCTACATCTGTGGCGCACGCTACTTCATGGCTTTATTATCCCCTAATTCAACGCTCATTTCAGAGAGTAACATCTCTAAAAACCTGTTACCATCCCGTATAACAGAATCCTAGAAGGGTAGAGTTGGAAGGGACCTCCTGGAGTCATCAGGACCTCATCGGGTCTGACCCCCTGCTGAGTGCAGAATTCATGATGGCGGCAGTCTCGGGGATTGCTATTTGATATCAGTTCCCTTTAAAGACAGCTAGATCTATGACTGCAGCCCTGAAGCCTCATTGGTTGTGCATTTGATCTCGGAAGTAAAATCCACATGAACTCTAGAATAGCCGTATAAGTACTTATAGTGGCCATGAGAGGGAGAGGAAACATCCCACTAACCATTCACAGGAATACAGATGGTGATGGTGGTAGAATATCTACCACAAGAAGAGGAAACAATGTAACACCACAGAATGTGGGCAGGTGTGCACTGCGGAATAACACAATGCTGGTTGGTGGAGCGGGGGAGGGGCACTCAGGCTTCTTCAGATTCAGTTCCTCAGAGCGGTTTTGTTATATAGACGACATTCTGTTTCTGCGCTCTGCCAATAATTTCTTCTTCTTTGAGTATTTATCTCCAGCTTCTTCCTCCTGCCTTTTCTTCTATCTACAGGATGTGTTGGATTCTACTCAGGTAATGGAGTCGTAATCATGTAGGGAAAATGCTGCAAGTCAATTGTAGTGGCCCAGTACATCATCCTAGTGAATCCTCCATGAATGTCTCCATCAATTGTCCTTTGTAGATGCACTGTGCAAAACCTGTCTTGTCATTTCCAGTGTGTGTGTTGCACAGCTGCAGCACTTGAGAGGTTAACTTCAATAAAATCAGAGTCTGCATGTAAATGTATCAAGTCTGTCATGTCATGGGAGATGAGAGAAGGTATAAATAGGAGAGCTTGAGAGTGGGAAAGGGTCTTGCATTTTGTCTGCCACCTGAGTTCCACCTAACACAGAGCCACATGGAAGCGCCTTTAGCCTCCTTCTGGTGAAAGGGAAGAAGAGGAGAGATTTTCCGTGATGACCGCATTCTGAATATGAGTGTAGTGAGCCCCCAAGAGTGAGAGAGCAATTGTACGTAATTCTTCAAGACGAGGCCAGTACAGAGGTACTAATCAATCTTCAAGTTTTTCTACGCTGCCGTCCAGAGCCAGGATCACGGCATAGAGGTACACCCTTTATTGTCACACCCACGCATCTCCAAGGCTGGGTGTAAGTACTTCAAGTTAATAATTGCTGTCTGTTCAGTGACTCTACCCCCTTTCCTCCTCCGGAGTGTTCGCCTTACAGGAGCGGTTCCTGGCAGATAACGTGGACTGCAGGACCGGTGTCATCCTAAGTTTCCTCCCTGACCTCAAATCTCTTGTCTTGCCTGCACTGTAAAGACTGTAATTGCCTTGTAATAATTGCTTTCAAGTTTGCTTAAATAAAGTTTATATCGGGCCCTAACCGTTCCTATTGATCCAGGGCACTCAAAAACTGTCTATGTCTGTAATTATTCTCCGCCGAGGATCATTCTGGTGTGTAGGAACGATGGAGTCAACCGTGACAACTACAACCCCAATTCTCCTGTGCATCCTATGGGTGTCTTCAGTGGCCTGCAGTGATACTCTGGCCTTGGCTGCGTGTCGTCATTCTGGGAAGGAGCCTGATAAGTGCCGCTGTAACAAGCCATCACTTAACTCTCCCAGCTCCCCGCGTATTTTAGGTGCCTGGGGTCTCCCTGTGGGATGCTGCAGGACCCCATTTTCTGGCGTCACTTGGAACAGGATCAGAGCTGTTGCTCCACTCATATGTAATGGACTGTTACTTGCTTTTAGTTGGGCTACCCAAGATGGCGCCCAATGCGATAGGCTTCCCTCTCACTTGCCAACTGCTGCCAAAAAGTTCCCACCAAAGGCTTTGGCGTCAAAAGGACTACGCCCTGGCATAGTGCAAAGTAGAGGGGAGGACCACCCCTACTAAATGGACTTGTTGGAGCCCAAAGGAGGAGGAGTTACCTGCCTCTGCAGGCTCCCGTGCTTAGAACAATGTTTTCTGGCTGAGACGGCTGAGACTATGCCCAGTCCCAGTGGGTACAGTGCAGCCTGTTCCGTGGAGACAGCCTTCATATTAAGAGGAAGACCCACCAACTCAGCGCCCGTGGACACTGAAGATATAGAGAAGGCGGTGCAGCCGCTTTACTTATTCAGAAAGTACAGTGTATCTGCCTTGGCGAGACATCCAGTATGGATCCTTATTCATCAGTGTAATAGAGTCGTGAGGGAATTTATCCCATAACTGCTTAGACCTTTGTGCTGGAATATGGGGACGCTAATTTCTCCTTTTATTTCATGGGGTAACGGCAAGCTACTTCTGGATTATTATTGCGGCTATCTCTGAGGATATCTGCTACATCTCCTCCTACTTCACTGATGTCTGAGGACAGTGCTCTAACTGCATCCCCCTCTATCAGCTCCTTCAGGTTTGAGGATGATGAGAGTCTATTGGTGAGTAACCCAACTGTATCTGGGGCACAAAGTGGAAGCGACCAGTGGTATGAGTTGGGAAGAATGGCGTTTCCACATAATGACTTTCGTTGGCCACAATAGACTCTTTTTGTAAGAGACATTGCTTTTTCCCCAATATGCCCATTATAAAGAAAGGACTTTAAAGTAATGCCCCGTTATTAACTGTTTTTTCATATTGAAAAGTTCATTATGGTTTGCAACTAGAGATGAGCGAGCGTACTCGTCCGAGCTTGATGCTCGCTCGAGTATTAGGGTACTCGAGATGCTCGTTACTCGAGACGAACACCACGCGGTACTCAAGTCAATTCCATTTCCTTCCCTGAAAGTTTTGTGCCATTTTCTGGCCAATAGACATGCAGGGAAGGCATTACAACTTCCTCCTGTGACGTTCCAGCCCTATCCCACCCCCCTGCAGTGAGTGGCTGGCGAGATCAAGTGATCGCCGAGTATAAAAGGCGCCTCAGACACATGCTGGCAGAGATTAGGGAGGGTGCTGCTGGTGCTATAGGGAGAGTGTTGGCGTCTTCAAGAACCCTAGCGGTCCTTCTTAGGGCCACATCTGACCGTGTGCATTACTGTTGTGGCAGCTGGGAGCAGTTTTGCACATTCTTTTTTTTTCAACTTGGGCTCTGCAGGCTATAGCGTTGTCAGTCTGCAGCCAATTATACAGAGTATAGGAGCAGTACTGGTCAGGCAGGGACAGTGGTAGGGTAGAATCCTGTCAACAAGTACCCCAACGGTCCTTCTTAGGGCTACCTCTGACCATGTGCATTACTGTTGTGGCAGCTGGGAGCAGTTTTGCACTTTTTTTTTCCATCTTGGGCTCTGCAGACTATTGCGTTGTCAGTCAGCAGCCAATTATACAGAGTATAGGGGAAGTATTGGTGCAGCAGGGACAATGCTAGTGTAGAATCCTGTCAACAAGTACCCCCAAAAAGCTCCTCCTTAGGGCTACCTGTGACCGTGTGCATTACTGTTGTAGTGGCTCACTATTAGCCATCTAGGTCTTTCTGCAGCCAAGTGTATATATTTTTGGGCCTACAGTGTGTGCTACATAACCGCTGTAACCCTCCAAGTGCAGGCCAATAATTGCCTATTTTTTTACAATACTCTGTGCGTCCCCTCAACTTCACGCACAGTGTACGGCCACAGCCGCTGATAGAGGGAAAGACATATACACGCTCTATTCATAATACACCATGCTGAGGGGTAGGGGTAGGCCTAGAGGACGTGGTCGTGGACGTGAGCGAGTTCCTGGTCCAGGAGAATCGCAGCCGGCTAATGAGGATTAGAAAAAAGGCAAGTTTCTGGGGTCCCCAGCTTCATATCACAATTTTTGGGTCCACGTGGTAGAGCTTTACTACAAAATGAGCTCTATTCGTAATACACCATGCTGAGGGGTAGGGGTAGGCCTAGAGGACGTGGTCGTGGACGTGGGCGAGTTCCTGGTCCAGGTGAATCGCAGCCGGCTAATGCGGATTAGGAGAGAGGCAAGTTTCTGGGGTCCCCAGTATCACAATTTGGGTCCACGTGGTAGAGCTTTACTACAAAATGAGCAGTGTGAGCAGGTCCTGTCGTGGATGGCAGAAAATGCATCCAGCAATGTATCGACCACCCAGTCTTCTACGCCGTCCACTGCTGCAACTTTGAATCCTCTCGCTGCTGCTCCTCCTTCCTCCTAGCCTCCTCACTCCATGAAAATGACACATTCTGATGAGCAGGCAGACTCCCAGGAACTGTTCTCGGTGCCCCTGCCTTGATTGAGAAAAAATGGTTCCTCTCCCATCTGAGGAGTTTGTCGTGACCAATGCCCAACCTTTGGAAAGTTCCCGGGGTCCGGGTGATAAGGCTGGGGACTTCTGGCAACTGTCTCAAGAGCTTTCATTGGGTGAGAAGGTCAATGATGATGAGACACAGTTATCTATCTGCAAGGTAGTAGTAAGGGCAGTCAGTCCGAGGGAGGAGCGCACAGAGAAAGAGCCGCTGGACGATGAGGTGACTGACCCCACCTGGTTCACTTAGCCAACTGAGGAGAGGTCTTCAGAGGGAGAGACAAGTGCAGCAGCAGGACAGGTTGGAAGAGGCAGTGGGGTGGCCAGGGGTAGAGGCAGGGCCAGAGCAAAGACTCCCCCAACTGTTTCCCAAAGCACCCCCTCGCGCCAAGCCACCGTGCAGAGACCTAGGTCTTCAAAGGTGTGGATGTTTTTCAGTGAGAGCGTGAACGACCGATGAACAGTGGTGTGCAACCTGTGTCGTGCCAAGATCAGCCCGGCAGCCACCACTACCAGCCTCACCACCACCATCATGCGCAGGCATATGATGGCCAAGCACCCCACAAGGTGGAACGAAGGCTGTTAACCACCTCCGGGTCGCACCACTGCCTCTCCCCCTGTGCCCCGACCTGCCACTCAGATCCAACCCCCCTTTTAGGACATAGGCATGAGCACCTCACGGCCTGCACCCATACCCTCACCTCCGCTGTCCTCGGCCCCATCTAGCAATGTCTCTCAGCGCAGCGTCCAGCTGTCGCTAGCGCAGGAGCAAATACACCGCCACGCACCCGCACGATTAAGCATTAAACATGCACATTGTCAAATTGATCAGCCTGGAGATGCTGCCGTACAGGCTTGTGGAAACGGAGGCTTTCAAAAACATGATGGTGGCGGCGGTCCCGCGCTACTCGGTCCCCAGTCGCCACTATTTTTTCCGGTGTGCCGTCCCAGCCCTACACCAGCACGTCTCCCACAACATCTAACGTGCCCTCACCAACTGGGAAGGTCCACTTAACCACAGACACGTGGACAAGTACTGGCGGGCAGGGCCACTATATCTCCCTGACGGCACATTGGGTGAATTTGGTGGAAGCTGGGACCGAGGCAGAGCCTGGGACAGCACACGTCTTACCCACACCCAGAATAGCGGGTCCTTCCTCAGTTCTGGTATCTGCGGCGGTCTATGCCACCTCCTCTAAACCCTCCCCCTTCTACTCCTCGAACAATGAAAACATCCTTGGCAAATGCTTTTGCTTTGGTCCATCTTGCGCCAGTCCAAGAATTTCACCTCTAGCGGCACAATACGAATGCCCCCGGCCGTCCCTCTTAATCATGGCCCCAGTTTCGAAAACCAACAAAATAGAACCGGGGTCCTATTCCATTATTCCTAGCAGAAGCATTCAGCCGACCCCCGGTGTAAGGAGAACCTTTCCATTCTCATTCCCGAAGAGGAAAGAGGTTCGAGAGTGATACAATACCACAAGGCCCTGGAGGACAAACTGATAGTAAACTTGCCATCTGACAGCGCTAGCGGCAGAAGGCGCAGTTACGAGGGCCAAGTAGCAGGGGAGGCGCGGAGATCAGGCAGCATGTTCCGCGCAGGCAGGGCAACACTGTCCAAGGCCTTTGCCAGCTTTATGGCTCCCCAGGAAGATTGTGTCACCGCTCCCCAATCAAGGCTGAGTCGGAGGGAGCACTGTAAAAAGATGGTGAGGGAGTACGTAGCCGAATGTATCACCGTCCTCCGTGATGCCTCTGCTCCATACAACTATTGGGTGTCAAAGCTGGACACGTAGCACGAACTTGCGCTGTTTGCCCTGGAGGTGCTGGTCTGCCCTGCCGCTAGCATCTTGTCAGAGAGAGTGTTTAGTGCTGCTGGGAGAATCATCACGGACAAGCGTACCCGCCTGTCAACTGACAGCGCCGACATGTTTACATTCATAAAGATGAACAAAGCCTGGATTTCCGCAGACTTCTCTTCTCCACCGGCGGAGAGCAGCGGAACCTAAAGATTATTTTCGCTGCAACCGCAGATAAAAGCATTCTTCTCTGTCACCGGTAAAACGGGGCATTTACCTTTGTCAATCTGTCTCTGACATTAGTCCTCCTCCTGCTACTCCTCCTCCAGAAACAACATGTCATCACGCTGAACAGCCAATTTTTCTGCGGCCCAAAAGGCTCATCTACATCTACCAATTTTTTTAACAAAGTTTCAAAAGTATTGAGACTGTAACATGAACCAATTTTTTTCGACAGGGCTGCCTCCAGGCTCTGTTACAAATTAAGCTACAGCGAGCTGTATCTTTAAGAAAAATGTTTATGGGTTTCACCTGCCCTCTCGGTTGATAAATTTTCCAGTGGTACACTTGTACTCTTGGTACACTAATTTTTGGGGGCCCACGCCTACACTCTTATCCAACTAATTTTTCCAGCCTACGCTCATGGTACCCCAATGTTTCTGGGGTTGGCCTATACTATTACTACAGAAATTTTACTGGGGTCTGCCTGCCTATACTTCTGCTACAAGAAAGTTACAGGGGTCTTCCTATACTGCTGCCACAAAGATGTTACTGGGGTCTGCCTATACTGCTGCCACGCTAATTTTACAGGGGTTTGCCTATACTGCTGCCACAAAGATGTTACCGGGGTCTGCCAATACTGCTGCCACGTTAATGTTAAAGGGGTCTGCCTATACTTCTGCTACAGAAATGTTACTAGGATCTGCCTATACTGTTACTACAGAAATGTTACTCGGCTCTGTCTATACCGTTACCACAGAAATGTTAGTGGGGTCTGTCTATACTTCCGCCACGTTAATGTTACTGGGGTCTGCGTATACTTCTGCTACAAAAGTGGTACTGGTGTTTGCATATGCTTCTGCTACATAAATGTTACAGGGGTCTGCTTTTACTGCGGCGATAGACATGTTACTGGGGTCTGCCTTTACTTCTACAGAAATGGTACTGGGGTCTGCCTATACTTCTGCTACAAAAATGTTACAGGGGTCTGCATATACTGCTGCTACACAATTGTTACAGGGGTCTGTCAATGCTGTTGCTACATAAATGTTACAGGGGTCTGCCAATGCTGCTGCTACATAAATGTTACAGGGGTCTGCCTATACTTCTGCTAATGAAATGTTACTGGGGTTTGTTAATACTGTTACTAAAGAAAGGTTACTGGTGTCTCCCTAGACTTCTGCCACAAATGTTACTGGGGTCAGCTTATACCTTTTCTACAGGAATATTACAGGGATCTGTTCATACTATGGGTGCACTAAGTCTTCCCATCGCGGTGTTCTAACTATCTGCCCCCCCCAAAAAAAAACCCGAGTGACTAGGGCATGGATACTGGTCTGAGGCCAACATGTATTTTCTCTCACGTAACCTCAGCTATCCGGGGCACTGCAATGGGATTTCTTTCTGTACCGTCTGTGTGTTCCTGTTAGCCACCCATGCTGCGGGTGCACACAGACTTGCCATAGCGGAGTTGTACCTGCCTGTCTCTTTTAAAAAACCACGAATGTCTAGGGCATGGCCTGTGGGCCGCAGCCAACATGTATTTCCTCTCATGTTACCTCAGCTATTGAAATAGACATGAGGGTGGTGTGGCTATGAGGCCAGCGTGTGGCATGAGGGCAGCTGAAGGCTGCGCACGGACACTTTTGTGTACGCTGCGGACGCAAGGTCGTGGGGGGGGGGCAGCATGTAACCCAGGAGAAGAGGCAGCTGTGTATCCCACAGGCAGGGATTGTCCTTGGTTGGAGGTAGTGTGGTGCTTAGCTAAGGTATGCCTTGCTAATGAGGGTTTGTCCAAAGTAAAAATTGCTGGGGGGAGGGGGGCCCACTCTTGCCGCTATTGTGGCTTAATAGTGGGACCTGGGAACTTGAGATGCAGCCCAACATGTAGCCCCTCGCCTGCCCTATCCGTTTCTGTGTCGTTTCCATCACTTTCGTAGGTTTTGCAGATTTGCACAAATGAAAGCCTTAGCGAGTATCGGCGATATACAAAAATGCTCGGGTCGCCCATTGACTTCAATGGGGTTCGTTACTCGAAACGAACCCTCGAGCATCACAGAAAGTTCGACTCGAGCAACGAGCACCCAAGCATTTTGGTGCTCGCTCATCTCTATTTGCAACGTTTATAATGTTCAAGTAATGTGCAGGGGGAGAAGTAAAGGGGTGTTTCATGTTTATATTTCCCCTGCTCATGCTCTCTGAAGTCATTTCTTTACAGTCATTTATTATTGCCATGCACATATGTCTAGTTTAAATATAATTCATTAATGCTAATTTAGAAACGCTAGTTTAGCTAATGCCACCATATGCCTAAAACTGCAGGCATGGTATGATTGCTTTATATGTGTATGACTGGAGCTTTCTTGTGTTCCCCTAGTCCCGTCTTGGTGTTTGCAGCCCGTTCTAGCCTGTCCCAGGGGGCGGGGCCTTCCATTCACCTCCTCACATTCATGGACAGCGGTATTGACGGAAGCTACTGACTGCTCCACTGATAATTTTTGCTCTTTTTCCTGCCAGTCACCCTTTCATGTTTTTGTGCTTGGTAACAGTGTGTTTCCTTCTCTCAAAAGACAGTGATGTTCATTCCACTGATCTTATTCTCTAGTCTTTGGAGCGAAGTGTCATATAGGAAGCTCCATAGCAATAATAGTGCCTTTGAATTCTGTTCAGCCTAGCAGATTTTTCACAAATGTACTTGCAAGTCAGAGTCCTTACACGCTGTATTAAATAAAAAGCCGCACATAGAAATGACACTTCTTTTAGTCACAGTACACTGGAAGTGGGTTCATCCTAACACATAGGTAGCCAGGGGTAGGAGTTGTGCTTACAAGTTTGTCCTTGCACACTCCATGACTGCACAGCGCTGTTCTTAAAGAGGATGGAAGTAATACACTCAAGATGGCCCGACGCCAGGAGCAGCGCGCCGAGACAGAGGCACAAGCAGGGGGCTGAAGGGGACATCGGAGCAGCTCAGCAGCCGATACCGGCGCCAAAGCAGGTGCGGGGGCAGTACTGTGAGACCGGAGCGCAGTAGCCGGCGCCAAGAGGCCACCAGGAGTCCAGCGCCAGCAGCAGCGGAGGGGACCAGAACGGAGCAGTGGAGGAGCCGATAAGTATTTTCTGTGTGTGTTTGTGAGCTAAGTGTGTGTCTTCTGTGTATCTGGTGTGCCCTAGTTGTGTCTTCTGTGTGTGTGTGTGTCTGTGGGTCTAAGTGTTTGTGAGGGGGAAAAAAAAATAATAATTTGTGACCGGTTGCGCATAAGTGTCAGCAGGTAAGCGGTTGCACGAGAGCGGCAGCGTGTGAGTGGTTGTACAGAGGCAGCAGCATGTGAGCGGTTGCAGCAGCGGGTGAGCGGTTGCAGCAGCGGGTGAGCGGTTGCAGCAGCGGGTGAGCGGTTGCAGCAGCGGGTGAGCGGTTGCAGCAGTGGGTGAGCGGTTGAGCGGTTGCAGCAGCGGGTGAGCGGTTGCAGCAGCGGGTGAGCGGTTGAGCGGTTGCAGCAGCGGGTGAGCGGTTGCAGCAGCGGGTGAGCGGAGGCGGCAGCGTGTGAGCGGAGTGTGAGCAAGTCTATCTTCACTACTTCCACAAGTAAATTGTAGATCCCCATTAGGATGAGCTCCATGTCTGGCAATGTCATCCAGTGTGCTACTTGTGCAATGTATGTGGTCCTTGATCAGCCGATCGAGGGTGCATACTGTTGCGCAAGATGCGTGCACGTTGCACATTTAGAAGCCCAAATCCTGGATCTAAAATGGGCAACTGGCAACACTGAGAGCCATTGACATCATGGAAAGGAGTTTGCTACTCACTGAGCAGACACTCGCTGGGGTAGAGGCGGGGGAGGATGGTAGTACAGAAGTGCAGGGGGAGCAGGCAGTCAGCTGGGTGTTAGATAGAAGGAGGGATAGAGGGAAGAGAACCAGGGAGGCTGGTCCTGAACTGGCACAACCCAACATGTCTGCAACGTTGGCAGATGAGGGCTATGCCATTACAGAGCCAGCACCGCTGCAGCACGACATGCCCTCTGAATGCCAGGGGGATGACTGCTCTGGTGAGGCGGGGACGGGGAGTGCAGGGCAGGCTAGACAGGTTCTAGTGGTGGGGGACTCAATTATTAGGGGGACAGAGAGGGCAATCTGCCATAAAGACCGGGATCGTCGAACGGTGTGTTGCCTTCCTGGCGCTCAAGTTCGACACATCACGGATCGGAATGACAGATTACTGGGAGGGGCTGGTGAGGATCCAGCGGTCATGGTGCACGTTGGCACCAATGAACAAGTTAGAGGTCATTGGAGGGCCCTCAAAAATGATTTCAGGGACTTAGGGTCCAAGCTCAGGGCAAGGACCTCCAGGGTAGTTTTCTCGGAAATACTACCTCCACCTAAAGCCACACTAGAAAGGCAGCAGGATCTTAGGGAGGTAAACAAGTAGCTCCGGAGTTGGTGTAAGAAGGAGGGGTTCGGGTTCAGGGAGAACTGGGCTGACTTTGCTGTTGGCTACAGGCTCTACCGAAGGGACGGGCTGCATATTAATGGGGAGGGTGCAGCTGTGCTGGTGGATAAGATGGCTAGAAGGCTGGAGGAGTGTTTTAACTAGGGACTGGGGGGGAGGGTAAAATGAGAAATAGTTGGGTAGCCAGTGTAACTAGCGATCCGGGTCCAAGCAAAGGGAATGGGGGTCGAGCTGGGGGTGGGGTTAGTACAGTTAGAACTGATAGATCAGCCATAAGTACGCATAGCAACAAAACAAATTTAAAAAACAAAAAAATGATATAAATTGTATGACCACGAGTGCAAGAAGTCTGATCGGTAAAGTGGGTGAGCTTGAAGTGAGAATGACTGATGAAAATTATGATATAGTCGGAATTACGGAAACATGGCTTGATGATAAGTGCGATTGGGCGGTGAATTTGCAGGGGTACAATCTTCAGAAGCGACTGAAGGAACCAGAAAGGGGCAGGGGTATGTCTGTACGTCAAATCAAACTTGAAGCCGAGGCTATGGGAGGATATAGGGGTAGGAGACGAACAGGTGAAATCTCTGTGGGTAGAAGTACAGGGAGGAAAAAATAACAAAATCCTGATAGGGGTTTTCTATAGACCACCAAAAGCAACAGAAGAAACTGAAAACTTACTACTAAGGCAGATAGAAGAGGTGTCAAAACGAAACGAAGTAATTATCATGGGGGACTTTAATTATCCAGATATAACATGGGAGAAGAAAACCTGCAAATCTCACAGGGGCGATAAGTTCTTGAGAGTAATTAAAGACAATTACCTGAACCAACTTGTGCAGGAACCAACAAGAGGGAGGGCCATTCTGGACCTAGTACTAACCAACAAACCGGAACGTATAAGGGGGGTGCAGGTTGAGGGGCACTTGGGGAACAGCTATCACAATATAATCAACTTCCAGCTGTCATTCAATAAGAAGCCTTATCAGGGAGCAACAAAGAAACTAAACTTTAGTAAAGCAAAATTTGATGAGCTTAGAACTACTATCGGTAACATTAATTGGGACAACATCCTCAAAAATGACGGTACAGAGGACAAATGGGAAAAGTTCAAAAGGATCCTAATCGCCTCATGTGAGCAGTTCATTCCCTTTAAAAATAAAAGAAACAACTAAAAGGAAACCAATGTGGCTCGACAAGACGGTAAGAGGGGCAATAAACGAAAAAAAGAAAGCGTTCAAACTACTAAAGCAAGAAGGCAGCGAAGAAGAACTAAAATCATACAGGGAAAAAAATAAAATATGCAAAGATAAGATCAAAACTGCCAAGGAGGAAGCAGAAAGACGGATCGCCAAAGAGAGCAAAAACAACCCGAAGCTATTTTTCAACTATATTAACAGCAAAAGGATTTGCAGGGAGAGCGCTGGCCCTTTAAAAAAGAATGCAGGAGAAATCATTGATGATGACGAAGGGAAAGCAAATCTACTAAACAGTTTCTTCTCAAGTGTATTCACAAACGAAAAGGAAATGCCACACGAGATGCAGGGGAATAAAATGAACCCATCACAAAATATCTCATACCTAACGCAGGAGGAGGTGCGGAAGCGACTAAAGAAGACTAAAATTGATAAATCGCCGGGCCCAGATGGATTACACCCAAGGATACGAAGGGAAATAAGTGACGAGATAGCTAGGCCGCTATACCTAATATTTATGGACACTATCAAGACCGGTGTAGTACCATTGGATTGGCGCATTGCCAACGTGGTTCCAATTTACAAAAAAGGGAGCAAAAGTGGGCCTGGTAACTACAGGCCAGTAAGTCTCACTTCAGTAACGGGAAAAATTTTCGAGGGAATTCTGAGAGACGCCATCGATGAGTACCTCGAGGAGATTAAGGGAATAACTCCTCACCAGCATGGATTCATGAAGGGTCGATCATGTCAGACAAATCTGATCAGTTTCTACGATGAAGTAAGCTCTAAGCTGGACCTGGGAGAATCTATTGATCTTGTATATCTGGACTTTTCTAAAGCCTTTGACACCGTGCCACATAATAGGCTAATATACAAAATGAGGCAGCTCGGATTGGGTGAAAACGTGTGTAAGTGGGTAAAAAATTGGCTCAATGATAGAAAGCAGAGGGTGGTAATAAATGGTTCGTACTCTGATTGGACCACAGTCGCTAGCGGGGTGCCACAGGGTTCAATATTAGGCCCCACTCTGTTCAACATATTTATCAATGACCTGATAGAGGGGCTGCACAGCAAAATATCAATATTTGCAGATGACACAAAATTATACAATATAATTAATGCAACGGAGGACAATGTATGGCTACAAACGGACCTGGATAAGCCGGGGGCTTGGGGGGGGGGGGGGGGGGATGGCAAATGAAGTTCAATGTTGAAAAATGTAAGACTATGCACATGGGCAGGAGGAACGGATGTCATCAATATTCACTTAATGGGGTACCGCTAGGGAAAAGTGATATGGAAAAGGATCTAGGGGTATTAGTAGATAATAGACTAAACCGCTGCCTTGGAGTCATATTTGATTCTGATCTCTCTTTTACCCCCTACATCCAATCTCTGGCCCGAACATGTCAGCTGCACCTCAAGAACATCACAAGAATCCGCTCTTTTCTCACTGTGGACACGCTAAAAATGCTCACTGTCGCCCTCATCCACTCCCGGCTCGATTATTGCAACTCGTTGCTGATCGGCCTCCCCTGCACCAGACTCTACCCTCTCCAATCCATCCTGAATGCAGCAGCCAGGCTCATCTTCCTGTCCAGCCGCTACTCGGACGCCTCTGCCCTATGCCAGTCACTGCACTAGCTGCCCGTTAAATACAGAATTCAATTTAAACTCGCCACCTTCATCCACAAAGCCCTACACAGTGCAGCGCCCCCCTATATCTCCTCCCTCATCTCAATCCATCAACCAGCCCGGGCTCTCCGCTCTGCTAACGAAACCAGATTGAGCGCCCCTTAATTCGAACTTCTCATTCCCGCCTCCAAGACTTCTCCAGAGCAGCACCGGTCCTCTGGAACGCACTACCAAAGGCTACCCGAGCAATCCAGGACTCGCAGAACTTCAGGCGTGCTCTAAAAACGCACCTCTTCAGGGAGGCATACCGCATTCCCTAAACAAACCCCTCTGTACTCTGCCTGATAACATGCTCCCTGACCTACTGACTGCAATCCCTGCTAGCTGTCATAAACCGCTCCTGCAGTCATACTGTTTCTGCCGTCACACGGCTAAATGTCTGACCATTGTCTTTGTGTATATCACCCCTCACTCTCCACCTCGCCATACCCTGCACATCTCCAGCCCCTTTACCTTCTGTATCCCCCCATTACTTGTAGTATGTAAGCTTGTTGGAGCAGGACCCTCACCCCTATTGTTTCCATCAATTGATTACTATGTAACCGTGGTTCTGTAATGTTTGTACTTTTGTCTTTCTGTATCCCCTGTCTATGTAAGCGCTGCGGGATATGTTGGCGCTATACAAATAAAGTTTATTATTATTTATTATTATTATTATTATTATTATTATTATTATTATTAAACTGGAGTAACCAATGCCAGTCAGCTGCTGCAAAGGCAAATAAAGTCTTGGGGTGCATTAAAAGAGGTATAGGGGCGAAGGACGAGAACATTATCCTTCCATTATATAAGGCACTTGTCAGGCCTCACATGGAATACTGCGTACAGTTCTGGTCACCGGGGCTCAGGAAAGATGTTACAGTGCTTGAGGGGATTCAAAGAAGGGCAACTAAACTAATACATGGAATGACGGGACTGGAATACCCAGAGAGGCACCAAATTGGGACTATTTACTCTAGAAAAAAGAAGGTTAAGAGGCGACCAAATAACTCTGTATAAATACATGAGGGGACAACACAAGGATCTCTCCCAGGATCTGTTTACACCCAGGACTGCAACGGTAACAAGAGGGCATCCGCTACGTCTAGAGGAAAGAAGGTTTCATCACCAACACAGAAGGGGATTCTTTACTGTAAGAGCAGTTAGACTGTGGAACTCTCTGCCGGAGGAAGTGGTGATGGCAAAATCCATAGAGGAGTTTAAGAGGGACCAGATGTCTTTCTGGAGAGGAAGGACATTATACGATACAAGCCTTAGGTTAATTGTCAATCCGGGTATATAGGAAGGTAGGAACTATTAGGGGTTGATCCAGGGAACAGTCTGATTGCCATTAGGGAGTCGGGAAGGAATGTTTTCGCCAAAAGGGCTAATTGGCTTCTGGCCTTGGGGTTTTTTGCCTTCGTCTGGATCAACACAGGAGGATAGACAGGCTGGACTAGATGGACATTGTCTTTATTCAGCCTTACATACTATGTTACTATGACTCTGGATATATACACTCTGTTTTGGAGTCACCAGGGGCAGCATTTTCGTAAGTAAGGGAGAATCTGTATAGGCCCAGAACACCATCCTTTTCCCATCCCTGAATGCCATACATGTTTGTCTTTGTAGATGCACTTTGCAAAACCTGTCTTGTCATTTCCAGTGTGTGTGTTGCACAGCTGCAGTGCTTGAAGGGCTAACTTCAATAAAATCAGAGTCTGCATGTAAATGTATCAGTCTGTCATGCCATGTGGTATGAGAGCAGGTATAAATAGGAGAGCTTGAGAGCGGGAAAGGGTCTTCCATATTGCTTGCCACCTGAGTTCCACCTAACACAAAGCCACATGGAAGCACCTTCAGCTTCCTTGTGGTGAAGAGGGAAGAAGAGGAGAGATTTCCTGTGATGAATGTTTTCTGGATGTGAGTGGAGTGAGGCACCAATAGTGAGAGACCAAATATAGAACAAGAATGCAAACAGCACTACTCCATTGTACCAATAAGGTGGGACTGTAACTTGAATACCAGCCACAGACAGAGCCTGGAACCCTCGGCTCCACAAGCACACTGCAAGAAAGTAAATCTGCGGCAGTAAGCTGATGCAGTTTCAATCAGATGATTTTTATTCCTCCACAGCACCCATGCAACGTTTCGATCAGATTACTGATCTTTATTATGCATAGTCACACCCACAAATACACTCCTTATATAGTAGTACAATTAAAACAGATACGATTCAACTGTATGTAAAATCCCATACCTGGGGTACATGTGCATCCATCCTCCATGGCGTCCGGTTCTTCCAGCGCCATGCCACAGCTAGTGCGCTTGCGCGGGCGTTCACAGAGCCTGCGAGATCTCGGCCATATTACATGGTGCCCGGCCGCCTACAACAACATATTGTTGTTACTGCGCATGTGCGGGAACTCACTCGTCCCGTGAGACTTCGGCCATATCCCACAAAGAATCCTCACATACTGGTGAGACCAACAACACACTGCGCATGCGCAGACACATATGAAGCCAACGGGACATAGAAAACCACAGTCCAGCACAAATGAATGGTAAAACACCATAGAGGAGTGACGGGAGTACTGGGGACTTCCTGAGGAAATTCGGGGCTTGTGAAATAACAGAATCCGCCATATTGGTCACTTTCAATGTGGTTAGATTATACACCTCCATTACCCATTCACGTGGTTTAGCTGCCGTAAAGTATTATCCTGACACCTCTTCTTTACCAGTGGGTATTCGGCGGTTTGCCCTGTCGCTGCTGGAGTACATCCTCGTGAACAACTATTTTGTTTCCTCGGGGGTGTACTACCGGCAGCGACAGGGAACCGCCATGGGATCAAATGTGGCGCCCACTTACTCCAATATCTTTATGCGCGCTTGTGAAGAACAGTACATCTATGTATCTGACTATTGGCACCACGTGATATGTTGGTATCGATCTATTGATGACATTTTTCTGCTATGGAAGGGTAGTGAGGCGGAATTGACGGCATTCCAAAGTTCTATTAATAACATCTACCCAGAACTGAAATTTACCATGATATCTTCACGGGAGAGTTTACATTTCTTGGATGTAAATGTGATACGTGAAGGAACTACACTGAGTACGGATCTACACCAAAGATACCGATAGAAATTCTCTTCTTCATTACAGTAGTAACCACCCACGACCTTTGGTGGATTCACTTCCGTGGTCACAATTGTTGCGTGTTCGTCGGATCACAAATGACAGAATGATTGACACTCGCATAGAGGATATGTGTGGCAAATTTCTACAGAGGGGATACCCGCCCCCCTTGTTACAATCCACAAGTGAGAGGATTAGGAATGTGGACAGGAGGGCATTGTCCTATTGTCAGCAATTGCTGTAAGGATATCCCTGAGTTTACGCAACCCCCAATGCTGGCCTATAAAAGGGGTAAGAACATAAGGGATAGATTGGTGAGACCTTTAGTAAGCCCTGCAGGGGGACTTGTCCAATAGACGCTCGCACTGAGTAAGAAAGGTAACTTTCCGTGCCTCTTCTGTTCATGTTGTAATAATATGCTCAGGGGAGACCACTTTAGACATCTGGTCACCGGTAAAAAATATAGCCTCAAGGAGAGATTTACGTGCTCTACATCTTTCGCCATATATCTAATCACCTGCCCTTGTGGGCTGGGATATGTTGGCGAAACGACAATGGAAGTTCGTAGCCGTATTACAAATCATAAGAGTACTATTCGAACAAAGAAAACGGACTTACCTGTCCCTAGACATTTCTGTGAATATCGACATTCTGTGAGCCAACTTAGGTTTTAGACAATTGATTGGGGGGGGGGGGGGGCGATCGGGTAGGCTTGCTCAAACGAAAAGAAATAAGATGGATTTACGAATTAGACACCCTTTCCCCGAAGGGCCTCCATATAGAATACCCAGTATCGTCATTTCTCTAATTGGGCTATACTCGGATGATATATGCATGGTGTATTACACATATCGATGAATAGGATACCATCATATTGGCTTCACACTCGGTATTGGTTTTAATCACATTCTTGTTTGTTTGTTTTTCAGATACGATGATTTGTACATGTGATCCGGACTCCTGACTTCCGGATTGCCTCCTTCTTAGTCATGTTTTGCATTGTTCAAATTTTTTCACCAGAATAATAAAAAATCATATTCTGCACACGCTATCTGGAGTGATGAATCTTTATTAGGCCTATTACCTGCTTATGGGATTTCCTGTTTATAACATGTTTTGGTACATACTTTGCCCTTGACACATAGCAATTGATATATTGCGTTTTTGTATATACTGCGGTACACTATCTAAGGGTCTTACCCGATATGGCTATATATGCCAGTTGAGACATGTGTATATGTCACGCATGTATTAAATATACAATCTCTAGAAAAAAAATGTTTTCACTATCAATGCCCTATTAATAAACTATATGGGTAATGTAATTCATAATATTTGTCACCGGATTGGCTGATTGATGGGTTTATGTGCATTGCTGGTCTTGGCTGTGAGCCGGTATGCAATGTGTAGAACATGGCCACTGTGAGATATGTGCCTGCAGAGGGCTTGGGCTGTAGCTCTGTATCCATATTCGGGTCTACTATAGGGCCCGTCACTCCTCTATGGCGTTTTGCCATTCATTTGTGCTGGACTGTGGTTTTCTATGTCCCGCTGGCTTCATATGTGTCTGCGCATGCGCAGTGTGTCGTTGGCCTCACCAGTATGTGAGGATTCTTTGTGGGATATGGCCGAAGTCTCGCGGGACGAGTGAGTTCCCGCACATGCGCAGTAACAACAATATGTTGCTGTAGGCGGCCGGGCACCATGTAATATGGCCGAGATCTCGCAGGCTCTGTGAACGCCCGCGCAAACGCACTAGCTGTGGCATGACAGTGGAGGAACCGGACGCCATGGAGGATGGATGCACATGTACCCCAGGTATGGGATTTTACATACAGTTGAATCGTATCTGTTTTAATTGTACTACTATATAAGGAGTGTATTTGTGGGTGTGACTATGCATAATAAAGATCAGTAATCTGATCGAAACGTTGCATGGGTGCTGTGGAAGAATAAAAATCGTCTGATTGAAACTGCATCAGCTTACTGCCGCAGATTTACTTTCTAATAGTGAGAGACCAAGTGTAAGTAATTCTCCAGACAATGCCACTGTAGAGGTACTAATCTTCAAGCTTTCCTACGCGGTTGTCCAGAGCCAGGATCACCATATAGAGGTACACTAGAGGTACACCCTTTACGGTCACACTCACACATCTTCAAGGCTAGGTGGAAGTACTTCAAGTTAAACATTGCTGTCAGAGTGTCTGTGGAGTGACCCTACCCCCTTTTCCTCATCCGGAGTGTTCCCCTTCCAGGAGCAGTTCCTGGCAGATAACATAGAATGCAGGACCGATGTCATCCTGAGTTTCCTCCTTGACCTCAAAGATCTTGTCTTGCCTGCACTGTTAAGACTGTGATTGAACTGCCTTGTAATAATTGCTTTCAAGTTTGCTTAAGTAAAGTTTATATCGGGCCCTAACTGTTCCTAGGAAACCGAGGTACTCAAAGACTGTCTCTGTCTGTAATTATTCTCCACCGAGGATCATTCTGGTGTGTAGGAATGATGGAATCACCCATGGCAACTACAACCCCCATTCTGCTGTGTATTAGCATTCCCGATCGTAGGGGGGTCTTTGGTGGCCGGCAGTGATACTATGGTGTTGGCTGTTCTTCACAGAGACGGAAAAGTCTGTAATCTTATAATGAAGCCCTTTCACAGTTACAGACTAAAAACTTGAAGATTCTTTATTAGGGATACTCTAAAAACCATATATGGACTGACATACATACACAACGTAGAAAACGAAGGATAAATGAATACCCTTTCTGGACAGTAGCCTCCGCTTTATTAATATATATGAAGGAGATCATAAATAAGTGCTAGTTGAAACAATGCTAGGACTTATAAGTTCATTCACCGTGTCTAAAGGATGTTTTAATGCACGGCCGAACTTTTTTTAGATTTCCCAGCAATCTCAACCCTGGTGGTGATATGATGATGGTAGTGATCAATTACCCTTTCAGAGTGCAAAAGGTGACAAATTGCCAATCTATCAGGGTTACTGCTATCTATTCGATAAGGTGAAATGATATCCCAGGCTGTTTAAGACGAAAACACACAAGGGGATTCCTCCCATAGATGAGGATGTCTCAAACAGTTTTAAAGAGCTCACAATCGGGAAATCAGTATATAAGAGAAGCTCGACGCGTTTCCCCACAGTCTTACCTGTGGTTCATCAGGAGCCTGGATAGAGCAGTGAGTCTATGATCCAGGACTTGGTGATCATAATAGATCCGACATGTATAGAGGATGCGAATCCTGTCGTATGGGAGCTCAGATGGGATGGGAAACCTGATAATAAATTCAAATCTTGTATAAACAAGGCGCTATTTGTTCAGTAAGATGGTCACGATAATACGTGGCTATCTAGTGATATAGAGTAGTCACCATAATACGTGGCTATCTAGTGAAGTATATAGAGATAGAGTAGTCACCATAATACGTGGCTATCTAGTGAAGTATATAGAGGTAGTCACTCTTTGTAATCAGCTACTTCAGCAGACTATCACCCTCTGAGGTCAGAGTGTTACAGAGAGTATAAATCGTAGCGGAGCCGGATAAATATCAAGGATTGGCTCAATGGACATATGGACAGAACACCGGCTTTGTCCTTTGGCTAAATTTGCAGCTCTCGTCCCTGGCTCAATATAAGCCAAGTCGCTTAGGAGTAGTCGAAGTGCTAGCTTCTATTTGTAGTATCTAAATATCTAAGCACTGATATACCGCTGAAGACAGAATATGAGAACAAACACTGATCTAATCTATCTGCTATATATAATAGCCGTTTAGGTCAGAGCACCAAGGAGACACCAAAATAAAGAAAAATAAATGAATGAACAGAAAGGTCCAAGACCTGTGGCTCTGATGGTGAACCATTCAGCTACCATAAATAGAAGCTAGCACTTCGACTACTCCTAAGCGACTTGGCTTATATTGAGCCAGGGACGAGAGCTGCAAATTTAGCCAAAGGACAAAGCCGGTGTTCTGTCCATATGTCCATTGAGCCAATCCTTGATATTTATCCGGCTCCGCTACGATTTATACTCTCTGTAACACTCTGACCTCAGAGGGTGATAGTCTGCTGAAGTAGCTGATTACAAAGAGTGACTACCTCTATATACTTCACTAGATAGCCACGTATTATCGTGACCATCTTACTGAACAAATAGCGCCTTGTTTATACAAGATTTGTATTTATTATCAGGTTTCCCATCACATCTGAGCCCCCATACGACAGGATGTGAACCCTCTATACATGTCGGATCTATTCTGATCATCAAGTCCTGGATCATAGACTCACTGCTCTATCCAGGCTCCTGATGAACCACAGGTAAGACTGTGGGGAAACGCGTCGAGCTTCTCTTATATACTGATTTCTCGATTGTGAGCTCTTTAAAACTCTTTGAGACATCCTCATCTATGGGAGGAATCCCCTTGTGTGTTTTCGTCTTAAACAGCCTGGGATATCATTTTACCTTATCGAACAGATAGCAGTAACCCTGATAGATTGGCAATGTGTCACCTTTTGCACTCTGAAAGGGTAATTGATCACTACCATCATCATATCACCACCAGGGTCGAGATTGCTGGGAAATCTAAAAAGTTCGGCCGTGCATTAAAACATCTTTTACGCACGGTGAACGAACTTATAAGTCCTGGCATTGTTTCCAATAGCACTTAGTTATGATCTCCTTCATATATATTAATAAAGTGCAGGCCGCTGTCCAGAAAATATTTATTTATCCTTCGTTTTCTACGTTGTGTATGTCAGCCCAGATATGGTTTTTAGAGTATCCCTAATAAAGAAACTTCAAGTTTTTAGTCTGTAACTGTGATATGGCGTTGGCTGGATGTTATCCTTCTGGGAAGGAGTCTGTTAACTGCCGCCGTGATAAGCCAGTACTCTACCCTCCCAGCTCCCCACGTATGTCTGGTGTCCGGGGTCTCCCTATGGGACGCTGCACAATCATATTTACAGTCATCCTGAACTGAACACCCAGCGGCACCCAACAGACCCCAACTAATTGTACAGCATGGGGGCAGCCACACATTTTTTTTGTTTGGTTGTTTTTTTTTGCATGTTCATTTTTTTCTGTCTTCAGATGTCCGGTCCCAGATAATTTAACAAATGGAAGATGTTGAGAAGAGGACAACATCCAAATAGAGGAACCTTGTCTGTTCTTAGTGTTTTTAGTAAGTTTAGTAAAGAGAGACAAGAATAAAATTCTCTCAAGGATAAAAGATTTTCTTCAGACTCCTCAATCTGAAATCAAAGACTCAACACATGACCTTGTAAGGGGATGAGGTGATGAATGAGAGGGCTTTGGAGAGTTCAGGTTAAGAGACCATAAATGCAACCTCCGCTGAGACTCAGTCATTGCCCTCTAATCATGGGTCCAGCAAACCAAAGTTTGTACTTGATTGTCATGATTTAGGCAGAGCACATGAGGAGGAGCAGCAACCACAAATGATAGATCTCACACTAGAAGGGTCTGGTCACCACTGATCTCCGCCTGGTTCTCCTGCCCTGTGTTATCACATCGGCCCCGTATAGCTACACCATGTGATGACCTCAGTAGCGTCAGTTCTACAGAATGACTGAATAATGAGTGAAGCTCAGTTTATCCGCTGCAGATTCACATCTTTTATCTGATCATGTCCCGCCTACCATGGGCGGGATCATCAATGCAGAAAAATATCACTTGACTCCACCCACAAGAAAGGCTTGCTCTGGCATGTTAGTGGGTCATGGACCCTTTGAGCTAGTGCCAGCATGCCACTGTGACCGGTAACTGTAAGAGTGCTGCACCACTCTGTGGAGATGTTTTATCTACGTCCTGTTGTGTCTGTGTCTATTCCACACCTGTCCTCATCTGATACTAATCGTATTTATGTCTGGTGTGTGGGACACAAGATGCTCCGAACAGGGTGCTGTATGTATTGTATATAGTTCCTGTGATACATAATAGTGGTTGGTGGTACAGGCAGTGTTTAATAACATATGGCAGAGGGGAAGTAACTGGTCAGGCCCATTAAAAAGGTCTTGTTGGTTAATCTTGGCAGCTGCTTCTAACTTAACCCCCATATGTCTGTGCTGCTACGAGGACTACAGGAAAGAACATTTGTATAAACATATTTGCCCTGTAATATCAGTTGTACATCAATTATTTATCCTCCTTTTCTCCTCTATCGAGTCCAGACCACCATGATGACTTCGCTGATCATCGTGTTTGCTTCCAATGTCTGTCTTTGACCCTTCACTTTGGAAACCTATCCCCAGTCTCTAAAACAACACTAAGAAAATAGTGAGGACACAACTCCATATAAAAGTTAGGGTGACATCATGGTAAAAAAAAAAATACATGACTTCTGTGAATTTACAAATCCCAGCACAACCTGACACTTGATTATCGGACTACAATGGAAGTTGTAGTATCACAGAATATATCACAGATTTTGTGAAACTACAACTCCTATAAGGTCATAGAAGATGATTAGAACCTGTGAAGACAAGGGTGCTGTACACACTGTCAGCCACATACATAGGAAGTGCAGAAAGAGGACATCAAACCCCAGACGCGACCTACAGATTCAGGCCCAAGACAGACCTCTATGAAAATTCAAACCAAAACCATAAATTAACTCAGACCAGACCCCAAAATAAACACAGACCCCAGACTGCATCCCTAAAAAGATTGAGCTCAGACCAGAAAATGTATTCAGACCCCTTAAAAAGTTTGGATTGCAAGCCAGATATAAAAAATGTAATTTAGATGTTGGACCCCAAATAAATCTTGATTCTTAAATTAATTCAGATAAAAGACCAGGCCCCTCTGTTTATCTACTGCTTCTCACTATTAAGCCCCCTTCATCTTCCATGCAAGGGCCAGCGTCAGGACCCTGTGATGAGCGGTGCCCAGAGCTGAGGAAGACCCGGGTGTGAGAAGTGGTAAGTGATGCCAGCGACTAGAGATCAATTAGAGAATGGCCGAATCCCCCCATAACTCTCCCCCTGCACGCTCTCTTCTCACTTATGTCATTCGTCTTACAGGAAGCATCTCTGTAGAAACTCATTAACACTTTACAGTAACTCAAGTTCCTCTATCTAGAAATCTCTACTGCGGCTCATTACTGCTGCGCCAGCAAAGCACATCCACCGCTTCCTCTTTTCTTCTTCATTTTCTCCAGGATTCACTACAGCTCATTTATGATATATCAGGAGATTAGCCTAATACATCTTAAATGGTCAAAAGTATGTTAACCCAAACATCACACCTATATGTAGTTCCTGGAGATCTCACTCCATTACCATGTATAGTAATAAGACTCATTTAATACCTCGTCATGAAGGTCGGATCGTTTATTGTGTTTGTTTCTTGTTTTCAGTTTGTATCTCTTTAGGTCTTCTCTGGCTTCGCTCATTCCAATATTGTTTTCAGCTGGTCCAGTTTTATTAAAAATGGAAAGCATCTGTTGGTGCCCCTTTAATGAATGTAGCTCACTGGTTAGTACTGTTGCCTTACAATGCTGGGGTCGTTGGTTCAAATCTCTTGTAGGGCAACATCAACATCAACATCAACAAAAAACTCCAGACAGACATCATTCTTGGTCAGATTTAATCCTTCAATTCAAGGCAACAGAGTTAACAACTGAGCCACCGTACCTGGTGACATTGGGGGTTCTAGGTTCATGTTTGCTCTCATTGTGTTGATTCTTCACAAGCAAGCTTGCTCAGTTCAAGATGTCCAAGATGTCCAATGTATCTTCAGAATGCCTAATCCCTGCAGTGCATTGGTAATGTTACACTCCCAACGCACTATACCTGTCCTCTGATTGGCCAGCACTGCTCACATGATCAGTGCTGGCCAATCAATGAGTAGTATACAGTGTGCATTAGATAGCTAGAAAATAGCAGGGAACATCTTGGGCGACTCCTGAACTGGCAGATTGGAGGGATGACAGCAGGTAACATACTCTCACGTCTTCCAGGACAGAATTTTGTTCCAAATCTGGACAATTGCTTTAAAGCCTAAAATTAAAGGTCCGCTCCAGTGAAAACTTATTTTCCATCCCTGCCCCCTCGCCTGATTGCCTGTCACACTCTGGAAGTCTCCTATGTATATTAGGGTATGTCATGTACATGCATGCTTTATTTCTGATTCAGTGTGTCACTTTTCTTATGTATTCAGAAATTCTGAGTTAATTGGGTGATTAAGTGTAAAACAAATTTTGGGGAAGCAATTTTTGCTACCGGGAAAACACAATTTACTTAAAATTCAGCTTTTTTTTCTGAAATTCGACTATTTTTTGTCATAAAATCGGCTATTATCAGTGGTTATTCCTGTTTCGGGGGTCAGGCCATCTAGGTAAAGATAATAAACACCCCGTATGTGATAGTAAGAAGGTGTTCCGTGCCAAAGAGCATGCTATGAAGGACTCCAGAGCAGAGGAGAATTCCAATATTGCAAAAAGAAAAAAACATTTGGTCCGGTGTCGCCAATAGAGTAAAGTGTGATTGATCTCAGTAGGAGAAACCAAGTCATCTTGTAAATATGAGAGCTATTAATGGCTAACAAAAAGCAAGCTTTCCGGATACCCCCTTCCTCAGGTTGTGAATGAAACTAGTTTGGATGGCACATAATTATAACATACAGATGCAGAGTGGAGCGGGGGGCTGGGGGGGGGGCACCCCTCTTGATTTAAATAAATGTTCGCACACAGAAATTTGAAACTTAAAAAAACACAAGACAGTCTGAGCAGAGAAACAAACACTAAATCAGTCAACTGAGCTGAGGAATGTGACAGTTTTATGATGTCTCTTATTGCTGATGCATATAGAAGAGGGCTAAAGAAGATGGAAATACTACCCTTGCGGCGCCACCTATTGGATGGAAACATGGTAAGTCATATGACCGTTACAGAAGAGCCTAAAGTCCGCCATCTTACTCACTATACACCAGAGCCAAAAACAAGAACAGCAAAATCAGACAAACAGTGTGCAATCGGATTATTCAACTGGTTAAAGGAGAGAGGTATAGATCTTAGCCTCAAACTAATTGGCAGTGATACCACTAATGATTTGTCTGGCTGGACAGGTGGCTCGCTTTACTGTGCTGAAGAACCCCTCAAACAAAGACTTTTCAGGCCTTTCTGCTGGCTTCACATCAACTGCTATTGGGGGCAGTGTGGGGGGGTGGGTGGTGTCACTATTACTAGTGGGGGCAGTGTCAGCAGTGGCGGGGGGTGGGTGGCGTCACTATTACTACTGGAACGACTATTGTGGGTCTCTTACAACTGGGGCAACTATTGGGGGCCATCAATACTGCTGGGACAGTTATTAGGGACCACTGTTACTGCTGGGGCAATTATTGGGGGTCACTATTACTGCTGAAGCAACTACTGGGGGTCACTATTTCTGCTAGGAAAATTGTTGGGGGTCACTATTACTGCAGGTGCAACTATTGGGGGTCACTATTACTGCTAGGGCAATTATTGGGGGTTACATATTGCTGGGGCAACTATTGGGGGTCACGTTTTTGCTGTGAGAACTACTGGGGGGTCACCATTACTGATGGGGCAACTGTGGGGAGGGGACACTTTTTGCTCCACTCTTTTCGCACCATAGACACGCTGAAAACGCTCACTGTTGCCCTCATCCACTCCCGGCTCGATTATTACAACTCGTTGCTGATCGGCCTCCCCCGCACCAGACTCTACCCTCTTCAATCCATCCTGAATGCAGCAGCCAGGCTCATCTTCCTGTCCAGCGGCTACTCGGACGCCTCTGCCCTGTGCCTGTCACTGCACTGGCTGCCCGTTAAATACAGAATTCAATTTAAACTCGCCACCTTCATCCACAAAGCCCTCCACAGCGCAGCGCCCCCCTATATTGTATCCCTCATCCACAGCGCAACGCCCCCCTATATTGTATCCCTCATCCACAGCGCAGCACCACCTATATTGTATCCCTCATCCACAGCACCGCGCCCCCCTATATTGTATCCCTCATCCACAATGCAGCGCCCCCTATATTGTATCCCTCATCCACAGCGCAGCGCCCCCCTATATTGTATCCCTCATCCACAGCGCAGCACCACCTATATTGTATCCCTCATCCACAGCACCGCGCCCCCCTATATTGTATCCCTCATCCACAATGCAGCGCCCCCTATATTGTATCCCTCATCCACAGCGCAGCGCCCCCCTACATTGTATCCCTCATCCACAGCACAGCGCCACCCTACATTGTATCCCTCATCCACAGCACAGCGCCCCCCTATATTGTATCCCTCATACACAGCGCATAGCCCCCCTATATTGCCTCCCTCATCTCAATCTATCATCCAGCCTGGGCTCTCCGCTCGGCAAATGAAACTAGACTGCACACTCCTCTAATTTGAACTTCTCACTCCCGCCTCCAAGACTTCTCCAGAGCATTCCCTAAACAAACCCCTCTTTACTCCGCCTGATAACATGCTCCCTGACCTACTGACTGCAATCCCTGCTAGCCATCATAAACCACTCCTGTAGTCATAACGATTCTGCCGTCACACGGCTAAATGTCTGACCATTGCCTGTATATAGCATCTCTCACTCTCCACCTCGCCATACCGTGCCCATCTCCAGCCCGCCATACCGTGCCCATCTGCAGCCCGCCATACCGTGCCCATCTCCAGCCCCCCATACCGTGCCCATCTCCAGCCCGCCATACCGTGCCAATCTCCAGCCCGCCATACCGTGCCCATCTCCAGACCGCCATACCGTGCACATCTCCAGCCCGCCATACCGTGCCCATCTCCAGCCCGCCATACCGGGCACATCTCCAGCCCCTTTACCTTTTGTATGACCCCATTACTTGTAGTATGTAAGCTCGTTGGAGCAGGACCCGCACCCCTATTGTTTCAATCAACTGATTACTATATGTAACCGCGGTTCTGTAATGTTTGTACTTTTGTCTTTCTGTATCCCATCTATGTAAGCGCTGCGGAATATGTTGGCGCTATACAAAGATTATTATATTATATTATTATTTTGCTGGGGTAATGACTGGAGGTCAGTATCCCTGTTGGGACAACTGTGGGTGTGGAGGGGGGAGGTCATTATTACTGCTGGAGCAACTATCATGTGTGATACTGTCTGCCGAGCTGATGCATTTAAGCCAATCCGGCGTGGATGCCTCTGCTGTGCAGAAGGATCTAAACCGATCTGGCGTAGATACGTCTGCTGTGCAGATGTATCTAAGTTGATCTGGCATAGATACGTGTGCTATCACCCAGGATCTGCTTAGATACAGCAGCTCCGCAGATGTATCACTCATGATTGGCTTAGATACGTCTGCTGTATCTAAGCCAACAGAGAGATGTATTTAGAATGGAAGAATATCGGGCAAACGATGCCCGACAGTCGTCCCTGCAAGTACCGGCACACATGCTTTTGTACAGGAGCGGGTATCCTTTCTTCACAGCGGGGCAGCTGCAGGAGATTTCTCTCCTCGCCCCCACCCCTCTCCATTCACCTAACATAGTGGCCCTGCAGAACTGACCGGCTGCTATTATAATGAGTGTTGGCAGTCTCTCCTGGCCCCGCCCAGCTCCCGCCCCCTCTAAGTTCACTCTACAGCAGGAGAACATCCGCTACTGTGGAGGGAACTTAGAGGGGGCGGGAGCTGGGCGGGGCCAGGAGATACTGCCGATTAGTTCAATGGAGGTGGGCAGCCTGTGGATGGGTCCTGGGTGGGGACCAGGAGACACTGCTTTTCATGTCCATGTGTCCTGCCGTCATCGGGAGTGCACACAGAGGGGGGAAAGAGCAGGGCATTGTGGGATTGCAGCACAACGGCGCCATCTTTGAAAGCGGCTTTCAACATCAGATGACAAAGTAAGAAGCAGACATTCCAGCTGGTTTGCCTGCGGTGTGGCCCCTGTGTGCCGTGTGTTACCATGCTGAGTGAAAGGGAAGCATTGTTATTATAAATAAATGTCACCCTGCGCGGCCGGACAACCCCTTTAATTGATACTAAATGTCTCTAAACAGTCAATAAAAGGCAAGCGTAATATGATCATCACATAATTCTAATTACCATTTCCAGGTAGGTAAACCTAAATATTTTACAAAAATACTAGAAATGAGTTCTCCATAGCCAAATACAAGCCAATGTATAAAACATTACGGTTTTCCTGACACATCACATACCCTAATGTATATTGCAGTCACTTCCATAAAGTGCAGCCCCCTGTCTGATGCTTATCAGCCACCATTTTAATGTTTAAGACTTTTCCCTGCTTTCTCTTCCTCTATGCTGTGCAAGCAATCCCATGATACATCAGTACAGCATCACATGACCAGTAAGAGCCAGTACCATCTCTGCCTTCCATATTCACCTAAATAACCTATGGATCATAAGTATACAGTTAGAAGGATGAGCTGCCATCTCCTTGATCATATCTGTGTGACTGGAGCCCCTAATCACCATTAGCAAATGTGACAGGAGTTTCTGTCCCTCCACCCCTGTGAAGAACCTTTTATGCTACATTCAATGCAGTTTCCTCATACTGGAGGTTGTGGTGACTCATGGAAAGAACAGAGAAACAAGTAATTCCCAGGTGGTCACAATAAGACCCCATGACCCAACGGAAGAGAAGAATTCCAGGAAATTTAATATAGAAAAGATTAACTAAACCAGGTAACACCAGTCACGTTATACAGTATTTACTGGGCGACTGGTTACATAATCCCTGGAGTGGCCCTTTAAGGGAATTTCATTTTAATTTCGGGATGAGGTCAGTCTGTGTCTTTTTTATGTAGAATAAACCTGCCAACTGAATGTTAGCATCTACCGGCGTGTCCCTGTCTGGGGGGTCCCATCGCAGAGGGTGTGTTATCTAAATATATCGATGTCTAATAGAATCATAGAATGGTAGAGTTGGAAGGGTCCTCGGGGGTCATCGGCTCCAACCCCCTGCTCAGTGCAGGATTCACTAAATCATCCCAGACAGATGTCTGTCCGGCCTCTGAAGACTTCCATTGAAGGAGAACTCCCCACCTCCCGTGGTAACCTGTTCCACTCATTGATCCCCCTCACTATACTATTATTGTTGGACCTCAGTTACAGAATCCAGCTGTTACACCGGTCTTACTTAACGGGTGCCTTTGTGTTACCGTAAGCGGGTGAAGCGAATGTTTATTCACCGAGCAAACATTTGCCAAATATTGTTTTGCTGAAGTGAAGCCCCACCCCTCTCATGGGATTTGCCAGTGGTCATCTTGGCTTTTAAAGGATTTTAAAGCCAAGAGGAGTGCAGGAGAGGCAGCCGGTCAGACTATAAGAGAACTCAGCAACAACCGACGGCTGCTGTGGGTGAGAAGTAGCCTACTGGGGAGTAGCCAGGAGCCAGTCCTATGTAGCTTGGAACCAAGAGCGGCATTAGCTGTGTGAGCGACCGGATCCCTCTGCTGGGAAAATGGTCAGGACTGCAGTGGAACTGAGCGGTGTAGTCATCTAGGAGAAGGGCCTGATGATCAGGGGATTATGGGTGACGAAATGTTCCTGATGGCCAGGTACCAAAGGGCAGGCTCACGGGATTATCTGTAGAAGTAAGCTTTTAGAGCAGTGTTGCAAAGGTGGTAGATTGGACCACCAAAGAACTATGGACATTGCTGTAATGTGAGGATGTAAGTGAGGTCCAGCCTTTGTTTGGTGTGCGTACCTTAGGACTTTGAGTTATGTGCAGGCCTGCATTAGGGATTAGGAGGAATAGGTTTATTTGTGGGATTGTTGTTTTTATGTGTTATGTAGTGTGTGACATATATGTATGTTGTGAGGGTGCAGCAAACATCTGCATTTGTAGTCGTGAAGACCTCTGTGTATGGATCAGAGGCGTAACTTGAAGCTCCCGGGCCCCGATGCAAAACTTGTAACGGGGCCCCCAACTATAATGCTTTACTCATAGTACTGGGTTCCCTATATAGAGAAAAAAGGCCCTATGGGCCCCCTAAGGCTCCTGGGCCCGGGTGCAACCGCATCCCCTATAGTTACGCCCCTGGTATGGATGTAGTTGACGTCTACAATGTCTTCACATCTCTGTTGGGGATACACAGCTTTAATGGGGCATAAAGGGTGCATTAAACAGCGTTTTGTAATTGCCCATGGTTGTCTTAAGGAGCAGGTGGAAGGCTGCCACTTGGATTGAGATTACATTAATGCAACATTCATATATAACGTGCCAGGAGGGCACTATAACTCTACTTGTGTATTTCAGTAGAGTTAGCTTGTTTGAAAATGTGTCCCACCTTCTCCTCCGTCTGTCACCTCCGCGCCAAAACAAAACCACCCCACCCTGCTTCATTACGGAATAGGGACCTGCAAACTCAGAGCTCTAAGTTCTCCTCCCTCTTTCCTTATGATGTGACGCACAGGTTTATATCACCTTCAGTGCAATTGGTGGGTTGATTTAATCAGAATGGGTTTAACTAGTAGAAGAGCACCGAGAATAAGAGCGAGGAATCTGCTCCAACTTCTTGTATTCAGTGGAACTAAATGTTCAATAACAAAGTCTTTTACCGAATCCTGGATTGTACCTTCCCTTTCCTTGTAGCTTCCACTGGTCAGAGTGGAAACCGAGCATAGGAGCAAGCAGTCCTGTCAGGTGGTGAGCTGGTTTCTGGTCTGATCTGCAGGAATTCTGCTATGTAACTGTTCCCACAGATGATCTATTAGGGTGGAGCTCACCTCACTGCTGAGCCAGCATCACCTAGGGAGGAGTTCATCATTGGCTAGTCTCTCTATGGCTTCTAAAGCGTGGTTGCTGGTTATACTAATAGATCATAGACTGAACATGAGTCAACAATGTGATGCAGCAGCCAAAAAGGCAAACACAATTCTGGGATGTATTAAGAGAAGCATAGAGTCTAGATCACGTGAGGTCATTATCCCCCTCTACTCTTTCTTAGTCAGACCTCATCTGGAATACTGGGTCCAGTTCTGGGCACCCCACTTTAAAAAAGACAACTGTAGCAAGTTCAGAGAAGATTTACTAAGATGGTGAGCGGTCCGCAAATCATGTCCTATGAGGAACGGTTAAAGGATCTAGGAAGGTTTAGCTTGCAGGAAAGAAGGCCGAGAAGAGACTTAGGCCGGCTGCACACGAGCGTGATGGGCTCCGCCGCGAAATTCCGTGGCGGAGCCCGTCACGGGGCCCGCCAGGAGACCCCATACTTACCTGCAGATCCGGCGTTCTCGCTCCTGCATGATACTTCCCCGCCCACCTCCGCTGCGTCATGTGACGCGCCCACCGCATCACATGACGCGGCCGGCCGCGTCACACGACGCGGCGGCGGTGGGTGGGGAAGCGTTTTCACGCGATCTTCCGCTGTGCTACAGTGGAAGATAGCGTGAACGGACGGCTTCCATTGACTGCCATGGAAGCCGTCTGCGCGTACACCCGCGGCAAATAGAGCATGCTGCGGGTGAGGACGGGTGAAATCACGGTGAGGAATTCCGCGATGGAATTCCGCACCGTGAGCACTGAGCTATTAGGTTCAATAGAATCTAATAGCTGCGGGGATTTATGAATTACGCGGCGGAAATCCGTTCGTGGGAAGGAGGCCTTAATAGCTGTCTACAAATATCTGAAGGGCTGTCACAGTGCAGAGGGATCAGCCCTATTCTCATCTGCACAAGGAAAGACTAGAAGCAATGGGATGAAACTGAAAGGGAGGAGACACAGATTAGATATTAGACAGTGAGGGGGATCAATGAGTGGAACAGGTTACCACAGGAGGTGGGGAGTTCTCATTTAATGGAAGTGTTCAAACAAAGGCTGGACAAAACTGTCTGGGATGATTTAGTGGATCCCGCACTACGATTTAATCCAGTGCTCCTTGTTTAAATCCTAGGTTCTTGGTCTAGTCTAGCTTGTTCTTGTTTTCTCCAGAAGGAAAACATTGCTGTGTGCAGGGTTATCTTTTCTTTCCAAAGTAGACCAAACTCTTTCTGTCCTAGGAACCTCTACTAGAAGAAGCCTCTCAAGTAGGAGATCCGGTTCCTGCAGGTCACATATTCTGGGGTCTCCACCTCAGTAATGACCAGGTGGGACATCTCCGGACATCTGATGGCGGCAGGTTCAGCACAGAATGAAGTTACTAGGCTCCTTCTACAGAACATGCTTTGCATATAGCGAGATATAGCGGGGACATGAAGGGGTTTTCTGTAAATGTTACTTCATCGCTGTATATATAGAAATCTATGATCTTCTAGTAAGCAGAAGTTTCACTTCCTCTCTATCTCCAGGATGTTTGCTTTCAGTGAATGATGCACACTTATTTATTATCACTGGCTGCTAGTTTGCTACAGTGTATTAGTCTGGAGTGGGAATGTTTGGCCCCCGCAGCATTGTGTACACAGGATACAATCTGCAGGGTGTGTACGCAGCTCCCTGTGTGATCTGCAGCACACTGCCCATACATCTCATGCACAGTACAGTGGTGCCTGAAGAGTTTAATTCATTCCGTGACGGAGCTCTTAACGCAAAAACTCTCGTAAGTCAAATCAATTTGCCCCATTGAAATTAATTGAAATGCCATTAATCTGTTCCGGATCGCAAAGCTCTCCCACTGATTTCATTGAAGATGGCATTGCCCCATTGAATAGGACGCCAGCACCCCTGCAGTAATTTTCAGGGAAGGGCTTTATATATCAGCCCTTCCCATAAAATCATTCCTAGCTGTAGTAAAAAAAAAATGCTCAGAAGCTTTTCAGCAGGCAAACATTAAAAATGCAGGGAGAACTAGGGGTGACTAGACACACCTGAGCCCCGACAGCGGCAGATAGGTAATGTGACGCTCCAGGGGGTTTAAACACCAGGCAAACAATAAAAGTCCATTCGTGTTGGTTTATTCACATAAAACAGCTGGTATCCCAGTAAAAGTGGAAGAAATCAAAAGTCCTTCAAGTTCAATGCAGTAAGTAGTCTGAACGTCTGAACGTCCTTCTTATCCATAGCAATAGACAATATAACAGCGGTGGTTCTGTTTCAGGCAGCTTTTACCAGCTTGAAGTGGAGCCTCCTTGGTAGCAAGCTCTTAGTAGACTTCCTCTAGTCAGTAGTAGCAGGGACAGGGATCTCATCAGCCTCCTGGGAAGACAAACTCCTGCTTTAGTCTTCCACAGTGCACATGTCTGACGCTCGCAGGCAGGCAGGTGCGCACACACCACCCTTCTCTGCAGACTGACTCCTTTTATATCTAGCAGGTGCCTGAGCTCCACCTGGATCGCTGGCTCAGGTAAAAACCTGTACTGGAGAGAGGATGCCAGGCCTACATCACCGAGTTGAGCAACCTCTACGACACATACCTTCCATTCCTGACTTCTCCTCTCACCCTGCTACAGTAAATATATATTTTTTACTACAGCTAGGGATGATTTTCAGGGAAGGGCTTATATTTAAAGCCCCTCCCCGAAAAATCACTGCAGTGGTTGCCAGCAGGGCATGCTTTCAATGGGGCCACCAGCAGCAGCAGCGGCCCCATTGAGTTCAAGGCTCTTAACTCAAGTTTTTGCTTTTAAATCAGAGCAAAAATTCGTGAGAAAGCCTGCTCTCAAGTCAAAAAGCTTGTAAGCTGAGGCACTCTTAACCCAAGGTATCACTGTATATACAACACACGCGGCTGGAAGACAGGGGGAGAAGGACCGGTGGGGAATGGATTTCCTCCATCCATCTCTGCGGTTCAAAGAAGCTGCTGTATGGGTTTCTCTGCGGTGTCCTGGCTGCTCCTGTAGCTGAGCACAGGATGCTAGGGGTGGTATCTATATATGAGCTACTGATGCAGCAATTGTTACCATGACTGGCGCATCACACTAACGCAATTAGCAGCATTGTAGTACATCATAGTTATCATAAAATGTCAAGTTAACATTTGCTATAACTGTAAATGCAGCCTTTTCTACAGCTGCCAGTAGGAAAGTAAGTGAACCCTTTGGAATTCCCTGATTCTATGCAATGATTACTAATACTAATTACTAAAGTCTGATTGCATGTAAGTCACAATTGTAGGCAAATAATAATAACACACAGACAACTGGACATCATCCACAGTGCGGGAGGAAAGTAAGTGACCCCCTCCGTAATATAACTAATAACACACAGCTGTACAGTTCGTCATCCACAGTACAGAGAGAAAGTAAGTGACCCTCTATGTAATGTAATTACAACATACTGCTTTATTACCCAACATCTACAGTGCTGTCGGGGCTCAAACTCAGGAGCTCCTGTGCTCCAAGTTGCAACTCTCCCTCCTGAGCTATCCAGACTCCTGGACAGCTCCCCTGCTGAACCTTAGCCTACTCCTTGCTTCTGTTAATCTAGTTTCTGCCTTTCTGATTGACTCCGCCCTACTCCCTTGATTGGAGACTATATATAAACCTGGCCTCCCATTTTCTCCCTGTGTGATTTCTGAGCTCCCAGCCTGTAATGCAGCTCCTCTTCTGCCTGCTCCACCGTCTACAAATAGCTGCTCAGTGTACCGACCTCTGGCTTCTGCCGACTCCACTACCCACCTGCTCCTTTCGTACTGCAAACCTATACTACCCATGTCCCAACCTCTGGCTTCCACTGACTATGCTCCCCGCATGCTACTCTTGTACCGCAATGGATGTTACTGGAGATGAGCCCTTCACAGTAGTAGACAGTTGAACAGAAATACTTTATTAATATTAGTTATAATATAATGGGCCTACACCGACAAACTCACATACATCACATATATAAAGAATACTGGGCGGGGAGCGGTGTGTGCGGGGCCGCAATATGTAAAGTAATACATTACTCGACAAGTCACCTGTAAGGACAAGAATAGAGATTATCCAATATAAATATAAGAGGGACTAAAACACGGAGCTTGGACATCCACAACACCTTGAATTATTCTAGATTTATAGATTCCACAGACCAATAGCCTGATCGTATACCCCCCCCCCCCCCCCCCTGAAAAACAGGGACACAAGCTTGCCCTATATAGATGCAGAGGGGGCTTATTCACAGTGCCACAATAAATGGATAGCACCTCATGCACAATTCTATAGTTCAGTTCATCCCTATAAAGATACAAAAGGCTCTTATTCACAGTGCTACGATTATTAGAGGCACCTCATATATGGTTCTTGGTTGACGCGTTTCTATGTCTAATACCGACATTTCATCAGGAAGCTTACAGTGATGGAACCAATATTAGGTCTCGATATTGACAGCTGGGTATGGAATAGAGCTAAGATGGCTTTTAGCAATTATAGAGAGACTGACTCAAGCAGTCAGTAGCTAAGCACCACACTACCTGCAGCCAATGACAATCACTGCCTGAGGGTGACACCGCTGCCTCTTCTCCTGGGTTACATGCTGGCATTGCTGTCCAACCCCCCCCCCCCCCCCCCCCGCACGACCCTGCGTCCACAGCGCACGCAAAATTTTCTCAGCACAGCGTTTAGCTTCCCTCATGCCACACCACCCTCATGTCTATTTATAAGTGTGTCTGCGATGAGGAGGAACCGCAGGCACACACTGCAATGGGTTGGCAGGGCCAGGCAGCGACCCTCTTTAAAAGGGGCGGGGCGATAGCCCACAATGCTGTTGAGAAGTGATGATAGATTGACATACGATCATCATTCCAATCCCGTGCCACCTCCGTCGCAAAATTGTCAGGAGCCGCAAACTCAGGTGCCAGCACTTCTACACATCTCCGGAATGCAACAATACTCTGTGTGGTAAGTACGTGAGCGGCCCTGGGTCAGGCTCGGACCCAGCCTCCACCGTGTGTGACCCAAGGTGCCGGGAGTTACACAGCAATGGGAAACCCATGTGTCCCCACACAATTCATTCTGTGTAGGTGTCAGATAGCTCAACACCACAATGGGAAAGCCGTCTGCACCCAACCCAAGTCAGTCAGTGTATTTGTGCCAGATAGGTAAAACAACGCAATGGGAAGTCATTGTGCACCCACAGGGATCTTATAGTCCTGCTGTGTATTGGGGTTATGTATCCTGTCTGCGGTCCGTACATGTCAGCAGGTCTTACAGCTCCTTACATTACAGCGATCTTATAGTCCTGCTGTGTGTTGGGGTTATGTATCCTGTCTGCGGTCCATACATGTCAGCAGGTCTTACAGCTCCTTGCATTACAGGATCTTATAGTCCTGCTGTGTGTTGGGGTTATGTATCCTGTCCGTGGTCCGTAAATGTCAGCAGGTCTTACAGCTCCTTACCTTACAGGGATCTTATAGTCCTGCTGTGTGTTGGGGTTATGTATCCTGTCCGTGGTCCGTACATGTCAGCAGGTCTTACAGCTCCTTACATTACAGGGATCTTATAGTCTTGCTGTGTGTTGGGGTTATGTATCCTGTCGGCGGTCCGTACATGTCAGCAGGTCTTACAGCTCCTTACATTACAGGGATCTTATACTCCTGCTGTGTGTTGGGGTTATGTATCCTGTCCGGGGTCCGCACATGTAAGCAGGTCTTACAGCTCGTTACATTACAGGGATCTTATAGTCCTGCTGTGTGTTGGGGTTATGTATCCTGTCCGTGGTCCGTACATGTCAGCAGGTCTTACAGCTCCTTACATTACAGGGATCTTATAGTCCTGCTGTGGGTTGGGGTTATGTATCCTATCGGCGGTCCGTACATGTCAGCAGGTCTTACAGCTCCTTACATTACAGGGATCTTATAGTCCTGCTGTGGGTTGGGGTTATGTATCCTATCGGCGGTCCGTACATGTCAGCAGGTCTTACAGCTCCTTACATTACAGGCATTACAGGGATCTTATAATCCGGCTGTGTGTTGGGGTTCTGTATCCTGTCGGCGGACCGTACATGTCAGCAGGTCTTACAGCTCCTTACATTACAGGGATCTTATAGTCCTCCTGTGTGTTGGGGTCATGTATCCTGTCTGTGGTCCGTACATGTCAGCAGGTCTTACAGCTCCTTACATTACAGGGATCTTATAGTCCGGCTGTGTGTTGGGGATCTGTATCCTGTCCGCGGTCCGTACATGTCTGCAGGTCTTACAGCTCCTTACATTACAGGGATCTTATAGTCCTGCTGTGTGTTGGGGATCTGTATCCTGTCCGCGGTCCGTACATGTCTGCAGGTCTTACAGCTCCTTACATTACAGGGATCTTATAGTCCCGCTGTGTGTTGGGGTTATGTATCCTGTCTGTGGTCCGTACATGTCAGCAGGTCTTACAGATCCTTAGATTACAGGGATCTTATAGTCCGGCTGTGTGTTGGGGATCTGTATCCTGTCCGCGGTCCGTACATGTCTGCAGGTCTTACAGCTCCTTACATTACAGGGATCTTATAGTCCTGCTGTGTGTTGGGGATCTGTATCCTGTCCGCGGTCCGTACATGTCTGCAGGTCTTACAGCTCCTTACATTACAGGGATCTTATAGTCCCGCTGTGTGTTGGGGTTATGTATCCTGTCTGTGGTCCGTACATGTCAGCAGGTCTTACAGCTCCTTAGATTACAGGGATCTTATAGTCCTGCTGTGTGTTGGGGTTATGTATCCTGTCCGCGGTCCGTACATGTCAGCCGGTCTTACAGCTCCTTACATTACAGGGATCTTATAGTCCTGCTGTGTGTTAGGGGTTATGTATCCTGTCTGCGGTCCGTACATGTCAGCAGGTCTTACAGTTCCTTACATTACAGGGATCTTATAGTCCTGCTGTGTGTTGGGGTTATGTATCCTGTCCGCGGTCCGTACATGTCAGCAGGTCTTACAGCTCCTTACATTACAGGGATCTTATAGTCCTGCTGTGTGTTGGGGTTATGTATCCTGTTCGCGGTCCGTAAATGTCAGCAGGTCTTACAGCTCCTTACATTACAGGGATCTTATAGTCCTGCTGTGTGTTGGCGTTATGTATCCTGTCTGCGGTCCGTACATGTCAGCAGGTCTTACAGCTCCTTACATTACAGGGCTCTTATAGTCCTGCTGTGTGTTGGCGATCTGTATCCTGTTGGCGGTCTGTACATGTCAGCAGATCTTACAGCTCCTTGCATTACAGGGATCTTATAGTCCTGCTGTGTGTTGGGGTTATGTATCCTGTCCGCGGTCTGTACATGTCAGCAGGTCTTACAGCTCCTTACATTACAGGGATCTTATAGTCCTGCTGTGTGTTGGGGTTATGTATCCTGTCCGCGGTCCGTACATGTCAGCAGGTCTTACAGCTCCTTACATTACAGGGATCTTATAGTCCTGCTGTGTGTTGGGGTTATGTATCCTGTCTGCGGTCTGTACATGTCAGCAATTCTTACAGCTCCTTACATTACAGGGCTCTTATAGTCCTGCTGTGTGTTGGGGTTATGTATCCTGTCCGCGGTCCGTACATGTCAGCAGGTCTTACAGCTCCTTACATTACAGGGATCTTATAGTCCTGCTCTGTGTTGGGGTTATGTATCCTGTCTGCGGTCGGTACATGTCAGCAGGTCTTACAGCTCCTTACATCACAGGGATCTTATAGTCCTGCTGTGTGTTGGGGTTATGTATCCTGTCTGCAGTCCGTACATGTCAGCAGGTCTTACAGCTCCTTACATTACAGGGATCTTATAGTCCTGCTGTGTGTTGGGGATCTGTATCCTGTCTGCGGTCCGTACATGTCAGCAGGTCTTACAGCTCCTTACATTACAGGGATCTTATAGTCCTGCTGTGTGTTGGGGTTATGTATCCTGTCTGCGGTCTGTACAGGTCAGCAGGTCTTACAGCTCCTTACCTTACAGGGATCTTATAGTCCTGCTGTGTGTTGGGGTTATGTATCCTGTCGGCGGTCCGTACATATCAGCAGGTCTTACAGCTCCTTACATTACAGGGATCTTATAGTCCTGCTGTGTGTTGGGGTTATGTATCCTGTCCGCGGTCCGTACATGTCAGCAGGTCTTACAGCTCCTTACATTACAGGGATCTTATAGTCCTGCTGTGTGTTGGGGTTATGTATCCTGTCCGCGGTCCGTACATGTCAGCAGGTCTTACAGCTCCTTACATTACAGGGATCTTATAGTCCTGCTGTGTGTTGGGGTTATGTATCCTGTCTGCGGTCCGTACATGTCAGCAGGTCTTACAGCTCCTTACCTTACAGGGATCTTATAGTCCTGCTGTGTGTTGGGGTTATGTATCCTGTCAGCGGTCCGTACATGTCAGCAGGTCTTACAGCTCCTTACATTACAGGGATCTTATAGTCCTGCTGTGTGTTGGGGTTATGTATCCTGTCTGCGGTCCGTACATGTCAGCAATTCTTACAGCTCCTTACATTACATGGCTCTTATAGTCCTGCTGTGTGTTGTGGTTATGTATCCTGTCCGCGGTCCGTACATGTCAGCAGGTCTTACAGCTCCTTACATTACAGGGATCTTATAGTCCTGCTCTGTGTTGGAGTTATGTATCCTGTCTGCGGTCGGTACATGTCAGCAGGTCTTACAGCTCCTTACATCACAGGGATCTTATAGTCCTGCTGTGTGTTGGGGTTATGTATCCTGTCTGCAGTCCGTACATGTCAGCAGGTCTTACAGCTCCTTACATTACAGGGATCTTATAGTCCTGCTGTGTGTTGGGGATCTGTATCCTGTCTGCGGTCCGTACATGTCAGCAGGTCTTACAGCTCCTTACATTACAGGGATCTTATAGTCCTGCTGTGTGTTGGGGTTATGTATCCTGTCTGCGGTCCGTACAGGTCAGCAGGTCTTACAGCTCCTTACCTTACAGGGATCTTATAGTCCTGCTGTGTGTTGGGGTTATGTATCCTGTCGGCGGTCCGTACATATCAGCAGGTCTTACAGCTCCTTACATTACAGGGATCTTATAGTCCCGCTGTGTGTTGGGGTTATGTATCCTGTCCGCGGTCCGTACATGTCAGCAGGTCTTACAGCTCCTTACATTACAGGGATCTTATAGTCCTGCTGTGTGTTGGGGGTCTGTATCCTGTCGGCGGTCCGTACATGTCAGCAGGTCTTACAGCTCCTTACATTACAGGGATCTTATAGTCCTGCTGTGTGTTGGGGATCTGTATCCTGTCGGCAGTCCGTACATGTCAGCAGGTCTTACAGCTCCTTACATTACAGGGATCTTATAGTCCTGCTGTGTGTTGGGGTTATGTATCCTGTCGGCGGTCCTTACATCTCAGCATTTCTTACAGCTCCTTACATTACAGGGATCTTATAGTCCTGCTGTGTGTTGGGGTTATGTATCCTGTCTGCGGTCCGTACATGTCAGCGGGTCTTACAGCTCCTTACATTACAGGGATCTTATAGTCCTGCTGTGTGTTGGGGATCTGTATCCTGTCCGCGGTCCGTACATGTCTGCAGGTCTAACAGCTCCTTACATTACAGGGATCTTATAGCCCTGCTGTGTGTTGGGGTTATGTATCCTGTCTGTGGTCCGTACATGTCAGCAGGTCTTACAGCTCCTTACATTACAGGGATCTTATAGTCCTGCTGTGTGTTGGGGTTATGTATCCTGTCCGCGGTCCGTACATGCCAGCAGGTCTTACAGCTCCTTACATTACAGGGATAAGTTCCTTTTTGTGTGTCGGAGGGCGGTGCACTCCTGATTATAAAGTTCCATACATTTGAAGGTTGCCTGTGTAACCCTGTTTGGGGGAGGGTATATAGTGACCCTTCCCAACAAGCCCTGGCGCTAACCTGTATGGCACAGATAGACCCGGTACCTTTGCTAATTGAAAGAATGGGTGCAATTCTCAATCCACTCAAGATAGAGCCTTAGACTAACAAGGGTCTCTTTCTAAGAATCACCTATGCATTTATACAATAGGTATCTATTTGTAAATCCGACTTATTCAATATACATGATTATACAGAGATAACCGTAATGGACATCATACTTTAAAAAACAGTAGTTAAAGGTACAATCGATGCAAATGTGTTATAATGAATGATGTAGTACTTAATAAGCAGTTCCAAGTAGTTCTGGTTAAATGGTAACTATATACCCGGGTGAATGCATATACAAGTGTACATGGGGTTCCATGCACGATACTTCAGATGTCAGAGAAAGGAAGAGTCACATTGCAGGGGTCCCTGTACCTGATAGCAGATGCACGATTCCACAGCAGGATGAACCGCACTCCAATGCAAGTCAGGAGATAGAAGAGGGTGAGAAGGACTAGGAGCCTCTGTATCCGATGATTGCCACACAGGAAGCCAGATGCTAAAGACAAACCTAACTACGCTGTACTATTCTCTCTTCTCTATCTATTCTATCAGTGTGACCGGACCTCTAGTCTCCCTATGGGCCAGCGGTCATCCAACCTGAAACTGTTCCTAAACTGAAAACCAGTGTAGTGACCTGGACTGGCACTACAGAATAGAAGTACCTTACTTGCAAGTTAAAAGCAACTGTTCTAACTCCCAGTTAATTTAACAGAGGGAAGTTATGCTGGACTTTATTTAATAAGAACAAGGAGTCAGAGTAGAGAGAGATGGAGAGTGAGAAGCAGGGGGAAGGAATGACCACAACTAGGCTTCCTCCTCCTCTGTCCTGTTGTAATTAGAGACACATTATGTAAACGTCCAATAAATCCTGTGTGCAGCCGCTAATAAATCAGCCCCATGCTGGAAGAAAACGTTTGTTTTTCCAAACCTGACATCCGTTTAAGCCAGCTTTTCATAATACCAGACAGCAACACAGATGCAAGCTTCAGACAAGCAGTAGAGAATCTTCATAGGAATTTTGTGAGTTCTGGAGAAATGTTAGCTAGTATTTCAGGTTGGCAAAACTGTTAGTAATGTTGATAAGGGGTTTTCAGATTTTGTCAGTCTCTCTATAGCCCCCCCTTAGCTCAGTTGCTGCCTCCCCAGAGCTTATTTATCCATGTATACACTGAAAGTAATTGAAAAGTATTGTAGCTGTTTCTTCAGTAAAGTTAGATTCAGCCCAACTATATAGATAGTGTAATTATGTCTGTTACCTACTTGATCCAAGATTAGGTGAAGCATCTCTCTGGTATGTAGAGGGAATATCTTATTAGTGGCCCGCAGCAGTTCCATTCAAATTTCCCATGTGCTGTGGAACTTGATGTTTCAACAACAACCCCTACTCCACCTTTTTACAACAACCTCCATTTACATGCGTATATACTGAGAAGAATCTACCTCACCTCTGTGTATATACTGAGGAGAATCTACCTCACCTCTGTGTATATACTGAGGAGAATCTACCTCCCCTCTATGTGTATATACTGAGGAGAATCTACCTCACTTCAATGTGTATATACTGAGGAGAATCTACCTCACCTCTATGTGTATATACTGAGGAGAATCTACCACACCTCTATGTGTATATACTGCGGAGAATCTACCTCACCTCTATGTGTATATACAGAAGAGAATCTACCTCACCTCTATGTGTATATACTGAGGAGAATCTACCTCACCTCTATGTGTATATACTGAGGAGAATCTACCTCACCTCTGTGTGTATATACTGAGGAGAATCTACCTCACCTCTATGTGTATATACTGAGGAGAATCTACCTCCCCTCTGTGTGTATATACTGAGGAGAATCTACCTCACCTCTGTGTATATACTGAGGAGAATCTACCTCACCTCTGTGTATATACTGAGGAGAATCTACCTCACCTCTATGTGTATATACTGAGGAGACTCTACCTCACCTCTATGTGTATATATTGAGCAGAATCTACCTCACCTCTATGTGTATATACTGAGGAGACTCTACCTCACCTCTATGTGTATATACTGAGGAGAATCTACCTCACCTCTGTGTGTATATACTGAGGAGAATCTACCTCACTTCAATGTGTATATACTGAGTAGAATCTACCTCACCTCCATGTGTATATACTGAGGAGAATCTACCTCCCCTCTATGTGTATATACTGAGGAGAATCTACCTCCCCTCTATGTGTATACACTGAGGAGAATCTACCTCACCTCTATGTGTATATATTGAGCAGAATCTACCTCACCTCTATGAGTATATACTGAGGAGACTCTACCTCACCTCTATGTGTATATACTGAGGAGAATCTACCTCACCTCTGTGTGTATATACTGAGGAGAATCTACCTCACTTCAATGTGTATATACTGAGTAGAATCTACCTCACCTCCATGTGTATATATTGAGGAGAATCTACCTCACCACTGTGTGTATATACTGAGGAGAATCTACCTCACCTCTACGTGTATATACTGAGGAGAATCTACCTCACCTCTACGTGTATATACTAAGGAGAATCTACCACACCTCTATGTGTATATACTGAGGAGAATCTACCTCACCTCTATGTGTATATACTGAGGAGACTCTACCTCACCTCTATGTGTATATATTGAGCAGAATCTACCTCACCTCTATGTGTATATACTGAGGAGACTCTACCTCACCTCTATGTGTGTATACTGAGGAGAATCTACCTCACCTCTGTGTGTATATACTGAGGAGAATCTACCTCACTTCAATGTGTATATACTGAGTAGAATCTACCTCACCTCCATGTGTATATACTGAGGAGAATCTACCTCACCTCCATGTGTATATATTGAGGAGAATCTACCTCACCACTGTGTGTATATACTGAGGAGAATCTACCTCACCTCTACGTGTATATACTGAGGAGAATCTACCTCACCTCTACGTGTATATACTAAGGAGAATCTACCACACCTCTATGTGTATATACTGAGGAGAATCTACCTCACCTCTATGTGTATATACTGAGGAGACTCTACCTCACCTCTATGTGTATATATTGAGCAGAATCTACCTCACCTCTATGTGTATATACTGAGGAGACTCTACCTCACCTCTATGTGTGTATACTGAGGAGAATCTACCTCACCTCTGTGTGTATATACTGAGGAGAATCTACCTCACTTCAATGTGTATATACTGAGTAGAATCTACCTCACCTCCATGTGTATATACTGAGGAGAATCTACCTCCCCTCTATGTGTATATACTGAGGAGAATCTACCTCCCCTCTATGTGTATACACTGAGGAGAATCTACCTCACCTCTATGTGTATATATTGAGCAGAATCTACCTCACCTCTATGAGTATATACTGAGGAGACTCTACCTCACCTCTATGTGTATATACTGAGGAGAATCTACCTCACCTCTGTGTGTATATACTGAGGAGAATCTACCTCACTTCAATGTGTATATACTGAGTAGAATCTACCTCACCTCCATGTGTATATATTGAGGAGAATCTACCTCACCACTGTGTGTATATACTGAGGAGAATCTACCTCACCTCTACGTGTATATACTGAGGAGAATCTACCTCACCTCTACGTGTATATACTAAGGAGAATCTACCACACCTCTATGTGTATATACTGAGGAGAATCTACCTCACCTCTATGTGTATATACTGAGGAGAATCTACACCACCTCTGTGTGTATATACTGAGGAGAGTCTACCTCACCTCTATGTGTATATACTCAGGGGAATCTACCTCACCTCTATGTGTATATACTGAGAAGAATCTACCTCACCTCTGTGTATATACTGAGGAGAATCTACCTGACCTCTCTGTGTATATACTGAGGAGAATCTACCTGACCTCTTTGTGTATATACTGAGAAGAATCTACCTCACCTCTATGTGTATATACTGAGGAGAATCTACCTCACCTCTATGTGTATATACTGAGGAGAATCTACCTCACCTCTGTGTATATACTGAGGAGAATCTACCTCACCTCTATGTGTATATACTGAGGAGAATCTACCTCCCCTTTATGTGTATATACTGAAGAGAATCTACCTCACCTCTATGTGTATATACTGAGGAGAATCTACCTCACCTCTATGTGTATATACTGAGGAGAATCTACCCCACCTCTATGTGTATATACTGAGGAGAATCTACCTCACCGCTATGTGTATATACTGAGGAGAATCTACCTCCCCTCTATGTGTATATACTGAAGAGAATCTACCTCACCTCTATGTGTATATACTGAGGAGAATCTACCTCACCTCTATGTGTATATACTGAGGAGAATCTACCTCACCGCTATGTGTATATACTGAAGATAATCTACCTCACCTCTATGTGTATATACTGAAGAGAATCTACCTCCCCTCTATGTGTATATACTGAGGAGAATCTACCTCACCTCTGTGTATATACTGAGGAGAATCTACCTCACCTCTTTGTGTATATACTGAAGAGAATCTACCTCACCTCTGCGTGTATATACTGAGGAGAATCTATCTCACCTCTGCGTGTATATACTAAAAAGCTGTAAAGCACATAGGGAAGTGGACATGGACTGAAGGGATGGAGACTTTAAGGCTAAGAAGGGGCTGCAACCTCCAGTCTGGGGATAAATTTGAATGAAAATAGGCGTTACCTTTAAGGGTATAAAATGAGGGGAGTGGGAGGGGCGGCACATTCTGCAGAGGGACATCGGAACATGCAGTCTGAGGAGAATCTAACTCTTCTCTGTGTGTATACATACTTTTTTCCTCTGCTCCTCTGGAGTAACCATGACTCCATAAAATGTTCAGTGCGAACAACATGTAAACACCTGTACAAAATGACCTTGGGGCGAAACCTAGTATATCAACATATTATATATATATATATAAAACTTGGGTGAGGCCAGGTAAGTCAGGTAGTAATTATATATGTACAGCTGGTCTCTGTTACACATTTACTTGTATATACTGATATGGACCATATACAGCTATATTAGATTGGGGTCACTTATTTTCCTTCTGTAAGTACAGTTGTGTGTTATTATTATCATTACATAGGGAATTCCAAAGTGTTCACTTACTTTTTCTAGCAACTGTAGAAAAGGCAGCATGTACAGATGTAGCAAACGTTGACTTGACATTTTATGATAACTACGATACACTACAATGCTGTTATATATGCTATCATGGTAAGCTCTGCAGCTCATATATAGACACCACCCCTGTTAGGCTGTGCTCAGCTACGGGAGCGGCCAGGACACCATCGAGAAACATGCACAGCAGCTTTTCTGGACCGCAGAGAGGGATGGGGGAAATCCATTCCCGCCCGTCCTCCCTTCCTGACCTCTAGCCGCGTGCATTATATATACTGTGCCTGAGATGTATGGGCAGTGTGCTGCAGATCACACAGGGAGCTGCGTACACACACTGCAGACTGATACACTGTAGCAAACTAGCAGCCAGTAATAATAAACATAAAGTGTGCATCATTCACTGACCGCAAACATCCTGGAGATGGGGAGGAAGTGAAACCTCTGCTTACTAGAAGGTCATAGATTTCTATATATACAGCGATGAAGTAACATTTACAGAAAACCCCTTCATGTCCCCGCTATATCTCGCTATATGCAAAGCATGTTCTGTAGAAGGAGCATAGTGACTTCATTCTGTGCTGTACCTGCTGCCATCAGATGACCTGAGGATGTCCCACCTGGTCATTACTGAGGTGGAGGAGACCCCAGAACATGTGACCTGCAGGAACCGGATCTCCTTCTTGAGAGGCTTTTTCTAGTAGAGGTTCCTAGGACAGGAAGAGTTTGGTTTCATCTTAGGGAGAGCACCAACAAGGTGCGAGGAAGCTTATAAGGTCTTATATGCCCCTCAAGAAAATATCCAAATAGTAGCATGGAAGATTGCCTCTACAGCACCACCTACTGGAAGGCAGCATTCCTGCAAGTCAATGTCAGACTTTTTAACAAGCCTTGTAACAATGACTGGGAATATGAGCCAAAGACTTCTCTGGAGGGAAAAGTTAACAATGCACATAGTAATGTTTTCCTTCTGGAGAAGACTCTGGCTTTGTTTCATATTTTCATTCATTATTACAAGGTTGTTAAGAGATCTGACATTAACTTGCAGGAATGCTGCCTTCCAGTAGGTGGTGCCGCAGAGGTGTTGTTCCATCTTCCCATTTGCAGTAGGGGTTCCAAGAAAGGAGTTGGAAACCTTTCGCTTCCTGGACCCTGATGAAGCTCAGTCTGACGCCATAATGACCCCATCATTAGAAATTGTTTCCTTCTGGTTTGGAACTCTGCTGTATAATAATAATTATGTTTATTTCTATCCCCAAGATCTTCCACAGCTATGTACAAATCAGAGGGAACAGGTACAGACATAATCAGACATTACATAAAGAATCGCTAAAGGGGAAACTGTAATGATGCCAGCTGGACCCTAACTGGTAGAAGCTGATTTCACCATTAGTAGTTAGCTTTCTTGGGTATTAACCTTGTCTTCCAGTGGTCAGATACTCCCAAGACTTACAGTAGAGCCACATAGCATAACAACCAGACAGTCACAAGGGATATAGATATGAAGCACTTGAATAGAACACAAAACTAGGCACTCACCAATAAATTAAATGGGTAAAAGGTAATAGTAACTGGATGATGATGAAGATGACGATGAAGATGATATAGTCAGTGAGGACTAGAGCATAACAACCATAGGAATCCTGTCCCTAACACTCGCTTTTGCTAATCTTTCTTTGACATTGACCCTAACATCAGACACCATTGTCCCTAAGTAGCCCTCAGTTATCCCCACTGGTGAGCCTAAATGAAATACTTTTCCTGAGAACAAGAAGCACTAGGATCCAGACAAGAAGCCAAACAAGCAAGCTGAGCAACTCACCAGGCTGACAGATACCAGCAAGGAATGGGTAGATAAAACAAGAGGCTAGGAAAAAAGCAGATTGGATTTAAAAGGGGTTCTATCAATAATGACTTTTATCCTTCTAACAGGTGATAAAAGTCCTTGATGAGATCCCCCACAATCTGAGGAACAGGAGCCCCATGTTCCCGTCTTCTCATCATTGTGTGTTTACTGCACCACCTGACATGATGTGCAGATTGAATGCAGTGGCGGTCCCACATGCACAGCACTTCTCCATTCATTTCAATGGAGCAATACAGGACCCCTGTTCTCAGGTTTGGTTGGTGTTTCAGTGATGAAACCCTCACTGATCAGACTTCTATTACCTATTGATACAAAATAAAAGTCAATCTTTGTACATTCCTTTTAACGACAGGGAAAAAGGCAACATTGCCTTGAACAAACTAGACTAGACCAAGAAACCAGAATTATTAAACAAGGAGCTCTGGATTAAATCCTAGAATCATAGAATGGTAGAGTTGGAAGGGACTCAAGGGTCATCGAGGCCTCCAGGGTCATCGGGTCCTCCGGGGTCATCGAGGCCTCCGGGGTCATCAGGTCCAACACCCTGCTCAGTGCAGGATTTACTAAATCATCCCAGACAGATGTCTGTCCAGCCTCTGAAGACTTCCATTGAAGGAGAACTCCCCACCTCCTGTGCCAACCTGTTCCACTCATTGATCCACTCACTGTCTAATATCTAATCTGTGTCTCCTCCCTTTCAGTTTCATCCCATTGCTTCTAGTCTTTCCTTGTGCAGATGAGAATAGGGCTGATCCCTCTGCACTGTGACAGCCCTTCAGATATTTGTAGACCGCTATTAAGTCTCCTCTCAGCCTTCTCTTCTGCTAAACATTCCCAGATCCTTTAACAATTACTCATAGGGCATGATTTGCAGACTGCTCACCATCCTGGTAGCTTTTCTCTGAACTTGCTCCAGCTTCCCTATGTCTTTTTTTTAAAGTGGGGTGCCCAGAACTAGACTCAGTATTCCAAATGATGTCTGACTAAGGAAGAGTATAGGGGGATAATGACCTCACGTGATCTAGACTCTATGCTTATCCTAATACATCCCAGAACTGGACCCAGTATTCCAGATGAGGTCTGACTAAGGAAGAGTAGAGGGGGATAATGACCTCACGTGATCTAGACTCTATGCTTCTCTTAATACATCCCAGAATTGTGTTTGCCTTTTTGGCTGCTGCATCACATTGTTGGCTCATGTTCAGTCTATGATCTATTAGTATACCCAAGTCTTTTTCACATGTGCTGTTGCTTAGCCCAATTCCTCCCATTCTGTATGTGCTTTCTTTTTTTCTTGCACAGATGTAGGACTTTGCATTTCTCTCTGTTAAATACCATTCTGTCAGTCACAATTCCCTTTTCAAGCTTTTCTAGAACTTTTTGAATACTCTCTCTTCTCTAGTATTAGCTATCCCTCCTAGCATTGTGCACTCACCAATCAAATTTGATCAGTTTCCCCTCAATTCCCTCATCTAGATTATTTATAAAAATATATAACCAGCAATCACACTGCAGAAGCCCTGGAGAGACTAGCCAATAATGAACTCCTTGCTGAGTGATGCTGCTTCAGCTATGAGGTGAGCTCCACTCCAATACATCATATAACAGTTATATAGCAACTGCTCCAACAACAGGTTAGTAAGTAGGAGATGAGGAACCAGAATTCCTGCAGATCAGACTAGAAACCAGCTCACCACCTGACAGGACTGCTTGCTCCTCTGTGCGGTTTCCACTCTGACCAGTGCAAGCAACAAGGAAAGGGAAGGTACAATCCAGTATTCGGTAAAAGAAGACTTTGTTATTGAACATTTAGTTCCACTTAATACAAGAAGTTGAAGCGTTTGAGCAGATTTCTCGCTTTTATTCTCGGCGCTTTTCTACTAGTTAAACCCATTCTGATTAAATCAACCCACCAATTGCACTGAAGCTGATATAAACCTGTGCGTCACATCATAAGGAAAGAGGAAGGAGAACTTAGAGCTCTGAGTTTGCATGTCCCCATTCCGTAATGAAGCAGGGTGGGGTGGTTTTGTTTTGGCGCGGAGGTGATAGACAGAGGAGAAGGCGGGACACATTTTCAAATAAAATAACTCTCCTGAAACAGATAATACCTGCTGACTCCACAGGGGGGCGCTCTGTATAGGAACATTGCATTAGCGTAAAATGGTGTTTGCCGTCTGCATCACTTATAACTGTTAGGATCAGATTACATGATGTCTTAATACAAGCCACAGCGAGCTACATGCCCCCTCTGACGGCGGTAGGCCATTACCAAACACTGTTATGTATTGAGCTCGGTGCCCGCTTTGTATTTAAGTACTGAGCTTGGTTCTGGTACAGTATTTAGTCACTAAGCTGTTCTGCTGTGGGTATGCTGCTATCCTGCTGCTATCCTGCAGAATACAATCAGACTGCCTATCATTGCAATATACATCATTTTTTCTTAAGATAGTGGGGTGCCAAAGAAATTTTGCACAGGGTGCCATCTAACCTGAGGCTGTCGCTGGGAATAAAACTGACTATTAGAATCGTTCTTTGTGAATTTTTACTCTTTTGTTGACAAATTAAAAAAAAAAAAATTCTGTTCATGAAAAAAACTTTGAGGGGAGGATTCCACAGGATGAAGGTGCTGCGAGTCGGCTGTGCGGTTTTGGAAACAGAATACACATGGATCCTTTTTTATTGCATTTTACTCAATAGGGGCGGATGGAACATGAAGACAACCCCTTTTTCATTTCCAGTTTTGTTTTCTGGGTCTTGCTAGTGCAGTGGCTCTTCAATGGATGTGGCTCATTGATTAGCACTGCTGTCCTGCAATGTTGGGGTCCTAGGATCAAATCTCATCAAGGGCAACATCAACTTTGAAAGACTCCATACCGGCATCACCCTTGGTCAACTTTGGACCCACAACTCCAGCACTGCAAGGCAACAGTGCTAACAACTGAGTAACCACAATGCTAACCATTGAGCCACATTCATTAAAGAGGCACCAACTCCTCCCTCAATAATGGATAGCCTACAGCTAGAGATGAGCGAGCACCAAAATGCTTGGGTGCTCGTTGCTCGAGTCAAACTTTTCATAATGCTCGAGAGCTCGTTTTGAGTAATGAATCCCATTGAAGTCAAGCATTTTTCAAGCTGACCGATGCTCTGCATGGGGGAGGTTGTGTGAAACACCTGAAAACATCAGAAAGTGATGGAAACACCACAGAAATGGATAGGGAATGGCAGGGGCGGCATGCATGGGTGCATCTGAGGCTCCCAGGTCCCAATATTAAGCCAAATTGTGGGCAAGAGCCTGGTAGTCACCGCCCTAAAAATTTACTTGGGACAGACCATAATCAGCAAGGCACACACGCTGGCACATCTTAGCTAAGCACCACACTACCTGCAACCAAGGAAAATCACCGCCTGCGGGTGACACCACTGCCTCTTCTCCTGGGTTACATGCTGGCATTGCTGCCCCCCCCCCCCCCACACACACACACACACACACGACCCTGCATCCACAGCGCACACACAATTTTTCCCTGTGCAGCGTTCAGCTGCCCTCATGCCACACGCTCGCTTCACAGCCACACCACCCTCATGTCGATTTATAAGTGCGTCTGCGATGAGGAGGAACCGGAGGCACACACTGCAGAGGGTTGGCAGGGCCAGGCAGCGACCCTCTTTGAATGTGTGGGCGATAGCCTACAATGCTGATGAGAATTGCTGATAAATTAATTTACGATCATAATTCCAATCCCGTGCCACCTTTGTCACAAAATTGTCAGGAGCCGCAAATGTGGGCATAAAGGGGACTCAGGTTCCAGTACTTCTATACATCTCCACAATGCAGCAGTGCATACTAACACCAAAGATTGGTTTGAAGCAGGAGGTGTCGCAAAAGTAGCCACCACAGGTGTACAGTGACCCTGTGAAAGTCTCATGAAATCAGTCACGCTTCCTGTGAACGCCCCAATCCAGTATCACGGATAACTGTGGTAATTTGTAGCACAAGAGATAATACATGCCGAGCAGCGCTGACCCCCAGGGATGCCCGTGTTTATCACACCTAAACCAATCCGGCTGTTTACCACTCAGGGTATTACATGTTAGTGGACATCCAAAAACAGGCAGTGTACAATGAGTTGACCTGTTATACAGCAGGGATGCTTGTGAAAGACTAGTCCGCACTACTAGGCACAACAAATGTGGGCATAAAGCGAACTTGGATGCTAGTACTTGTAAGCATCTACCAAATTCAGCAACCCTTTCTAAAATAAAAGATTTCTTTTAAGCAGGAGGTGTCCCAAAATTTGTCACCACAGCAATACAGTGACCCTGTGAAAGTCTCATTAAATCAGTTACGGTTCCTTTAATTGCTCCAAAGACTGGAAGAACCACAAAGAAATTCTATTGGCCAAACCTGGCACAGTTGCACCCCACCCAGGACCTTGGCCTCTGCCCACACCCTCAACAAACATGGGCATAAAGCGAACTCAGCTGCTAGTACTTCTGTGAAAGTCTCATTAAATCAGTTACAGTTCCTTTTATCGCTCCAAAGACTGCATGAACTACAAAGATACCTAGCCCTCTGCACAGGAGCTTTCCACAACGAGGTGCTGTGGGGAACAGTTGGTGAATTATTTGCTCTGGCCCTGCTTCTCCCCCTGGCCACTCCACTGCCTCTTCCAACCTGTTCTGCTGCTGGTCTTGCCTTCCCCCCTGAAGCTCTGTCTTCAGTAGACTTTGCAAGCCAGGTGGGGTCAGTCACCTCATCGTCCACCAGCTCTTCCTCTGACTTCTCAGTCTGCTCCTCCCTCAGATTTACTGCCCTAACAACAACCTCACTGACAGACAACTGTCTCATCCTCATCATCCTCAAATAGCTCTTGAGACAGTAATTCGAAAATCCCCACCCTCATCAGTCTGTGAAAGTTCCAATTTTTCGGCATCGGTCAAGACAAACTCCACACGTGGCTGTGGAACAGTTTTTTCAGACTCAGGGCAGGGACCCAAGAACAGTTCCTGGGAGTCTGCCTGTTCTGAATCTCTCCTTTTCCTGGAGTGAGCAGGCTGGGAGGAAGGAGGAGCAGCAAGAGGATTCAGAGGTGCAGTGGCTGGGCTGGCGTGAGTGGACTGTGTGGAAGACTGGGTGGTGGATAAATTACTGGACGTGTTATCCTCTATCCACGTCATCACCTGATCGCACTGTTGTGCTTTTAATAATGGTCTACCATGCGGACCTGCAAAATTTGAGATGAAGCTGGGGCGGGGAAATACGCGGCGCTCTACTAATCCATCAGCAGCAGGCACAGTTTCACCCCGCCCAGGACCTCGGCCTCTGCCCACACTCTCATTCGGAGGCCTGCATCCACGTCCACATCCTCGACCTCGATCCTTACCCCTAGTCTTCATCATGTAGGATAAAGAATAGAGCAGGGCCAAAAAAAATTAAACCACTGTATACTGCTGATACCTAAGTCAAATTCACTGCCCATAGAGACTGGTAGATTTGAGAGGCTCTGAGCAGGGCCAGAAAAAATGTAACCAGTGTATAGCACTGATACCTAGGGCTAATTCACCGCCCACAGAAACTGGTAGATACAGTACGCTCCAACACAGCGCCAACACACGGGTGTATAGCGTATGCTTTGAGCCCACAAAAAAATAAAAATAAAAGAAATGATAGGAGTTTGGTAAATTCCTATGTACTGTGTGTACACCCCTGTCAGTACACTGCATAAAACCTCTAACAGTGGGCAGAATACAGCCGGGATGCTTGAAAAAAAAAAAAAATGGGCGCACTACTGGTCCCAGCCAGCCAAAATGCTGATGCACACAATGAGAGGAATACTCCTAATAAGGACTGTTGGGCTCTTGTAGTCAGAATCCCTGCCTAACCACAACCTAATCCCTACCCCAATGCTTTCCATATCGCCACAGCTCTATCCCTAACCTCTGCCAGCATGTGTTTGAGGCAAGCTGCGGGCGGCACCAGTTTAAGTACTCGGCGGTCACCTGATCCCGCCAGCCACTCACTGCTGTTGGCGGGCAGAGGGTTGGCACATCACAGCAGGAAGTGGTAAAGCCTTCCTGCATTTTTAGTGGCTAAAAATGGCGCTAAACATGCAGGGAAGGGAAAGGAAATTGACTCGAGTACCGCGTGGTGTTCATCTCGAGTAGCGAGCATCTCGAGTACCCTAATACTCGTACGAGAATCAAGGTCGAACAAGTGTGCTCGCTCATCTCTACTTACAACTGCTTTCCGCTTTTACTAAAACTGAATCAGAGTCAAGAATTAATGCAGGCGAAGAAGACCTAAAGAGATACAATGCTTCAAAAACCATCAAACATAAGAAAGCTATAAATTTAAGAAGCAAACACCAAAAATGTACAGACCTTTATGATGCGGGATTCAAGCCGTAAATCTACTAAGTCTTCATGGTATTGGAGTGAGATCTCCAGGAACCACATATAGGTGTGATGTTTGGGTTCACATACTTTTGACCATTTAAGATGTATTAGGCTAATCTCCTGATATATCATAAATGAGCAGCAGTGAATCCTGGAGAAAGTGAAGAAGAAAAGAGGAAGCGGTGGATGTGCTTTGCTGGCGCAGCAGTAATGAGCCGCAGTAGAGATTTCTAGATAGAGGAACTCGAGTTACTGTAAAGTGTTAATGAGATTCTACAGAGATGCTTCCTGTAAGACGGATGACATAAGTGAGAAGAGAGCGTGCAGGGGGAGAGTTATGGGGGGATTCGGCCATTCTCTAATGGATCTCTAGTCACTGGCTGGCATCACTTAATACTTCTCAAACCCGGGTCTTCCTCAGCTCTGGGCGCCGCTGATCACAGGGTCCTGACGCTGGCCCTTGCATGGAAGATGAAGGGGGCTTAATAGTGAGAAGCAGTAGATAAACAGAGGGGCCTGGTCTATTATCTGAATTAATATGAGTCCAGATTTATTTGGGGTTCAACATCTAAATTACATTTTAGACTGGCTTGCAATCCAATACATTTTCTGGTCTGAGCTCAATCTTTTTAGGGATGCAGTCTGGGGTCTGTCTTTATTTTGGGGTCTGGTCTAAGTTAAATCACGGTTCTGGTTTGAATTTTTGTAGAGGTCTGTCTTGGGCCTGAATCTGGAGGTTGGGTCTGGGGTTTGTTGCCCTCGTCCTGCACGTTCAATGTATTTGGCTGATAGTATATGCAGCACCCTTGTCTTCACAGGTTCTAATCATCTACTATGTACTTATAGGAGTTATAGTTTCACCAAATCTGTAATATATTCTGTGATACTACAACTTCCATTGTAGTCCGATGATCAAGTGTCAGGTTGTGCTGGGATTTGTAAATTCAGGTTTTCAAAAAGTCATGTTGCTTTTTTCTACCATGACATCATCCTAACTTTTATATGGAGTTGTGTCCTCACTATTTTCTTAGTGTTGTTTTAGAGACTGGGGATAGGTTTCCAAAGTGAAAGGTCAAAGACAGACATTGGAAGCAAACACTAAGATCAGAGAAGTCATCATGGTGGTCTGGACTCGATTGGGAATAAAATAAATATAACTGATTGATATTTACTTGATATTACAGGGAAAATCTATTTAACAAATCTTCTTTCCTGTAGTCCTCGTAGCAGCACAGACATACAGGGGTTAAGTTAAAAGCAGCTGCCAAGAATAACCAACAAGACCTTCTTAATGGGCCTGACCAGTTACTTCCCCTCTGCCATATGTTATTAAACACTGCCTGTACCACCAACCACTATTATGTATCCCAGGAACTATATACAATACATACAGCACCCTGTTCGGGGCATCTTGTGTCCCACACACCGACATAAATACGATTAGTATCAGATGAGAATCCTGCCATGTAGCATGAAGGAGACGTTCTCACTGCCGGTAATAACCCCCTTGTAAAGCAACAGAAGCATTAACTCAAAGTGCACAATTCTAATCTTCTCTGGTGATATTACCCTGGAAAGGAAATTCATACACAATGTACAATCCTGGGGGATCTGCACTCACTACCCTATTAACAAATGTATGGGCATCTATCGCAATTATAGCTGCATTAAGATTGCAATCCCCATTTTGCTACTCTGTGGCTTTATAACATCTCTCCCTTGCAGGTACATGTGTATGACACAGAGGGTAGGGTAGGTGTGGAATAGTAAGCCACAGACACAACAGGATGTAGATAAAACTTCTCTGCAGTGCGGTGCAGCGCTCTTACAGTTACCGGTCACAGTGGCATGCTGGCACTGGCACCAAGGGTCCCTGGCCCACTAACATGCCAGAGTAAGCCTTTCTTGTGGGTGGAGTCAAGTGAGATTTATCTATATTAATGATCCAGTCCATGGTAGGCGGGACATGATCACATAAAGGATCTGAATCTGGAGAGTATTAACTAAGGTACTCTGATTATTCAGTCATTCCGCTGAACAGCCGTTGCTGAGGTCATCACATGGTGCAGCTATTTGAGGCGATGTGATGTAGAGCAAGATGACCAAGCAGCGATCACTGGTGACCAGACCCTTCTAGTATGAGATCTATCATTTGTGGTTGCCGCTCCTCCTCATGTGCTCTGCCAAAACCAGGGAAAACAAGTGTAAATTTTGGTTTGCTGGACCAATCATTAGAGGACAATGACTGAGTCTCATCGGAGGTTGTATTTATGTTCAGTCTGTTGACTTGAACTCTCCAATACTCCCTCATTTATCACCTCATCCCCTTACAAGGTCACATATCGAGTCTTTGATTTCAGATTGAGGCGTCTGAAGAAAATCTTTCATCCTTGAGAAAATTTGATTCTTGTCTCCCTTTGGTAAACTTGGTAAAAACCTTGAAAACTGTTAGCTAAAACTTAATTATGCTTCCCCTTCTGTGGCCCCATTTAGTAATATTGGCCCTCTGTGGCCCCACTCAATAATACTGCCCTTTCTTTGCCAATTCTTACTTATTGTTTCCCCTTTCTGCCTACCCTTTGTTACAGTGCCCCTCCGTGCACCCATTTAATTTTGGTGCCCCCTCTGTGGCCCCACTTAATAGCATTACCCTTTCTCCTGCTCCACTTAGTAATAGTGCTGCCTTTGTGGCCCCACCTAGTAATAATGTCCCCTCTGTTGCCTCACTTAATAATAGTGTTGCTTCTATGACCCCACTTTCTAATAGTGCCCCCTCTGTGGCCTCACTTAGTAATACTACCTCTGCTGTGAACCGACTTTCTAATATTGCATCCTTTGTGGCCTCACATCGCAATATTGCTCCCTCTGTGGCCCCAACTAGTCATAGGGTCCGCCTTGGTGGTCGCAGTTAATAATAGTGCCCCCTTTGTGGGATCACTTAGTAATAGTGCACTTTCTGCTGCCACACTAAGTAAAAGTGTCCCCTTTATGGCCTCATCTAGAAATAGTTCCCCCTCTGTGGCTTTATTTATTAATATTGCCCTTTTGCTTCCCCACTTAGTAGCAGTGTCTCCTCTGTGAAACACACTTTGTTATAGTGCTTACTTTGTGGCCACACCGAATAATAGTGCCCCCTCTGTGGCCTCAACTAGTAATAGTTCCTCCTCCATGGCTGAACTTAGAGGGGGCACTATCAATGTTTTCCCACATATCAATAGTGTCCCCTCTATGACCCCACATGATAGTAGTGCCCCCTCTGTGATCTAACTTAATAATAGTGCTACCTATTTTGCTCCAATTAGTAATAGTACCCCCTTTGTGACCCTACTTAGATTTGTGGCTGCCCCCAAGCTGTACAATAAGTTGTGGTCTGTCGGTTGCGCCTGGTTGTTTCTGTTCAGGGTGGATGTAAATATAATTGACTTGCAGCAGTTTCCCTACATGATGATGTCTCTGTTACTCAATTAGAATCCAACACATCCCATAGACAAAAGAAATGGAGTGAGGAAGATGAAGATGCAGCTGCTAATACTCAAAGAAGAAGAAACTATTGGCAAAGGGGAGAAACAGAACATCATCTATATAACAAAACCGCTCTGAGGAACTGAATCTGAAGAAGCCTGTGTGCCCCTCCCCCGCTCCACCAACCAGTATTGTGTTATTCCCGCAGTGCACACCTGCCCACATCCTGTGGTGTTACATTGTTTCCTCTTCTTGTGGTAGATATTCTACCACCATCACCATCTGTATTCCTGTGAATGGTTAGTGGGATGTTTCCTTCCCTCTCCGAACATTATGGCCGCTATAAGTACTTATACGGCTATTCTAGAGTTTAGGTGGATTTTACTTGTGAGACGAAATGGAAAAGCAATGAGGCTTCAGGGCTGCAGTCATAGATCTAGTTGTTTTTAAAGGGAACTGACATCATATAGCAATCCCCAAAACTACCACCACAATGTAATATCGGTGGTAATTGGTTTGTAGAGATGTCCCTCTCTGAAATGACCGTTTAAGGGCCAAAGGAAATAATAATGTGCCACAGATGTAGCAAAGTTCAACTTAACTGTGATAACTTTCTGCAACAAATTATCTTAACTCCTTTCTGACACACACTGTTCGTGTACGGAGCTAATTACTCAGGGGCTCAAAAGCTGAGCCCCCATTGAAGTGGGCTATAAGTTAAAATCACCGGTCCAGTCACAACCTCCGGGATGGAGCTTAGCTCCAATCCTAGTGATTCAACCCTTTAGATTCCACTGTAAATGCGGACAGTGGAATTTTCAGGGTTTGGGGGGGGGGGGGGGGAGGGCTCCCTCGTGATCTGATCACATGGTGCCAATAATTGCCATGGCAAGTACAAGTCAAATCATGATCTCTGGGTCTGCCATGTACGGTGGCCTGTGAAAGTCAGAGTTCATCACCGACAGTAACAGTCTGTACTGAGAAAACAAAGCGGTGCCGACAGCACAACCTAATGCTCTATTAGGCTGAACAGGTATATGCAAGAGTCACATTAATGGATCTGACTAGAGATGAGCGAACGTACTCGGTTCGGGTGTTTTTTTACTCGAGCGCCGCTTTTTCCGAGTAACTGACTACTCGGACAAAAAGATTTCGGGGGGCCCCCGGGGTACACAGGGTGTTGCAGAGGGGAGTGGGGGGGGAGAGCTCCCCCCTTTTCCCAACTGCTACCCCCCGCTCCACCACACCGCCCCCCGGCGCCCCCCGAATCTTTTCGTCCGAGTAGTCAGTCACTCGGAAAAAGCGGTGCTCGAGTCCAAAAACATCCAAACCGAGTACGTTCGCTCATCTCTAGATCTGACCCAAAAAGATCCATAGAGTATACAAAGTATAGAAATTGGCGTGACAGCATCCAAGGTGCAGTTAACAGATGTCTTTTATTCCTCCAAAACGACAAAGAAATGACGCTTCGACTCATCAGAGTCTTTTTCAAATATATTTTTGGAGGAATAGAAGACATCTGTTCACTGCACCTTGGATGCTGTCACGCCAATTCCTATACTTAGTAACAGTCTGTACTGTCAGGGATGAATGTGACTACATAAACTGTGCAGTGTAATATCTAAGCAATCAAGCATCTTCAAGTCCCCCTGTGGAACAAATAAAGATTTTGGTAAAAAAAAAAAACTATAAATATTTTCACGTGTAAACCCATCCTCCAAAAGATAAATACAAAAAAAAAAAAAAAAAAAAATCACAATTTTCCAATAAAACGTTACTGATTATTGAAAAAATGCAATTGAAAAAAAAAACTCCCACAAATTTTGTATCGACACATTTGTAACAATCAGTACTATAAAATTATTGTGTTATTTATCCTGTATGGTGAACGCTGTGTAGAAGGATAATACACAGAATGGCCTGTAGGGGACTGGGGACAGACATTCTGGTACCTGAAAGGAGAGAGAACACCTGTGGGTGTGGCAGAAAGTGATAAAAGGATAAATCCCTGCCACACTCAGGTGGAAAGGTGAAATTGCAGCACAACTGAAAGGGCTGCAATCTGCTGTGGACCAGTGGGGGCCTCGAGTCTGACAGGGAGCATAAACCTAGACTCTCACCCAGGTGGGGTGCAGATAAGGAACTGTGTTGTATACTGTATACATTTGCTGTGATGTGAAAATAAAAGGCTGGCGAATGCAGATATTCCCTAAAGATACGGTCTCGAGGTGAAGTTCTTGAGGTATTGCCAACCATCCTGAGTGAAAGATGGTGATCCTGTATGCAAGTGACCCCCAACTTGCCACATATGATAAAAGATGCGCTGGCATGGAATGGCGCACAAAGCTGTGAAGTGCTGGATGCATTTACAGGGCACGGAGACGAAAAGTGCGGCTGCCGTGGGACAACAAAAACTACAGGTTGCGTTTAAAGGGCCAGGAGGCTGAAACTGCACTTGCCTTGGGGCGATAAAGGTTCAGACAGAGGACAACAGTGAAGCCAAGTTGGTGGACTTGTGTTTTTGTCTATGTTGGACTGTGCAGCCAAGATGGCAGAGCTCAATGGGGACCACATGAAAGAGACCATCAGGCATTCTGTGTGGTATAGACTTGAGAAAACTGACACTAATGTATTGAAAATGTGGCATGATAGAATGTTTTCCTTGCAGGGTATGCATGGGGTGAAAATAAGTCCAAAAACTGTGTTGCTAATCATGTGTTGCAGCAAAAAGTTTCCCATTGACATAGAAGTATCATGTGAGGCGGATTGTGGAATGTCTTCTGTATATAATATGCATGGAATTTGTAGAAATGTTCCTGAAATGAAGGCAGAGTCTGAGGAGGCTGTTTAAGGGAGTTCAGCCATTGCCCATGGGGGAGTTAGCTCAAATGTGCCACTAGTGGTAGAGAGGAGGGATAGTGGGAAAAATGCATATAGTACTATAAGTGCGGGAATCCTAGAAAGAGGAGTTATTGCTGGAGTTTCTTGTGAAACAGAAATAGTTGCTAGTAGCAACCAAACGTCGACTGAGACGACAGGTAGTACTAAAAATTCAAAGAAATAGACTGCTTCTAGTAAGACAGAAGATGTAGTCCGTGCAGACCTTCTGGTCCAGAATGAAAAAGACAGGGAAAGTTGCTCATGCAAACTTATGTAAATGTTCTTGAAGAAACAGAGAAACTCCAGAAAGAGAAGATGCTTTCAAAGAAACCGTCCAATGTGAACAAGACGTGCAAGAATTAGGAAGTGAGAAAAAGAAATATGAGGGATATCATTCAGAAGCGCATGAAGAGATACAAGACCTCAGAAATGTAGCCAGAGATGAAGTTGATCACAGATTATGTCTGGAAGCGCAAGAGTTAGAGAGTCTGACAGGGAGGAAGACCCTAGACTGCGGATAATGAACTGTCACAGCACAAAAGGATGGACTGAGAACTACGCACTATATATTTTATTATATAAAACACACAATACATTATAAGATCACAATAATCATATAGAATGTAAAGTAGAGAAAAGAGAGGCTACATGCAATATATATATAATGTGTGTGTGTGTGTGTGTGTTTAAACAAATTGTACATGTATAAGTGTACAAAAAGCAAAAAATGCTATATAGACATAGCAATGAACCTCTCAATATAGACTCCTGAAAAGGTTGTAATAGCATACATTCAACCATGTTATAGATTTTCCCATCTATGGTTATTGTGATTCCCACCTATGATTAATTTAAAAAAATATATATTTTTAACTCCTTAGTGACGAAGCCTATTTGCGTCTTAGTGACGGAGCCAAATTTTGGAAATCTGACATGTGTCGTTCAACATAGCATAACTCCGTAAAGGTTTTCCATATCCAAGTGATTCTGACATTGTTTTTTTCACCACATGTTGTACTTCATTTTGGTTGTAAAAAAAGACCGATAGAATGTGTATATTTATTAAAAGTACCAATATTGGGAAAATTTTGAAAAACTTGTCTTTTCACATTTTCAACTGTAATATCTCAAATATGTGCAAACATACTGTACAAATTTTTGATCAGATATATATTTCCATCTGTTTACTTTATTCTGGATGCATATTTGAAAAACTTTTGTGTTTTTTTTAACCATTTAGATGACGTACAAATTTAACATTACTTTTCAGCATTTTGAGGAACACTTTGTTTTCCTGCACCAAGCCAAGTTTGCAATGGCTCATGAGTGTCAGAATAATAGATACCCCCACAAATGACCCCATTTTAAAAAGTACACCCCTTAATGTATTCACTGAGGGGGGTCAGGAGTATTTTGACCCCACAGTTTTTTTTCAGGAATTAATTCAATTTAGAGGAGAAAAAATAAAATTTCATATTTTTGCAAACATGTCATTTCAAAGACATATTTTTTTCCTATAGTGCCCATGAAAATAAGGATTTACACCCCAAAATGAATAGCCCTGTTTCTCCCGTGTTCAGAAATATACCCATTGTGGCCCTAATTTTATGTCTGGATGCACAACGGGGCCCAAAACAAAAGGAGTAGTCAGTGTCTTTCAGAACAAATTTAGCTTGAAGGCGTTTTTGTACAGCACACAAATGAATGAAGACTTTCACCCCAAAATGGATACCTGTTTGTCCCGTGTTCAGAACCATACCCTTTGTGGCCTTAATCTACTTAAAGGACACATGGCTAGGCCTATAATGGAAGGAGCACCTGTTGGATTTCAGGGTACAACGGAATAAATTCCAAGCCCCATTGCCCACTTATAGAGCCATTGAGCGTCCAAAACGATAAAGAGCCCCAACAAATGACCACATTTTGAAAACTAGACCCCTTAACGAATTCATCTAGGGGTGTACTGTGTAGTTTGACCCCACAGTATTTGAATGAATCTAAGCAAATTGGCAATTTTGTCAATTTAAAAATTGTTTTTTTTGTACAGTGTACATAGAAATAAATACTTTCACCCCAAAATGGATACCCCCGTTTGTCCCGTGTTCAAAAACATTCCCGTAGTGGCCCTATTCTACTTACAGGAAACATGGCAAGGCCTGTAATGGAGGGAACATCAGTTGGATTGCAGGGCAGAACTGAATAAATTCCAGGCCTCATTGCGCACTTGTACGGAATAAAGATTGACACGTTAACCCCCCCCCCCTCTCTGCACCCTTTTCAGTGTTCCCCAAATCTTAGATAAAAGTAATAATGTGAACTGTGTGGTATTTTCGAAGACAGGGGTAATTACGGAGGCTGGTTGGGATGGGTACATGGGGCAATAAAACCAGTTACCCCCCTCCTCTCATGCTTTTTGGGGGGTATTTCGTGACCTCAGTGGCAGGTATGAGGTGTAAAAAGTATCACTTTGTGAGTCTCCGTAAGCTTACCGAGGTGCTGTCGTCACACATATAGGGCGCTCAACAAGCTGCTCCTGGAACTGCATGAAGGTGAGCGTTCCCAGGGCTTCTTGTAAATTACGTATTACAGGTAGCGGTCTGAATAAGGCCGGGCTCACATGGAAGCCCGCTGCGGATCCCAGCTGTGAGCTCTGCGACAGCTGCGTATTGTACTGCGCATAACTGCCTACTCACAAAGGCGGTAATTCGCAGTACACTTTTTTTTTGTATTTCCTGCACCGTCGCTTAGCGATGACACAGGTAACTGCAGCCTGTACACAACGTAGTTGCGTATGGGCTGCGGGTATATCCTCGACCATGGAGCACAATGGGTTTTATGTTGCGGATATCCGCAGTAAAATAGATACTGCTGCGTTCTCTTTTCTGCGAGTGGATTACGCAATTCCGACCCGCTAATGTGTAATCCAATGCGATTGATCTGCGTATTACTGCGGATTAGATGCATGCGGAATCCGTAATTCCTATACGGTCATGGGAGACAGGCCTAAGGTAGATCGCTACCTTTTTATCACGTGACCGGCGACCGCTCAACAAGGTCACTGCTCCAGGCTCTCGGGGACCATTGGTCACTGGGAGTAAGGAGATTTTAAGTTTCCTGGGCTCCCCAACTCCTGTGCATGTGTCCGGGGTTTTGCCGGCGGTCGCATGTGCAGAATCCGGGAAAGTTCACGGAGGATGATTGCGTCGGGGCTCAAATACGGTGGCCTACGGTAAAAAGTTTCATCTCCTCTCACAGATTGCAGCGGTGAGGGGAGATGAAGCTTTACCTTTTTTTTACTTTTACGTGATCGCCATTATCCATTGAATAATGGCGAACACGTGATCAGGAACTGCTCATTGCGGCTCTCCGTGAAATCTCCAGTATCCGAGGTGAGTATTATGGATCGGATCCATGAGGGAAGGTGAAACGGACACTTTTTAAAAAAACTTTTGCAATCGCCGCTATCCGCGGTGAACGGTTTACCGGGGACATCTCCTGGTTCCCAGCTACCGCCGGGAGCCAGGAGATTTTGAATTTTTCGGGGCTCCGGGCCTTCTGCGCATGCGCGTGACGATTTAAAATCTCCTGGCTCCCGGCTCCTGTAGGTAGCCGGGAGGCAGGAGATGTCAGCGGGGACTGCGGTGAGCGGTCCCCGGAACTGCGATCGCCGTTATCCAGTGGATAACGGCGATCGCGGAAAAGTGCACAAAAGTTTTTTAAAAAGTTAAGTTTCACCTCCCCTCATGGATCGGATCCATGAGGGGAGGTGAAAATACTCATTTCAGGTCCGCCGATGTCCCCGGTGTTCTGGAACCCGAAGTCCCCGTTTGCGCATGCGCGCCCGATGATTGACATCGGGCGTGTGCACAGAGGGGCTCGAGCCGCGGGAAATTCAAAATCCCTCTGCTCCTGGCTGCCATGTGTAGCCTGGAGCAGAGGGATGTCACCCAGCATGTGATCACTGTTATCCAAAAAAAAAAATGTAAAAAAAGTAAAAAAAAGTTTTAGAAAGTAAAAAAAAAGTTAAAAAAGCGTATGTTTCATCTCCCCTCACGGATCATATCCGTGAGGAAGGATGAAAGTACGTACATAAGGCCCCCAGATTTATTCGTGGACCTTACCCCAGCTTCTGCGCACGCTCCCGTTGCCAAAATGGCAGACACATGCGCAAAAGCTGTGGATTGCCAGGATAATTTAAATTCTCCCTGCTCCTGGCTACAAAACGTAGCCAAGAGCCTGGAGATTTCACGGGGGGCCGCGGTGAGCGATTCTTGGTCACGTGTTCGCCGTTATCCAATAATGGCGATCACGTAAAAGTAAAAAAAAAAATTGAAGTTTCATCTCCCCTCACCGATGCGATCGGTGAGAAGAGATGAAACTTTTTACCGGAGGCCTCCGTATTTGAACCCTGACGCAATCCTCCTTTGTGAACATTCCCGAATTCTGCACATGCGATTGCCGGCAAAAAGCCAGACACGTGCAGGATTCGGGGAGCCCAGGAAATTTAAAATCTCCTTTCTCCCAGCGACCAACGGTCGCCGAGAGCCTGGAGCAGTGACGGGTGGCCTCGTTGAGCGATCACCGGTCACGTAATTAAAAAGTAGCGCTCTAACATAGGTCGGTCTCACATGACCGGATAGGAATTACAGATTCCGCATGCGTCTGATTCGCGCTAATATGCAGATCAATCGCATTGGATTACACAATTCCGCCCACATTAGTGGGTTGGAATTGTGTAATCCACTCGCAGAAAAGAGAACACAGCAGGTTCTATTTTACTGCGGATATCCACAACATAAAGCCCATTGTGCTCCATGGTTGCAGATATACCCAAAGCCCATACGCAACTACGTTGTATACGAGCTGCGGGAACCCGTGTCATCGCTAAGCGACGATGCGGGAAATACAAACAACAAAAAAGGTGTACTGTGCATGCCCCCCGTGTAAGTACGCAGTTATGCGCAGTATATTACGCGGCCGTACGCAGGGTCACAGCCGGGCTCACAGATGGGATCCGCTGCGGGCCTCTGCAAGCGGATTCCACCTACGGCTGCGTGAGCCCGGCGTTATTCAGACCGCTACCTGTAATACGTATTTTACAAGAAGCCCCGGGAACGCTTGCCTTCATGCAGTTCCAGGAGCAGCTTGTTGGGCGCCTTCTGTGTGAGACCGCCGCACCTCATCAAGCTTACGGAGACTCACGGAACGCCACTTTTTACACCCCATACCCGCTACTGAGGTCACGAAATACCCCCAAAAAGCATGAGAGGAGGGGGGATACACGATTTTATTGCCCCATGGGCCCATTCCAACCAGCCTCCATAATTACCCCTGTCTTCGGAAATACCACACAGTTCACATAATTACTTTTATCTAAGATTTGCAAATGCCAAAAAGGGCGCAGAGGGTGGGGGGGATTTTTCGGGAGGCAATTTTTATTCCGTACAAATAAGCAATGGGGCCTGGGATTTATTCAGTTGTGCTCTGAAATCCAACGGGTGTTCCCTCCTTTATAGGCCTTGCCATGGGTCCTGTAAGTGGATGAGGGCCACAATGGGTATGTTTCTGAACACGGGACAAACGGGGGTATTCATTTTGGGGTGAACATCTTTATTCCTATGTACACTGTACAAAAAAACTGTTGTTAAATTTAAAAAATTGCCCAAAAAATTGAAAATCGTAACTTTTTCCTTCTGCTTTGCTTAGATTCATTCAAATACTGTGGGGTCAAAATACGCAGTACACCCCTAGATGAATTTACTAAGGGGTCTAGTTTTCAAAATGTGGTCATTTGTGGGGATTCTTTATAGTTTTGGCCGCTCAATATCTCTATAAGTGGGCAATCGGGCCTGAAATTTATTCAGTTGTACCCTAAAATCCAATGGGTATTCCTTTCATTGTAGCCCTAGCCATGGGTCTTGTAAGTCTACTAGGGCCACAATGGGTATGTTTCTGAACAGGGGACAAACAGGGGTATCTATTTTGGGGTGAAAGTCTTCATTTATATGTGTGCTGTACAAAAAAATCTGTTTTTAAATTGACGCAATGGCCCAAAAAATGAAAATCGTAATTTTTTCCTACTGCTTTGCTTAGATCTATTCAAAAATTGTAGGGTTAAAATACACAGTTCACCCTTAGATGAACGCGCTAAGGGGTCTAGTTTTCAAAATGGGGTCATTTGTGGGGGTTCTCTATGGTCTTGGCCGCTCAAGAACTCTACAAGTGGGCAATGGCGCCTAAAAGGACTTCAAGCAAAATTTATGTTCTGAAAGCCACCGATTACTCCTTTCATTTTGGGCCCCGTTGTGCATGCGGACATAATATTAAGGCCACAATGGGTATATTTCTGAAAACAGCACAAACAGGGGTATCCATTTTGGGGTGCAAGTCTTCATTCATATGTGTGCTGTACAAAAAAAGCTGTTTTTAATATGACAGAAATGCCAAAAAAATAAAAATCCAAATTTTTTCCTTTTGCTTTGCTTGAATTTATTCAAAAACTGTGAGGTCAAAATACACAGTACACCCCTAGATAAATTTGTTGAGTCTAGTTTTCAAAATGGGGTCATTTGTGGGGGTTCTATATGGTTTTGGGCACTCAAGAACTCTACAAGTGGGCAATGGGGCCTAAAAGGACTTCAAGCAAAATTTATGTTCTGAAAGCCACTGACTACTCCTTTCATTTTGGGCCCCGTTGTGCATCATGACATAAGATTAGGGCTAGAGATGATCGAGCGTACTCGTCCGAGCTTGATACTCATTCGAGTATTAGAGTGTTCGAGATGCTCGTTACTCGAGACGAGCACCACGCGGTGCTCGACTCCATTACATTTCCTTCCCTGAGAAATGTGCGCGCTTTTCTGGCCAATAGAAACACAGGGAAGGCATTACAACTTCCTCCTGTGACATTCCAGTCCTATACCACCCCCCTGCAGTGAGTGGCTGGGGAGATCAGATGACACCTGAGTATTTAAATCTGCCCCGCCCGCGGCTCACCACAGATGCATGCTGACAGAGATCAGGGAAAGTGCTGTCTTGCTGTAGCTGCTATAGGGAGAGTGTTAGGTGTTATATTCGTCTTCAAGAACCCCAACGGTCCTTCTTAGGGCCACATCTGACTGTGTGCAGTACTGTTGAGGCTGCTTTTAGCAGTGTTGCACAATTTTTTTTTTTTGTATATCGGGCGTGCAGACCATAGCGTCCTCAGTCTGCAGTCATTTTACAGAGTACAGGGGCAGTACTCGTGAGGCAGGGAAAGAGGTATACTGGCTATATAGGCAGTGGGCTTCTTCCCAAAAAGAGGAAAAAAATACTATATTTGGCCTGCCTGTGACTGTCTTCAGTTTACTGCCTGTGACTGTCTTCAGTTTACTGCGTGTCTGCTGGGGGGAGTGGTCGGTGATTAATACCCAGCCTTGCGCATAATTGTTTCCTGGCTGCACTGGGCTTTCAGTAACCACAGTCATCCTCCAACAGGGAAATCCAAATACAGTGTATATCAGAGGCAGTGGGCTTTTTCCCAAAAAGTGGAAAAAAATACTATATTTGGCCTGCCTGTGACTGTCTTCAGTGTACTGCGTGTCTGCTGGGGGGAGTAGTCGGTGATTAATACCCAGCCTTGCGCATAATTGTTTCCTGGCTCTGCTGTGCGTTCCGTAAGCGAAGTCAGCCTCCAACCACAGGCCAATAAGCGGCACATTTAATTACAGCGTTCTGTTTCTGCTCTACTCGTAATACACCATGCTGAGGGGTAGGGGAAGGCCTAGAGGACGTGGACGGGGGCGAGGACGATGAGGTGATTGACCCCACCTGGTTTGCTAAGCCTACTGAGGACAGGTCTTCAGAGGGGGAGGCAAGTGCAGCAGCAGGGCTGGTTGGAAGAGGCAGTGCGGTGGCCAGGGGTAGAGGCAGGGCCAGACCGAATAATCCACCAACTGTTTCCCAAAGCGCCCCCTCACGCCATGCCACGCTGCAGAGGCCAAGGTGCTCAAAGTTGTGGCAGTTTTCACTGAGAGTGCAGACGACGGACGAACTGTGGTGTGCAAGGTTTGTCGCGCCAAGATCAGCCGGGGAGCCACCACCACCAGCCTCACCACCAGCAGCATGTGCAGGCATATGATGGCCAAGCACCCCACAAGGTGGGACAAAGGCCGTTCACCACCTCTGGTTTGCATCACTGCCTCTCCCCCTGTGCCCCAACCTGCCACTGAGATCCAACCCCCCTTTCAGGACACAGGCACGACCGTCTCCCGGCCTGCACCCACACGCTCACCTCCGCTGTCCTCGGCCCCATCCAGCAATGTCTCTCAGCGCAGCGTCCAGCCGTTGCTAGCACAACTGTTTGAGCGCAAGCGAAAGTACGCCACCACGCACCCGCACGCTCAAGCGTTAAACGTGCACATAGCCAAATTGATCATCCTGGAAATGCTGCCGTATAGGCTTGTGGAAACGGAGGCTTTCAAAAACATGATGGCGTCGGTGGCCCGCGCTACTCGGTTCCCAGTCGCCACTAATTTTCCCGATGTGTCGTCCCAGCCCTGCACGACCACGTCTCCCGCAACATTGTACGCGCCCTCACCAACACAGTTACTGCCAAGGTCCACTTAACAACGGACACGTGGACAAGCACAGGCTGGCAGGGCCACTATATCTCCCTGATGGCACATTGGGTGAATTTAGTGGAGGCTGGGACCGAGTCAGAGCCTGGGACCGCTCACGTCCTACCCACCCCCAGAATTGCGGGCCCCAGCTCGGTGCTGGTATCTGCGGCGGTGTATGCTTCCTCCACTAAACCACCCTCCTCCTCCTCCTACGCAACCTCTGTCTCGCAATCAGGATGCGTCAGCAGCAGCACGTCGCCAGCAGTCGGTGTCGCGCGGCGTGGCAGCACAGCGGTGGCCAAGCGTCAGCAGGCCGTGCTGAAACTACTCAGCTTAGGAGAGAAGAGGCACACGGCCCACGAACTGCTGCAGGGTCTAACAAAGCAGACCGACCACTGGCTTTTGCCGCTGAGCCTCCAACCGGGCATGGTCGTGTGTGACAACGGACGTAACCTGGTGGTGGCTCTGCAGCTTGGCAGCCTCACGCACGTGCCATGCCTGGCCCACATCTTTAATTTGGTGGTTCAGCGGTTTCTGAACAGCTACCCACGCTTGTCCGACCTGCTCGGAAAGGTGCGCCGGCTCAGCGCACATTTCTGCAAGTCCAAGACGGACGCTGCCACCCTGCGGACCCTGCAACATCGGTTTAATCTGCCAGTGCACCGACTGCTGTGCGACGTGCCCAGACGGTGGAACTCTACGCTCCACATGTTGGCCAGGCTCTATGAGCAGCATAGAGCTATAGTGGAATACCAACTCCAACATGGGCAGCGTAGTGGGAGTCAGCCTCCTCAATTCTTTACAAAAGAGTGGGCCTGGTTGGCAGACATCTGCCAGGTCCTTCGAAACTTTGAGGAGTCTACCCAGATGGTGAGCGGCGATGCTGCAAACATTAGCGTCACCATTCCTCTGCTATGCCTCTTGAGAAGTTCCCTGCAAAGCATAAAGGCAGATGCTTTGCGCTTGGAAACGGAGGCGGGGGAAGACAGTATGTCGCTGGATAGTCAGAGCACCCTCATGTCTATATCTCAGCGCGTTTTGGAGGAGAAGGAGGAGGGGGAGGAGCATAAGGAGGAGGGGGAAGAGACAGCTGGGCCCACTGCTGAGGGTACCCATGCTGCTTGCCTGTCATCCTTTCAGCGTGTATGGCCGGAGGAGGAGGAGGATCCTGAAAGTGATCTTCCTAGTGAAGACAGCCATGTGTTGCGTACAGGTACCCTGGCACAAATGGCTGACTTCATGTTAGGATGCCTTTCTCGTGACCCACGCGTTACACGCATTCTGGCCACTACGGATTACTGGGTGTACACACTGGTTGACCCACGGTATAAGGAGAACCTTTCCACTCTCATACCCGAAGAGGAAAGGGGTTTGAGAGTGATGCTATACCACAGGACCCTTGCGGACAAACTGATGGTAAAATTCTCATCCAACAGCGCTAGTGGCAGAAGGCGCAGTTCCGAGGGCCAGGTAGCAGGGGAGGCCCGGAGATCAGGCAGCATGTACAGCGCAGGCAGGGGAACACTCTCCAAGGCCTTTGACAGCTTTATGGCTCCCCAGCAAGACTGTGTCACCGCTCCCCAGTCAAGGCTGAGTCGGCGTGAGCACTGTAAAAGGATGGTGAGGGAGTACGTAGCCGATCGCACCACCGTCCTCCGTGACGCCTCTGCTCCGTACAACTACTGGGTGTCGAAGCTGGACACATGGCCTGAACTCGCACTGTATGCCCTGGAGGTGCTTGCTTGCCCTGCGGCTAGCGTCTTGTCAGAGAGGGTGTTTAGTGCGGCTGAGGGAATCATCACGGATAAGCGTACCCGCCTGTCAACCGACAGTGCCGACAGGCTTACGCTCATAAATATGAACAAAGCCTGGATTTCCCCTGACTTCTCTTCTCCACCGGCGGACAGCAGCGGTACCTAAACAATACGTAGGCTGCACCCGCGGATGGAAGCATCGTTCTCTATCACCATAAAAAATGGGGACCTTTTTGCTTCATCAATCTGTGTATTATATTCATCCTTCTCCTCCTGCTCCTCCTCCTGAAACCTCACGTAATCACGCCGAACGGGCAATTTTTCTTAGGCCCACAAGGCTCAGTCATATTTCTTTTGTAAACAATGTTTATACGTTTCAATTCTCATTAAAGCGTTGTAACTTGCACCTGAACCAATTTTTATTTTAACTGGGCTGCCTCCAGGCCTAGTTACAAATTAAGCCATAGTACGCTAAGCGATTAATGGGTTTCACCTGCCCTCTTGGTTGGGCATGGGCAATTTTTCTGAGGTACATTAGTACTGTTGGTACACCAATTTTTTTGGGCCTTCGCCTACAGTGTAATCCTAGTAATTTTTATGGGCTTCGCCTGCACTCATGGTACCTTGTCTATACTGCAGCTACTGAAATGTGAAAGAGACTGTTATCTCCCTAAACTGCTGCAATGGGAATGTTACTGTGGCCTGTCTTGACTGCTACTACTACTGAAATGGAACTAATACTGTGCTCCCCCTATACTGCTGCTAGTGATATGTTACTGGGGCCTGTCTAGACTGCAACTACTACTGAAATGGAACTAATAGTGTGCTCCCCCTATACTGCTGCTTTGGAATTGTTACTGGGGCCTGTCTTGACTGCTACTATTACTGAAATGGGCGGTTGGGCAGCATGTTACCCAGGAGAAGTGGCAGCGGAGTGTCATGCAGGCAGTGATTGTGCTTTGTTGGAGGTAGTGTGGTGCTTAGCGAAGGTATGCCTAGCTAATGAGGGTTTTTCAGAAGTAAAAATTGTTGGGGGGGGGACACTCTTGCCGCTATTGTGGCTTAATAGTGGGACCTGGGAACTTGAGATGCAGCCCAACATGTAGCCCCTCGCCTGCCCTATCCGTTGCTGTGTCGTTCCCATCACTTTCTTGAATTTCCCAGATTTTCACAAATGAAAACCTTAGCGAGCATTGGCGATATACAAAAATGCTCGGGTCGCCCATTGACTTCAATGGGGTTCGTTACTCGAAACGAACCCTCGAGCATCGCGGGAAGTTCGACTCGAGTAACGAGCACCCGAGCATTTTGGTGCTCGCTCATCTCTAATTAGCGCCACAATGGGTATGTCTCTGAACACAGGACAAACAGGGGTATCCATTTTTGGGTGCAAGTCTTCATTCATATGTGTGCTGTACAAAAAAAGCTGTTTTTAAATGACAGAATTGCCAAAAAAACGAAAATCACAATTTTTTCCTTTTGCTTGGCTTGAATTCATTCAAAAACTGTGGGGTCAAAATATGCAGTACACCCCTAGATAAATTCCTTAAGGGGTCTAGTTTTCAAAATGGGGTCATTTGTGGGGGGTTTCTATGGTTTTGGGTGCTCAAGAACTCTACATGTGTGCTATGGGGCCTAAAAGGACTTCAAGCAAAATTCCTGTTTTGAAAGACACTGACTACTCCTTTCATTTTGGGCCCCGTTGTGGACTCAGATATAACATTAGGGCCACAATGGGTATATTTCTGAACACGGGAGAAATAGGGGTATCCATTTTGGGGTGTAAATCCTCATTTTCATGTAAACTATAGGAAAAAAATATGTCTTTAAAATGACAGATTTGCAAAAATATGAAATTTTACTTTTTCTCCTCTAAATTGAATTAATTCCTGAAAAAAAACGGTGGGGTCAAAATACTCATGACCCCCCCCCCCCCCTCAGTGAATACACTAAGGGGTGTAGTTTTTAAAATGGCATCATTTGTGGGGTTATCTATTATTCTGACACTCATGAGCCTTTCCAATCTTGGCTTGGTGTAAGAAAACAAAGTGTTCCTCAAAATGCTAAAAAGTAATGTTAAATTTGTATGTCTCCTAAATGGTTAAAAAAAACCAAAAGTTTTTCCAATGTGCGCCCAAAATAAAGTAAATGGGTGGAAATATAAATCTTAGCAAAAATTTCTATATTATGTTTGCACATATTTAAGATATTGCAGTTGGAAATGTGAAAAAAATGACGATTTTTTTCAAAATTTTCCCAATTTTGGCGCTTTTAATAAAGAAACACAAATTCTATCGGTCTATTTTTTCCACCTAAATGAAGTACAACATGTGGCGAAAAAACAATGTCAGAATCGCTTGGATATGCAAAACCTTTCTGGTGTTTTTCCATGTTAAAGTGACACATGTCAGATTTGCAAAATTTGGCCTGATCATTAAGGCGCAAACAGGCTTGGTCACTAAAGGGTTATATTTGGTGGGCGCCTTGCTTCATTTATTAAGAGAGCTTTAAACTAGAACAATATGGGAAGAAAAGTGAAAGGCTGGGTAAAAATATACAGCTAACTAATACATTTGAGAACTTCGCTATTAGAAGTCGACGGAAAGAACAGAGACAAAATAATTTAGGAAAGAAGAGGAACAAGAAACACCGATCACAGACTAACATGTTTCTACACAAATGCACAGAGCATGAGAAACAAACAAGGAAAATTGGAGCTCCTAACACAGGAAGAGAAATATGATGTCATAGGCATCACGGAAACTTGGTGGAATGATACACATGATTGGGTACAAGGCTTGAAGGATACAACTAGAGATGAGCGAGCGTACTCGGAAAAGCACTACTCGCTCGAGTAATTTGCTTTATCCGAGTATCGCTGTGCTCGTCCCTGAAGATTCGGGTGCCGCTGCGACTGACAGGTGAGTCGCAGCGGGGAGCAGGGGAGAGCGGGCGGGAGAGAGGGAGAGAAAGATCTTCCCTCCGTTCCTCCCCGCTCTCCCCTGCAGCTCCCCGCTCCGTGCCGGCACCCAAGTCTTTAGGGACGAGCACAGCGATACTCGGATAAAGCAAATTACTCGAGCGAGTAGTGCTTTTCCGAGTACGCTCGCTCATCTCTAGATACAACATATTTATAAGAAACAGACCTAATAAAAGGGGAGGAGGTGTTGTGTTGTATGTTAGGAGAACATTCATCTCCACAGAGATTCAAGCTTCAGAGCATGGGTGTTCTGTAGAAACTGTTTGGGTAAGAATACAAGGAGAGAACAACAGAAAGGACACCATTGTAGGCATTTACTATAGGCCGCCTAGACAAGCAGAAGATACGGAGGAACTCTTTCTACATCAGATGGCCAAGCACTCAAAGAAGCCCAACATAGGGATCATGGGAGATTTTACCCATCCAGACATTTGTTGGGAATCACTCAGGTAAAAGTAATGGATTCTTATCCAAACTTGCTGACAACTTTATCTTCCAGAAGGTCAAAGAGAAAACAAGGGGATCTGCTATCTTGGGTCTAATTCTTACCAACAGGGAGGGAATGGTTGAGGAAGTAAGGGTGGCTGGGACCTTAGGAGGCAGTGAGAATGCTATCCTTGGATGTCGGATAACAAGGGGAGGAAGACCTGAGAAGACTCAGACCTCAAGGTTGGATTTCAGAAAAGCAGATTTTAATAAACTCAGAAAGAGAATGGGAAGAATCCAATGGCTGGATGTTCTTAAGGACAGAAATGTCCAAGAAGGTTGGGAAATATTGTGAAATGAGATTCTCAAAGCGCAATCGTTACCGATCCCTAAAAGAAGGAAGAATGGGAAGCATTTAAAGAGACCCGGATGGATGAACGCAGAACTTGTACACATGTTAAAGAGGAAGAAAAGCATGTTTATCAAATGGAAAGGGGGTAATATCTAAAGAATATAATGCGGTCTACAGAAAATGTAGGGCAAGTATCAGAAAAGCTAAAGCTGATAATGAATTGAGGCTTGTAACAGAGTTCAAAAGCAATAAAAAAGGATTATGGGAGTATATCAAAAGCGAAAGAAAAGTCAGAAATGCTATTGGATGCTTACAGGATGAAAATGGTGAATTGGTTAGGAATGATGTTGAGAAGGCCAAACTTTTAAATTTCTATTTTGTATCTGTTTTCTCTGATCTTCCCTGTGCTATTGGGGGAATATAAGAATGCAGGCTATCTGTAAGCAGAGAGATGGTGAGGGAACACTTAGCTAACTTACATAAATTCAAGTCCAAAGGTCCAGATGAATTACATCCTAGGATACTAAAGGAAGGAGCGAGGTAATTGCTGAACCACTCGGCAGTCTTTGAAAATTCCTGGAGAACAGAAGTCCCAGAAGATTAGAAAATGACAAATGTTGTCCCTCTCTTTAAAAAAGGGAAGAACGTGAATCCAGAAAACTACAGGCCTGTGAGCCTAACTTCTTTACTGGGAAAGATCTTTGAGCAAATTATTAAACAGCATGTATGCAAGTACTTGAATGAAAATGGAGTAATTAACCAGAGCCAGCATGGGTTTGTACAAACAAGTCATGCCAGACTAATCTAATTTCCTTCTATGACAGAATCACCGACTGGGTTGATCATGGAAATGCGGTGGATATAGTATATCTTGACTTTAGTAAAGCATTTGACAAAGTATCTCATACCATACATATTGAAAAAATGACTGAATATGGCAGTGATGGCGCACCTTTTTAAGACCGAGTGCCCAAAATGCAAAACAAAACCCGCTTATTTATTCCAAAGTGCCAACATGTCAGGGGGCGGGGCTTATCACAACGTATGATTTTTACCTCCGTTGTTCTTAAAAGGACAGGGCCGCTTCAAAATAGACAGGGTGCAGATTGTGTCTGCTTTTGGATGTGGAAATGCTGTGGAATTTGCCACGAAAATTTCCGCTGAGGGCCTCGCTCCTGCAGTGTGCACCACATACAGCTATACAGAGCGCTCCCTCCTCTCAGCCCCCTCTGTCCCACCGAGACACAGCGGTTCCTCCTGTCAGCGCCCTCCGTCCCACAGTGTGCAGCACATGTCAAGGCACCTGTATTATGTCGCCACCCCTAATGTCTGGTGGCGACATAATACACCAGTACCGACGTCAGGGGAGAGGGGAAGAGGATCCCGGGTGTACACTAAAGTCACAGTGTGCGCCGGGATCAGCGCAGCTAGCAGCACAGGCGAGTGCCGGCAGGGGAGCCCCGGCCCATGCCGGTATTCTGCAACGTGGTGAGCGGCCAAAGGTGACGCGTGCCAGCAGGGAGGGCTCTGCGTGCTGCCTTTGGCACGCTTGCCATAAGTTCGCCAATATGGGACTGACAAGGCAACTGTTAGGTGGATTCACAACTGGTTGAGTGATTGTACTTAAAGAGTGGTCATAAATGGTTGCACATCCAAGTGGAAGAATGTATCAAGTGGGGTACCACAAAGCTCTGTCCTAGGCCCAGTGTGGTTCAACATTGCTATAAATGATCTGGAGGAGGGAATTGATGGGAAACTGATCAAATTTGCCGATGACACAAAGCTAGGAGGGATAGCTAACACTAGGGAAGAGAGAGAGTATTCAAAAAGATCGAGATAAGCTTGTACAGTGGATAGCGACTAACAGAATGGTATTTAACAAGGAGAAATGCAAAGTTCTACATCTGGGCAATACAAATCAAAAAAGCACATACAGAATGGGAGGAATTGGGCTAAGCAGCAGCACATGTGAAAAAGACTTGGGTATAATAATAGACCATAGACTGAACATGAGTCAACAATGTGATGCAGCAGCCAAAAAGGCAAACACAATTCTGGGATGTATTAAGAGAAGCATAGAGTCTAGATCACATGAGATAATTATCCCCCTCTACTCTTCCTTAGTCAGACCTCATCTGGAATACTGTGTCCAGTTGTGGGCACCCCACTTTAAAAAAGACATACACAAACTGGAGCAAGTTCAGAGAAGAGTTACCAAGATGGTGAGCGGTCTACAAATCATGTCCTATGAGGAACGGTTAAAGGATCTGGGAATGTTTAGCTTGCAGAAGAGAAGGCTGAGAGGAGACTTAATAGCTGTCTACAAATATCTGAAGGGCTGTCACAGTGCAGAGGGATCAGCCCTATTCTCATCTGCACAAGGAAACCTAGAACCAATGGGATGAAACTGAAAGGGAGGAGACACGGATTAGATATTAGACAGTGAGGGGATCAATGAATGGAACAGGTTGCCACGGGAGCTGGCGAGTTCTCCTTCAATGGAAGTCTTCAGACGCTGGACAGAGATCTGTGTGGTATGATTTAGTGAATCTTGCACGGAGCAGGGGGTTGGACGAGATGACCCTGGAGATCTCTTCCAACTCTACCATTCTATGAGTCTATGATTTCTGCACAAGACAATAAGTCCTCCTCCCCCTTGTTTAGCTGGTTTCAGCTAGCCCTGATAACTTTTTGGAGCCAAAATTTAAACAAAGAAACTTTGCTCTAGACAAAGGAAAAATGTAATTTGGAAATTATAACTCATCCGTATGTTGCAGCCCGCTGACAAGGATATTTAGCAAAATGTCGCAAGACCACGAATAAGATGCAGGACATCCTATCTTTGGGGGATTCTCAGAACACCCAGAACCACATATCTGGGCAAGTATATACCCAAGAATACTTGTGTGTAGACACAAATTATACGCAAAATCATAAGAGGAAACTTTGTCTTTGTGGGTCCCATGCACACAAAGTTATGAAGGAAATATGGATTTCAGGGATAATGTGCTCCATTGTAAGCCAGACCCCCAGAGAGGCTGGAAGGAGCTAGATGGAAATGATTCAATGAAGGTTTAAAAATCAACTTAGCCCCTTGGAAGTCACTATACGTGAAGACTGCCCAATGGTAACCCTGCCAGAGTCGATGCAAAAGAATGGTAACCCTTTTATTTTAATCCCTGTTATTTTACTGTCTGTAATATCATTTGCAAGCCTCTTGCCGATTATCCGGTAACATCATTTTTGTATTTTTCTGTAAATAAGCACTGCTACTTTTTAGAATTAAACTTTCAATTAATTAGTGAACCTCGTCTGTGTTAACACAAAACCATCTCTCTGAAGACATAATTGTGGGTAATTAGCATTCAGGTCCAACGCCCGAGAACGTTTGTGGTGGCAGCGTTTATTTTGTGAGCATTGTAGAGCTCTGGAGTGCGGTAGAATGGCCAGGTGGGTGATTTGAGCGTTCACTTCACATGTGTGCAGAAGCCTGGGAAAGCCGGGTACAAATCAGCCGGTATTCTAACGACTTCAAGCTTACAATCTCAGTTATATTGGGCAGAAGGCTAGGCAGATTGCTGTAGAGTTGTGGCTGAAGGTGATTGTCACTTGTCCGGTTGACGTGCAGAGTTCCGGAAAGTTGGCTACCAGTCACTCCACAATCTAAGCCTTTCCCTCACAATGTGACACCCCCCACTACTGATGCTCCCCAAACCATTACTTTACTATTACTCAGCAGTATGGAAGGTCTATCACAGGCTTCAAACATCACACAGGATTCCCTTTAGTTCTAAATTCTAGTCAGGTGTTCGATGCATGAGAATACCTAAATGTAACAAACTACAGAACATTCTAGCATATAACACTCTTGGCAATTGTAAGGTAATCTAGCACTATTGTGTATTGGTTAGTAACTGCAAAAATTAATTAACCTTGAATTGCATAAATTGGTCAGCTAGTCGATATCGAAAATTTTTGATAATCTAGACAGTCTGTAGCTTGCATTAACTAATCTATCATCCGTAGTATGATTGGACAGATAAAATCATCTATTGGCCTAGTCCATAAACATGAGGCTTACTATTGTCCTCAGCCAATTATCTGCAACTCCCCTGGACGGTGCGGACTCACAGCTCACTATTCATTACAGACCATTATGTGGAAACGTGAAATTTAGCAAGACTACTACCGTGTGATCTAGGGCTCCAGACAACTAGTCATCTACAAGGCAGAGCATAACTCTGGCCTGATTTTCTACCCTTTTATCTCACATCTTGTATACTATTTTATTAGGTAGCCCATTATAATCCCCATAGGGATGTGATTTGGAAACAGAGGCACTACAGTATCAGTGGTTCCGCACACGCACATCCTGTCCAGGAGGGATACAGTCTATAGGGACACTTTTTCCTTAACAAATAAGATGGTATGATGATCCCCAGTTCATGCAAACTAACCAGGGGTCACCGGGTCATGTGAAACCACTTTACGGAAATATATACACATACACATGAATATATACAAAAAAAAAAAAAAATATATATATATATATATATATATATTTTTTATTTTTTTTTTTTTTTCAACATGACCTGACCTCCATCATAATGAAGTAATGAGTGGTATACACACAAAAGCATAGAGAAGATTTTCTTCAACAAGTACTTCATGATTTTAACACATATTTTCTGAATTATTTTCTAAAATATTATTCAAGTACCCATGGTACTACAACAATAACTTATAAGATATGCATAGTCTAGCAGATATTTGATTCTTTCTTTTGGATGGAGACTCGCATGCAGTAGTTGGCATGGACCTAATTATCTTTTCCTTCCAATTTGACTGAAGTGGCAGTCGTCAACTGGATCTGGTACGGTCCATCAAATCTCCATTCAAAACTTCTTCCCAATATGTCCTTCTGAGGACAACCCAGTCATCTTAAAACACAACTTAAAGTCTGGATCTGGAATCGAGGAAAACACACTTATGAGTGACGGTTAGTTCCTATCATAAAACAATCACATTGGAAGTGAGATTCCCAGATAAGACTGGAGAAAAATGTGACTGTTCTCAGTAAGAGAAACATATTGATGTTGTAGATATGAGACCTTCTAATGGCTAATAAAAATACATGATGTCATAGCGAGCTTTTGAACCTACTTTGGGTTCTTCCTCAGGCTAATGGAAGAGATCCGGAGACACATACATATATACAGTCACATTTTTCCCCACTGCCTAACATGGTACTAAGCTTTTCTCATTTTACCTAGTAGGGACTGGAGAAAGTATAGGCCTATTACAGGGGCCCTACCAAATATAACTTCCTAGGGACTCGACTTAGTCAAATGATCAGGCACAGGTCTGACTGAGTAGAGGATTTAGATAATGTGTACCTCTATTATTTTCCATGACTTCTGGTACACTATATATGTACATGTTGCCATGTCTGCACTAGATGCTCTGGATACATAACCTGAAAACACCACACTACTGCATACTAAACAGTGCAAAACAATAAAAATCAACCGCATAAAAGGGAACAAACTCTCCCTAATAAACTAAAACAGGGAAGGGATCTGCCTAACCAGCAGATTAACCGTCCTGACAAGGGCGAACCTGACCTCTTACCTCGGCCACTAGTTAAACTATGAGGTATGGGGGAATAGCACAGAAAACAAAAATAAATAAATATAAAACTGCTGTACTCAGCATTGCGTAGTTGCAGGTAACAGAGGAACCAGCTACAGGCTTTTTGCTTTCTCCAAAGCAATGCATACATATATGTATAATTAATTTGTCAATCTCTTAGCTATAGGTTTGGCGTTGGCATTTTCTTTATTTTGTTCTACAAGCCACGCCTCTAATTAAGAAGAGGTCTATGCAAATCAATATAAACTCCAAGACGCCTACCTCTGGTAGCTGTATGCAGTCATCTGCAGTCCCTGAAACAGATACTCTGGCTCACAGTGAGGAGGACATGGGTACGTTGACCAGTTGTTCTGAATTGTAACAGGTGCATACAATGCAGCCCAGTACAAACCTGGTCATAGCAGTGTTGAACCCTGGCACAAATCAAACCGAAGACACTATATCACACAGTACCTCCTCAGAGTGATGGGTAGCTCATGACTCAAGTGTGTCATCATGCTGTAGAGCGTGTGGGTAAAGCACAGGAGTTTATCCTTCCTCCGGACCCCATCAATGTGTGGTCCATTCTTCTTTCTTCATGGTCTCTCTCAGAGACCTGTTCCTGCAATTTTATCAAAATATCTGCACCCAAGCCAGGTGAAACCAAGTTAGCAGATGCACTGGCATGAGTCTGGTGGAGATCTAAGGTGGGCAAAGTCCCCTGATGCAAGCAGACTGTTTTTGCAGGCGGCTTGCCATTTCTTTTCCCAGTCATCTTCAAGGAAGGACAGACCCCCTTTTTTTGTAATCAAGACAGGTGGGACTGAAAGCTTTCCAATTCCTGTCTTGATGGCTGCTCATAGCATTTATGGGCCCTGACTACCAGACCTCCTGGACACAAGGGGCCCAAAGTTGGCCCTTTCCAACAGAAGTGATTCAACAGCTATTAGAGAATATGGCTTACTGTTCCCCGCTGCCACGTTCTCCCCATTTCCAGGCACTACTGCACACAGAGTTGCACAAGGACCCCGTGTATGACCAGTAGTCCTGACTGTTGCATCTGTAGAAAAGGAAAAAAAATGAATAGGGACTCACCTCACCAGCAGTGCCTCCGGGATAGGGGAAAAAACAATATCTGTTTCCCAGCGGGTGCTCTGTCCTCAGATGGCCGTTGGCAATCGGCTAAACTTCATAAGAGAAACTGTAGATATGGAGGAAGGCTGCAACCAGTAAAAATAGTAACTTTATTAATTAAAACGCATACATCTAACAGGTAAACGCTGAACGCGTTTCGGGCAGGCAGTGGCTTTTGTTGCATCTGTACCCTAGCAAAGAATTTTTCTACAGTCTCGTCTCCCTCCTGAATCACGTCTGTCAGAGCCACTGATTGCTCAAGCAGTTTATTCTTGCCCATTCCTCAAGAGCTGTAACGTAATGAACTCCTGATTGAAGAGTTTTCCCATTGTCCTCCAGCGATGTACCTGGTGGGCATACGCGAGCATTTATCACTGCTTCTTCTTTAATGTGAGACACCGTAGGACCTGCTTTTGCCTGCATTAAGTTTTGTAAGTCTCTTCCTGTACACTGATAAGTGGACTGAATGGTCTGTAAGTGTTGTGCAAAGGGAGCAGGTCTCTGGTCTGGGTCTGGCAATTGTCCACACATTGCTAATTGATCCCCAGGGCTCCAAGGCTTTTATTGTGCTATGGTTATTGTCCGAATTCCTTCTGTATGGTTTGGTATTGTGTCAAAATTGGTTTGAGGGGGAATCACAACAGAGCGTCCTATGCCCCCCCCCCCCCCCTCAGATTGTCTTGCAGTCAAGGTGACTGGCTACTGCAGACCAAGCTCAGCACTCCTCCTCCTCCTGTCTGTAACTCCCTCTCCCACGGCTCCATCCTCTCTTCTGTCAGTCGTCCCTGCCACCTCACTTCCCCATGTCCTACTCCCATTTGGTGTGGTAGCAACATAATGACTGCTAGTTACCACAAGGAAGAGTTCAGCCTGTGGAGGGGGTGTTTGTCCGTCATGGCAAGCTGAACAGGTCTGAGTCTAGTCAGGGTTTTGTTGTTTATATGGCCCTGTCAGGGCGGGTATAAGAAGTCTCACTGTCACAGCTGTCATTAACCTCATATGTTATCACCTTACCTCCATTTTCTTTCTTTAAAACCATATCTTGTGACCTTCTCTGACACCATTTTCCATTTGTTAGCCATCTAATAATAGTAAATCTATTATCACTCAACCCCCGCTATGCTCCAAATACATTTTCTCCACTTTTCCACATCAAAAGGCCTTCTGGTCGAATACTCGCTCGTTTTAGCATCTTTTCAGACCCTTTGGCTGTGTTTTTGCCCTGTCTCTCCCCTATAATCTGCTTGGCAGTCTTCTGGCCATGTTCAACGCTATTACTTTGTATACCACCCTTAGCTTACCTAAGACTTCTCGCTCATACGATACAGGTCCTGGCTTGTAAACACTCCGAACACCTATACAAGCACTTACAGTTTCCTCTCCTGATCGCAATTTTAGAGAAACCCCTGGAGCTGGTTTATTTCCACCCCTTACGGCACATGTCTGTATTATAGAAAGGACTCCTCTCCTACCAGTCTGTAGAGCTCTCCGTAATTTGGTAAAATCGCTCAATGCACATCTTATACTACAGTTAAAGGATCTGGGAATGTTTAGCTTGCAGAAGAGAAGGCTGAGAAGAGACTTAATAGCCGTCTACAAATATCTGAAGGGCTGTCACAGTGCAGAGGGATCAGGCCTTTTCTCATCTGCACAAGGAAAGACTAGAAGCAATGGGATGAAACTGAAAGGGAGGAGACACAGATTAGATATTAGACAGTGAGAGGGATCAATGAGTGGAAGAGGTTGCCACGGGAGGTGGGGAGTTCTCCTTCAGTGGAAGTCTTAAGAGGCTGGACAAATATCTGTCTGGGATGATTTAGTGATCCTGCACTGAGCAGGGGGTTGGGCCCGATGACCCCGGAGGTCAATTCCAACTCTACCATTCTATGATTCTTTGAAACTCTCTATTAGTAGCATAACAACAAGGTACCTTCTCCTGGGTGATACACTCAAACAATGTTGCCAAATAGTTCTGTTTTCTTGCTTAAATCTCAGATTCTGTAGTCAATACAGAAGGACACATGCTTTGGGGAGCAGAGAAAATAAAAAATTAAAAAAAACTAAATACTTCACTTTACTGCATATATGTTAAATTAAGATATTCTCTGTCTACCACAACAAGGAAAGGGTCAGAGGGTCTGGGCCACACACACAACTGCAATGAAAACCAAAGGGGAAAAAAAGTTCTCAATCAACTTTCCTGCAGTTAGTTTACTCATCTTCCCCATAAAGCACAGGATTTGGCTCTCAGCACTGGGGTAATCTCTTCTCACACACATCCCTCTTTTACCTCATCTAGCTTTACCCCTTGAATCTGCTTGCCTTCATTGCTACTTTTGCTTCACAATTGACTTTTACAGTCCATGAGGCACCCATAAAACAACAGAACAGATCCACAGTATTTATGGTCAGAACAATGATTATATTCTAATTCTTTTGTGTAGCAAAATCACATGTTTTCACAGATGTGCACAGACAGCCTTGAAACATTTTCTGTCCACTGCACACTCTCTTTCTGATATGACAGCACCTCCCTCCCCTTATGTTCCGGGAAGGGAGAATCTTCTCTATTCAAGACTGTATATGAGAAAACGTCCTCCCCTTTTTTTTTCTTCCACAACCCACATTAGACAAACCAACACTTTTGTATTATTCTCACTTATTTTTGCTAAAATGAATTACTATTATAACCTTCATCCATCAGGTTAGCTCTTAACCATTGTACATCAGAGCAAGTCAGTGGTCAGCCTGAATATCCCCACACCACTCGCTCCCAAAGTTTCCCTATGTGGCCCCAGTCTGGTTGAACATGTAGATTTATGACGTAAACACTACTATATCGTCCAGTCCATTGTCTACCTGTTTTATTCGCAGGTACTGGGTCATCAATTTGTCTCAGATAAAAACTGTATCGACCCTTAGTAATTATAACACTACAGACACAATTTGTACAGAGCCTCATGAAATAATACTGTAGCCTCAGGGCTATCAGAAGAAGAAGGAAGAAAATGAGAAGGGCAGTAAGACTTCCTTATCTAAGAACTAAGCATTCTATATGGATTCAAATTGCTACTGTAGCATTCATTCACTTACTCAATATTATCTCCCAGGACATACAACTGCTTACATACAATAAAATATACCCAGGGGCATATCACCTGTCGGATTCTTTGTCAGGTCTCAAAGCATGACAGTAGCGCCCTCCATCACCCAGCAACGTGGATAATCTCAGTCTCAAAAGGAAGACAGATGATTTTGTAAGAAATACATTTTCCTTACCTCAGTGCTCTGAGTCTGTCCTTTCCAGAGAAAGAATATTATTCTTCGCTGGGGTCTGGAGTGAGAGCCTAGCTCCAGTTGGGCGGCAAAAATGTTAGTGCAAACAATAATATTTGCTATATGATATGCTTCTGGGGTCCAAATTAATTAGTAGTATATACGGGCCCAGAAATAACTTGTTAAGCAATACACAACTTGATGTGCCAAAGTTATCTGTTTATTGAATGACAGGCAGCTGTTTTTATAGGGGAACATTCTTTAATTACAATAATTCAAATATATATATTCATTCATATTCATTTATTACCTTTCGTCAAAAAACATAAACAACATATGAATATGCAAGATAAGTAGAGATGAGCGAGCACCAAAATGCTCGGTAGCTCTTTGCTCGAGTCGAATTTTTCATAATGCTCAAGAGCTTGTTTCGAGTAACAAACCGGGACTCGAGCATTTTTCAAGCTGACCAATGCTCCGCATGGGGCAGGTTGTGTGAAACACCTGAAAACATCAGAAAGTCATGTAAACACCACAGAAACGGATAGGGAACGGCAGGGGCAGCATGCATGAGTGCATCTGAGGCCCCCAGGTCACAGTATTAAGCCAAATTGGGGGCAAGAGCCTAGCAGTCACCCCCCTAACAATTTACTTAGGACAGATCATAAGCAGCACGGCACACGTGCTGGCACATCTTAGCTAAGCACCACACTAGCTGCAACCAAGGACAATCACCACCTGCGGGTGACACCGCTTCATCTTCTCCTGGGTTACATGCTGGCATTGCTGTCCAACCCCCCGCACGAGCCTGCATCCACAGTGCACACACAATTTTCCCTGTGCAGCGTTCAGCTGCCCTCATGCCACATGCTCGCTTCAAAACCACAACACCCTCATGTCTATTTATAAGTTTGTCTGCGATGCGGAGGAACTGGAGACACACACTGCAGAGAGTTGGCAGGGCCTGGCAGCGATCCTCTTTGAAAGTGTGGGCGATAGCCCACAATGCTGATGAGAATTGATGATAAATTGGCGTCCGATCATAATTCCAATCCTGTGTCACCTCCGTCACAAAATTGACAGGAGCCGCAAACGTGGGCATAAAGGGGACTCAGGTGCCAGCACTTCTACACATCTCCACAATGCAGCAGCGCATACTAACACCAAAGATTGGTTTGAACAGGAGGTGTCGCAAAAGTAGCCACCACAGGTATACAGTGACCCTGTGAAAGTCTCATTAAATCAGTTTTGCTTCCTGTGAACGCTCCAATCCAGTATCTCGGATAACTGTGGTAACCTGTAGCATGAGAAATATTACATGCCGAGCAACGCTGATCCCTAAACCCCAAGGAGGAGGAGGAGGTGACATAATAAGGCCGAGAAACCATGACCGAGGTAGGACCCGCAATACTCTATGTGGGAAGCACGTGAGCAGGCCCGGGGTCAGACTCGGTCCCAGCCTCCACCTGGTTGACCCAATGTGCTGTGAGTTACATAACTATGGGGAATCCATGTGCCCTCATACAATTAATTTGGTGTTTGTGTCAGATAGCTGAACAACACAATCGGAAACCTTTGTGGCCCCACAGTATAGGCGAGCCCATGAAACCCAAAGACAGTATTACATATGAAGAAATGAGTGCCCAAACATGGCAGAGTTTCACCCTGGCCAGGACCTCGGCCTCGGCCCACACTTCTGCCCACACTTCTGCCTAAGTCATTCTGTGAGACAACTGAACACCGCTATGGGAAACCTTTGTGCACCCACAGTATAGGCGGACCCCTGAAACATTTCTGTAGCAAGAGTATAGGCGAACCCCTCAAACCTTTCAGTAGCAAGAGTATAGGCAAACCACTCAAACCTTCCTGTAGTAAATGTATAGGCGGACCCCTGTAATATTTCTGTAGCAAGAGTATAGGCGAACCCCCGAAACATTTGCGTAGCAAGAGTATAGGTGAAAACCTGAAAAAATATGGTTACCAAGAGTATAGACGAAGCCCAGAAAAATTAGTTTGCTAACAGTATAAGCGAGGGCCTGAAAAATTGGTGTACAAGTGTACCCCTGAAAAATTGCTGAGCCCCAGGACTGATGAAACCCCTAAACATTTTTTAAAGATACAGCTCATTGTTGCTTAATTTGTAACAGAGCCTGGAGGCAGCCCTCCGAAAAAATTGGTTTAAGTTAAACTTTTAAAACATTTAAAACTTTTAAACAGAGCCTTTTGGGCCACAGAAAAAAATGGCAGTTCAGCGTGATGGCATGCTGTTTTAGGAGGAGGAGTAATATCAGAGGGATAGATGAAGCTAATTCTCCCCTTTTTTGGGGTGATTGCAGCGAAAAGAATCTTTAGGATCCGCTGCTTTCCATCGGTGGAGAAGAGAAGTCTGGTGAAATCCAGCCTTTGTTCATCTTTATGAGTGTAAGGTTGTCGGCGCTGTCAGTTGACAGGCGGGTGCGCTTATCCGTGATGATCCCCCCAGCTGCACTAAACACCCTCTTACAAGATGTTAGCAGCTGGGCAGGCCATCACCTCCAGGGCGTACAGCACAAGTTCGTGCCACGTGTCCAGCTTTGACACCCAATAGTTGTATGGAGTAGAGGCATCACAGAGGACGGTGGTATGGTCAGCTATGTACTCCCTCACCATCTTTTTACAGTACTCCCTCCGACTCAGTCTTGACTGTGGAGCGGTGACGCAGTCTTGCTGGAGAGCCATAAAACTGGCAAAGCCTTGGAGAGTGTTCCCCTGCCTGCACTGGACATGCTGCCTGATGCTCGCACCTCCCCTGCTAGTTGGCCCTCTGAACTGCGGCTTCTACTGCTAGCCCTGTCAGATTGGAACTTTAGCATCACTTTTTCCACCAGGGCCCTGTGGTATTGCATCACTCTCGTACCCCTTTCCTCTTCTGGAAAACGAGTGGAAAGGTTCTCCTTATACCGTGGGTTGAGAAGGGTGTACACCCAGTAATCCGTGTTGGCCAGAATGCATCTAACGCGAGGGTCATGAGAAAGGCAGCCTAACATGAAGTCAGCCATGAGTGCCAGAGTCCCAGTATGCAACACATCGTTGTCCTCACTATGAGGATGCTCCTCCACCTCCTCCTCTTCAGCCCATACACACTGAACAGATGAGAGGAAAGCATCATGGGTACCCTCTGAAGTGGCCAGCAGTCTCTTCTCCCTCCTCCTCCTCCTTCCACTCCACCTTCTCCCCCTCCCCCTTCTCCTTCTTCTCCAAAATGCGCTGAGATATAGACGTGAGGGTGGCCTGGCTATCAAGAGACATAATTTCATCCTCCATCTCCTATTCTTACCACAAAGCGTCGGCCTTTATGCTTAGCAGGGAAATTCTCAGCAGGCAAAGCAGCAGGATGGTAACGCTAAAGATGGCCTCATCGCCGCTCACCATTTGGGCAGACTACTCTAAGTATCCGAGGACCTGGCAGATGTCTGCTAACCTTGCCCACTCCTCTGTAAAGAACTGCGGAGGCGGACTACCACTCTGCTGCCCACATTGCGGCTGGCATTCCACAATTGTTCTACGCTGCTCGTACAGCCTGACCAACGTGTGCAGCGTAGAATTCCAGCGTGTGGGCACGTCGCACAGCAGTCATTGCCCTGGCAGCTGAAACCAACGTTGCAGTGTCCAGAGGGTAGCAGCATCCGTGGTGGACTTGCGGAAATGTGCGCACACGTGGCGCACCTTGCTGAGCAAGTCAGACAAGTGCCGGTAGTTTTTCAGAAACCGCTGAACCACCAGATTGAAGACATGGGCCAGGCAGGGCACGTGTGTGAGGCTGCCAAGCTGCAGAGCCTCCACCAAATTACGGCCATAGTCACTCACGGCCATGCCGGCTTAGCGGCAGAAGCAAGAGGTTGGTCTGCTCTGTCAGACCCTGCAACAGTTCGGGGGCCGTGTGCCTCTTGTCACCTAAGCTGAGTAGTTTCAGCACAGTTTGCTGATGCTTGCCCACTGCTGTGCTGCTGCGCGCTACCGACTGCAGGTGACGTGCTCCATAGTGCACGTCTTGTCCATAGTTAAGTGCACCTTCCCAGTAGCCGCGTTGGTGAGGGCATGGTTTATGTTGCGGGAGACATGCCGGTGTAGGGCGGGGACGGCCTTCGTCTCACCTTGTGGGGTGCTTGGCCATCATATGCCTGAGCATGCTGGTGGTGGTGAGGCTGGTAGTGGTGGCTTCCCGGCTGATCTTGGTATGGCACAGGTTGCACACCACTGTTCGTCGGTCGTCCGCACTCTCACTAAAAACATCCACACCTTTGAACACATAGCCCACTGCACGGAGGCTTTCCACGAGGGGGTGCTGTGGGAAACAGTTTGGGGATTCTTTGCTCTGGCCCTGCCTGTCCCCCTGGCCACCCCACTGCCTCTTACAACCTGTCCTGCTGCTGCAGTTGCCTCTCCCTCTGAAGCCCTGTCCTTAGTAGGCTTAGCAAGCCAGGTGGGGAAAGCCACCTCATCATCCAGCAGCTCTTCCTCTGAATCCTCGGTGCGCTCCTCCCTCGGACTTATTGCCCTTACTACTACCTTCCTGACAGACAACTGTGTCTCATCATCCTCATCCACAAAAAGCTCGAGACAGTTGCCAGAAGTCCCCAGCCTCATCACCCGGACTCTGGGAACTTTCCAAAGGTTGGGCATCAGTCACAACAAACTCCTCAGGTGAGAGAGGAACCGTTTTTTCCCACTCAGGGCAGGGACCCGAGAACAGTTCCTGGGAGTCTGCCTGCTCAGAATATGTCCTTTTTTAGGAGTGAGGAGGCTGGGAGAAGGAGGAGCAGCCAGCGGATTCAGAGGTGCAGTCCCTAGGCCGGGAGCAGTGGACTGTGTAGAAGACTGGGGGTTCGATACATGGCTGGAGGCGTTATCTGTAGAGATGAGCGAACGCGTTCGTCCGAGCTTGATATTCGTGCGAATATTAGGGTGTTCGGGATGTTCGTTATTCGTGACGAACACCATGCGGTGTTCTGGTTACTTTCACTTCCTTCCCTGAGACGTTAGCGCGCTTTTCTGGCCAATTGAAAGACAGGGAAGGCATTACAACTTCCCCCTGCAACGTTTAAGCCCTATACCACCCCCCTGCTGTGAGTGGCTGGCGAGATCAGGTGTTCGCCTAATATAAAAGTCGGCCCCTCCCGCGGCTCGCCTCAGATGCGGTGTGAGTTAGATGAGGGACAGTGCTGTTTATACCGGAGCTGCTGTAGGGAAAGAATTGGTAGTTAGTGTAGGCTTCAAGACCCCCAAAGGTCCTTATTAGGGCCACTGATAGCTGTGTGTTGGCTGCTGTTAGCAGTGGGATTTTTTTTTCTTCTCAAAATCGGCTCTGCAGAGCGTTGCACCTGGCATTAGGGACAGAAGTGCTGCATAGGCAGGGAGAGTGTTAGGAGTGAGTGTAGCCTTCAAGAACCTCAACGGTCCTTTCTAGGGCCATATTTATCCGTGTGCAGTACTGTCCAGGCTGCTGTTGGCTGTGCTGCATTTTTTTTGGGCTTCTCAAAATCGCCTCTGCAGAGCATTCCACCCTCCATTGATACTGCAGGGAAAGAATTGTATAGGCAGGGCCACAACACAGTTATTATTCATAGAATATACGCAGTGCTGCCTGTTGGTGGGAAAAAACTGAAAAGAAATCTATTTGTCCAGCCTGTGTCCGTCCTTACGGGCGGTGGACACGTGTGAGCTGCGTGAAAAACATTGCTAAATCATACGCAGCCAGCTACGCTTTACTGCTGGGTTCGCCATTTGCTTTCCTTAATTGGGAAAAAAAATACCTGCTCTCCAAGAGTTATAATAACTCTGCTACCCTCACGTTCTGTGACACATAAGCAGGGACACAGCGCAGTTATTAAACTTCTCAGGTTCATTGAATATACGCAGTGCTGCCTGTTGGTGGGAAAAAACTGAAAAGAAATCTATTTGTCCAGCCTGTGTCCGTCCTTACGGGCGGTGGAGACGTGTGAGCTGCGTGAAAAACATTGCTAAATCATACGCAGCCAGCTACGCTTTACTGCTGGGTTCGCCATTTGCTTTCCTTAATTGGGAAAAAAAATACCTGCTCTCCAAGAGTTATAATAACTCTGCTACCCTCACGTTCTGTGACACATAAGCAGGGACACAGCGCAGTTATTAAACTTCGCAGGTTCATTGAATATACGCAGTGCTGCCTGTTGGTGGGAAAAAACTGAAAAGAAATCTATTTGTCCAGCCTGTGTCCGTCCTTACGCCTGTGGAGACGTGTGAGCTGCGTGAAAAACATTGCTAAATCATACGCAGCCAGCTACGCTTTACTGCTGGGTTCGCCATTTGCTTTCCTTAATTGGGAAAAAAAATACCTGCTCTCCAAGAGTTATAATAACTCTGCTACCCTCACGTTCTGTGACACATAAGCAGGGACACAGCGCAGTTATTAAACTTCGCAGGTTCATTGAATATACGCAGTGCTGCCTGTTGGTGGGAAAAAACTGAAAAGAAATCTATTTGTCCAGCCTGTGTCCGTCCTTACGCCTGTGGAGACGTGTGAGCTGCGTGAAAAACATTGCTAAATCATACGCAGCCAGCTACGCTTTACTGCTGGGTTCGCCATTTGCTTTCCTTAATTGGGAAAAAAAATACCTGCTCTGCCACAGTTAATAACTCTGCTACCCTCACGTTCTGTGACACATAAGCAGGGACACAGCGCAGTTATTAAACTTCGCAGGTTCATTGAATATACGCAGTGCTGCCTGTTGGTGGGAAAAAACTGAAAAGAAATCTATTTGTCCAGCCTGTGTCCGTCCTTACGCCTGTGGAGACGTGTGAGCTGCGTGAAAAACATTGCTAAATCATACGCAGCCAGCTACGCTTTACTGCTGGGTTCGCCATTTGCTTTCCTTAATTGGGAAAAAAAATACCTGCTCTCCAAGAGTTATAATAACTCTGCTACCCTCACGTTCTGTGACACATAAGCAGGGACACAGCGCAGTTATTAAACTTCGCAGGTTCATTGAATATACGCAGTGCTGCCTGTTGGTGGGAAAAAACTGAAAAGAAATCTATTTGTCCAGCCTGTGTCCGTCCTTACGCCTGTGGAGACGTGTGAGCTGCGTGAAAAACATTGCTAAATCATACGCAGCCAGCTACGCTTTACTGCTGGGTTCGCCATTTGCTTTCCTTAATTGGGAAAAAAAATACCTGCTCTGCCACAGTTAATAACTCTGCTACCCTCACGTTCTGTGACACATAAGCAGGGACACAGCACAGTTATTAAACTTAGATAATTCATTCACTAGAGGCAGTGGGGCCTTTCGTTTTCCAAAAAGGGCAAAAATTATATTTGGCCTGCAGTCTTGCGCCAATTTATTTCCTGCCTGGGAAATCTAATCACTGGTAATACAGCATGCTGAGGGGTAGGGGTAAGCCTAGAGGACGTGGACGTGGACGTGGCCGAGGACGCGGAGGGCCAAGTGAGGGTGTGGGCACAGGCCAAGCTCCTGATCCAGGTGTGTCGCAGCTGTCTGCTGCGCGATTAGGAGAGAGGCACGTTTCTGGCGTCCCCACATTCATCGCCCAATTAATGGGTCCACGCGGGAGACGGTTATTAGAAAATGAGCAGTGTGAGCAGGTCCTGTCCTGGATGGCAGAAAGTGCTTCGAGCAACCTATCGTCTACCCGCAGTTCTGCGCCGTCCACTGCTGCCAATCCGAATCCTCTGTCTGCTGCTCCTCCTTCCTCCCAGCCTCCTCACTCCACTACAATGACACCTGCTCAGGAGCGGGAACACTCCCAGGAACTGTTCTCGGGCCCCTGCTTAGATTGGGCAGCAGCGGTTCCTCTCCCACCAGAGGAGTTTATCGTCAGTGATGCCCAACCATTCGAAAGTTCCCGGGGTCCGGGGGAAGAGGCTGGGGACTTCCGCCAACTGTCTCAACAACTTTCTGTGGGTGAGGAGGACGATGACGATCAGACACAGTTGTCTTGCAGTGAGGTAGTAGTAAGGGCAGTAAGTCCCAGGGAGCAGCGCACAGAGGATTCGGAGGAAGAGCAGCAGGACGATGAGGTGACTGACCCCACCTGGTGTGCAACGCTTACTCAGGAGGACAGGTCTTCAGAGGGGGAGTCAAGGGCATCAGCAGGGCAGGTTGCAAGAGGCAGTGCAGTGGCCAGGGGTAGAGGCAGGGCCAGACCGAATAATCCACCAAGTGTTTCCCAAAGCGCCCCCTCGCGCCATGCCACCCTGCGGAGGCCGAGGTGCTCTAAGGTCTGGCAGTTTTTCACAGAGACGCCTGACGACCGACGAACAGTGGTGTGCAACCTTTGTCGCGCAAAGCTCAGCCGGGGAGCCAACACCAACAGCCTCACCACCACCACCATGCGCAGACATATGATGGCCAAGCACCCCGCAAGGTGGGACAAAGGCCGTTCACCGCCTCCGGTTTGCACCCCTGCCTCTCCCCCTGTGCCCCAACCTGCCACTGAGATGCAACCCCCCTCTCAGGACACAGGCACTACCGCCTCATGGCCTGCACCCACACCCTCATCTCCGCTGTCCTCGGCCCCATCCAGCAGTGTAGTTCAGCGCACCGTTCAGCCGTCGCTTGCGCAAGTGTTCGAGCGCAAGCGCAAGTACGCCGCCACGCACCCGCACGCTCAAACGTTAACCGTCCGCATCGCAAAATTCATCAGCCTTGAGATGCTGCCGTATAGGGTTGTGGAAACGGAGTCCTTCAAAAGTATCATGGAGGCGGCGGCCCCGCGCTACTCAGTTCCCAGTCGCCACTACTTTTCCCGATGTGCCGTCCCAGCCCTGCACGACCACGTCTCCCGCAACATTGTGCGCGCCCTCACCAACGCGGTTACTGCCACGGTCCACTTAACTACGGACACGTGGACAAGCACAGGCGGGCAGGGCCACTACATCTCCCTGACGGCACATTGGGTGAATTTAGTGGAGGCTGGGACAGAGTCAGAGCCTGGGACCGCTCACGTCCTACCCACCCCCAGAATTGCGGGCCCCAGCTCGGTGGTGGTTTCTGCGGAGGTGTATGCTTCCTCCACTAAAGCACCCTCCTCCTCCTCCTCCTCCTCTGTCTCACAATCAAGATGTGTTAGCAGCAGCATGTCGCCAGCAGTCGGTGTCGCGCGGTGTGGCAGCACAGCGGTGGGCAAGCGTCAGCAGGCCGTGCTGAAACTACTCAGCTTAGGCGATAAGAGGCACACGGCCCACGAACTGCTGCAGGGTCTGACACAGCAGACCGACCGCTGGCTTGCGCCGCTGAGCCTCCAACCGGGCATGGTCGTGTGTGACAACGGCCGTAACCTGGTGGCGGCTCTGCAGCTCGGCAGCCTCACGCACGTGCCATGCCTGGCCCACGTCTTTAATTTGGTGGTTCAGCGGTTTCTGAAAAGCTACCCACGCTTGTCAGACCTGCTCGTAAAGGCGCGCCGGCTCTGCGCACATTTCCGCAAGTCCCACACGGACGCTGCCACCCTGCGCACCCTGCAACATCACTTTAAGCTGCCAGTGCACCGACTGCTGTGCGACGTGCCCACACGGTGGAACTCTACGCTCCACATGTTGGCCAGGCTCTATGAACAGCGTAGAGCTATAGTCGAATACCAACTCCAACATGGGCGGCGCAGTGGGAGTCAGCCTCCTCAATTCCTTTCAGAAGAGTGGGCCTGGTTGGCAGACATCTGCCATGTCCTTGGTAATTTTGAGGAGTCTACCCAGGTGGTGAGCGGCGATGCTACAATCATTAGCGTCACCATTCCTCTGCTATGCATCTTGAGAAATTCCCTGCAAACCATAAAGGCAGCTGCTTTGCGCTCGGAAACGGGGGCGGGGGAAGACAGTATGCCGCTGGATAGTCAGGGCACCCTCCTGTCTATTTCTCAGCGCGTACAGGAGGAGGAGGAGGAGCATGAGGAGGATGAGGAGGAGGGGGAAGAGACAGCTTGGCCCGCTGCTGACGGTACACCGGCTGATTGCCTGTCATCCTTTCAGCGTGTATGGCCTGAGGAGGAGGAGGAGGAGGAGGAGGAGGATCCTGATAGTGATCTTCCTAGTGAAGACAGCCATGTGTTGCGTACAGGTACCCTGGCACACATGGCTGACTTCATGTTAGGATGCCTTTCTCGTGACCCTCGCGTTGCACGCATTCTGGCCACGACGGATTACTGGGTGTACACACTGCTCGATCCACGGTATAAGGAGAACCTGCCCACTCTGATTCCCGAAGAGGAAAGGGGTTCGAGAGTGTTGCTATACCACAGGACCCTTGCGGACAAGCTGATGGTAAAATTCCCAGCCGACAGCGCTAGTGGCAGAAGGCGCAGTACCGAGGGCAAGGTAGCAGGGGATGTGCGTAGATCGAGCAGCATGTACATCCCAGGCAGTGCAACAGTCTTTAAGGGCCTGGCCAGCTTTATGGCTCCCCACCAAGACTGTGTCACCGCTCCCCAGTCACGGCTGAGTCGGCGGGAGCACTGTAAAAGGATGGTGAGGGAGTACGTAGCGGATCGCACGACCATCCTTGGTGACGCCTCTGCCCCCTACAACTACTGGGTGTCGAAGCTGGACACGTGGCCTGAACTAGCCCTGTATGCCCTTGAGGTGCTTGCTTGTCCTGCGGCTAGCGTCTTGTCGGAGAGGGTGTTTAGTGCGGCTGGGGGAATCATCACCGATAAGCGTAGCCGCTTGTCAACCGACAGTGCCGACAGGCTAACACTCATCAAGATGAACAAAGGCTGGATTTCGCCAGACTTCTGTTCTCCACCAGCGGACAGCAGCGATACGTAAGCAATACGTAGGCTGCACCCGCGGATGGAAGCTACGTTCTCTCTCACCATCCAAAACGGGGACATTTGTGCTTCATCAATCTGTGTCTAATATTCCTCCTCCTCCTCCTCCTGCTCCTCCTCCTGAAACCTCACGTAATCACGCTGAACGGGCAATTTTTCTTAGGGCCACAAGGCTCACTCAAATAATTTTTCAGAACAATTTTTATAAGTTTCAATTAGCTTAAAAGCGTTGGAACTTTAACTTGAACCAATTTTTCGTTACACTGGGCTGCCTCCAGGCCTAGTTACCACTTAAGCCACATTAACCAAAGCGATTCACCTGCCATCTTGGTTGGGCATGGCCAATTTTTACTGAGGTACATTAGTACTGTTGGTACACCAATTTTTTGGGGCCCTCACCTACAGTGTAATCATAGTAATTTCTATGTTCTTCGCCTGCACTCATGGTACAGAAAGGTGTGTGGGGTTGGCCTACAGTTTAGCTACATAAATGTCACTTGTGCCTTGGCTATACTAAGGCTACTGAAATGGAACGAAGACTGCGCTCCCACTATACTGCTGCTTCAGAATTGTTACTGGGGCCTGTCTTGAGTGCTACTATTGCTTACATGGAACGGACACGTGGAGAGGACACGTAGTGCCTCAAAAACATCCCCCTCCTCCTCCAACAGGGAAAACATTGTTGGCAAATGCCTTTGCATTGGTTCGTCTGGCGGCAGTCCAAGAATTTCACCTTTACCGACACTACAAGAGAGCCCCCCCACCATCCCCCCGCCACGGCCCACTTAATCCTGGCCACATTCCGAAAACCAACAAAATACAACCGTGGTACTAGGTCCGCAGTCACCACCACATTACCACCAACGCGGTTACTGTTAAGGTGCATATAACCACGGACACGTGGAGAGGACACGTAGTGCCTCAAAAACATCCCCCTCCTCCTCCAACAGGGAAAACATTGTTGGCAAATGCCTTTGCATTGGTTCGTCTGGCGGCAGTCCAAGAATTTCACCTTTACCGACACTACAAGAGAGCCCCCCCACCATCCCCCCGCCACGGCCCACTTAATCCTGGCCACATTCCGAAAACCAACAAAATACAACCGTGGTACTAGGTCCGCAGTCACCACCACATTACCACCAACGCGGTTACTGTTAAGGTGCATATAACCACGGACACGTGGAGAGGACACGTAGTGCCTCAAAAACATCCCCCTCCTCCTCCAACAGGGAAAACATTGTTGGCAAATGCCTTTGCATTGGTTCGTCTGGCGGCAGTCCAAGAATTTCACCTTTACCGACACTACAAGAGAGCCCCCCCACCATCCCCCCGCCACGGCCCACTTAATCCTGGCCACATTCCGAAAACCAACAAAATACAACCGTGGTACTAGGTCCGCAGTCACCACCACATTACCACCAACGCGGTTACTGTTAAGGTGCATATAACCACGGACACGTGGAGAGGACACGTAGTGCCTCAAAAACATCCCCCTCCTCCTCCAACAGGGAAAACATTGTTGGCAAATGCCTTTGCATTGGTTCGTCTGGCGGCAGTCCAAGAATTTCACCTTTACCGACACTACAAGAGAGCCCCCCCACCATCCCCCCGCCACGGCCCACTTAATCCTGGCCACATTCCGAAAACCAACAAAATACAACCGTGGTACTAGGTCCGCAGTCACCACCACATTACCACCAACGCGGTTACTGTTAAGGTGCATATAACCAGTCTGACTGGGGCATGCAGACACCTTGACAGAATGAATAGTGTGTGGCACATAGGTTCCCCATTGCTATGCCCACGTGTGCAGCTCCTGATGGCGGTGGCACAGGATTCTATTTCTCATTGCTTCTGTACAGCATTGTGGGCTATCGCCCCGCCCCTATTAAAGAGGGTCGCTACCTAGCCGTGCCAACCCTGTGCAGTGTGTGCCTGCGGTCCCTCGTCGTGGCAGACGCACTTCTAAATAGACATGAGGGTGGTGTGGCATGAGGGCAGCTGAAGGCTGCGCAGGGACAGTTTGGTGTGCGCTGTGGGGGGGAGGGGGTGCGGTTGGGCAGCATGTAACTCAGGAGAAGTGGCAGTAGAGTGTCATGCAGGCAGTGATTGTGCTTTGTTGGAGGTAGTGTGGTGCTTAGCAAAGGTATGCCATGCTAATGAGCGCTTTTCAGAAGTAAAAGTTGTTGGGAGGGGGGGGGGGCCCACTCTTGCCGCTATTGTGGCTTAATAGTGGGACCTGTGAACTTAGGATGCAGCCCAACATGTAGCCCCTCGCCTGCCCTATCCGTCACTGTGTCATTCCCATCACTTTCCTGAATTGCCCAGATTTTCACACATGAAAACCTTAGCGAGCATCGGCGAAATACAAAAATGTTCTGGTCGCCCATTGACTTCAATGGGGTTCGTTGTTCGAAACGAACCCTCGAGCATCACGGGAAGTTCGTTACGAATAACGAACACCCGAACATTTTGGTGTTCGCTCATCTCTAGTTATCTGTCATCCACAACAGGACCTGCTCGCACTGCTCTGCTCGTAATAAAGTTCTACCACGCGGACCTGCAAATTGTGATATGAAGCTGGGGAGTGTAGGGACTTGGCGCTCCCCTAATCCCTCAGCAGCCGGTTGTGATTTACCCCGCCCAGGACCTCGGCCTGTGCCCACAACCTCACTTCGACGCCTGCATCCGCGTCCGTGCCCACGTCCTCGACTCTTACCCCTACTCCTCATCATGTCAAATAAAGGGTAGAGCAGGGCCCAAATAAATTACCCGACTGTATAGCACTGAAAACTGTGGCTTAATTCACCGCACACAGAGACTGGTAGATACCGGAGGCTCTATGCTGTGACCTGAAGAAATTAAACAGTTGTCTTGCGCTGATACCTAGGGGTCATTTACCGAACAGAGACTTGTAGATAATAAAGGGTGTATGGAGTGGGAGAAAACTAGAAAGCCAGTGGATAGTGCTGGTAACTGCGGCTACCTCAACTCCCCCAAGGAAAAGGTATTGTGAGACACTCTTCACAGGGGCAGGAAGCTATAAAGCCAGTGGACAGTGCTAATAACAGGGGCAACTTCACAGCACCCAAGGAAGGGGTATTGTGAGATGCTCTGCACAGGGGCAGAAAACTATAAAGCTAGTGAATAGTGCTAATATCTGCGGCTACTTCACCGCACCCAAGGAAACAGTATTTTGAGACACTCTGCCCAGGGGCAGAAAACTATAAAGCCAGTGGATAGTGCTGATAACTGCGGCTACTTCAGCCAACACACAGAATGGTATCTGTGAAATGCTCTTCAGGGGCCGAGGAAAAATTAGCGTACTGTAAAGCAATGAGAACTCTGCCTAATGCACTGCACACAGATAGCAGTATAGCTGAGGTGCTCTGCAGGGGCCCAGGGAATATTACTGTACTGTTTAGCAATGAGAACTCTGCATAATGCCCTGCAGACACAGAATGGCATAACTGAAATGCTCTGCACAGGCCTAGATGCTTTAAAAAAAAAATGGTGCACTACTGCTCCCAGCCAGCCTCAACAGTAATGCACACTATGAAGTGTAGCCCTAAGAAAAACCATTGGGGTTCTTGAAGACAGTATCCTACTCTAACACTTTACCTAACCTCTGCCAGCATGCGTCTGAGGTGAGCCATGGGTGGGACCAGTTTAAGCACTCAGCAGTCACCTGATCGGCCAAGCCACTCACTACTGTGGGGGGGAGAGAGCTGGCACGTCACAGCAGGAAGTGGTAATGCCTTCCCCGCATGTCTATTGGCTAGAAAATGGTGCTAAACATGTGGGGAAGGAAATGCAATTGACTCGAGTACTGTGTGGTGTTTGTCTCGAGTAACGAGCATCTCGAGTACATTAATACTCGAACGAGCATCAAGCTCGGACAAGTGTGCTCGCTCATCTCTAAAGATAAGGAATTTAACATCTAAAATGCCAACTAGAGATGAGCGAGCACCAAAATGCCCGGGTGTTCGTTGCTCGAGTTGAACTTCCCGCGATGCTCGAGAGCTCGTTTCGAGTAACGAACCCCATTGAAGTCAATGGGGGACTCGAGCATTTTTGTATAGGACCGATGCTCCGGATAGGTCTTCACTTGTGAAAAACCAGAAAACATCCGAAAGTCATGGAAACACCACAGAAACTGATAGGGAAGGGCTGGGGCAGCATGCAGGGCTGCATCTCAGGCTCCCAGGTCCCAATATTAAGCCACAATAGGGGCAAGAGTCGCCCCCCCCCCCCCCCAACAATTTTTACTTCGGACAAACCCTCTTTAGCAAGGCACACGTCTTCTTTGGCCCAAACCAGTGTCTCAGCTAACTGTGGTAACACGAGAGAAAATACATGATGCCCAGTGCTGACCCCAAGCAGGAGGAGGACGTGGCCTTACAAGGCCAAGAAACCATGACCAGGACCCGCTGTAGCCTGTGTGGGAAGTATGTGAGCGGGCTCTTGATCAGGCTCGGTGCCAGGACACACCTTGCGAGTGACATAGCAATGGGGAAGCCATGTGTCCACACACTAGACATTCTGTTTGGGTGCCGGATACCTCATCGACAACGCAAAGGGGAAAGCCATCTGCACTCTGCACCCTACCCAAGTCAGTCAGTGACTTTGTGCCAGACAGGTAAAACACCGCTATGGGGAGTCTGTGTGCACCCACAACATAGGTGGATCTTGTGTGACCCAAAGACATGAACCATAAAGAAATCAGAGTGGCCAAACATGGCAGACTTTCACTGCGCCGAGGACATAGGCCTCAGCCCACACCCTCAGCAATCGCGAGCATGAAGCGGACTCCGATGCTAGTACAGCTGTGAACGTCTCATTAATGCAGCAACGCTCCTCTCCTTTGGCGCAAACAAGTTTGTCAGATTACTGTGGTACCACGAGAGAAAATACATGATGCCCAGTACTGATCCCCTGACCCCAAGCAGGAGGGGGAGGTGGCCTTACAAGGCCAAGAAACCATGACCAGGACTTGTTGTAGCCTGTGCGGGAAGTATGTGAGCGGGCGCTTGGTCAGGCTCGGCCCCAGCAAACACCTTGTGTGACCCAAGGTGCCGCGACTGACATAGCAATGGGAAAATCCATGTGCCCACACAGTATTCATTCTGGATAGCTCAATCGACACCGCAAGGGGAAAGCCATCTGCACTCTGCAGCCTACCCTTGTCAGTCAGTGTATTTGTGGCAGACAGGTCAAACACCGCTATGGGAAGTCTTTGTGCACTCACAGCATAGGCGAGCTGAAGGAACCAAAAGACAGTAATAAACATGTAGAAATGACAGTGCCCAAACATGGCAGACTTGCACTACGCCGAGGACATAGGCTTCTGTACACACCCTCAGCAATCGTGGGCATAGAGCGGACTCTGATACTAGTACAGCTGTGAACGTCTCATTAATGCAGTAACGCTGCTCTTCTTTGGCCCAAACCAGTGTCTCAGATAACTGTGGTAACACGGGAGAAAATACATGATGCCCAGTGCAGATACCCTGACCCCAAGCAGGAGGAGGAGGTGGCATTACAAGGCCAAGACACCATGACCAGAACTTGCTATAGTCTGTGTGGGAAGCACGTTAGCTGGCCCAGGGTCAGGCTCGGTCCCAGCCTCCACCTTGTGTGACCCAAGGTGCCCTGAGTTACATAGCAATGGGAAATCCATGTGTCCCCACACAGATAGCTCAACACTGCAAGGGGAAGTCTTTGAGTTCCTTGAGCTCGCCTATGCTGTAGGTGCACAAAGATGGTATTACACAGGAAGAAATCAGAGTGACCAATCATGGGAGAGTTTCACCCCACCTAGCAACTTGGTCTCGGCCCACAATTCTGGCCTAGTCAGTCACTGTATTATTTGTGCCAGATAGGTAAAACACTGCGATGGGAAGACTTAGTGCACCCATAGTATAGACAGACCCCTGTAACATTTTTGTAGCAGCAGTATAGGCAGACCCCTGTAACATTAATGTGGCAGAAGAATAGGCAAACCCCAGTAACATTTTTGTAGCAGACGTCTAGGCAGACCCCTGTAACATTTTTGTAGAAGCAGTATAGACAGACACCTGTAACATTTATGTGGCAGAAGTATAGGCAGACCCCAGTAACATTTTTGTAGCAAAAGTTTAGGCAGATCCCAGTAACATTTATGTAGCAGCAGTATGGGCAGACCCCAGTAACATTTTTGTAGCAGCAGTAAGGTAGACCCCTGTAACATTTTTGGAGCAGCAGTATAGGCGGACCCCAGTAGCATTTTTGTAGCAGCAGTATAGGCAGACCCCTGTAACATTAATGTGGCAGAAGAATAGGCAGACCCCAGTAACATTTTTGTAGCAGAAGTATAGACAGACCCCTGTAACATTTTTGTAGAAGCAGTATAGGCAGACCCCTGTAACATTTATGTGGCAGAAGTATAGGCAGACCCCTGTAAAATTAATGTGGCAGAAGTATAGGCAGACCCCAGTAACATTTTTGTAGCAGAAGTTTAGGCAGATCCCAGTAACATTTTTGTAGCAGCAGTATAGGCAGACCCCTGTAACATTTTTGGAGCAGCAGTATAGGCAGACCCCGGTAACATTTTTGGAGCATAAGTATAGGCAGACCCCTGTAACATTTCTGTAGCAGAAGTATAGGCAGACCCCAGTAACATTTCTGTAGCAGCAGTATAGGCAGACCCCTGTAACATTTCTGTAGCAGCAGTATAGGCAGACCCCTGTAAAATTAATGTAGCAGAAGTATTAAGCAGACCCCTGTAACATTTTTGTAGCAGCAGTATAGGCAGACCCCTGTAACATTAATGTGGCAGAAGAATAGGCAAACCCCAGTAACATTTTTGTAGCAGATGTCTAGGCAGACCCCTGTAACATTTTTGTAGAAGCAGTATAGACAGACCCCTGTAACATTTATGTGGCAGAAGTATAGGCAGACCCCAGTAACATTTTTGTAGCAAAAGTTTAGGCAGATCCCAGTAACATTTATGTAGCAGCAGTATGGGCAGACCCCAGTAACATTTTTGTAGCAGCAGTATAGGTAGACCCCTGTAACATTTTTGGAGCAGCAGTATAGGCGGACCCCAGTAGCATTTTTGTAGCAGCAGTATAGGCAGACCCCTGTAACATTAATGTGGCAGAAGAATAGGCAGACCCCAGTAACATTTTTGTAGCAGAAGCATAGGCAGACCCCTGTAACATTTTTGTAGAAGCAGTATAGGCAGACCCCTGTAACATTTATGTGGCAGAAGTATAGGCAGACCCCTGTAAAATTAATGTGGCAGAAGTATAGGCAGACCCCAGTAACATTTTTGTAGCAGAAGTTTAGGCAGATCCCAGTAACATTTTTGTAGCAGCAGTATAGGCAGACCCCTGTAACATTTTTGGAGCAGCAGTATAGGCAGACCCCGGTAACATTTTTGGAGCATAAGTATAGGCAGACCCCTGTAACATTTCTGTAGCAGAAGTATAGGCAGACCCCAGTAACATTTCTGTAGCAGCAGTATAGGCAGACCACTGTAACATTTCTGTAGCAGCAGTATAGGCAGACCCCTGTAAAATTAATGTAGCAGAAGTATTAGGCAGACCCCTGTAACATTTTTGTAGCAGCAGTATAGGCAGACCCCTGTAACATTAATGTGGCAGAAGAATAGGCAAACCCCAGTAACATTTTTGTAACAGACGTCTAGGCAGACCCCTGTAACATTTTTGTAGAAACAGTATAGATAGATCCCTGTAACATTTATGTGGCAGAAGTATAGGCAGACCCCAGTAACATTTTTGTAGCAAAAGTTTAGGTAGATCCCAGTAACATTTATGTAGCAGCAGTATGGGCAGACCCCAGTAACATTTTTGTAGCAGCAGTATAGGTAGACCCCTGTAACATTTTTGGAGCAGCAGTATAGGCGGACCCCAGTAGCATTTTTGTAGCAGCAGTATAGGCAGACCCCTGTAACATTAATGTGGCAGAAGAATAGGCAGACCCCAGTAACATTTTTGTAGCAGAAGTATAGGCAGACCCCTGTAACATTTTTGTAGAAGCAGTATAGGCAGACCCCTGTAACATTTATGTGGCAGAAGTATAGGCAGACCCCTGTAAAATTAATGTGGCAGAAGTATAGGCAGACCCCAGTAACATTTTTGTAGCAGAAGTTTAGGCAGATCCCAGTAACATTTTTGTAGCAGCAGTATAGGCAGACCCCTGTAACATTTTTGGAGCAGCAGTATAGGCAGACCCCGGTAACATGTTTGGAGCATAAGTATAGGCAGACCCCTGTAACATTTCTGTAGCAGAAGTATAGGCAGACCCCAGTAACATTTCTGTAGCAGCAGTATAGGCAGACCCCTGTAACATTTCTGTAGCAGCAGTATAGGCAGACCCCTGTAAAATTAATGTAGCAGAAGTATTAGGCAGACCCCTGTAACATTTTTGTAGCAGCAGTATAGGCAGACCCCTGTAACATTTTTGTAGCAGCAGTATAGGCAGACCCAGTAACATTTTTGTAGCAGAAGTATAGACAGACCCCTGTAACATTTCTGTAGCAGAAGTATAGGCAGACCTCTGTAACATTAATGTGGCAGAAGTATAGGCAGACCCCAGTAACATTTTTGTAGCAGACGTTTAGGCAGACCCCAGTAACATTTATGTAGGAGCAGTATAGGCAGACTCCTGTAACATTTCTGTAGCAGGAGTATAGGTGAACGCCTAAAAAGTGGGGTACCACGACTGTAGGCGAAGGCCGGAAAAACTTGTTAGTTAACAGTATAGGCGAGGGCCAGAAAAATTAGTGTACCAAGAGTACCAATGTACCCCTGAAAAATTGCTCTTCCGAGAGAGCAGGTGAAGCCCATAAATATTTTTTTAAAGATACAGCTCGCTGTTGCATAATTTGTAACACAGCCTGGAGGCAGCCGTGTTCCAAAAATTGGTTCATGTTAAAGTATCAATACTTTTGAAATTGGAAAAAAAATTGTCAGATGAGCCTTTTGGGCCCCAGAAAAATTGGCAGTTCAGCGTGATGACATGTTGTTTCAGGAGGAGGAGGGCTAATATCAGAGACAGATTGATAAAGCTAAATGCCCCTTTTTTTCTGGTGATAGAGAAGAATGCTTTTATCTGCTGTTGCAGCAAAAAGAATCTTTAGGTTCCGCTGCTCTCCACCGGTGGAGAAGAGAAGTCTGGGGAAATCCAGGCTTTGTTCATCTTTATGAGTGTAAGCTTGTCGGCACTGGCAGTTGACAGGCGGGTACGCTTATCCGTGATGATTGCCCCAGCTGCACTAAACACCCTCTCTGACAATACGCTACTGGCAGGGCAAGCCAGCACCTCCAGGGCATACAGCGCAAGTTCATGCCACGTGTCCAGCTTTGACACCCAATAGTTGAATGGAGCAGAGGCATCACGGAGGACGGTGGTACGCTTGGCTACGTACTCCCTCAACATCTTTTTACAGTGCGCCCTCCGACTCAGCATCGACTAGGGAGTGGTGACGCAGTCTTGGTGCTGACGCTTGCCCACGGCTGTGCTGCCATGCCGCGCCACACCGACTGCTAGTGACGTGCTGCTCACATTTCTTATTAGAGAGGAAGAGGTTGCGTAGGAGGAGGAGGAGGGTTTAGAGGAGGTTGCATAGACCGCCGCAGATACCAGCACCGAGGTAGGACACGCTATTCTGGGTGTGGGTAGGACGTGAGCGGTCCCAGGGCCTGACTCAGTCCCAGCCTCCACCAAATTCACCCAATGTGCCGTCAGGGATACATAGTAGCCCTGCCCGCCAGTAATTGTCCACGTGTCCGTGGTTAAGTGGACCTTCCCAGTAACTGCGTTGGTGAGGGCACGATTGATGTTGCGGGAGACATGCTGGTGTAGGGCTGGGATGGCACACCGGGGAAAAATAGTGGCGACTGGGGACTGAGTAGCGTGGGACCGCCGCCGCCATCATGTTTTTGAATGCCTCCGTTTCCATGAGCCTGTACGGCAGCATCTCCAGGCTGATTAATTTGGCAGTGTGCATGTTTAAAGCTTGAGCATGCCCGTGCATGGCGGCATATTTACGCTTTCGCTCCAACGCTTGCGCTAGCGACAGCTGAACGCTGCGCTGAGAGACATTGCTGGATGGGGTCGAGGACAGCGGAGGTGAGGGTGTGGGTGCAGGCCGGGAAGCGCTCGTGCCTGTGTCCTGAGAGGGGTGTTGGATCTGAGTGGCAGGTTGGGGCACAGGGGAAGAGGCAGTTGTGTTACGCGGAGGCGGTGAACGGCCTTCGTCCCACCTAGTGGGGTGCTTGGCTATCATATGCCTGCGCATGCTGGTGGTGGTGAGGCTGGTAGTGGTGGCTCCCTGGCTGATCTTGGTGCGACACAGGTTGCACACCACTGTTCGTCGGTCGTCTGTGCTCTCACTGAAAACCATCCACACCTTTGAACACCTAGGCCTCTGACTTGGCGCGAGGGGGTGCTTTGGGAAACAGTTGGGGGATTCTTCGCTCTGGCCCTGCCTCTACCCTTGGCCACCCCACTGCCTCTTCCAACCTGTCCTGCTGCTGCACTTGCCTCCCCATCTGAAGACCTGGGTCTAACCAGGTGGGGTCAGTCACCTCATTGTCCAGCTGCTCTTCCACCGAATCATCTGTGCGCTCTTCCCTCGGACTTACTGCCCTTACTACTACCTCACTGATAGACAACTATGTCTCATTATCATCCTCCTCAGCCACTGAAAGCTCTTGAGACAGTTGCCAGAAGTCCCCAGCCTCATCCCCCGGACCCCGGGAACTTTCCAAAGATTGGGCATCGGTCATGACAAACTCCTCAGGTGAGAGAGGAACCATTTTTTTCCCACTCAAGGCAGGGGCCCAAGAACAGTTCCTGGGAGTCTGCCTGCTCCTCAGAATGTGTCATTTTCATGGAGTGAGGAGGCTGGGAGGAAGGAGGAGCAGCAGCGAGAGGATTCAGAGTTGCAGCAGTGGACTGCGTAGAAGACTGGGTGCGTGATACTTTGCTGGATGCATTTTCTGCCATCCAAAACAGGACCTGCTCACATTGCTCTGTTTGTAATAAAGGTCTACCACGTGGACCCATAAATTGTGATAAGAAGCTGGGGACCCCAGAAACTTGCCTCTCTCCTAATCCCGCAGCAGCCGGCTGTGATTCACCTGGACGAGGAACTCGGCCTGTGCCCACACCCTTACTTGGACCTCCGCGTCCTTGCCCGCGTCCACGTCCACGTCCTCTAGCCCTACCCCTACCACTCAGCATGGTGGATTACGAATAGAGGAGAAACAGACCGGTGTAAATAATTATGGAATTATGTGCGTACACTTTCACGCTGAGAGCGGTATTGTAACGCTAACTCCAGGCAGAAACAAAGAATACGGAAGGCCGCAAACAGGCCTAGCCGTGCAATAGTGATGGACTAAAACTCCCACCAGACACCCAGTAAAATTTAAACGGTCAGAGGTAGCCCAACGAAGGAGCTTTTTTTTTTTTAAAAAAAAAAAAAAAGAATACAGGCTGTATATTGTGTATATCACTTTCCCATTATCAGTGGCTGTGGCCATACGCTGTGCATCTCTAATTCACTGCAGACACAGACCATTGTAAATAATTATGGAATTATTGGCGTACACTTTGTCACTGAGAGCGGTATTGTAATGCAAACTCCAGCCTGAAAAAAATTATTCGGAAGGTTGCAAACCGGGCTAGCTGTGCAATACTGATGCACTACAACTCCCACCGGACACCCTGTAAAATGCAGACGGTCAGAGGTAGCCCAACGAAGGACCTTTTTTTTGGGGGGGGGGGGGATACAGGCTATATACTGTGTATATCAGTTTCCCTCTATCAGTGGCTGTCGCTGTACGCTGTGCGTCAAATTCACTGCAGACACAGAGCGGTGTAAAAAATTATGGAATTATTGGCGTACAGTTGAAGGCTGAGAGCGGTATTGTAACGCAAACTGCAGCCAGAAAAAAATAATACGGAAGGCTGCAAACAGGGCTAGCTGTGCAATAGTGATGCACTACAAGTCCCACCAGACACCCTGTAAAATGCAGATGGTTAGAGGTAGCCCAAAAGAAGGACCATTGGGGTTCTTGTAGACAGGATCCTACACTACCACTTTCCCTATCTCTGCACCACTTTCCCTATACTCTGTATAATAGACTGCAGACTTAGAACGCTATAGCTGTAATGGCCTGCACAGCCCGAGATAAAAAAAAATTGTGCAAAACTGCTCCCAGCAGCCACACAGTTATGGACACGGTCAGATGTGGCCCTAAGAAGGACCGTTGGGGTTCTTGTAGACGCTAACACTCTTCCTATAGCAGCACTCTCCCTAAGATCTCCCAGTGTGTGTCTGAGGCGAGCCGCGGGCGGGACCGCTTTAAGTACTGGTCGGTCACTTGATCTCACCAGCCACTCACTGCAGGGGGGTGGGATAGGGCTGGAACGTCACAGGAGGAAGTGGTAATGCCTTCCCCGCATGTCTATTGGCTAGAAAATGGCGCTAAACATGCGGGGAAGGAAATGGAATCGACTCGAGTATCGCATGGTGCTCGTCACAAGTAACAAGCATTTCGAACACTCTAATGCTCGAACGAGCATCAAGCTCGGACTAGTGTGCTCGCTCATCTCTAATGCCAACCAAACAGTAAATCTAAACAAATTGTTTACATAGAATGTTTGGGAACACATGTGAACAGCTAGGAACATGTCAGTTTGACCCGCCAGTGTAAATGCCACATCGCTATCTTCTGGAGCAAAAGCCACTAGTGCTTCACTCAAGGCTTATTAAATAACCATTTAATATCCATAAATCCCCCAGAAAGAGGACAAATTAATACAGTGAGAAGAGGTACAGAAGATGCTACAGACTTACAGAATGGCTATGCATAGGATAGAAAATGGAGTCATATTCATTTCACAAACAGAAATTTTCAAACTTCTTCTTCCAGCAGTAAATTATTGAAGAGAGTTATCCCCAGAGTAGGCCAGCAATATTTGATCAGTGGGAGTCTGCAAATCAGGATCCTAAACCAATCAGCTGATTGAAGATTCCAAGGCTTCCACTTAGGCTTGTGATGTCACTTTCATCAGCCACAACCGCTATACAAAGGACTGCACTGTGCCTGGTATGGACTGAAGTGTCAGTGGCACTCACCCAATCACTGCTATCACTTCAGTCAGTCGATTGGTGGGGATCCTGAGTACCGGACCCGCACCGATCTATTATTGGTGACCTATCCTGAAGAGAGGACATCAACGGTTTAGTGTAAAAAAAACACTTTAAAACATTGTAAAGTTTTTGAAAGGGCAAGGAAGTAGTACAGAAAAATTTTGAAAGTAGTCACTGGAAAGGACTAAAACGTAACTTTTATTAAGTATTTTTTATTAAAAGTTATACTGCACACATATATCTCAAATTACACCGATATCAGTGTGATAATAAATATAGCCCAGTGGGACTCCAATTTTAGTCTTTTACAAACCTCACTCAATACAGAAGGCCTTTACCTTCTCGTGACAGGGTGCAACGAAATGTTATCATTTCATAGGCACCATCTCAGGCCTTCCTTGGAAATATTCACATACATCGCTTTATATATTAGAGATCTATTTTCTTCTCCCAGGGCTAGGAGATTAATTTTGAATGCTTGATTTGGGTTGCCGTCTAGTTGATTCTATCCAATAATGATCATACATGACATCGATACTGACCATAGCTAGATTAATTTATCCCTCCCATTGGGGGATTGTAGGTCTCTATTTCAGGATTGGGGGGGAACTGTCATAATATTGACCCGTGCATTTTTTAATGTAAAAATTGACATCAGGTGAGGACATTGGATATTCAACAAACACCTTTGTATTTTTTATTACATTAGTGGTGAGGTTACTCCTTGATCTCACCTTCACATGGTGAATAACTTGGCTTCAATAGACCTCCTCGGCTATACGCAAAACTCAGCCATCAGTACACCCGAGAGGGAACTGCCCTGACCTTCCTATGTTCTTCCAAAGAGTATCATGAATGTAGGCTTTGTAGTATAGTTAAGGACTTATTCTGCTACGGTGATTGCTACAGAAAAATATTTGCCATCTTGGCTAGCATCATAGGTAAAAGGTCACCAGAACATTGTTCAGTGCTTTTCTGCTATATAGAGGCAATAGGAGAGGCTCATCATATCCGAAGGGGGCAAACGTGGCTCCGCTATGATGAGCATCTCCAACAAAGGAAGACAATCCATCCAACTATCATTGGGATTATGAAGACATTGGCCTCTAGTTATAGATTTCCTGATCAGCATAAGGGGTCCTTACTGATGGCAAGTTTCAGAGATGGTTTCCAAATTCCTTCTTCTTCACATCAGGTTACTTTCTCCACAAAAAATCTTAAATCAGCTCATCAGTATCCCGCAATTGTGACAGATAAATTGGGAAACAAAGTGAGTCCTATAGTGAGGCTGTTCAGCATTCCCCCTTTTCTACACCTGGTGGTTTCTCCCCTGGGAGTGGTAACCAAGGAGGAGTCAAACAAATTTTGTCTAATTCATCACTTGTCCCACCCCAGAGGCTCGTCGGTTAATGACGGAATAAACCCGCAGCTGTGCTCTGTAGTGTATACATCATCTGATGCTGCTCCTGTTTGGGCGCTGTGATACGGAAAAAGGGGCTCTACTGGCAAAAATGGATATTGATGCAATTTTTCGGTTTCTCCCTGTAAATCCAAAGCGTGTTATTGGAGTAGATACTATTTTGTCGACCAGTGTTAACCGATGGGTTTCCTGCATTAATTTTGAGGCATTTAGCTCATTTTTGAAGTGGGTAGTGCGCAACATGGCAGTGGTAATTTTGGGCGACTGTTTGCATAATAAAAAGGTTAGGATTAATTGTGACAACATGAACTTCTTACAGGCAATCAATAACATGACTGCGTCTTCCCCGCTGGTGATTCAGGTGATTAGGTGTTTGGTGTTAGAATGTTTGCACTTGAATGTATGGGTGTTTGCTAGACAGGTACCCAGAATTAAAAATTCAATAGGCGACTCTATCTCTTGTTTTCAGTGGGAACATTTCCGATCATTGGTACCAAATGAAGAGGCAGAGGGAATAGCTTACCGCCCCCACAGATTTGGTACATGGTCTGCAAGTGACTGGACATCTGATCCAGGCATCATTTCCGCTGGGTACATGGACAGCTTGAGTTGGCTTGGAACCATTGGGAAGAGTGGGTGACTGATTTACGTGACGTGTCCGATGGGAATAGGGTGGAGGTGCTTTTGTATGTTTTTGGAGAGGCAGCTAAGGCGGACTAATAAATAGCAGGGTTAAATTGATTTGTGTTGGCTGTGGTTTTTGGCCTCCCGATGGAGGGGGCTCAAGAATGCCACAAAGTTTTTTGCCCAGGCCTTGAGGAGTTTTTGAAGGTGTAGGGTACAGTCAGATAGATGGAGGCCTTTATCTTTTCGGTTACTGGAGTGACTCAGAGCAGTGGTGTCTTCAGTCTGTACTTCTCCATTTGAGACAATCTTATTTCTCCCTTTCCCTTGGCATTTTTTGGAGCATTGAGGGTGGGGGAATTAGTAGCTCTTTCAACTGCGAGGCTAGGTGGCGTCTTGAGTGAAGACATAGTGGTTTCTGGTGACAAAATTGAGCTGTAGGTTTTGTGTTCAAAGACAGATCAGCTGGGGGGGAGAAAAAAGATAGTTGAAAGGGGTCCCAGGGGCAAAGATGTGTCCCTTATTGTGCTTCTCCGCTTGTAAAGCTTGCGGGTGGTCCAACCCAGTCCTTTACTTAGGCATGAGGATGGTTCCTTCTTGTCCAAGTATCAGATTATTAGGAGAAAAAAACTCTAATCAGTAGGCCGCCCTGATTTATATTAGTGGAGCAAGATAAATTATGTTCCAACATCCCACTTCTGGGAAAGCTCTACTGATTATATGGCTTATTGTCTCACCAAGCGACAGTTTCTGTACTTCGTGCCTCACTTCATATATATCTTCTATATTTCGTATCAAACTTCATATACACCTTCTATATACCTTCGACGCCTTTCCCCGCTAGTTACGCGGTTCATCAGGAAGTATATTTATTCCCTTATAGACGGGTTTAGGAAATAAACACAGAATATATCTCTAATAGATAGCATCTTCTTAATTGACACATATAGGTCGTTTTGCTCAATTGACCATAAGATCGATCATTCCCAATATTCCACTTAGTGGCTTAAATGTTATTGGGAGCGCTATAATATCTCATTTGGTGATATGGCTCGTCTCTTTCTTACAGGAGGAGGAGGTTTATATAGTGTAAAGGTGGACCATGGATGAACTAATTTTGTCTACCCCACGCAAATTGACACTCACACACAAAACTAGTGGTAAAACTACCTTTTGTGTCCACCTTTTGTTCAATTAGTGGTCGGATCTCCAACATTTTGAGGAAACATTGGTCCATTTTGAGTAACTGTTTTCCTCAAGTGGAACAATTCTGCAGTCCCGCTCTAATGAGTTATAGGCGAGGACCAAATGTTAGAGACATGGTGGTTGATACCAGGGGCAAAAACATAACAACCAGACCGGATTATCCCTCCATATCTAAAATGAAATGTGGGTGCTTTCCATGTCTTAACTGTGCCAGTTGTGGTAACCTCATTCGGGGCCACTCTTTCCATCATCCTAGGACGGCTCAGAAGTTTGACATCCGTGGTAGGTATACCTGTGTTTCCTCTTTTGTAATGTATATGATTGTTTGCCCATGTGGGCTCCTATACATTTGGGAGACTACCACGGATGTCAAATCTCGTATTTCTAAGCACAACCATCAGGACACGGGATATGAGAGCCCCAGTAGCGAAACATTTTCCCGCTGCGGGTCACTCAATCAGCCAACTACGCTATCGCATTATCGACGGGGTCACACGATCTTTATGTGGTGGAGATAGAGAAAGAAAACTTAGACTTCTTGAACTTCAGTGGATCTTCAGCCTGAAGGTCTTAATATTGAGTACAATGTTACTCCTTTCTTTTAATTTTTGTTTTTCTGTATTGTTTTTTAATTGCTTGTCTTTTTTGTCATTTTTTCATAGGACAGTCCTGAGGAGCCGTTTGTGGTGGTGGGGCTGAGAACCATGTTGGTGCCGATTGTCCATTCCAATATAGCTAAAAAAAATTTTGAACCATGCATTGTTATATATTTTTTGAGAGTGCTTGATCTTTCTAAATTAAATTTTTCTTCAATAAAATGTATACGCATTATAAAGTTGTTCTCATGTTTTCAATAGGACTGCTGCGATCTATATTGCAATGTAGGAGGGTTTATTGGACAGACATGGCTGTAGGGCCGTGTAGTATCGTTGACCTAAACACTCGAATGCTGCATGTCACATTATTCTTGTGCAGTTCACATTGCCCTCCAATCCTTCTTTTTGCCTGTCTTATGTGCGGTCTTTATCAATTGCTGGGTAATGGAATACATCCCTTATGTAAATTTTCATTGGTGCTATACCCTATTGATACCAGCACTCTTACTAGGTTGTATTGATTAAATACCATGGGCTGTGCTTTAGTGTCACCCTTTATGGGTTTTTTTTATGCAGATGTTGATGCAATATTTACTCTTTTTGGGTAAACAAATCTTCACATCCTCTTACATCCCTTCACAATGCCCTGTGTTGTTGGCGATTTTTGAAATAGTCCTTTATTAGAGTATGCGATCTTGCCCACTCTTTCCGCTTTCTCTTCTGCCCCTCCTGAATGTGATGCTGCATGCACACGCAGGATATTGCGGACTCTAAGGGAGATGAGACAACAGGCTTTGGCCCGGATCCCCGCTGCTGACAGCGGCGCTCTGCGTTTGGCTCCTCCCACTCATGATGCATTGGCATTGGGAGGACCTCGCGTACCATTGCCTGCGCATGTGCGAAGCATGGCTATTCCCATGAGAGCCTCTATGATGGACTACAGCCGGGCCTCCACTGATGACGTAGCAGGGACGCCTCGGATATGACGCTTCTCTGTTTGGAAGGGCACGGCACTAATGGTTTCCAGCTGTACATCCCCCTGACAGACTCCCCAGAGGCCCTATCGTATGTATGTATTTTGTGGGTTGTCTTCATGTTTGTTGGTGATTGGTGTAGCTGTTTTATAAATATGGAGTCTATGCATTAAGGCATTTGAGCTTAAAAAAAGGCTGTTCAACCAGCCGAAACGTTGCTGTCCTGCCAAATGTATACCTGGGGAGTTTGAATAAAGGTATGTGCTACACTTTACAAAGAAGGATGTGAACGACCTCTTCTATTTACCTAATTTCCTGTGCTGCTGTGCTACCAAACTTTTTGGATTACATCTTTTGGAGTCCACCGAAGTCTGGACTCAGTTCAAGTGTGCACGGTTTCCAACTTTTCGCACCCCCACTAATTAGTGGTATTTACACAGGAGTGCTGCTGTAACTTTATTGTTTTCTATGACTAATTAGTCTCCAACAGGTCAAACCTAGGACATATTTGTGGATTCTACCGCTTAAACCACTCAGTTCACCAATATCCCCCATTAAAAGGTGTCAGTTCCTCTGGTTTTTGTGTGAGCTTCATATTAATTTGTTGCTGTAGTGTAACCTTGTTCGTATGGATTCCTCAGAGAGGATGATATACAATAGGAGGGATCAATAAGTTTCACTATGCCTATTGGAGAAGTGGTTTACTAAAATAATTTCCCTGCCCTAAGATGTTGAAATCAGGGAATCCCCAGCAGAGAGGTTCATGTAACCAGAGAATAAAGCCAGCTGGCAGGATGGTGGGTAATATTCCCCCCAGAGGTGGTTACCAGAGGATGTTCTGTGTGAATCATTGACTGGCTTTATGATGCAAGTCTCTACATTGTGGTAAAGCACAATCTCAGATAATGATGGCTACATATATGAGGCTACATAATTAACACTGTTATTCAGCTGTTATGTTGACAAAATCTTGGGGCCCTTTGTGACGGTATTACCCTCTCACGTGAGAGATACAACGGACCTCCTAAGGCAGCTAGAGGGGATTTCTGTCAACCCTGGCACACTCCTTGCCACCCTGGATGTGGAAGCCCTATATAGTTCTATTCCACACCAGGGTGGTTTAGCTGCAGTATCACCATCACAACCAATTCGTGATTGATCTCCTTGAATTTGTATTAACTCACAATTTTTTCATTTTTAACTTTGAGTACTACCACCAGCTGAGGGGTACGGCGATGGGGACGGCATGTGCCTGGGCCGGTGGAAGGAAAGAGTTATTTTTGCCGAAGAAAACATCAAGTGGTCACCAATATATTTTAAATTGGATGCGCTTTATTGACGATATCCTGATTCTCTGGACTGGCAGGCCTGATGAAATTATGAAAATTTGCATCCCTACTCTAGCAAGACAACATGTACCAGAGGACCCTAAGGGCCATCATAGCCCAGAAATGACAAATGACTCAAAAGGACAAAGCAAAGACAAACTGACATAAAATAAATGTAAGAATGTACATTAACCAACCAGACACCAAACACACTAGGGCTAGAATGCAAGACAGAACAACCACATAGAACAGGACAGTTCACTCCTCATGTCTAGCCACCAGCACAGACATACAGAACATGACGCTGTTCACACAGAACAGGGCCACCCGCACAATCACTGGACTAGCCCCTGTTCACACTATCCACATAACACATGTACAGGCATGCAAGACCAACAAACCCTAGAGTGAAGGGAAACCAGCTTCCTCTTTCAGAGGGAGAATATTTATCTGCAACCAGACCAGTGGTGATTGGCTAGCAGGAGAACACCAGACCCAGCCAGTTCAATCATTCCACACCTGTGGGGCTGTGCTGATAGAAATCTATGTAGCTCAATAGATCCCATTAATACAATGGCTGCTGTGGCCAATTTAATCCAAAACCTTGTATTACGTCTTATTTTATTTCAAAGAGTTATTGGAATCAAAGAGTATGTAGGGCCAGCGCCTCAGAACCAAAGAAGATGAGCAAAGATTCCCAGGTGGTCTTCCGGATCTTCATACAATCCACTCAGGTGGAAAGCCGCATGCAAAGTATAACATAAGTTCCCCCATCAAGAAATGGTGGGGGTGGAAGACAATGTGTCCGAGCGCAATAGCAAATCCTTCACTAAAGGGTTATTGGAGGGAGGTTTAGTACAAGGAGCCCTGACTCTACAATACCCTCATCATGTGCTAATCAGCTGGTCAGTGGATAGATACGCTCATCAGACGGATTTCATTATTTGGTTATCCAAAGATTCTGAAAGACTAAGTTATTTAGGAGGACGCTCTCATCTACAAATGGTATCCATGGAGATATTTACCCCATGCCAGGGTAAACCGTAAACTGACTGTCATATTGCAAAAACATGCACATAACATTAATCTTATTCATCAGGTACGGACTGAGTTCTAGAGATAATTGATCGTTAGTGACCTGCTCAATTGTGGCAGGATAATGCTACTGTATGTTAGAGTTATAGGTTTTTAGCAAACACTTAGTAAAGTCTTGCTTGTTTAACCGATCCTGTGTAAAGCCCCTCCACAACCGGCGTCCAACTCCCCACCTGTTACACACCCTCCGGGAGAGGAGACCTACATGTTAACCTCGGCTTTGTTTCCTCTTCACCCAACTTTGTGTCCATAAAATTCCTACCATTTATGAGACATTCAGCCGTTCTGTAGACGTCGTATTGTGTCCAGTCCGGGGAATTCTGCATCTCTCTGTATATCGGGCCTTCTGTTCTACCTGCAGTCTCCCCATTCAGTATAGATTCTCCTCTTACACTAAACCATGAAGTGCCCCAATAGAGGAGGCAATGGAGGACGAGCGTGGTGGAGTGAGTGCAATAAATTTGTAGTTTCTGTCTCTCAGAAGATGAAGCACAGCTGAAGAGGAACCACAGAAGAGGAAGACATCATCTCTCACACAAGGTTCTCAGTCACCTCCTCAGCAGACGTTTCCTTTATCAGTGACAACCAGAATAATAGGAACACGAGTGCGACTCTCAGACTGGTAACGGGACGGAGAGCAGAGCATCATGTGCCCTGTGTGGACATGTCTTCTGAGCCTCATCAGTCTGGTGCTATCTGCATTAGGAGAGGATGGTCAGACGGGAGGAGCAGGTAGGGTCTTATCTTATTCCCTCTTGTTCTGAAGCAGAGGATGGTGTTGTGTGTGGGGTAGGGGTGACAGATGGAGGCAGAGCACAACTTTTTTTAATTGCAAAAATACCTTTACTAACAAACATGGTGATTAAATGCTTTTACTCTAGAGGAGGGCTTGTGGTACTTGAATAAAATGATTTTTCTTTAACTGGAATTCACACTTGTAACATATGTATCTTTATATCCATGTCATGGGGACGCCATGTCATAGGAACCAGGTCCCCTATGAAAAGGAAGCCTGTATCTTGTCCCCTGGTCATTGGGTCCTTTTAGCATCTTCCACACTCCTCCCCAAGCCTGGTAATAGTGCTGCTTTTGCAGGGCATGGGTTCCTCAACTTCACTGGCCATTCTCTGTTGCACGTGGACCTCTCACACTGCTGCTGCTTTTAGGGATCAATGTAATCAATTTTAATACTCGGGACACTAAGGCGGTCACTATTACTACTATGGCCACTATGGAGGGTCACTATTACTACTGGGGCCACTACGGAGGGTCACTATTACTATAAGGGCTACTATGGGCTACTATGGGGGGTTCACTTTTACTACTGGGGCTACTATAGTGGTCACTATTACTACAGGGGCTACTATGGGAGTCACTATTACTATTGGGGCCACTATAGGGATCACTATTATAACTGGTGTTACTATGGAGGTCACTATTACTCCTAGGGCCACTATGGGGGTCATTGTTTGTACTGGGGCCACTACGGAGGGTCACTATTACTATAAGGGCTACTATGGGCTACTATGGGGGGTTCACTTTTACTACTGGGGCTACTATAGTGGTCACTATTACTACAGGGGCTACTATGGGAGTCACTATTACTATTGGGGCCACTATAGGGATCACTATTATAACTGGTGTTACTATGGAGGTCACTATTACTCCTAGGGCCACTATGGGGGTCATTGTTTGTACTGGGGCTACTACGGGATCACTATTACTAGTGGGGCTACTATGACAGTCACTATTACTACAGGGGCTACTATGGGGGGTCACTATTACTACTTGGGCCACTATGGGGGTCACTATTACTACTGGGGCCACTTTGGGGATCACTATTATAACTGGTGTTACTATGCAGGTCACTAATACTCCTATGGCCACTATGGGGTCACTGTTACTACTGGGGCTACTACGGGATCACTATTACTACTGGGGCTATTATGGCAATAACTATTACTACTGTAACCACTATGGAGGGTTACTTTTACTACTGGGTCAACTATGGCGGTTACTATTACTACAGGGGCTACTACAGGATAACTATTACTACTGGCGCTATTATAGGATCACAATAACTACTGAGACCACTTTTAGGGTTACTATTTCTCTTGGGGCCACCATGAGAAGTCACTTTTAGTATTGCGGTTAATCTGGGGGTCAGTGTTACTACTGGGGTCACTATGGGATCACTACTACTACTGGGGCCACTATGAAGGCAACTATTACTACTGGAGCCTACTATGGGATCGATTTTGCTACTGGGGCTGCTATTGGATGACTAGTATTACTGGGGCTACTATAGGATAACTACTACTACTGGGGCTACTTTTAGGGTTGCTGTTACTTTTGGGGACACTATGAGGTCACAATTACTGCTGGGGCTAATCTTGGGATCACTACTACTAGTAGGGCCACTATGAAGGGGTCACTATGAGTACTCTGGCCACTATGGGGGTCACTATTACCGTACTACTGGGGCTTCTATGGGATCAGATTTTCTACCTCGGCCACTATGGGGGGAGGGTCACTATTACTACTGGGGCCACTATGGGGGGTCATTATTATTACTACTGGGGCCACTTTTAGGGTCACCATTACTACTGGGGCTACTATGGGATAACTACTACTGCTGTGGCCACTTTTAGGGTCACTATTCCTTTTGGGGCCACTATGGGAGGTCACTATTACTACTGGGATTAATCTGGCGGTCACTGTTACTACTAGGGCCACTTTTACTACTGTGGCCAATTTGGGATCACTGCTACTACTACTGGGACCACTATGAGAGTCACTATTACAATGGGGGCCACTGTTAGGATCACCATTACTTTATGGGCCACTGTTGGGGTCACTATTACTTCTAGGGCTGCTATGGGGGGTCACTCTCACTACTATGGTCACTATGGGGGTCACTACTGCTACTGGGGCTACTATGGGATCACTCTTTCTACTGGGGCCACTATGGGGGTCATTATTACTACTGGAGCTATTATGGGGGGGGTCACAATTACTACTGGGGCTACTATGGGGGTACACTGTTACTACTGGGGCCGCTATGGGATCACCACTACTTTGGCCACTGTTGGGGGCTACTATTACTACTTGGACTACTATGGGTGGTCACTATTACTACTGGGGCCACTATAGGGATCACTACTACTTTGGCCACTGTTGGGGGCCACTATTACTACCTGGGCTACTATGGGGGTCACTATTATTACTAAGGAACACTATAGGTATCACTATTACTACTGGGGCCACAATGGGTGGTCACTATTTTTACTTGAGCCACTATGGGCTGTCATTATTACTACTGGGGCAACTATGGAATCACTGCAACTGGGGCCTCTATGGGATCACTACTACTACTGGGCCACTCTTGGGGTTACTAGTACTACTGGGGCCACTATACGTGGTCACTACTACTACTGGGCCACTCAGGGGGTTACTAGTACTACTGGGGCCACTATGGGTGGCCCTACACAGGGATCACTGTTACTACTGGGGCTACTATGGGATCACCATTACTACTGGGGCCACTAAGCAGGTCAGTATTACTACTGGGGATACTATGGGGGTCCCTATCACTACAAGGGCTACTATGGGGGCATCACTATTACTACTGGGGCTCCTATGGGGGTCACTATTGCTACACGGGCTACTATGGGGGGGTCACTTTAACTACTAACTAACTATGTGTCCACTATTACTACTAGGGCCACTATGAGGGGTCACTATTACTACTTAGGTCACTATGGGGGGGGGGGTCACTATTAGTGCTGGGTTTACTATTAGGGGTTTGATATTACTACTGGGGACATTATGTGGTCACTATTACAAGTGGACAAGAAAAAATCCTGTGTAAAGATTACATAGATGATTTATCTACTGGGGCCACTAAGCGGGTCACTATTACTACTGGGACCACTATGGGGCTCACTATTACTACTGGGGCCACTATGGGGGTCACTATCACTACAAGGGCTACTATGGAGGCGTCACTATTACTACTAGGGACACTATGGGGGTCACTATTACTATTGCGGCCACTATGGGGATCACTATCACTACAAGGGCTACTATGAGGGTGTGACTATTACTATTGTGGCCACTATGGGGGGTCACTATATATACAGGGACTACTGTGGGGGGGGGGTCACTATTACTTCTGGGACCACTATGGGGATCACTACTACTACTTGGGTCACTATGGGGGGTCACTATTAGTACTGGGCCACAATTGGGGGGGGGTCATTATTACTACTGGGGCTACTATGGGATCACTATTACTACTGGGGACACCATTGAGGGTCGATATTACTACTGTGGTCATTATGGGGTCACTATTACAAGTGGACAAGAAAAAATCCTGTGTAAATGTTACATTGATGATTTATTCTTTATAAGGGATGGAGCTTCTGATGAGATCTCAATGTTTTATGAATATCTTAATATGAATAACTGGAAGCTAACCTTTATAAAGTGTAACTTTGAGTCATCTGTTGACTATTTGACCTGACACAAAAATATAACAGAATTCTTCAAAAAACTTTTTTTTAAAAAAGTTGACAACACTAGCTGATTGCATTCTGAAAAATGGAAAAAAAAAATTCTGATTGACCAATTTCACTGCCTAAGACAAAATTACACTGATGATGAAGATTTTCACAATCAGAGTTCTCCCACCCAGACCAGCCGGGTGTCTCACAGCAAAGCAGTCCTCGTATATAGAGCCCGGCGTCTCACAGCTGAGCAGTCCTCCTATGTAGAGCCCAGCGTCTTACGACTGAGCAGTCCCTGTATGTAGAGCCACGTGTCTCATGGACGAACAGTCCTCCTATGTAGAACCCAACATCTCACGGCTGAGCAGTCCTTGTATGTAGAGCCCAGTGTCTCACGGCTGAGCAGTCCTCCTATGTAGAGCCCGGCGTCTCACGGCTGAGCAGTCCTCCTATGTAGAGCCCGGTGTCTCACGGCTGAGCAGTCCTCGTATGTAGAGCCCGGCATCTCACAGCTGAACAGTTCTCGTATGTAGAGCCCGGCGTCTCACGGCTGAGCAGTCCTCATATGTAGAGCCCAGCGTCTTTCTGGTTCTGCAGTCCTTGTAGAGCTGGGTTATCTCACCGGCTGCCACCACATATTAGTCGCAGTGAGTCCTGTGTTGATCATCCTGTAATGATGGCGACTGCTGAGCAGTTTATACACACTGGGGCTTATTTATGGAGCCTTTTCTGCCAGATTTGTGGTGTAATTTGCACCGTAATAATGGCATCCTATTTTTCCGACATATTAATCCTGTATCCTTTTGTTTGGAGATTCCCAGCTCTATGAGAATAACTAATGAGTTTCATAAGTCGCTTTTGAAGAAGTTTGTTGATTCAGAAAATGATTCGTCTCTTCCTGCCCCGGTTTTGGTTGATGGAGATATTCGATTTGAGATAAGTTGCATAGTGCATTCTCGAGGGGTTAGGAAATCTCCACAGTACTTAGTGAATTGACGTGGTTATGGCCCTGAGGAGAGGACATGGGTACAGGCTGCAGATGTCCTTGTGCAGCGTCCTACGAGCGGGTCCACAGCCGAGGAGATAGCAGGGTAGAGAAAGGCCTTGTCAACGGGGCTCTACCATCTTCTCCCCTGGGGGTAGCTCGGGACCCAACCACGTTACTGCTGGGGGGAGATCACAGGGGAAAAGTAAATGGGTGTTACCTAAAGTCCATTTGTCACACGTGACGCTACCATTCCATCCTCTGCCGTGAAACTTGATTTCTTTAATATGTGTCTTTTCTCTCGCTTTTTTTATGAGAGCGGACATCAGTTTCCCTCCCTTATCTCCATGGGCATAAATTTTTTGTTTGTAATAAATAGCTGATTTGGTGTATTTTTTGTCTAGTAGTGACTTTAATTGGTCTCTCAGGGAGTTGAGTTCAGGTTGTGCTTTTTCTACTTCCAAGAGTTTTCTTTTTTGTTCTAGGGAGGCTATTTTTGTTAGCATATCATCTATTTTCTTTTGTTTCTGTTTCTTAAGTTTTGAGCCCAAAGAGATGAAAAGGCCCCTTACAAAGGCTTTATGTGTTTCCCAGACCATAGGAGCGTTTGTATAGTCTTTTGTGTTGATTTCGAAGAATTCGGTTAGGTCTCTAATTAACTCTTGTTTGTGTTCTTCTTCTCTTAAGACCGACTCATTTAGGCGCCACATCCAGTCCCCTAGGTTGTTAGATAATATATTTATACTGGTGTGCATTGGGGCATGGTCCGAGATTGTGATGCTATCGATTTTGGCACAATGTATTGTTTTTACAAGTTTATTTGATAGAAAGATATAGTCAAGTCTCTGGTGAGAGGTATGAACGTGTGAGTAAAAGGTATAGTCTTTTTCTACCGGATGACTGTATCTATCAAGTTTAATTCTTGTAGTGCTGAGTGGACTCTTTTGAGGGCTCTCTGCGAGACCTGGAACCTGGGTTGAGTGTAATGTTTAGATCTCCCCCTAGGATTATATGGCCTACTGCAAAGGATTTTAGTATAACTAATGTGTCTATTATGCATTTGATTTGATTAGTATTTGGCACGTAGATGTTAGCTAGGGTGTAGTGTGAGCCATTTATTGTGCCCTTTACAAATAAGAAGCGCCCCTCTGCATCCGTAAGTTGTTTCTCAATTTGAAAGGGGAGATCTCTGTGGAGGGCAATTGATACGCCCTTGGAGGCCGAAGACGGGCTACAGCTATGGAACCATTGTGTGAAGTGTCTTTTCGGGAGGGTTGGGATTTTGTTACTCTTAAAGTGGGTTTCTTGTAAAAATGCGATTTTTGTTTTACTCTTCCTAAGTAACCATAAGATATGGTGTCGTTTGTTTGGAGAATTAAGTCCTTTGGTGTTGAAGGTAGTGATATTTATTTTTCCTCTGTGGTAAGGTGCAGTTTTTTGTTGTTGTGTGGGGTTGTTATTGTTTCTTAAGCCTTGTTGGCTGTAGATTCGGGGTGTGCATTTTGCAGGCATATTTTGAGTTTTGTTATTTTCCATATCAGTAGATTTGGAGTATAGCATGGGGGATGTGGGCTGAGTGGGGAGTAAGCTAGGGTTGAATTTAGGTTGGGTTGAAGGAAGGAACTGTGGTTAACTTAACTTCTTGACCAGGTGTTAATGTCTGGTCAACTATATGTGAAAGAACTAAGAAGTGTTGTCGTGTGGATAAGAAGTATCCCGACACCCCGTAGTTGGGTCTCTATTGTCAGTATCTTCCTCATCCAAGGACAATCCCCGGGTGAGGGAGTATGCAGTGTGTCTGTGTATGGTAGTCTCACTCACGTGTGTAGCATCCATGGGTGACCTGGGGGTTGCATGTTGTCCCCCCCCCCCCCCCCCCCCGTTCACACCGTTTGGGAGCTCTTGCCTTCTCGCTGGGAGGATGCCTCGTCTCGTCGTGGGAGCAAAGGTTCCCCGACCTGTATACTGGTGGAGAGAGGAGATAAAGAAGGGGAAGAAGGAGAGGAGGGGAGAAAGGCACAAACATTTAAACAAAATAACAAATGCAAATCCCCTCCTTTTTCCAGGTGAACCTTGGACGACTTGCGGTGCTTTTATGGCTAATAGATTTAAATTTCGCTATGAACTATTTCTCCCTGGCTGAGAGGTAGTCCCCCAGGCGGAGGAGCCCAGAGAGTCGACCCCCATGTGACCCCACGGGCCCTGCACCGCCCCAGGCACCGCCCCTTCTTTGCAGGCATGAGATCAATGTACAAATTTTTTTTTATTTTTTTTTTTAAGCTAGTTAGATATGGTAATAGGCGGAATACTTATGCTTCAGGGTTGGTAGTTCTGGTTGTCGTCCTTTACGAACCGACTGTAGTTTAAGTCCAAGGGTTAAATAGGGTTGTAATCTTGCCTCTCTCCAGTTGTTCAGAGGTGCGGCTCCCAGGTAGGCTCGACACAGTGCGAGGTGAGTCTCTGTCCGAAACTTAAGTTGATGGTTTTGTACCATATTTTTTGTTTTTTGGTGATTTAGGTTTCGCAAATGTTCTCCACGGCTCGTTCTCTGGAAGTGAAGGGATAGTTAGGTCATATTGTGTTGGCAGCCATGAAGGTCTTTCAATTGGGTCTATCTTTAGCTGTTGCCAGACCACTTCAAGATCTTCTGGAGTTCTACCTGACAATCTGCGTCCCGATTCATTAATGGCAAGGCCGAACGGGAACATCCAAGAATACTGGATTCCTTTAGATTTTAGGACTTCCAGTAGGGGTCGCAATTGTCGCCTTTTTGCTAAAGTTGATGGTGCAATGTCCTGAAAAAACTGTATTGGAGAATCGCTGTATTTTAGCGGGTGGTGTGTTCTTGCTGCATTCAATATAGCGCTTGTGTCTGTGAAGGAGAGTAAGCCGCAAATAACATCTCTTGGCGGGTCTCCTTCTTTGGGTTTGGGTCTGATTGCTCTATGTATTCTTTCGATTTGAATTCACGTGGCTCTTTCTTCACCTAATAGATCTGTGAAAATTTCTCCGGCCACTTTACGTAGGGACTCTGTTGCCCAGGTTTCTGGGAGACCTTTTATTCGGATATTACAGCGTCTGCTGCGGTTTTCTTGGTCTACGATTAGGGTGAGGGCTCGGTCTAGATACGAGCGGTGCACTTCTACTACTTGAGAGGTAGCTTTTGCATGTTTAATGATGGTGGAACATGTTCCCTCTAGGTCCTCCACTCTGTGTCCGATTTGTTGCAGCTCAGATTTAATGTCTGCCAATTCTGACATTATTGGTTGAGTAACTTTGAGAAGTGCTTTTTGTAGGAAAGATTTTGAGATTTGGGTGCCGAGGTTGCATTCTTCCTCTTCCATTTCGCTCTCATTCTCTGAGTCCTGAGGTGCGAAGTCTGATTCGTTTTGTGGAGGTAGTGCTTTTGCCATGGGGCTTTGTGCGCTTTTCTTTTTTAGAAATTTTTGCATGTCCGCTTGATTTTTTTGTCTTCTTGGTGTTTCCGGTGGGTCGCAGCTGCGTTCCCTGCTGCCTTTTACCATTTTATTCTTTTACTGAGTATACGCAGAGTGTCTTCAGCTAATGAATGAGCCTTGGGGTATAACGAATTTGAGATATGACACACTTCACGAGGCGGGGTGCCTCCCTCTCCACACTATTTAGTGGTTAGTTAGTCATCTTTTCAGATATCAGGTATTATTGTGGTATACCTAGCAGGGCTATAGGTTTGTAGCCGTGACCGACCTGTATCACAGATTCTGAAAAATGGTGTTGGTTATAGAGCTGAAAGCTAAAAACAGTTCCAGAAAAATTAGGGCTATGCCCTGTGTGTAATTTCTGGATCTCTTCAGTATAGGTAGCTGCCTGTAGCTTATTATTGCTGCGTCAGCGTACAGGGGTTTTGTAGGTATGCAGCTGGAATGAACTCACCCCTACAGTCTTTGAAAAATTAAGTATATTGCAGAGCTGGCTGAGCAAGCTCCAGAAAAAAAAAATAGGGCAGCGCCCTTTATATTCTTTTTTCTCTGCGCAGTTAGTGACCTGTTGGTAGATAGCTGTAGGCGCTTTAGCTCTTAACCTACACCCTCCGTTCACCATTGCAGAGCTATGAAGGAGGGGGGAGAGAGGGCAAAATGGCGGAGAGTTAAGGCGGGAAACTTTATTTTGCTGAGGAGGGCAGGGAGGTCCGCTGTCAGTGCAGCTCCCATGGCACTACAGTTGCTGTCCTTATAACAAGCTTCTCTGGGGCAGCTGGGGCTTTTAGTACTTACTGCCCTTGTAGTGACCACGTTTCTCCCCCGAACTGGCTGCCTCCGTTCCCACTCGCTGGTCCGTCTGAGCAGCGATGTCCGCGGGGCTCCCTCTGTCTCCTTCCTTCTATCGGAGCTGTCAGAGCTTCTCCGGTGAAGGACCGCTGCAGACTTCTGTTTCTCTGATGTGTCTCCCCGCACGACGACTCCCTCTCCCCTCCTAAGATCAATGCCGCCGCTCCGTGCAGGCACTAGTCTCCGTACCCCCCGCTCCAACGATTTTGTTGTGGAGCCGCTCCAAATGTTCCTCTCGCTGCAGGGAAGATGTTAGGATCGGTGTGAGGTGCCGCTGTTAGTTTTATACTGCCAAAAGAAGCTGAAAATACTTCTATGGCTCGGGAGCCCAATTTCAGCGCGTCCTCACTCTCTGAAGGCTTGGCCACGCCCCCTCGTTATTCGGAGAAGGCTTTTTTTAAGACTCAAAAAGGCGGTGACCGCATCCGGTGTCCAGCTGCCTACCTCACCTCAGCCCCTTTTTTGGTTAAATCAGTTAAAGGGGTTGTCCCGCGCCGAAATGTTTTTTTTTTTTTTCAATAGCCCCCCCGTTCGGCGCGAGACAAACCCGATGCATGTGTTGAAAAAAAAAACGGATAGTACTTACCCGAATCCCCGCGCTCCGGTGACTTCTTACTTACCTTGCGAAGATGGCCGCCGGGATATTCACCCTCGGTGGACCGCAGGTCTTCTGTGCGGTCCATTGCCGATTCCAGCCTCCTGATTGGCTGGAATCGGCACACGTGACGGGGCGGAGCTACGAGGAGCAGCTCTCCAGCATGAGCAGCCCCATTCAACACGGAGAAGACCGGACTGCGCAAGCGCGTCTAATCGGGCGATTAGACGCTGAAAATTAGACGGCACCATGGAGACGGGGACGTCAGCAACGGAACAGGTAAGTGAATAACTTCTGTATGGCTCATAATTAATACACGATGTACATTACAAAGTGCATTAATATGGCCATACAGAAGTGTATACCCCAAATTTGTTTCGCGGGACAACCCCTTTAATGGTTTGGCGATCACTGAGAAACCCTTCATAAATTTGGTGGTAATGCATCGGACAGCCGTTTAGAAAATACATCAGTAAATTCAGTCAAATAGTGCGGCAGGGTCAGTTCCTTACATTCAATAGAATGGACCTGAACTGCAGGCATGTGATCACTACACCCTGCCCCCATCGGACTAACTCCAGGGTCTCCCAGCTGATGACTGGGTTATGTACCTTCAACCACGGTAGGCCGAGCACCACGTTCACCGATAATTTTCCCATGACCAAAAAGGTACAAAGCTCTGTGTGCAAGGCCCCCACAGAAAACTTAAGCTCTGGAGTGACCTGACTGACCTGGCCAGCTAGTAAGGATGTAGAATCCAGTCCAGACACCTGGACGGGAGGCTCAAGGTTTCTTAACACCTTGGCTATGGGAGCTATGAAATCAAAATTAATGAAATTGGCGGCTGACCCAGAATCTATGAAGGCTTGACCCGAAACATGGAAGGAATCAAAAACAATAGAACATGGTAATAGCAACTTGGAACATTTTGGGAGTACCTGAGCTCCTAAGTGATCCTCCCGGACATCACTTAGGAGTAGAAGTTTTCCGGCTGCGGCCTCTTCTCGCAGGATGCGATCTGGTGTCCTGGTTCTCCACAATACAAGCACAGTTGGTTCTTGAGACGAAATTCCTTGCGTTGTCTGGGAGACATGGACCCCTGTTCCATGGATTCCGGGGAAAGCTGGAGAACCCTGGATGTCGGTCCCACGGGCCGATAACCCAGAACTGGTCCAGGGAAAGCATCTCGCCCTAAGGCGGCAGTCAGCTCTTATGGCTAGCGTCATGGCTTGCTCCAAACTGTCAGGCTCAGGATAAGAAACAAGGAGGTCTCTTAGGGCGTCAGAGAGACCAGTCAGGAATAAGTCCTTAAAGGGGTTTTGTCATTAAAAGAAAAATTATCTAAACTTACCTATTCCTTCCCTGTATGTCTCCTTATCACATCTTCTCCTGGTTGAGCTTCTCCAGTGCCCCAGGTCAGCTCACTGCAGGCTGGGACCAGCTTGTTATGAGGGCTGGTTATCACAAACTCCTTCCTGCTGGGTCAGTTAAGATCACATCCCTGTGCTGTAGCTTCACTGCCTAGGAAGGAATTGTAATCTATTTCAGAGATAGCTCGCATAAGCAATCTCTGAAGAAGATAGGCAGTCCTCCTGTTGGCCTGTGAACTGTGACCTAACGTACATTGGCAAACTGCCAACCTAATGTATGTAACCTCACAGGAAGGAGAAGAATCAAGCAGCTGGAGCTGCCAATCTCCGACAGGTTCAGCATTCAGTCACTGATTATACAGCGGAAGTTCATCATTGGGCCAATGACACTGCATGGAACCCCCCTGCACAGTTGAGTCAGTTCTGAATAGGACTTTAGAAAGGGATTAAAGTCGAGCTGGCCAGAGTGGAGACCCCAGACAATTTAGAGGACATCATTCAACTAAGTATCCATATAGATTAGAGGCTTACGGAACGGCTAAAATAGAAGTTACGGTTTTTCAGAAACACTCCATCTTATTTGTTCCGTCCACCCACTCTGAACACTTAACCAGGGGCGGACTCTTCACCCGAACCAATGCAGATCGACGCAATCACATGGCAGAGAAAGTGAGGTGCCGCTCTGATAATTTATGCCTGTACTGCCGGGGGACCGGTCATTATGCTATTAACTGTCCTAATAACTTCCAGAGGACCGTCACCCTCAAACATGCTGAGACCATAATTAAGTCTGCTGTCCCTAAAGAACTGGATACTAATCTGCCAGCTATTCCATCTGTCACCCAAGAAGACCAGGAGACGCATTACCCATCCCTCCATTTTGTTATCCATATCAAGATAATTATGGGGAGTCGAAAAATCTTAGGCTCTGCCATGTTAGATTCAGGAGCAGGAGGGAACTTCATGGACTGTGAATATGCTCTGGATAGCCATATTGCAACCAGGGCTGATGCCGTTGGCATGAAAAGGATGGACTGACCCCCCTGGTTTCTGGGCCAGTCACTCAGGAGACAACTAAACACGAAATTCACATGGAGCTGGATCATCATAAGACAAACAGTTTTCATCTCATTCCAGTCATTCCAGAATTTCCAGTCATCCTCGGAATCCCCTGATTCTCTACTCACAACCCTGCTATCAACTGGGAATCAAGAACTATCACCTTCTCCTCAGAGCATTGTAAGGTGAATTTCCAATCCAAGCTGCCCCCTTCCTGTCAGGGGCAAGATCTTGAGAGTGTTCCTCTAGAAAACGAGAAGCTGCTACCACAATCCCAGATGTTCAACAACGTTTGCAGCAAAAAGAACATCGATAGAGATGAGCGAGCACTAGAGATTAGCGAACGTGCTCGGCCACGCCCCTTTTTCACCCGAATACCGCGATTTCCGAGTACTTCACTACTCGGGTGAATAGTACTCGGGTGCGCCGGGGGGCTGGGAGAGGCGTGGCGGCGTGGGGGGTAGCAGCGGGGAACAGGGGGGAGCCCTCTCTCTCTCTGCCTCTACCCCCCACTCCCCGCTGCAACCCCCCGCGCCGCCACGGCGACCCCCGAATTTTTTCGCCCGAGTACGGAAGTATTCGAAAATCGCGGTATTCGGGCGAAAAAGGGGCGTGGCCGAGCACGTTCGCTCATCTCTAGCGAGCACCAAAATGCTCGGGTGCTCGTTACTCGGGACGAAATTTTCGCAATGCTCGAGGGTTCGTTTCGAGTAACGAACCCCATTGAAGTCAATGGGCGACCCGAGCATTTTTGTATTTCGCCGATGCTCGCTAAGGTTTTCATGTGTGAAAATCTGGGCAATTCTACAAAGTGATGGGAACCACACAGCAACATATAGGGCAGGCGAGGGGCTACATGGTGGGCTGCATCTCAAGTTCCCAGGTCCCACTATTAAGCCACAATACCGGCAAGAGTGCCCCCCCCCCCCCGCACTGTCAGCGTAAAGATCGTTCTCCTCTGGCACAGCTGTAACAGCTGTAGCAGAGAAGAACGATGTTTGCCCATTGAATTCAATGGAGCCAGCAATACAGCAGGTTCCACTGAATGCAATGGGCTGCCGGCGATCGCAGGATGAATGGTCGGGAAGGGGTTAAATATATAACCCCTTCCCTGCAATTCATCCAGAAATGTGTTACAATAAAAAATATATACCGGCGTATAAGGCGACGGGGCGTATAAGACGACCCCCCAACTGTCACCTTATACGGCGGGAATACAGCGGAGCAAAGAATAAAAATCATTACTTACTTCTTCAGACGATCTGCGGCGCTCCTGCAGACTGTCACTCCCTCCTGGTTCCCGACAGACTATTGCTTTCTGGATGCCCGGCTTGAAATCCCCGCCTCCAGAAACACAGCCAATCACAGCCATTCAATGACATCATTGTCATTGACTGTGATTGGCTGAAGGCACGTGTTTCTGGAGGCGGGGATTTCAAGCCGGGCGTCCAGAAAGCAATAGTCTGCCGTGGACCAGGAGGGAGCAAGAGCCTGCAAACACCAGGAGGGAGTGACAGTCTGCAGGAGCGCCGCAGATCGTCTGAAAAAGTGAGTAATGATTTTTATTCTTTGCTCCACTGTATTGCCGGCGTATAAGGTGACGGTTGGGGGGTCGCCTTATACGCCGGTATATATTTTTATTGTAACACATTTCTGGATGAATTGCAGGGAAGGGGTTATATATTTAACCCCTTCCCAACCATTCATCCTGCGATCGCCGGCAGCCCATTGCATTCAGTGGAACCTGCTGTATTGCTGGTTCCATTGAATTCAATGGGCAAACATCGTTGTTCTCTGCCACAGCTGTTACAGCTGTGGCAGAAAAGAAGGATTTGTCTTCTATATGTTCTCAATGGGGTCGGCGCTGCTGCCGCCGACCCCATTGAGCGCATATAGAGAAGAATTATGGCCTTTAGAAGGACCGTTGGGGTTCTTGAAACCTAAAATACTCCTAACACTCTCCCTATAGCAGTTCCAACACAATACCACTTTCCCTGAACTAATGTCAGAATGCATCTGTGGCGAGCCGCGGGAGGGGCAGATTTCAATACTCGGGTGACACCTAATCTCCCCAGCCACTCACAGCAGGGGAGTGGTATAGGGCTTGAACGTTGCAGGAGGAAGTTGTAATGCCTTCCCTATCTTTCTATTGGCCAGAAAAGCACGCTAACGTCTCAGAGATGATAGTGAAAGTAACCCGAACATCACGTGGTGCTCGTTAAGAGTAACGAGCATCCCGAACACCCTAATATTCGCCCGAGCATCAAGCTCGGACGAGTACGTTCGCTCATCTCTAAACATCGATCAACTGCCCCTTCATTGGCCATGACTGTCTTATGGAGCTGTTTCCGGGATCTTCTATTCCATTTGGGCATATCTAATAAGGTGAAGGGACGGCGCTCCAAAAATCAATTTAGATAGTATGCTGTTCGAATGAAACTGTGATCCACAGCAAGGTGGAGAGCAGTCAGCCTGGGCACCAGAAGGCGTATAAAGCGATCCAGGATATAATGAGAAGAAAAGAATAGCTGTGCTCAATGGAAACAATGGGAATGGCTCACAGTAAAAAAGAACATCTCTATAAAAGATGTCCCCCAAAATACCAGTGTGAAATAGAATATCACTTACTAGTTTGTGGGGATTCCTCCATGAACCCCCTTGCTTGTACCACAGCGGTGAAATAGAAACTTTTCTCCAGACCCAGGAGTATCCCAAAGTTTGGTTACCTGCAAACTGTACCCTTATTGAAATAAACCAAACTTTTGGAGTACTATCCTGAAGTATGAGGTGGAGAAAATCTTGGAGAGAATGCGGAGTGGAGGGGCTATAGTACCTCATGCAGTGGAATGACGGAGAATTTGTGAGCGCTGGCCTGGGATGCTCACACTCCAGAGCTCACCGTAGATTTTAACAGCATGTACCCAGGAAAGTTAGCAGGTGGCTACTATCGGGATTTGAACCTGCATCTTCCCACAGTGGTATATATATGAGGGGATACTACATACATGCTTCAGTGTCCAAAACAGTGGATATGTAATATAACACACGTCTTATCAGAAGTAAAAACACATCTACAGTTTATCATTAATAACAATGAAAGGTTATTTTGAATTAGTTGGTGGCCACTTCCTCGCGCCTTGATCACAGCGTCCTGCTGATCTATTGCAGATTTCCATGTTACTCTGTGTCTACACATCATGACATCAAGACCTCGGTACTTGGAGCGCATGTCAGCGCCATGTTTAAAGCTGGCAAGGCCACCTCTCTGTATATAATGGATATAAATCTCTTGGTATGGCCTCCACAGAAAGCCCTCTACCACCCAAGGCATGAGGCCCGATGCACAGCGCGTCGAAAGGCAGAGGTTCATGTGTCAAACCCAGACACCTAAAACACACCTAGCTGCTTCCAAAGCTTGTCAGGTGACGGGGAGGGCAAAGATTTTTGGAAGGCCAACCACCACCAGCCGTATACCTGCACACAGAGATATAACATTCAATATATCAAATCGTGGGCAAATGTCTGTAATATCACAAAGGCCCAACGTATATTCCTATTATCCCAAAGGAGAATCAGCTCAATGTATAGATCCGGGGAGGAAGACCAGGTCCAACTCTACAGGAGAGAAGATAATGTAACATTAGTATATCCCTTAATAAGTCCTAAGTATCCATTTTAGTAACTGACTGTGTCATCAGAGAAGCGCAGAACCGTTATCGCAGGCAGTTCAGGCGTCACGTGACCTTCTGACCCACCGCAAAAACGTGCCCCAATATACAATTAGACTCTAGATTCAAGCCACTGGGAGCTGATGTGCTTAATTCACGTATCCACTCTGATTCCTTCCGTTTTAATATTTTCATTCTATCTCCCCCATGTCTATTAGGAGGGACATGATCCACAATCAGGAATTTTACATCAACGAGTGCCCAAATTCCAAAAAATGTCTCGGAACAGGAAAATCTGTGTTTTTCATTCTAATCATGGATTTATGATTGTTAGTCCATGAACGGCAACCAAGTGTGGCTTCACAACTTGCAGTTTGTTGCAGGGGATACAATAACAAACCACAAATTCCATCTGACGTGTCAAAAAGTATCTTATGATGACTACGGGTATCCCGGTGAATAGGAAAGTCTCCTAGCAGTGTTTTCTCCACTTCCTCCCAGTGACAACTCATCTCTCTGTATTCCTTAGTAGATGCCACCATATAGACATAGGCTGAAGGTAAGTCTCAGTCAGCTCCCAGTCATCCAGTTTTGTCCATTGCTGAACATCATCCTGAAGTAACCGGTTCATGGAAACATCAATGTGAAGACGTCTCCACCAGGACACAAGACTTGTGATTGGATTCACAGAGAATATAATTTGTAAAGTGATTCCATTCTTATCTTACAGCTCAGTGCAGGCGTCCGGCTGGAGCGGGGATGATCTCTACCGGCGGAGAGTTTTATACAGTAGGCGATTCTCTGACCGTGCAATGTGAGCCTGGATATCGCCCATTATATCAGAAGATAACTTGTAGAGGAGGACCGACTAAGGATGAGTGGAATCAGACCCTGCAGTGTATCGGTGAGTGACTCCTACATATTGCTGCAGCAATGTCAACCCAATCTCATATCTACACGGAGTGTTATGTTGTGTCCCTCTCATTCTGCACTCAGTACCGCATAATGATAAAAGTAACAACAGAACGGAGAAATCTTTGTACATTTTTCAAAAATGAACCCCCCCCCATTTTGCAGTAACATAAGTATCACACCCTGTAGTCAGCATTAGCCGAAGCCCCTCTGGCAGTGATTCCAGCCTCCAGTCTTCTTGGAGATGTTGCCACAAGGTTTGCCCCCCTGGATTTGGGCTTTTTCTGCCTTTTGTCAGGTTGGATTGGGGCCTTCTGTGGACAACTGTTGTCAGGTCTCTCCAGAGATGTTACATTGGGTTCAGGGCTCTGGCTGGGCCACTCAAGGACATTCACAGAATTGTCCCCACTCCAGGTGGCTTTCATGTGTCTTACTGAGGAGGTTTCTTTCTAGCCCCTCCGCCGTAAAGCCCAGATTGGGGGAGGCTGCAGTGTTGGGCGACCTTGTGGAAGTTTCTCCCATCTTCACACAGTATCTTTGGCGCTGAGCCAGAGTGACCATTGGGTTCTTGGTCACCTTTCTTACCAAGGCCCTTCTCCCCCTTAGTTTGGAGAGTCAGTGGCTCTAGGAAGAGTCCTGGTTGTTCTTCTATGTAAGTATTAGGGGGTGCGGCTGGGCTCTTGGGAACTTTCAGGGCAATAGAAACGTTTTTGTAGCTTCCCCAGATCTGCGCTTCCACACAATTCTTTCTATGAGCTCTGCAGGCAGTTCTGTCCTCCTCATGGATTGGTTTTGGCTTTGATCTGCATTGTGAGCGGTGAGGCCTTATATAAACGGGGGTCTTATGTCCAATCAGCTGAATTTCACACAGGTGTCTCTAAACAAGGTGCAGAAACATCTCAGTGATGATCAAGAGAAATAGGAGGCCACCAGGGCTAAATGTCATACTGAGGGTGACTACCCACTACAGTTTTTTTCCCTGCGAAATTTGCAGCATTTTTTTTCCTGCAGGGGTCTATGGAACTTGTAATGTTAAAATCGCGATCGCGCAAATTTTGACGCCCCAATATCGTTCGTGTGAAATTAGTCTAAAAGGTGTAAATACTTGTCAATGCAAAATTTTGGTCTCTCTTAAGAAGCTTCCTTGTTTCTGACAGACGTGTTGTCCTTACCCTTCTGATAAATGCCAATTAGAAATGAGCGAACGTACTCTTTTCGGGCGTTTTTGCACTCGAGCACCGCTTTTTCCGAGTAACTGACTACTCGGACGAAAAGATTCGGGGGGCGCCGTGGTGGAGGGGGGGGGGTAGCAGTGGGGAACAGGGGGGAGCTGTCTCTCTCTCTCCCCCCCCACTCCCCTCTTCAACCCCCCGCTCACCCCCGGCGCCTCCCAAATCTTTTCGTCCGAGTAGTCAGTTACTCGGAAAAAGCGGTGCTCGAGTGCAAAAAATGCCCGAAACGAGTGTGTTTGCTCATCTCTAATCCCAATGGCTTCCATAAGTGATTGTATACAGGAAAGCAAGGATCGGAGCCAGTTCTTTGTTAAGCAGGGGGAGAGATGCATCATGGGATGCAGGACTACAATAGCCAAAATATTCTGTAAACCTTCAGTTCCGTGTGTCCACATTTATCTTACCTCAAATTTGGTTAGGGACTTCAATTTAAAAAAATACCATGTCAACACAATATTGCATCATGCTGGCAAAACCCATGACAACCACTAGGTGGCCACAATAGACACATACATGTAAGTAAAATGTGGTTGTAGACGCAATCCCTTCTTTTTCTTGCTTAACCCCTTAGTGCCCAGCTTGTTTGCGCCTTAGTGACGGAGCAAAATTTTTAAAATCTGCCATGTGTCACTTTAACATAGAATAACTCCGTAAAGGCTTTACATATCCAAGTGATTCTGACAGTTTTTTCGCTACATATTGCGCTTCATTTAGGTGATAAAAAAGACTGATAGAATTTGTGTATATTTATTAAAAGCGCCAAAAAATTTTCACATTTCTACTGCAATATCTCAAATATGTGCAAACATACTGTACTAATTTTTGATAAGATATATATTTCCATCTGTTTACTTTATTCTGGAAGCACATTGGAAAAACTTTAGTTTTTTTTAACCATTTAGGAGATGTACAAATTTAAGATTAATTACTAACATTTTGATGCCTCATGTGGAGTCTTAAGGCAAGACCTTGAGGTTGTGGATTCAATCCCCACATGGTGCAGGGAGCCGGCTCTAAGTTGACTCAGCCCTCCATCCTTCCGAGGTTGATAAAATGAGTACCCAGCTTGCTGGGGGCTAAAGATGACTGGGGAAGGCAATGGCAAACCACCCCAAAAAACAGTCTGCCAAGAAAATGTCACCATTTGATGTCAGCCCAGGGGTCAGTCATGACTCGGTGTTTGCACCAAGGGACTTTACCTTTAAGTATTAACCCTTTCCAATCTACAGTCTGATGTCTTCCAACATTCTGATTGAAGTCTGTACAACTCCGATGCCGGATCTCGCGCTATCCTCCGGACGTAAGTTTACGCCCTGTTGCGGGAAGTACCCCGCTGCCAGGACGTAAACTTACACCCTGGAGCGGGAAGGGGTTAAGAACAGTTTTTTTTTTCTATAGTGCACATGAAAACGAGGATTTGCAGCCCAAAATGGATCCCTGTTTGTCCCGTGCTCAGAAACATTCCCATTGTGGCCCTAGTCTTCTGTCCGTATACACAACGGGGCCCAAACCGAAAGGAGCAGCCGGTTGCTTTCAGAACAGACATTTTGCTTGAAGGTGATTTAGGCCCCATTGCCCACTTGTAGAGCCCTGGAGCGACCAAACCGATGGAGAACCCCGACAAGTGACCCCATTTCGAAAACTAGACCCTTTAACAAATTTCTCTAGGGGTGTACGGCGTATTTTGACCTTACAGTTTTTGAATGAATCTAAGCAATTGTGATTGTGATTTTAAGTCATTTCACCTCCCCTCATGGATGAGATACGTGACGGAAGTGAAACTAATTTTTTTTTTTACTTTTACATGTTTGCCATTATCCACTGGATAATGGCGATCACGTGACCAGGGACCGCATACCACAGCCGTCTGTGAAATCTTCAGGCTCTCGGCTATGTTTGGTTGCCAGTAGCAGGGAGACTTTAAATTACCCCTTGGCAATCCTTGGATTTTGCGCATATGTCCGCCATTTTGGCGACAGGCACATGCGCAGAAGCCAGGGTAAAGTGTGCGGATAATTCCGGGGACCTTAGATACATACTTTCATCTCCCCTCATGGATATTATCTATGAGGGGAGATGAAACTTAAACTTTTAAAACTTTTTTTACTTTACATGATCGCCATTATCCATCGGATAACGGCGATCATGTGACTGGAAACTTCATACAGCAGTCTCCGGTGTCATCTTCCTGCTCTTGTCTACTACTGCTAGAGCAGGGAGTTTCTAAATCTTCCGGGGCTCTGAACAGGAAAATCTGTATTTTTCATTGTAATCGTGGACTTATGATTGTTCATTCGTGAACGCGAACCAAGTTTGGCTTCACAACATGCAGTTTGTGGCAGGGGCACACAATAACATAAGCCACAAATTCTGTCTGACGTGTCAAAAAGTATTTTATCATACGACGATATTTACCGTATCCCGGTAAATCTAAATTCTGGAATCACTGGGAAGGTACGTCGTATTACACCCCATTCTCACCTAAGAAATGACACACATGGTTCTTTCAGATTGCCCGCATATAGATGGCTACCATCCACATCATTATAAACTCTTTGTATTTGATGAGAAATTACGCTCTTGGACTATTTCCTTTGAATAAACATTTTACTCATTTGCAATTACAAACACATCGTCTATATGTTTACCCCATCCTTTTACTTGGAAAAAAGCTCAGAGTTGTTAATCTTACCCTACCTAATGGCAGCCATAACAGATTGGCATATGTAGGTGCAACATTGGACCCCATTGCCATCCCACATAACTCATTGCAAAATGTGTCATGAAACAGAAAATAATTGTCACATAAAACAATCCTCAGAGGGCAAATTAAAAATTCCTCTTATTCATTTGAAATGTACAACATATTTAATACCTGCATAACTGCCTGAACCCCTAAAGGTGATCAAAGGGACCAGGAACACCAGGTGCAGCTTCCCATAGCGTGACTCTGGACACAGGGCATACGTTAGGGAGCTGAGAGGGTAAGAAGCTCACTTGTCACGGTGGCACTTACCCTTTTCCCTTTCTAAGGGATGCACACAGTCTCAGCCAGGGCAGCAATGGGACTCTTCTGGACAGCCCTCAGAAAGGGATGCCCAATAACCTTGCAAGCAGGAATAGGGGTTGTCACGTGTGACGCCACCATTCTGTTACCCACCGGAATGACCCTCAGCGGTAAATAATTGAGCCACAGACAGGAGTAGTGTACCTCAGGTCCCTGGGAACGGTTAGGGCCTGGCAAAACTTTACTTTGAAACAACATTAGGTGGAAGGCACAGTTTATAGGAAAATACAGTGCAGGAAAATAATATTACATTTAGTACCTTTACACAGTGATCCCAGGCATAGGATGGACATGTAGGAACAACTAGCTGAGAGTATCTGTACGTGGGGATCCCAGACAAAGGACGGCCCCGTAGGAACAGAGGGATTTGAGTACCTTCACACGGTGATTCTAGACGCAGGATGGCCATGTAGGAAAACAGGCAAAAACAGATAGTACCTCTACACAGGGAATTTTGGCCTTATCTCACTAAACACTTGCTCACGCCCTCTCTCTCCTTGGGACTCACTTTTCTGTAGACTCTGGCATATGGGCGTTGTCATGGAATATAAAGTGTTAAGTTTCAGAATGCAATAAGTGTATGTTTCTTACCTTGTATTGGACTATTGACCCTTAAATAGAAGACTAAAACCTATGCTTTGTAGTGTCAGGAACTAGGATTTTAAGATAAGAAGTCAACAGACAAATTAAATAAGGATAAGCTATGTTAACAGAGAAGACACACAGCGATAGCAGAACTATTGTCTAATGCAGCAGCAATATCCTGACTTAGGTAATTTCTATGTCTGAGACGGGCCTTAAGAGCTTTGAGACTATTTGGTAGATGTCAATAAGTCTTGTGATCAATAAGTATTTTCACCTTTGTAACAGTAAACTACGTAACACTAATCTTTGTACCAGGCAACATTTGGATACGCCCATTCTTTCTGTATAAGAATTGGCAATGTTCACAATAAAGTAGAATTCATTGATTCTCACTGGAGGTGTCTTGACATAACATGGAGTGATTTCATGCTATTGATAGATAATGCTAGCAAAATCTCCTCATCACGGGCTTCCATATCTACCAATTTGGCACCTGGCAACGAGGTCATCAGATCGGTACCGGTGTGGTCAGATAACAGCTGGCGCCTGAACAGGGACCGAGTGTGACCAGAACCTCTGACCCGACTTACTCTCGAACGGACAGAATGCACAGACCCATAATCAGGACAAAGCCGGCTGGTAAGAAACTGTTATTCTTATCCCTCATTGTGTCTCTGTGATTCTGTCTGCTCAAAGTTGGGTAAGTATGTTCATTTATATTGAGTGGTTCATTTAAGGTCTAAACTCTGTCTATTTTATATGACAAAGAACCCTGTCAAATAAGCTGTCTCGTTGTCTAGGTTGGAATGAATGTGTAACTCAGTGTGTTTAAAGGCCATAATAATATCAATAGGTTGGATAATTGTCCTAGTGTGGCTATTTTATGATCTAAGTTCCCTAATCTACTGGTAACGTGTTCCGGTCTCTGATGAGGGATCGATGGTTTAGGTGGGTCCTGCAATGTGAAGCCTGAGTTTTAGGGTCACGCAGCGGGAACACCTGTGTATATGATTTAAGTGGGTCCTGCACTGTGAAGTCTGAGTTTTTTAGAGTCACACAGCGGGGACACTTGTACTGTATGTTGTCTGTAGGAAGAGTGTCTGATTTTTGACAAGAATCTCTTGCCATAGTCGACATGGTATCCTCAGACATTGTTACCCTCTCCTCAAATAAGGAGGAAAAAGGTTATTAAAAACCCATATAGATTACCAGTGAAACATGGGTAATGGATGGTCTAAGAAAGCCACCTTGGATGAGTCAGAATGGATAATGGCCAAAAACATAGTAAGGAATATGGAAGGTAAAGAAATGGCTAAAGAATGTAAGGCTTTGATGTCTATCATGAAACAAGACACCAGACATGGGTCCCTTAGTCCCTGTCTGTGGTCAAATGCAATGATAGAATATAAAAGTAGTTTTAAAGATGCTAAACTCCTGGAGGCAGCTGAAGGTTGGGACAGATGTGCCAGCCTGGTTGCTAAAGGGCGGATAAAAGAAAGAATTGAAAATGATGGTGTCAGCAAGTACAGAATGAGGAAGATAATATTACTAACAATGCCAGATCCTGAGAAACAACCCATGGGGTTCTATGTAGCTTGTCTACAGTTAGCAGGAGTTTATGACTGTTGTTATAAAGACCTAGAAGAAGTGGACAGACATAAGGCTGATCCCTTCTTCTTCCCCTTGATGATGGAGGAATTTAATCCACCACCTGACCCTAAGGTGTCAGGTTCTAGGGTTACTTTCCTACATGATCTGAAAGACTGGGCTTCAAAGTGTATGACAGAGTTAGGAATTACCTTGCATGATGTTAGGCAGGAGAAGACAGAATCAGCAGAAAACTGTATTGTCTAGGATTCTGGCAGTGTGGAGGGACTTGGGATACAGTCCTGATGTCCCTGCACATGCCCAACTTCTTACGCAAGCCTTTGTGGGAGGTCTTATAAAGACCCTGAAGGACAAACTAGAAGCCGCCTTTCCTGAATGGCGTACTCTAGAGGCTCAGGCTCCTCTTTAAGTTGTCAGCAGTTTGGAGCTAAGCTCCTGTACCACGGTACTTGTAAACCTATCACTTGCTACAACTCTGGCGAACAGGGCCACATGCGTAGACAATGTAGGGCACCTCCTAAGGCTCAGAATGTACAGTCCAAATCCCGACCGTCCTCCTCTGACCATTAGGAAACAGGCAATCCAGTGTCTGTGCTCATTGATGACGTCTGCCCTTTGCAAGTTAGCAAATCCAGAAAGGGCCCAGTACCTATTGTCTCTGACTGTAGGTTTAGAAGGTCCTCTCCCTTTTCTGGTAGACACTGGAGCAGCCACTAATGTAATACATAGCAGACATGTCAAAGAGTGTGACGTCAGTAAACAAAGCCTTTCATGTGTAGGAGTAGATGGAACACCAAAAGATAATACTTTGTCTAAGCCAATGGAAGTGAAGTTCACAACCAATTATTCTCTGACTACTCGATTGTTGGTTAGTGAAACCCCTCCTCTCAACCTATTAGGAGCGGATTTGCTGCAGTAAATCCACACCTCTTAGAGTTCAGGGAGGATGGGTCGGTTAAAATCACGGGTCAGTTAGCAGAGAAAGAAATCTGTATACTAGCTGCATGTTGTCAGTCTTCAGAAACCCCTATAGCCGTATGCACACCTTTGTTGTCAGAGGAGGAGCTGGAACAATTCTTACAAGTCTCCAGCCCGCCTTTGGAGTGAGGGTACAGCGGATATAGGCAGACTAGTAGTACCACCAGTTCAGGTTAGGTTGAAACAAAGAATCCCATTGCCATGTATTTCTCCATCCCTCTGTATAAAAGACAGTAGGTATTTGTTTGCTGTCACACATAGGGAAGCAATATACATAGGTGGTGACGCTGCAGGGAGCTCAGATATCACCCTCCCTGTTCTCACAGCTCATGGGCCAAGTGTTGGAAGGCTGGCAACCTGAATCACAGGCTGTTGTTTTGTTACGATACGTTGATGACTTTTGCTCTGTGCTCCAGACAAAGCTACATGCGTAGAAGCTTCAATTTCTCTTCAATTCCTTATAAAGAACAGATGTAAGGCATCAAAGAAGAAGCTCCAGTTCTGATGTTCATCTGTGACTTTTCTTGGACATTGTCTCACGTCAGGAGCTCGTCATCTCACCCAGCATCGTAAATCTGCCGTTATGGACATTAAGGTACCCGCTTCTGTCTCTAAACTACGTACCTTTCTAGGACTTGTTTCTTATTGTAGACCATGAACTGTGAATACTTCGCTGCTGATGTAGCCGATGTATGACTGTCTCAAGAAAGAACCCTTCCAACTTACAGAAGTAGCCATCTTGGCAGCCCCAGCCCTGGGCCTGCCCAATTACAACAAACCCTTCAGGCTCTACTGCAAAGAGAACAGTGGACACACAGCAGCACGGAGGGCACCAACGACCCGTAGCCTACTACTCCAGCAGGTTACACCCCTGTCGTCCGACGATCACCTTCCTGTCTACGAGCAGTAGCGGCAGTCTCCAGGATGTTGGACAAGTCAGCAGACCTAGTTCTGGATCATGAGGTACAACTGTTAGCACCGCATGATATCTCTGCCATTCTAACACAGGTTCAGCCCAAGTACTTGTCTGAAGCCCGTTGCCTGAGACTCCAATGTGCCCTCCTGATGCCTGCCAACGTTACCATCACCTGCTGTCAGACTTTGAATCCTGCTACTCTTTTACCGGAACAGGATGACACTGACCAAGCGACTCAAGAAGAACCTCACGGCTGCACCCAGCTCATGCAGATGGAAACTTCTGGTTTTGATTCCATCAAGGACACTCCACTACTTAGTCCCGATTTAACCGTGTTGAGTGATGGCTCCAGGTATGCTGTAGATGGACAATTTCACACTGAATATGCGGTCACCACACAGACCCCTGTCCTTCATCAACAGTCATTACTTGCACACGTCTCAGCCCAACAAGCTGAACTGCAGGCCCTTACACACGCCTGTACGCTGGCACAAGACAGCTAACATTTACACAGACTCTAGATATGTCTTGGCAGGCCAAGCAACCAAAGAAGAAGCCCTGCTACCCTTCACACCGGCAGTTCTGGCCACCTGCCAAGAAGAAGACGACATGTCACCATCGCTAAATGTCTCACAACATCTTTTCAGAAACAAGCATCTTCCCATGAAGTGTCAGGTTGGTAAGCAAAAGGAGCCACTTCAAATTCCAGTGGCATGTGAACACTTCACGGGAAGCCTTGTCTTCCAAGAGCCTTGTTTCCAGTGCTAGCCTCCATAACACATGACCCCACGCATGCCTCTAAAACTGCAATGTGTGATCTTGTTTCCAGGTATTGGTATGCGTCCAGTTTTTCGGTAGTTGCTGTCTCTTATACTCAGCGATGTATGACTTGTGCATTGTCCAACTCAGATAGGACTGTGAAAACCCCTTCTAAACACACTCCTAGGCCCTTGTACCCCTTCCAGAGGTTGCAGATTGACTACATACAACTTCCTTAAATTTGGACAGTTTCAATACGTCCTTGTATGTATTGCTCTCTTCTCTGGCTGGAGATTTACCCTGTTTCTGCCGCTAATGCGAAAAATACAGCCGAAAAGCTTCTTTCTGAAGTGGTCTGTAGGTTTGGTGGCCCAGAAACTATTGAGTGACCGTGGTGCTCCCTTTAGTGAGATGTCAGGTATGTTAGGCATAGAACAGGCATTCCACACACCCTACCATCCTCAGAGCAGTGGGAGAGTAGAAAGGCTAAATGGGACTATAAAAAAAAAAATTAAATAAGATAACATTTTAAAAGCAATGCCCGAATTGAATAAACCTCGGCCTGAGTGTCTTTCCTTGTCTCTCTTGTCAATAAGACACACGCCCACCAAACAGACAGGTCTCAGTCCTTATGAGATTCTGTTTGGTCTGGCCCCTTGTCTAGGCCTATACTTTCCTCATCTATTACAGGTTCAGTTTGAACATATGTTACCTCCATTGCAGGATGTCTGGTGGATTTGTGGTGATAGTAGGGTGCGTGCAACCCTGCCCAAATTTTGGAAAGGTAAGTGCACACCTACAAAAGTACTCCTGCCCCTTTCAGCTGTTCGCAGCTGGGTGGACAGGACACACAATCACACCCCCACCAGGACATAAATAATCTCTTCATGGACTGCCATGTAATCTCCCTGGCAGATCTTGTGATAAAGGTATTTATATTGATGAAATAGGGGTACCGAGGGGAGTGCAAAATGAGTTTAAAGCCAGAAACCAGATTGCAGGAGGAATCTAATCTGTCTTTTGTCCTTGGTGCACAATTAATAAAAATATTGATTGGATTAATTACATAAATTATAATCAACAGAGATTTGTAAAGGACAACAGAGATGTCATACAAGGATTAGTATAACAACTAGGCTCAACATTCTCTATGGCCTTCCTGGACCGTCTTGCTCTGGACATGCCAATAGCAGAAAAAGGAGGAGTCTGCAAGATGATTGGGGGTTCATGCTACACCCACATCCCCAACTACACGGCTCCGGACGGATCAGTGACTAAAGCTTTGCACGGACTACTAAGTCTATCTATTGAACTTTCGGGAAAAAAAAAATTCTGGTGTTTCTGATCCATTTACATCATGGTTGGAGGACATTTGTGGACAATGGAGTGCTTGGATCATGTCTCTTCTTACTACTTTGACTATTATAGTAATTGCTTTTGTAGTAGTAGGTTGTTGTGTAGTATCTTGTATACCCCGCATATTAGCAAAATCTGCTGAAATGGTGATACCCACTATGATAGCACAAAATGGTATCTATGCCCAGCTCTTATGTTCACCCGGCTATGATTATTCTTGTATTGGTCAGAACAATAGTGAAATGTAATATAAAGGCTGGCAGACATCACTAGGATGGACTGAAGTACTTCAAATATTTACTGTTGTTCTGGGTCAAGATAATAAACAAAAGGGGGAAATGTAATGGAATATAAAGGGTTAAGTTTCAGAATGCAATAAGTGTATGTTTCTTACCTTGTATTGGACTATTGACCCTTAAATAGAAGACTAAAACCTACAGTATGCTTTGTAGTGCCGGGAACTAGGATTTTAAGATAAGAAGTCAATAGACAAATTAAATAAGGCTAAGCTATGTTAACAGAGAAGACACAATTATTATAGAACTATTGTCTAATGCAACAGCAATATCCTGACTTAGGTAATTTCTATGTCTGAGATGGGCCTTAAGAGCTTTGAGACTATTTGGTAGATGTCAATAAGTCTTATGATCAATAAGTATTTTCACCTTTGTAACAGTAAGCTACGTAACACTAATCTTTGTACCAGGCAACATTTGGATACACCCATTCTTTCTGTATAAGAATTGGCAATGTTCACAATAAAGTAGAATTCATTAATTCTCACTGGAGGTGTCTTGACATAACATGGAGTGATTTCTTGCTATTGATAGATAATGCTAGCAAAATCTCCTCATCACGGGCTTCCATATCTACCAATTTGGCACCTGGCAATGAGGTCATCAGATCGGTACCAGTGTGGTCCGATAACAGTGTTCAGAAACCTCTCAACTTCTTCCATTCTTTACCACACAGAGGTTGAAGGTACTCCCATATGTCCGGCACTCTCAGGAACCCAGAAGCTATGTAAAGACCCAAAGTTCACTCCAGCACTCATATTTATAATCTCACTCACACCACGTGACAAGACAAATTGATACATTGCAAGCATCTAGCATTTCTTGCAAACACTTAACTCCTCACTTGCGCAGCTGTGCAATACACATAACAGAATGACAAGACAGTTTTGCACAGCGCACCAATACAAGACATGACATGTATGACACTTATGGAGGGCCCAGGTAAGGATGTACTGGGCCACTACACACATTTCTAGTAAACCTAATGGAAATCCCTTGCGCTGCTGTAATCTTGCAGTTCTTGCTCAGGATTCTGTTTCCTATGTGAGTTTTGGGTTCGTTTCTGATGGACAGAAGTCAGTCAGATCATTAGTTAACTGCAGAAACTCCAGTAAGTAGTCGCACCTACCCACCATATCACAGGCCAAATCCCACTGATATCAGATATGTGTGCAGGACATTCAGACGCTCAACATACATACAGCCACACCAAATATGTAAGGATAAAACCGTACTAAACCTTCAGGCTTAAAAAAAACAAACCGAAAATTACACCAGAAAACAGTAATTGTGGCAGAAGCATACATGACAATGTGTTTAAGACAGTTTTTCTGATTTGTCTAAAAAAGGGACATGACTAGAGATGAGCGAGCACCAAAATGCTCGGGTGCTCGTTACTCGGGACGAAATTTTCGCAATGCTCGAGGGTTCGTTTCGAATAACGAACCCCATTGAAGTCAATGGGCGACCCGAGCATTTTTGTATATCGCCGATGCTCGCTAAGGTTTTCATTTGTGAAAATCTGGGCAATTCTACAAAGTGATGGGAACGACACAGCAACGGATAGGGCAGGCGAGGGGCTACATGGTGGGCTGCATCTCAAGTTCCCAGGTCCCACTATTAAGCCACAAAAGCGGCAAGAGTGCCCCCCCCCCCGCACTGTCAGCGTAAAGATCGTTCTCCTCTGCCATAGCTGTAACAGCTGTGGCAGAGAAGAACGATGTTTGCCCATTGAATTCAATGGAGCCAGCAATACAGCAGGTTCCACTGAAAGCAATGGGCTGCCGGCGATCACAGGATGAATTGTTGGGAAGGGGTTAAATATATAAGCCCTTCCCTGCAATTCATCCAGAAATGTGTTACAATAAAAATATATACCGGCGTATAAGGCGACGGGGCGTATAAGACGACCCCCCAACTGTCACCTTATACGCCGGCAATACAGTGGAGCAAAGAATAAAAATCATTACTCTGCTGCAGACTGTCACTCCCTCCTGGTTCCCGGCAGAGCATTGATTTCTTTTACAATTGGACAGATTTATCATTCATCAGATCTACTGAGAATAATGTGGCACATTTTAAAACTGTCTAATCCAAGTCAACACTGTGTAACATATAGTCAGTATTAGTAAACTAGCCCCTTGTTATTTAGACCCCACCCCTCCCCCGAAGCCTTATTTTAATTGGACAATATATGAAAAGTGTCTACAAACACATAATAAATGTGGCACATGGAGCAGAAGAACGTTCTCAGCACCATTGGCAGCAGAATTCTGCAAATATTTAATAGTTATCCACCCCTCCCCCACCATTCCCCCATCCACCTCACCGCCTTTAGCCCAGTGATTCTCTTCTCTTCCAGCTCAGTGTGCGCCCCCGGCTGGTGAGGGGATCGTCCCTCCAGGGAAGGAGTTTTATGATAAAGGTGAACGGCTACTCGTGAGCTGTGAGACTGGATACCGTCTGTCATCACCATCATCATCTTCATCTATGAACATTAGATGTAATAACCCCCGGACAGCTAGTGAGTGGAGTTTTACCCCGCGCTGCATCGGTGAGTAGATATAACTAATGTACAGGAGTATATATCCGCCTCCAGTATATATACAGAGCCTTGTAAAAGCACTCACCCCTAAAGAGTCGCCGCACTTGTCTGCATTACAAATGGCACCTGAATCGGTATATTATAAAGAAATGGTCAGGGAGGCGCTTCAGGTGGCTAGTTGGTGAAGTATATTAGTGTGACCACTGGATGATCGTGACACGTAAGAGAGTGAAGATGAAACTAAAATAAATAAAATTAAATTAACTCACCAGGTGTGTGGTGGAAACTCCTGTGGAGAGGAGTCCCACCAACGCCTCCAAAGTCCGAGTTGGCTTATCAGATCTCTTGTCCGGCAGGTTCCCTGGTCGCTGTAGTGCTCCTGCAGAGCTGCTGTGTCCAATGTTGAATTGGGCCCACGGTGTGAAAATAGGTTGAAAAAATAAAAAATGCTCCTGCGCTGTATCAAGCAAACGACCGGCTTTGACAATAATAATATTGTCTAAAAGATTTATTCAGGTACAACGTGTTTCGTCGTTAAACACGACTTTATCAAGTACATAATGCAGTTACATGATAAAACATCTTTATATAGTTACTTACAAGTGCAGTATGGTGGTAATCTCATTGTAGTTCAGGTAATGGCCGCTCACATGACCTCCACGTCATCTGTGCGGTGTTGGAATGTAAGAAAAGGTGAAACCGAAACTACTTCCGGGATTCTGGGAGATCATGTGACCCGGAGGTCACATGATCGGTGATGCAAGTGTGCCTACACGCCCACTCAATGAGGTTAGTGGTGTGTGGCATATTGCAGGTAGAGGTGGGGGCTGGATTCACTCTCTATGGTGTTGGATGGCCACGTTGGTCAGCGTGGTGACGTTGGCTGACGTGATGACGTCACCGGCGTGTTGACGCTGCGGTGGGGAATTGAGGTCTCTCTCCGCTGCATTAGACAACAGCGTTAGAAGATGTAGTGATGCCGGGTGGCAAGAATAAGCCATCGGCGTGTTAACTTTTAGATTGAGGATTACGAAATGACAATGTTACTTAGTGAAGCTGCATAATGACGCTGATTGGCGCGATGACGTCATCAGTGTGTACATGCTGGGCACGGGGGCTCTGTGTTGCCTTGGTAACCCTCCCAACTATAGGAGTTAACTCTGTGTTAGCATGTGAACCGAAGGGGTTGTCCCTGTTGCTTATCAGATTGGAATAACATTGTTCCTAAACTTAGTAAACCATGAATTTAAATCAGATGGCTGATGTGTGTTAATGTGGTAGGACGTGGATATATAAACATACAGAATACATAGATAAATAAATAAATACATATCTTTTAGACAGTACATATATAACCAGATATGACCAGTGGAATTTTCATTAAGTTGTTAAAAATTAATAAATAAAATTAAAATTTTCTATACATTATCTAAAATTAATCTCAATCAGATATTACTCGATAATATATATATACATACATGTCAGATGAGGTTTTTTGTGCGATTCAAATCTGGAAAAAATAATTACTGTTATAATCATGATTAGAGATGAGCGAACACCAAAATGTTCGGGTGCTCATTACTCGAGTCAAACTTCACGCGATGCTCGAGGGTTCGTTTCGAGTAACGAACCCCATTGAAGTCAATGGGCGACCAGAGCATTTTTGTATTTCGCCGATGCTCGCTAAGGTTTTCATGTGTGAAAATCTGGGCAATTCAAGAAAGTGATGGGAACGACACAGAAACGGATAGGGCAGGCGAGGGGCTACATGTTGGGCTGCATCTCAAGTTCCCAGGTCCCACTATTAAGCCACAATAGCGGCAAGAGTGGGCCCCCCCCCCTCCCAACAACTTTTACTTCTGAAAAGCCCTCATTAGCATGGCATACCTTTGCTAAGCACCACACTAGCTACAACAAAGCACAAGCACTGCCTGGATGTCACTCCACTGCCACTTCTCCTGGGTTACATGCTGCCCAACCGCCCCCCCTCCCCCCCCACAGCGCACACCAAAGTGTCCCAGGGCAGCCTTCAGCTGCCCTCATGCCACACCACCCTCATGTCTATTTAGAAGTGCGTCTGCCATGACGAGGAACCGCAGGCACACACTGCAGAGGTTGGCACGGCTAGGCAGCGACCCTCTTTAAAAGGGGCGGGGCGATAGCCCACAATGCTGTACAGAAGCAATGAGAAATAGAATCGTGTGCCACCGCCATCAGGAGCTGCACACGTGGGCATAGCAATGGGGAACCTATGTGCCACACACTATTCATTCTGTCAAGGTGTCTGCATGCCCCAGTCAGACCGGGCTTTTTAATTCATAGACACAGGCAGGTACAACTCCCTATTGTGAAGTCCCTGTCGACCCACAGCATGGGTGGCTCCCTGGAACCCACCGGCGGTACACAGAAATATCCCATTGCATTGCCCAACACAGCTGAGGTAGTAATGTTGTGCTTAACCCTTTCCAATCCAATTTGTATATGGTTTTCCTAGGGGGCTTACTCTTTTTCTGCTGTTATACAACGGCGCTATATGCTGGCTAAAGCCAGTACTGCATGAGCTGACACGTAGGATAGGCTCCGACAGCAGAGAGGCTGGCAATATACAGTAAGAGAACCCCGACGGACGTCTACCAACAACGGAGCTGTACAGCCTTAAACCCTAATGTCTTCACAGGTCAGACAGTGGACTGGAAAGGGTTAATGTAGGTGGGTTTCGGCCCACACTGCATGCCCCAGTCAGACTGGGTTTCTTTATAAGTGGAAACAGATGCATTTATAATTCCCTGTGGACCCACAGCATGGGTGGGTGCCAGGAAGCCACCGGCGGTACATAGAAATATCCCATTGCATTGCCCAACACAGCTGAGGTAACGTCAGCTGTAATGCAGGTGGGCTAAAAATTCATTTGATTACACTGTAGGCGAGGGCCCACAAAAATTGCTGTATCAACAGTACTAATGTACATCCCAAAAATTGGCCATGGCCAGCCAAGAGGGCAGGTGAAACCCATTAATCGCTTTGGTTAATGTGGCTTAAGTGGTAACTAGGCCTGGAGGCAGCCCAGTGTAACGAAAAATTGGTTCAAGTTAAAGTTCCAACGCTTTTAAGCGCATTGAAACTTATAAAAATTGTTCAGAAAAATTATATGAGTGAGCCTTGTGGCCCTAAGAAAAATTGCCCGTTCAGCGTGATTACGTGAGGTTTCAGGAGGAGGAGCAGGAGGAGGAGGAGGAGGAATATTATACAAAGATTGATGAAGCAGAAATGTCCCCGTTTTGGATGGTGAGAGAGAACGTAGCTTCCATCCGCGGGTGCAGCCTACGTATTGCTTAGGTATCGCTGCTGTCCGCTGGTGGAGAACAGAAGTCTGGGGAAATCCAGGCTTTGTTCATCTTGATGAGTGTTAGCCTGTCGACAATGTCGGTTGACAAGCGGCTACGCTTATCTGTGATGATTCCCCCAGCCGCACTAAACACCCTCTCTGACAAGACGCTAGCCGCAGGACAAGCAAGCACCTCCAGGGCATACAGCGCTAGTTCAGGCCACGTGTCCAGCTTCGACACCCAGTAGTTGTAGGGGGCAGAGGCGTCACCAAGGATGGTCGTGCGATCGGCTACGTACTCCCTCACCATCCTTTTACAGTGCTCCCGCCGACTCAGCCGTGACTGGGGAGCGGTGACACAGTCTTGGTGGGGAGCCATAAAGCTGGCCAGGCCCTTAAAGACTGTTGCACTGCCTGGGATGTACATGCTGCTCGATCTCCGCACCTCCCCTGCTACCTTGCCCTCGGTACTGCGCCTTCTGCCACTAGCGCTGTCGGCTGGGAATTTTACCATCAGCTTGTCCGCAAGGGTCCTGTGGTATAGCAACACTCTCGAACCCCTTTCCTCTTCGGGAATCAGAGTGGGCAGGTTCTCAATACCGTGGATCGAGCAGTGTGTACACCCAGTAATCCGTCGTGGCCAGAATGCGTGCAACGCGAGGGTCACGAGAAAGGCATCCTAACATGAAGTCAGCCATGTGTGCCAGGGTACCTGTACGCAACACATGGCTGTCTTCACTAGGAAGATCACTTTCAGGATCCTCCTCCTCCTCCTCCTCCTCCTCAGGCCATACACGCTGAAAGGATGACAGGCAATCAGCCGGTGTACCGTCAGCAGCGGGCCAAGCTGTCTCTTCCCCCTCCTCCTCATCCTCCTCATGCTCCTCCTCCTCCTCCTGTACGCGCTGAGAAATAGACAGGAGGGTGCCCTGACTATCCAGCGGCATACTGTCTTCCCCCGCCCCCGTTTCCGAGCGCAAAGCAGCTGCCTTTATGGTTTGCAGGGAATTTCTCAAGATGCATAGCAGAGGAATGGTGACGCTAATGATTGCAGCATCGCCGCTCACCACCTGGGTAGACTCCTCAAAATTACCAAGGACATGGCAGATGTCTGCCAACCAGGCCCACTCTTCTGAAAGGAATTGAGGAGGCTGACTCCCACTGCGCCGCCCATGTTGGAGTTGGTATTCGACTATAGCTCTACGCTGTTCATAGAGCCTGGCCAACATGTGGAGCGTAGAGTTCCACCGTGTGGGCACGTCGCACAGCAGTCGGTGCACTGGCAGCTTAAAGTGATGTTGCAGGGTGCGCAGGGTGGCAGCGTCCGTGTGGGACTTGCGCAAATGTGCGCAGAGCCGGCGCGCCTTTACGAGCAGGTCTGACAAGCGTGGGTAGCTTTTCAGAAAGCGCTGAACCACCAAATTAAAGACGTGGGCCAGGCATGGCACGTGCGTGAGGCTGCCGAGCTGCAGAGCCGCCACCAGGTTACGGCCGTTGTCACACACGACCATGCCCGGTTGGAGGCTCAGCGGCGCAAGCCAGCGGTCGGTCTGCTGTGTCAGACCCTGCAGCAGTTCGTGGGCCGTGTGCCTCCTATCTCCTAAGCTGAGTAGTTTCAGCACGGCCTGCTGACGCTTGCCCACCGCTGTGCTGCCACACCGCGCGACACCGACTGCTGGCGACATGCTGCTGCTAACACATCTTGATTGCGAGACAGAGGAGGAGGAGGAGGGTGCTTTAGTGGAGGAAGCATACACCTCCGCAGATACCACCACCGAGCTGGGGCCCGCAATTCTGGGGGTGGGTAGGACGTGAGCGGTCCCGGGCTCTGACTCTGTCCCAGCCTCCACTAAATTCACCCAATGTGCCGTCAGGGAGATATAGTGGCCCTGCCCGCCTGTGCTTGTCCACGTGTCCGTAGTTAAGTGGACCGTGGCAGTAACCGCGTTGGTGAGGGCGCGTACAATGTTGCGGGAGACGTGGTCGTGCAGGGCTGGGACGGCACATCGGGAAAAGTAGTGGCGACTGGGAACTGAGTAGCGCGGGGCCGCCGCCTCCATCAGACTTTTGAAGAACTCCGTTTCCACAACCCTATACGGCAGCATCTCAAGGCTGATGAATTTTGCTAAGCGGACGGTTAACGTTTGAGCGTGCGGGTGCGTGGCGGCGTACTTGCGCTTGCGCTCCAACAGTTGCGCAAGCGACGGCTGGACGGTGCGCTGAACTACACTGCTGGATGGGGCCGAGGACAGCGGAGGTGAGGGTGTGGGTGCAGGCCAGGAGACGGTAGTGCCTGTGTCCTGAGAGGGGGGTTGCATCTCAGTGGCAGGTTGGGGCACAGGGGGAGAGGCAGGGGTGCAAACCGGAGGCGCTGAACGGCCTTCGTCCCACCTTGTGGGGTGCTTGGCCATCATATGTCTGCGCATGCTGGTGGTGGTGAGGCTGTTGGTGTTGGCTCCCCGGCTGAGCTTTGCGCGACAAAGGTTGCACACCACTGTTCGTCGGTCGTCAGGCGTCTCTGTGAAAAACTGCCAGACCTTAAAGCACCTCGGCCTCTGCAGGGTGGCATGGCGCGAGGGGGCGCTTTGGGAAACAGTTGGTGGATTATTCGGTCTGGCCCTGCCTCTACCCCTGGCCACCGCACTGCCTCTTGCAACCTGCCCTGCTGATGCCCTTGACTCCCCCTCTGAAGACCTGTCCTCCTGAGTAAGCGTTGCACACCAGGTGGGGTCAGTCACCTCATCGTCCTGCTGCTCTTCCTCCGAATCCTCTGTGCGCTGCTCCCTCGGACTTACTGCCCTTACTACTACCTCACTGCAAGACAACTGTGTCTGATCGTCATCGTCCTCCTCACCCACAGAAAGTTGTTGAGACAGTTGGCGGAAGTCCCCAGCCTCTTCCCTCGGACCCCGGGAACTTTCGAATGGTTGGGCATCAGTGATGATAAACTCCTCTGGTGGGAGAGGAACCGCTGCTGCCCAATCTAAGCAGGGGCCCGAGAACAGTTCCTGGGAGTGTTCCCGCTCCTGAGCATGTGTCATTGTAGTGGAGTGAGGAGGCTGGGAGCAAGGAGGAGCAGCAGACAGAGGATTCGGATTTGCAGCAGTGGACGGCGCAGAACTGCGGGTTGACGATAGGTTGCTCGAAGCACTTTCTGCCATCCAGGACAGGACCTGCTCACACTGCTCATTTTCTAATAACCGTCTCCCGTGTGGACCCATTAATTGGGCGATGAATGTGGGGACGCCAGAAACGTGCCTCTCTCCTAATCGCGCAGCAGTCGGCTGCGACACACCTGGATCAGGAGCTCGGCCTGTGCCCATACCCTGACTTGGCCCTCCGCATCCTCGGCCGCGTCCACGTCCTCTAGGCCTACCCCTACCCCTCAGTATGCTGTATTACCAGTGATTTGATTTCACAGGCAGCTAATAAATTGGTGCAAGACTGCAGGCCAAATATAATTTTTTCCCTTTTTTGAAAACGAAAGGCCCCACTGCCTCTAGTGAATGTATAATCTAAGTTTAATAACTGTGCTGTTTTCCTGCTAATGTGTCACAGAACGTGAGGGTAGCAGAGTTATTAACTCTGGCAGAGCAGGTATTTTTTTTCCCAATTAAGGAAAGCAAATGGCGAAGCCAGCAGTAAACCGTAGCTGGGTGCGTCTGATTTTTAAAGGTTGCACACGCAGCCGACACGTGTCCACCGCCCTTAGGACAGACAGAGGCAGGACAAATAGAAATATTTTCTGTTTTTTTGCACCAAAAGGCAGCACTGCGTATATTCAATGAATAATAACTGTGTTGTGGCCCTGCCTACACAATTCTTTCCCTGCAGTATCAATGGAGGGTGCAATGGTCTGCAGAGGCGATTTTGAGAAGCAAAAAAAAATGCAGCACAGCTAACAGCAGCCTGGACAGTACTGCACACGGATAAATATGGCCCTAGAAAGGACCGTTGAGGTTCTTGAAGGCTACACTCACTCCTAACACTCTCCCTGCCTATGCAGCACTTCTGTCCCTAATGCCGGGTGCAACGCTCTGCAGAGCCGATTTTGAGAAAAAAAAAAATTGCCACTGCTAACAGCAGCCAACACACAGCTATCAGTGGCCCTAATAAGGACCTTTGGGGGGTCTTGAAGCCTACACTAACTACCAATTCTTTCCCTACAGCAGCTCCGGTACAAACAGCACTGTCCCTCATCTAACTCACACGGCATCTGAGGCGAGCCGCGGGAGGGGCCCACTTTTATGTTCGGGTGACACCTGATCTTCCCAGCCACTCACAGCAGGGGGGTGGTATAGGGCTTGAACGTCACAGGGGGAAGTTGTAATGCCTTCCCTGTCTTTCAATTGGCCAGAAAAGCGCGCTAACGTCTCAGGGAAGGAAGTGAAAGTAACCAGAACACCGCATGGTGTTCGTTACGAATAACGAACATCCCGAACACCCTAATATTCGCACGAATATCAAGCTCGGAAGAACACGTTCGCTCATCTCTAATCATGATGTAATTTGGTACTATGTATAAAAAACACAATAAAAAGCACAATAAAAAGCCATATAATCAAAAGAGGAAGTCATGCATAATTATAGTTATGATAAAATACGGAAAGTTGCATGCATAATAAAACCTCATTTATAACACAGTAAATTATCACCTGGTTAGATTTTTTCCAGTACTTCATTTAATCCATTAGGTACTAGTGTGTCTAAGCGAAAAATCCAAAACATCTCCTTCTCGCGTAAATTTTGAATGGACTTAGTGTATATATGTTCTAGGGGTGTGACCTTCAGATGTTTAAACTCCTTGTTGTGAAACTGTGAAAAATGGCGCAACACACTGTGTTTTATGAACCCATTTTTTATATTGTTGCGATGTTTGTTTATCCTCTCTCTTAAGGAATTAATAGTTCGACCCACGTACCTGTGTCCACATGGGCACTCTAGTAGGTAAATAACTGATTTTGTTTTGCATGTGAGGTATTGTTTAATTTCTAGGGGTGCTCCATCTTTCGTTTCTATTTCTTTTCGTCTGTGTGTGATGTTCCAGCAGCATTTACATTTCTTCTCTCCACATTTGTAAACACCCGTTGTATTATGGGATTTCATGTTGATTAAGTTTTTTTCTTTGGTTAGGTTTTTTTCTTTCTTAGGGCAGGATGGTGCGAGGAGGTTTTTCAGGGTCTTGTTTTTTCTAAACACACATACAGGATGGTCCGGGATTTTGCCTTTCAGGAGTGGGTCTTCCTTTAGTATTGACCAATTATTGTTTAAAATTTTCTTAAAGGGGTGGTCTCGCGAAACCAAGTGGGGGTATACACTTCCGTATGGCCATATTAATGCACTTTGTAATGTACATCGTGCATTAAATATGAGCCATACAGAAGTTATACACTTACCTGCTCCGTTGCTAGCGTCCTCGTCTCCATGGTTCCGTCTAAATTCGCTGGCAGCTTGCTTTTTTAGACGCGCTTGCGCAGTCCGGTCTTCTCCATTCAGCACGAGCCGCTTCAGTGTGCTCCCCGCTACAGCTCTTCTGCGCATGCGCAGACGAGCTGTCACTGCTCGGGAGCGCGCTGGAGCGGCCATTCTGCACCATCCTCTGTTAGAGGAAGGTGCAGAAACTGGAGCTGCCCAGCGGAGAAGCCCAGCCCAGCCCAGCAGCCCCGAGAAGCCTCCCAGGTAAGTGATGGGTCGGGGGGGGGGCTGCCGCTGCGCCGGGCTGCGCCGGGGGGGCTGTCGCTGCGCCGGGGGGGGGCTGCCGCTGTGATGGGGGGGCTGTCGCTGCGCCGGGGGGGCTGTCGCTAGGCCGGGGGGGGCTGCCGCTAGGCCGGGGGAACTAGCGCCGGGCTCCGGAACCTAGCGCTGGGCTCCGGGGCCTTCACCTGGGCTGAGGGTCTAGCGCTGGGGAGCCGGGGGCTAGCGCCGGTTACCTGCTGTCTGGTCGGCGGCTGCGGGGCGTCTGGTCGGCGGCTGCGATGCGTCCGGTTGCCATGGAGACACAGCTGGCGGCGTCTCGGGAGCGCGCACGTCGGGCTGCAGCGAGCGACGGGGAAAGAGCCGGCGGCCATCTTGAGGAAACTTTTATAAGTTGCTGAAACGCTGGAACGGTAAGTACGAACCAGCTAGAAATGTCATTTACAGGGGGGCTTTGTAATGTATGTTTAATGGGGGGGACTGGGCAAAAAAAAAAATTAACTGCTTCCTCGAGACATCTCCTTTAATTGTACTGTATTCTCTACTGTATTTAGTAGTGAATGCCAGTCTGAATTGGTACGCCCCTCCTTCCTTGTTGGTCTCCTTCTCTTTCTTGTTGTGTTCTTCTTCTTTTTCTTTCTTCTTCTTCAGGACTTTATGATGTGCTGAATCCACTAGACTTTTTGGATATCCTTTATTTCTGAACCTTTCTTTTAGGATTTTTGCTTGTCTTTTAAATTCTTCTATGTCACTGCAGTTCCTTTTTATTCTTTGGAGTTGCCCATATGGTATGTTCAGTTTCCACTTCTTGTAGTGGCAGCAAAATCCAGATAACTATTTGTGTCTACTGGTTTAAAGTTAGTGCGAGTTTTTATTCTCTCGTCTTCTGATATCAATTCTAAGTCCAGGTACACTATTTTTTCCGTATTGATTGTAGAAGTGAAATTGAACCCAAACTCATTCTTTGCTAGGTCACTGATGTATTTTTCCAAGTCCTCTTTTTTCCCCTCCTAGATAATTAGTAGGTCGTCTATATAGCGCCTATACATAATGATGCCGGGGTCAGAGAATTTATGTTTCTCGAACACCCCCATCACACAGTTCGCGAAACTTGGGGCACAGATCGTGCCCATTGCTGTACCCCTGGTCTGTCTGTAAAAACTGCCGTTATACGAAAAATAGTTATTTTTTAAAATGAATGTTATGGCTTGTAATAGGAAGTCTTTTTGTTTGGTTGGCATGAGTGGATCCTCACTCAGTATTTCATCAATAGCCTCCACCCCTTTTTTATGATCAATATTTGTATATAAGGACTCTACGTCCATTGTACACAATAAGTAAGTTTCTTTCCATGGTATTTCTCTGATGGTCTGTAGTAGATGTCCTGAGTCCTTTGTATATGATGGAAGATTTTTGACGTATTTTTGAAGCTGTAAATCTATGTATTCTGATAGGCGATTTGTGATTGCTTGCATACCTGCTATTATTGGTCGTCCAGGGTTTTTTTTAACATCTTTGTGTATTTTCGGTATGTGGTAGAAGTATGGCATGCCAATTGGTGTTTCCATTATATATTTATATTCTGGTTTAGAGATACAGTTGTTAGAAAAGGCCTCTGTGATTAGTTTGTAAAATTCCTGTTTGGTTCCATTTGTTGGATCCGTCTTTATTTTTTCATAATATTTTCTGGCGCTTAGTATTTTGATGGACTCCTCATAATATTGGTTGTAGTCCATAATGACTATGCCTCCTCCCTTGTCGGCATTCCTTATCACAATACTTTCTTCTTTTTTCAATTGTTGAAGTGTGATTCTTTGCTGTTTAGTCAGGTTATCACTGTTTGATATTCCAGTTCTTTTTTCGCACATGTTTTTGAGTTCTTTGAGAACCTTCTGGTAGAATAATTCTACATATTCCCCTTTTGATTCAACCGGGAAAAATCTGCTCGTCGGTTTGAGATTGGTTGTAATGGGATTATCCAGTATGAATTCTTCTATTTTTTCTTCGTCTATGGGTTTTGTGGTTCCCTTTAAGTCTTGTATACGATAGTGCCTACCACATTAACACACACCAGCCATCTGATTTAAATTCATGGTTTACTAAGTTTAGGAACAATGTTATTCCAATCTGATAAGCAACAGGGACAACCCCTTCGGTTCACATGCTAACACAGAGTTAACTCCTATAGTTGGGAGGGTTACCAAGGCAACACAGAGCCCCCGTGCCCAGCATGTACACACTGATGACGTCATCGCGCCAATCAGCGTCATTACGCAGCTTCACTAAGTAACATTGTCATTTCGTAATCCTCAATCTAAAAGTTAACACGCCGATGGCTTATTCTTGCCACCCGGCATCACTACATCTTCTAACGCTGTTGTCTAATGCAGCGGAGAGAGACCTCAATTCCCCACCGCAGCGTCAACACGCCGGTGACGTCATCACGTCAGCCAACGTCACCACGCTGACCAACGTGGCCATCCAACACCATAGAGAGTGAATCCAGCCCCCACCTCTACCTGCAATATGCCACACACCACTAACCTCATTGAGTGGGCGTGTAGGCAAACTTGCATCACCGATCATGTGACCTCCGGGTCACATGATCTCCCGGAATCCCGGAAGTAGTTTCGGTTTCACCTTTTCTTACATTCCAACACCGCACAGATGACGTGGAGGTCATGTGAGCGGCCATTACCTGAACTACAATGAGATTACCACCATACTGCACTTGTAAGTAACTATATAAAGATGTTTTATCATGTAACTGCATTATGTACTTGATAAAGTCGTGTTTAACGACGAAACGCGTTGTACCTATACCTGAATAAATCTTTTAGACAATATTATTATTGTCAAAACCGGTCGTTTGTTTGGGGCAGCGCAGGAGCATTTTTTATTTTTTTAACCTGAACCGGTATATTGTCGGCTTCTCTGGATGAAGATCAAGCAGTTTTGGTCAGACGGCGAAACTGAAGGAGAGTTCAGAAATGAGGACCAAAGAAACTTCACATCATGTGATACATAATAACAAGGCTGCAAACTAATCTCCAAAGGTTTGGCTATTCCAGTAATCAGGGGGTCTGCTGAGCATGTGGGGTTAATGTCACTCTGGAGCAGGGAGGGGTGCGAAGTGCTGAGACTACAGCTGGGTCTGGTTGGGGAGGTTGTGATAGAAGACAATAACAAGGCTACAAACCAATCTCCAAGGGTCTCATTTTCCTGAGTGAATATACTGGAGAAAAAAAGTATTTAATAGATTTGCTTTTCCCTCATCCCCCTCTACAATTCTTCCCCCAAAGGTGTAGCTATAGGGGATGCAGGGGTAGCACTTGCTTTCGGGCCCTGGATCCTTAGGGGGCCCAAAGTCCCCTCCATCACATAAGACACCAGTATTATAAAAAGCACATGGTAGGTAAGGGGTCTTGTTACAGATTTTGCTTTGGGGCTTAACAGCTTCAAGTTACGCCTCTTCTAAGAGCCAACACTTTCCAAGTTAAATCTCTTTAATATTAATGTCGGCTGGCACGAGTCATTTCTGGTGAAGTGTCATTTATGACCGAGTGTCCGGACAGCTAGACAGGGATCACATTAATATCTACTAGAGATGAGCGAGCACCAAAATGCTCGGGTGCTCGTTACTCGGGATGAAATTTTCGTGATGCTCGAGGGTTCGTTTCAAGTAACGAACCCCATTGAAGTCAATGGGCGACTCGAGCATTTTTGTATATCGCCGATGCTCGCTAAGGTTTTCATTTGTGAAAATCGGGGCAATTGAAGAAAGTGATGGGAACGACACAGCAACGGATAGGGCAGGCGAGGGGCTACATGTTGGCCTGCATCTCAAGTTCACAGGTCCCACTATTAAGCCACAATAGCGGCAAGAGTGCCCCCCCCCCGCACTGTCAGCATAAAGATCGTTCTCCTCTGCCATAGCTGTAACAGCTGTGGCAGAGAAGAACGATGTTAGCCCATTGAATTCAATGGAGCCGGCAATACAGCAGGTTCCACTGAAAGCAATGGGCTGCCGGCGTGCGTGGGATAAATTGTCGGGAAGGGCTTAAATATAGAAGCCCTTCCCCGCAATTCATCCAGAAATGTGTAAAAATAAAAAAAATATACCGTATATACTGGCGTATAAGGCGACGGGGCGTATAAGACGACCCCCCAACTGTCACCTTATACGCCGGGAATACAGCGGAGCAAAGAATTAAAATCATTACTCACTTTCCCCAGCGTTCTTCGGTGCTCCTGCAGGATGTCACTCCCTCCTGGTCCCCGGCAGAGCATTGCTTTCTGGACGCAGGGCTTGAAATCCTCGCATCCAGAAAACACACATGCCTTCAGCCAATCACAGCCACTGACAATGATGGCTAGAAAAGCGCACTAACGTCTCAGAGATGAAAGTGAAAGTAACTCTAGCATCGCGTGGTACTCGTTTCGAGTAATGAGCATCTCGAACACGCTAATACTCGAACGAGCATCAAGCTCGGACGAGTACGCTCGCTCATCTCTAATATCTACCCATGTTTCTCCCTCTTATTCAGGTATGGGCTCTTTCGCACAAGCGTATATCGGCCGCTGTTTTCACGCCCGACCGATATACGTTCCCATCTGATGCATTAGATTCCAATGCATCAGATCACACAGGCATATTCCCACAGTGAAAAAGTGCCCCGATGGCCAATGTAGCACCGTGTGCTTTTACACTGGGCCGGAAAGATAGTCCTAGAAATATCTTCCTGACCGGAATACATCGGCCACTGAATAGACTCCTATGGAAGCCAATGACAGCGGTCAGAGAAGGTAGGTGGGAGGGAGTCTAGCAGTGTGACTGATAAACTCACTCCCCATTCTCTCCTCCTCTCTCCTCCCCTCCGGAAATCCTGCCCCCTCCCATTGCTGGCTGTGGACAAAAGGGGGAGAGGGGACAGGACTTTAGCCCCACCCCCTCCCATTGCAAACAGCTGGAGGGGAGGAGAGAGGAGGTGAGTTGGCAGGGGGGAGGGAAGGGCAACGGCATTGTGGCCTCGACGTATATGCGCTGAGCCCGTGCCATGTGAACGGGCGCACAAATGTTAGATTTGTTCGCCTGTTAACGGATTTTTACAGCACTGGCGGGTGACCGTAAAAAGGCCTATGGCCGTGTGAAAGACTTCTGAGCCTCAGCTTTGCCTTGCAACTGTTTTAACCATCTCTAATGAATCTTCATTCTAATTGCTGCAACATTTGTTTACTTGTCCTTATTCATTTTGACCTGATGATATCTACAAACCTTTTTTTAATGTTTCGATCCCTATTACATTTTATGATACATACAGGCCTGAAAGTTTGTTTTTTCCAGTGATTAGTATTTTTACTGTGTTAATTGTTTAATTAGTGTAATCATCCCTAGATCTAATCATATAGCCATAAATTACACTTCAACAGAACTTGTATATGGGCTGAGTGTCTGCGCAGCCATTCAGCCCTCTCTAACCATTTGTTCATTGCCCCATTCATCAGCTCTGTTTCTACTCCTCTTCCCCTTGCTGTTGGGGTTCCTCAGGCCTCATTCAGACAAGCATGTGTTTGCACGTACATAGGTGCGCACAGAACAGCTTGTCCACGTACGTGCTAAAACACGCGTGAACAACGCTCCATACACCAAGTCTTTCAATGGGGCCACCACTGCTGCCGGTGGCTCCATTGAAATCAATGGACTGCCAGCAACCGCTGTAGTGATTTTCAGGGAAGGGCTTAAAATATAAGCCCTTCCCTGAAAATCATCCCTGGCATGTGTAAAAAATAAAAAATATATATACTCAGCTCTCTGCCGCTGTCGGGCTCAGGCGCTCCTAGCCACCTTGGTCCACGGCACTGTAGTGAAGTCCTTTCAGTAGGCAGGGATTTAAAATCCCCGCCTGCTGAAAGTGCTGTATCTGATTGGCTGATGTCCTGGGTTATTAGTGATATTGGCCGATATGACTCAGGTAGTTGGGGGTCTGTATTCAGTTTTAGAATTAATTTTACCTGCTATTTTTCATTGATCAGGTTGCTGCCTGGTTTGTATTATGTGATTGTAAAAACTTGCCAAAATCGGAGATATTTCAGTTTTAAGGTGTTTATAGAATTCTCCACTATAACAGTCTGTATCTGTTGATTTGCCATTTCCCAGAGAGGTTATGACTGTCTTAATTTCGTCTGCTGTGATGCTTTCATTTAAGGTTTGCAGTTGTTCAGGGCAAAGAGAGGGCAGGGGCAGATTTTTAAGAAATTCCCTCCCCTTCTCTGTTTTCTGACGGGCCTTGTATATTTCTGTGTAATATTCTTGCCGTATTGTGTTTTTCTGTCTCAGGTGGTTCTGTAACCGTTCTTCAAAGAGGAGATGTTTGTCGGGGTGTAGTGACCTTTTGCCAGACGCGCCAGCAAACGTCCCGCCTTATTGCCATGTCTGTATAAGTCAGCCTGCAGATACTTGTTGTGTGTCTTCTCTCTAGCCACAAGTCAAAGTCCGCTTTGGCTAAATACCACTTTTCTTTGTTTTGTGGTGTTTGTGAGGCTTTGTAGGCATTGTGTAGCTGTAGACTGGCTGTGTCATACTGAGCATTAATTCTTTTGCGCAGGTTTGACATATATCCCATTACGTTGCCTCGCAGTACGGCTTTCGCTGTTTCCCAGAACAGTGTGGGATTTGTTATATGTTCTTCATTATTAGTCACATAATCTAGCCACCATGTTTGGAGCGCTGCAGAGAAGTTCTCATCCCGGGTTAAGTGGGACGGGAATCTCCATATAAAGTCTGTGCCTTTTGGGTATGTGTCTTGCAGTGTTATCGATATTGGCGCATGGTCTGAGATTACCATTTCTAATATTTGTTGTGGTACTAATATGTAATCGATCCGGGACCACGACTGATGAGCATGTGAGTAGAAGGAATATTCTCTGCTGTCAGGATGGTTGTGTCTCCATGCATCGCCTAGACCTGTGTTTAGTGTAAATGACTGTAATACTTTGTCTCTACCCCGTGTGGCTGTGGACCGGCCCTTGCGGTCTTCCTGCACATTCATCACGGTGTTCATGTCTCCACAGATCAGTTTCTGATCAGTGGTCGGAGATTTTGAAATGATTAAGAAGATGATTATTAAGCCTCCAAGCAGAGAAAGGAGTGAAGTCATGGATTTTATTTGATGGTAATGGATACCGGGGCATGGTCTGATCATGATATTAAATCTATGTGGGAAGTGCTGACCTTTTGTAAGAGCCATTTATCTACTAAGTTAAAACAATATGAGAGTACATTGTGCGCGGATTAGAAAAAAGGAAAAATCTCTCTCGTTGGCATGTTGAATTCTCCACACATCGTACAGGTCCTCCTTGAAGATCAGATCTTGGATATCCTGGGGCCTACCTGATGGCACAGAGAGATTTCAACCTAGAACAGAGTTAGGAACAATGTTGAACTCACCGCATACAATAGCAGCTCCTTGTCAGACACTGTTGAAATGATCTAATGTTTTATGAAGGAAACTTGATTAATGGAAATTTGGAGAATAGAGGGACAGTATGGTGTATGGGGAACCATTAATTACACGTATCAGTATGATGTATCTATCATCACCATTGTGTATAACCTCAGTAAATCCAAATGCAAACGTGTTTTTAATACAATAAGAACGCCTCTCTTTGTTTATGGCATATGTAAAAAAGATACGTGGAAAAGTACTATTATTGACTCTGATCTCATATATGGCATTTAGATGGGTCTCCTGTGCACAGAAGAGAACGCACTTTTGTTTTTTGAGTTCCTTTTAAAGAAGGGAGCGTTTATATGCACTATTTAGTCCTTTAAGGTTTAGAGAACATATTTTAGATACCATAAGAACAATGATCAGAATTGTTGATTGAAACCTAAGGAAATCTACATCCACAAATTTAGAGTCATCCAACACCTCTCCACATCCCATCATCAAAATAACATATAGAATGACATTGATGTGATATAGTTAGCCAGTGATGGCTTCATCTAGTAACTTAATTTCTTGACATCATTCCAGGTTCTAAGTGAACCCAAAAGGCGGTTCAGGGCGATTTTTTTAATGTATTTATTTTTTTGTGGGGAGAGGGTTAAACTACAAAAGAGGGCAACTAGTGTAGAATGGGACCCTCCTCTTTGCTTCACAGAACAGAGGAATAGAAAAATGTATATCGAATATTGTAAAAAAATTGAATTGTGCAAAAATTATGAAACTATGATAAAATGTGATGAGAATGTTAATGCTAGGCTGCCGTGAGACGGGTTTGTTATGGGAAAACCTATAAGTTCAGTACTGTGTGTGGGTACTTCAAGGGTACTTCCAGGCTCTCTTCTTTTTGGGTAGGTGACATTGGAGGCTTGTTTCTGGACACTTTATTCCAGGAATGGCTGATTGAAGAAGACCTCAGTTAGGTGCACTGTTCAGACACAATCTTCTGCTTCGGTATCTGGCAGAAATAGGCGTCATCCCATTTTCCCTGAGCTTATATTTATTCTCGTTCAGCACTCCTAGGGTTAATGGTTTCTGGGTCTACTGCTCAGCTGATGCACCTTTTTTAATTACTGCTCTACATAGCTGCTCTGGGCCTTTCAGTCCTTGCTGCAGTGTTGATGTGACTTGAGTTCCCTTCACTTCATGTTCAGCTGCTGCTCTGGCAGTTTCCTTGCTACCTTGCTTTCTGCTCATGTTCTGTGTTCTCTGTTTGTGTATCCAGCTGTCAGTCACTCTCGTGAGTCTGCCTCTCTGTTCACCCCCGATAGTTTGTACCTCCTTTGCTCCTGTACATCCCGGTATCATTCTGTCATTTGTTTTAAAGTTGTTCTGTCCCATCAGGGTCAGTCAGCACCTAGAAGAACGTGGGGTCGTCCTTATCGGGATGAGTGCTCCGCTTATAGGCATGGGTCTCTCCTCATGGTCATTAGTTCAGGGCAAGACACCTTCCCTAGTTTCTATCTGCAAATGGGGTTCGTACATCTGGTATCTTACCTCCCATGATGGGGTCCGTTGTCAACCGTGCAGAACTGCTCATCACCTTAGTGATGGTAAAAGTGGAGTCTGGCTAGTACATCCCTTGGTGTTCCTGGAGGTAATTCTGTGAGCTCTGTCTATTAGTAGATCTCGTTCATCTGCTTCAGGAAGAATGGCCACAAATAAATCCATGAGGAATTCTACCCCATCTTTCCGCTACCCCTAGTGCCCCGCTCAGTGTCTCCCACAGTAAATGTGCGCCACAAAGTAATACTGCTCGCACACTGTTATAATCCCCCCCCCCGTATTCACCACCACAAGAAATAGTGCCAGCTTAGTGCTTACTCATAGTAATAGTTCCCCTCTGCACCCCCACACAGTAATAATGCCCACTTTGTGCCCCAATAAAGTAACAATACCCTATAATGCTCAAAGTTATAGATGTCCCTTTGTGCCCCTTAAAGTGTTTCTCTGAGCTAACCTTTTGCTTAAATTCCTGCTCCCATGTATAAAACCAATTGTATACGCACCTCTTCCAGCAGCACCAATGCCATGGCCCCATTTTCTGCACCGGGTCCATTTTGACAGTCTGCAGTCAGTCTATTTATGGGACGTCACAGACTGCTGCAGTCAATCACAGATGTCAGTGCTTGAATGCTGGGATCTGTGACTGGCTGCAGCAGCCTGCGGCATTCCACACACAGGCTGCTGCAGGTTGTCAATACAACTTCTTAGCAGAAACCTGACGATGCGGCACTGGAATGGCGGTGGAGCCAGGAGAGGCGAGAACATGATTATTTTAAAGTAATAGAGCCCACTGTGCCCCTATATAGTATTAGAGCCTCCTCTCTCTGCTCCCTGTACTCCAGTCCAACGGTATGAACACTGACGAGTGACAACTCGCTGTTTCATCCCACAGTTGCATTGCGCTCACACTGCTATCTATATGATCGAGGTGTAGAATGGCTCCTCCCCTCCTCCATATGTCTGATGCTTAGGAGGACCTAGTGAATAGGAGGAGCCGTTCTACACACCGGCCACATACTACATAGCAGCGTGAGCACAATGCTGCTGTCAGATGAAGCAGAAAGTGTTCATTCCACTGCATGGGGGGCAAGGGGAAACAAAACTAGCAATAGGAGTAGTGAGGGGGGCATCTGAGCCCCCTAGCTTAGGCACTTGGTTGAAAAAGCAATCTCTGTGACCCTTACTGCAACTCTACTGACTGTATCTCCTTCCTCATCTCCATCTACCAGCCCACCCTGTTCTCCCGTCTGCTGCTAACTTTAGACTGAATTCCTCTTTAACCCTTTTCAATCCAATTTTGGATTCAGGGATTCCTAAAAGTCTTTCTCTTTTGGCTGTTATACAACGGTGCCATCTGCTGGCTAAAGCCAGTGTGTTCGCCAGAAAGTCTCCAACAGCGCAGTAGCTGGCAATAGATGGTAAGAATACCCTGTCAGACGTCTTTTGACATTGGAGTTGTACAAGCTTTAATCAGAATGTAGGAAGATGTCAGACAGTGGATTGGAAAGGGTTAATCCAGACCTTCCACTTCGGCCTCCAGGATTTTCCTCCATCTCTGAGCTCTGTCATTGGCTGCAGCAGCCTGTGATGTCCCGTAGACAGGCTGGGGCAGTGTGTAAATGTGATGTCACAGGGGAGGCGCTGAGCAGTGAGGCGGGGCACAGCATGGAGAGGGGAGTATATCACTATTTCTTGTTTTATTATGGCAAAACAAAAAGAGGTATGCCAGCAGCACAATTCTGTTGGCTGCTTCCAGAGAGGCAGCAAAAAATGCAAAGTCACAGAAAGGAGCCCAAATCACGGATCCCCTAATACAGCAGAATGAAGGAGCGTGACAGCAGAAGTGGTGCAAAAATAGGAGATTCTTTATTCTTCCATGCAAATAAGCAACATTTATCACGCATACAAGAAATGTAAAATGGCCAGTCACAGATTAGGGACCAATAGGACACACCCATTGAAACCCATTCCCCACAACAATAAACACATCCTGCTAAGGCAAGGTGGAAGGTAATCAATGCAGTTACATGTAGTCCCAGCATGGCGTCTCCCAAGGATCCATCATAATTCAAAGTCCATAGTACACAGGTATGAGAAACAAGATCAAAGCCATAAGTGTATGCGTGGGAGCGCGGCACCCAAGCCCAGCGGGAGCTCCCATGCATGCGCACCTGAAAAAACACTAGGCATCCATACACTTATGCCTTTGATCTTATGCCTCAAATACAAAGCAAAGTCCATCACCCCGTACCCATCCAGGGGGCCAGTCTAAGGGCTCTAGGGAGAAGCAGGAGGTCTACACCAGCCCAATACTTTGTCCCCACTGGACCTTTCTCTCTCAGGGACACTGAGCCGGGTTGGTCTGCAGATCTTCTTTCCTCAGGTGTTCCCTAATTACTCATCACGCTAGACCCTTTTTCTGACATTTCCTCCCGCAGTCCGCTCTCAAGCCCCCTAAAGGCCATTTTTATACTGCACTGGCACAGTACATGCAGACTTCATGGAAGCTTCCAGTCGGCTCCCAGTCATCAGGTTTTGTCCATTCCTAAACATCTTGAAGTAAAGGTGTGCTTACAGCTAACGATTATTAGCATTCAAAAAGTCGTTAAGATGAGAGTAAATGAATCCAGGTCACTTTACTAGAATCATTCAGTTTAAACGTGAGCCAGCGACCAATAAGAATCGTGCACACTTCATTCAACTTTACGTTTTAGCAGGACTAAAATCCTTGCTGGCTCATTCACTTCTTGTTACGTTTAACACTCTGTGCTCGGTGTGTGACACGTGGGCACTGAATGAGGAGTGAGTGATTATCAAAGATGAGCTTAATGTCTGAATAGTTAGCATGAGTGCAAACGGGGTAGCGGTGATGTCACTCATTTGTTTAAATGAGAATCAGCTGGGCTAAAAGGGACATAGCCTGTCCATGGAATCAGTTAAGTGAAGACGTCTCCACCAGGACACAAGACTTGTGATTCACAGAGGATATCCTTTGTAAAGTGATTCCATTCTTATCTTACAGCTCAGTGCAGGCGTCCGGCCGGAGCGGGGATGGTCTCTACCGGCGGACAGTTTTATAAAGTAGGTGATTCTCTGACCGTGCGATGTGAGCCTGGATATCGGCCGTCATATCAGAAGATAACTTGTAGAGGAGGACCGACTAAGGATGAGTGGGATCAGACCCCGCAGTGTATCGGTGAGTGACTCCTACATCTAACTGCAGGAATGTCAACCCAATCTCATATCTACAGGGGGGCCAAGATGTCTTCAGACCCTCTCAACTTCTTATGTGTTATGTTGTGGCCTTGTGTCCCCCAATACTATTGTATTATGTCTCCACCAGAATAATGGGTGGAGACCTTGAGTGACAGCTAAGGGCTAGGTAACACCCCCAAAGGTCCTGATTGGCTGGCCACAGCAAGGTCCTAGCAGCATGGGAATTGAGTTATGGCTGGGATGGAGGGTTAGTTTTAGTGTAAGGCTTACATTATTAGCTGTAAATCCTTGCATGTGACAGTGGGACCACAGTAACATGGAAGCATTTACAGCAAATAATGTAAGCCTTACACTGAAAGTAACCCTAATCCTTCATCCCAGCAATAAATCATCTCCCATGCTGCGAGAAGATAGTCGGCCATCTAACAACATTTCTCCCACCACCGCCATCAAACTGTTACTGGCAGCCTGCAGAGAGCGTCCCCCGCTTCAGCTGCTATGAGCACCGCAAGGCTCTTACCAGGGCCATGGCCCTCATTGCAGACAGCAGCAGTGCAGGACGATAAGGCCGGAGTGCTGAGCTGAGGACTGAAGGCAGAACGGAGACCGCCAGGACATAGCAGTGAGCACCTGCAAGGCTGAGGACGGCAGTGGCAGCGGAGAATGCCAGAGTGGTGAGCCGAGGATGCGAGTCCAAACAGAGACCGGAGTGGTGAGTGACAGGACCTAGCACTCCAGCCAATCACGAACAGGAGGCATCACTTGGCTGTCAAACAGCTTTATCCTTGTCGACACCCACCACTTTCAGTGTCGACAAGATACACCAGTACCGTGTACAAAATTACAACAGAATGGGAGAAATCTTTGCATATTTTTTTAAATGAAAAACTCCCATTTTGCAGTAACTTAAGTATTCAAACACTTTCATGTGACAATTTTAGCTCTGAAGCCTCTCATTTCTCTTTATCATCTCTGAGAAGTTTCTACGCCTTGATTGGAGTCACCTGTGGTAAATTCAGCTGATTGGACATGAAAGACCTCGCCATCTATATAAAGTCTCACCGCTCACAATACATATCTGTCAGAGTACCAGGGAAAGCAGAAGTCGGGGGTCCCTGCAACGTAGCCCACAACCCCTGTCCCTGCCTACTTGCCTCCACTCCTGGCTAACCCCAGGCGGGCAACTGGGCGACGGTCCCTACACTGGCTAGGGGAATGATGGGAAAAACCACAATCTCTGGAAACAGAGAACGAATAGACAGACAGACAACCAGAGCGAAGTACAAAGGGAAAACCGCAAACCAGTCCAGGAGCAAGCCAGGGTCAAGCACTAAAAGTCAGTCCGGAAAACGCAGTACAGAAAGGAGAAGACGAAGTCAGGTCAGGGGAAAAGCCGAGGTCAATACACTAGTAAACAGGAATACAAGATAACGCTGGTGAGTGCAAGGAAGCCTATACAAGCACTGGCAGTGTATGGAGGTAACTGAGGGGTTTAAATGCTGTCAGAGCTCCCACCCCAGCAGCTGATTGGAGCGGAGCATGTGACAGCAGCAGGATGATCAGAAAGTGCTGCGAGAGCCTCCCTCAGTACTAGCAGACTATGTCAGAGGAGATGCAGCAGGTTGGTATGGCAACAGGAACGTGGCGCTGGGCAGCAGCCGCCATGCCCCTAGCACCTCTGCGCCGCGTAGGAGCCGGGCGGCCAGGAGTGATGACCAGCGTAGGAGTCCCCCTGCGCTGCGCACCCGCCGCAGGGGTGACAGTGTCTGTCGTGCGGGCACAGCGACCCCGATAGCCACCCATCATGACAATATCAAAGCCAAAACCAAGCCATGACGAAGAAAGATCTGCCTATAGAGTTTAGAGACAGGATTGTGTGGAGGCTAGAGATGAGCGAGTCTACTCGGCCACGCCCCTTTTTCACCTGAGCACCGAGATTTTCGAGTACTTCCGTACTCGTTCGAAAAGATTCGGGGGCGCCGTGGGTGAGTGGGGGGTTGCAGCAGGGAGTGGGGGGGAGAGGGAGAGAGGGCTCCCCCCCTGTTCCCCGCTGCTACCCCCCCCCCGCACCACCACGCCTCCCCCCGCCCCCCGGCGCCCCCCGAATCTTTTCACCCGAGTACTGAAGTACTCGAAAATCGCGGTGCTCAATCGAGTAATTACTCGAAATGAGTAGGTTCGCTCTTCTCTAGTGGAGGCACATACTTTTCTACTAGAAAAAAGGTTTATCACAGTGGCTTAAATTAGATGATTAGTCTGGCACACTCCCGTCTAAGTTTGTACCTCCTGTAAATTAAGTCAGACCAGTTTTTTTTGCAAAAAATATTCACTATTCAAAATACACCATTTTCTGGTGCAAATTACACCAGAAGGGTTTATTCAGATGACCGTATATCGGTTGGGTTTTCACGCCAAGCCGATATACGTCGTCCTCATCTGCAGGGGGGGGGGGGGGGGAGGATGGAAGAGCCAGGAGCAGGAACTGAGTTCCCGCCCCCTCTCCGCCCCTTGTCACTATTTGCAATAAAAGGGGGTGAGACGGGGGCGGGGCTAAGTACTGCCGCTTAGCTCTGCCCACGTCCAGACCCTCCCATTGCAAATAGTGGCAAGGGGCGGGGAAGGGGCGGGAACTCAGTGCCAGCTCTTGGCTCTTCCATCCTCCCCCCCCCCCCCCCCCGCAGATGAGGACACCGTATATCAGCTGGGCATGAAAACCAAGCTGATATATGGTCGTCTAAATAAGCCCGAAATTTATTCTTACCCCACATTTTCTATGTGTTTTTAGACATTTTCTGACAGGTTTTCCAACATGTCTTAAAAAAGGGGCATGACCTAAATTGTGCCAATTTGCTGTGAATTGTGCACAATTTTTGATGCAATTTGATGTAAAGTAAGCCAACTAATAGTTGGTCTAAACTTAGACTGGAGCGTCTTAGAATCTGCCAGATTGATCATTCATCAGATCTACTGTGATAAATCTGGCACACTTCAAGACTGTCTCATCTAAATTTGCACATTTAGTCAGTATTAGTAAATAAGCCCCTGTAATATGTTACATTTAGACCCCGCCCCTCCCCCGAAGCCACATTCATTATTGGACAATACAATAATGTGACTACAACCCATGAGAAGTGTGGCACAGGAAGCAGAAGAGCGTTCTCAGCACCACTGGGAGCAGAATTCGGTGCATATTTAATAGTAATTCTCCTCCCCCACACCATCTTCAGCCCAGTGATTCTCTTCTCTTCCAGCTCAGTGTGCGCCCCCTGCTGGTGAGGGGATCGTCCCTGCAGGGAAGGAGTTTTATGATAAATATGAAGGGCTACTCGTGAAGTGTGAGACTGGATACCGTCTGTCATCACCATCACCATCATCATCATCATCATCTATGAGGATTACATGTAACAACCCCCGGACAGCTCGTGAGTGGAGTCCTGCCCCGCGCTGCATCGGTGAGTAGATATAACTAATGTACAGGAGTATATATCCCCCTCCAGTATATATACAGAGCCTTGTAAACGTATTCACCCCTAAAGAGTCACCGCACCTGTCTGCATTACAAATGGCACCTGAATCGGTATATTGTCGGCTTCTCTGGATGAAGATCAAACAGCTTTGGTCACACGGCGGAACTGAAGGAAAGTTCACAAATGAGGACTGAATTTTTTTTTTTTATAATGATTAGTAAAACTTTATTGATCTTATTTTTACATTTTTTTTAGTCCCAAGATGTGACAACAACTTGTGATTCTTTGATCGCTCCTGCAGTAGGATGTAATGCCATAGCATTACATAATACTGCAATCGGGCAGGTAGTCCATCAAACCACCCAATGGGGATGGCTTAATAGGTATTCTGCCATGACCACTCTTGGGCCTTTCAGAAGGCCACTGGCTGTCATGACACCCACATGGCTCCCTGCGGTCTCATTGCAGATGGCCATATGGAAGCCCTGAACAGGTCCCCCAAATATCAGTAGGGGATTTAAGGGGTTAACAGGTCTGATGAGCCACGCGGCATATCAGAGCTGTTGCCGCCCAATGTTGGCTGTAAGAAACAGCTGGCAGCCACGATGTATGGAGGGACATCTGCCTTCATACATACCACACAGCTGCAGGCCACAAAAGGCGTATTGGCTGTCACTAAGGGGTTAATAGATTTGCTGTTTCCCCATCACCCTTTGCAATTCTTCCCTCATTACTAAGGGCCAACACGTTCCATGGTAAATCTCTTCAATAGTAATATCGGCTGGCATGAGTCATTTCAGGTGAAGTGTCATTTATGACCAAGTGTCTGGACAGTTAGACATGGATCACATAAACATAAGAACATCTACCCATCATTCTCCTTCTTCAGGTATGCCTCAGCTTTCCCTTGTAGTTGGTTTAACCATCTCTAATGAATCTTCATTCCTATTGCCAGAAAGTTCATTAACTTGTCCTTTTCCACGTTGACCTGATGTTATCTGTAAACCTTTTATCTAATACTTCGATCCTCATTAGATTTTATGATGCATTCAGGCCTTAAAGTCTGTTTTACCAGTGCTTAGTATTTTTACTTTGTGTTAGCTGCTTAATTAGCATAAATAGACATAAACTTAGCCTTAAATCTAAGCACATAGCCATAAATTACACTTCAACAGAAATTGTATATGGGCTTCCTCTTGCTATAAGGGGTTTCTCAGGGTTCACTCCTCTCTTCTTTCTCTTGCTGTTGGGGTTCCCCATGGTTTGGCATTCTCTTCTCTTCCTCTTGGGGTTCCTCAGGGTTTGGTCCTCTCTTCGTTTGCCTTTGCTGTTGGGTTTCCAGAGGGTTTAGTCTTATTCTCTTCCCCTTGCTGTTGGAGTTTCTAAGTGTTCGGTCCTTGGTCCTGTCCCCTTTTACATCTATGTGATCGCTGCTGGACAAGCTATCAGCAGATTTGTCTTTGGTAACATCTCTACGCTGATGGCACACAATTATATAATGCTTCTCATGACATCATACCTCTACTACTACAAAAAGACAGTGATTGTCTGTGGTCTCTCACACTATTCCATCTCTCTATCTGCTGCTAAACTCCCTCCCTCTTTTCTCCTCCCCCGGTGCAGGCTCACCTGTCATTCCTCCCCGCTCGTTCTGTGCAATCAGAGGGAGCAGGACGGGGTAGAGCTAAGCAACAGCCTGCTCCATGTCCTCCCATTGATGGCTATGGACAAGGGGTAGACCGTGGGCGGAGCTAATGACCCGCCTTTTTCACACACCTTGTTCATAGCCATCAATGGGAGGAGGCGGGGCAAACCGGCACTTAAGTCCGCCCCGTGTCCGCCCATTGCATAGAAGGAGCAGGGAGGAACAGGTGAGCCTGCGATGGGGAGGGAGGGGGAATGGCCAATGGCCTGATGAGCGGGGCGCATTTGCGCTGGCCTCACCAGGTCATATAAACGGGCGCACAAACGTTTGATTCGTGCACCTGTTCACTAGATTTTCCTCTCCCAGCGTAGTGTATATTCACTCGTGTAAAAGAAGCCTAAAACTGAATCTCTGAAACTGAACTTCCTCTGTGTCCATCGTCTACCAACCGACCTATCCTGATATTTTCATCTTAGTGTGTGATACCACCATAAATCCTCCGCAACTTGGCTGCTGTCTTGGGTTCATATTTGATTATGACTAGAGATGAGCGAGCACCAAAATGCTCGGGTGCTCGTTGCTCGAGACGAGCTTTCCGCGATGGTCGAGAGTTCGTTTCGAGTAACGAACCCCATTGAAGTCAATGTTTGTATATCATCATTTTGTATATCGCCAATGCTCGCTAAGGTTTTCATTTGTGAAAATCTGCAAAACCTACGAAAGTGATGGAAACGACACACATACGGATAGGGCAGGCGAGGGGCTACATGCTGGGCTGCATTTCAGGTTCCCAGGTGTCACTATTAAGCCACAATAGCGGGAAGAGTGCCCCCTTGTAACAATTTTTACTTCGGACAAACCCTCATTAGCAAGGCACACCTTAGCTAAGCATCACACTACCTCCAACTAAGCACAAGCACTGCCTGCGGGACACACCGCTGCCTCTTCTCCTGGGTTACATGCTGCCCAACCCCCCCGTACGACCCAGTGTCCACAGCGCACACAAAAGTGTCCCTGCGCAGCCTTCAGCTGCCCTCATGCCACATGCTGGCCTCATAGCCACACCACCCTCATGTCTATTTCCATAGCTGAGGTTACGTGAGAGGAAATACATGTTGGCTGTGGCCCACAGGCCATGCCCTAGACATTTGTGGGGTTTTTTAAAGTGCCAGGCAGGTACAACTCCGCTATGGCAAGTCTGTGTGCACCCACAGCATGGGTGGCTAGCAGGAACCCACAGACGGTACATAAAGAAATCCCATTGCAGTGCCCCGGATAGCTGAGGGTACGTGAGAGGAAATACATGTTGGCCTCGGGCCACAATCCATGCCCTAGTCAGTCGGGGTTTTTTTGGGGGCCAGATAGGTAGAACACCGCAATGGGAAGTCTTAGTGCACCCATAGTATACACAGACACCTGTAATATTCCTGTAGCAAAGGTATAAGCTGAACCCAGTAACAGTTATGTTCCAGAAGTCTAGGGAGAACCCAGTAACATTTCTGTAGTAACAGTATAGACAGACCCCAGTAACATTTCATTAGCAGTAGTATAGGCAGACCCCTGTAACATTTATCTAGCAGCAGTATTGGCAGACCCCTGTAACATTTCTGTTGTAACAGTATAGACAGAGCCGAGAAACATTTCTGTAGTAACAGTATTGGCAGACCCCAGTAACATTCTTGTGGCAGCAGTATAGGAAGACCCCTGTAACTTTCTTGTAGCAGAAGTATAGGCAGGCAGACCCCAGTAAAATTTCTGTAGTAATAGTATAGGCCAACCTCTGAAACATTGGGATACCATGAGCTTAGGCGAAGGCCGGAAAAATTAGTTGGATAAGAGTGTAGGCGTGGGCTCCAAAAATTAGTGTACCAAGAGTACAAGTGTACCTGTGAAATTTTTTTTTTAAAGATACAGCTCACTGTTGCTTAATTTGTAACAGAGCCTGGTGGCAGCCCTGTCGAAAAAATTGGTTCATGTTACAGTCTCAATACTTTTGAAACTTAGAAAAATTGTTAAGAAAATTGGTAGATGTAGATTAGCCTTTTGGGCCGCAGAAAAATTGGCCGTTCAGCACGATGACATGTTGTTTCTGGAGGAGGAGTAGCAGGAGGAGGACTAACGTCAGAGAGAGATTGGCAAAGCTAAATGCCCTGTTTTACCAGTGATAGAGAAGAGTGCTTTTATCTGCGGTTGCAGCGAAAAGAATCTTTAGGTTCCGCTGCTCTCCGCCGGTGGAGAAGAGAAGTCTGGGGAAATCCAGGCTTTGTTCATCTTTATGAATGTAAGCATGTTGGCACTGTCAGTTGACAGGCGGGTACGCTTGTCCGTGAGGATTTCCCCAGCTGCACTAAACACCCTCTCTGACAAGACGCTAGCGGCAGGGCAAGCCAGCACCTCCAGGGCATACAGCGCAAGTTCATGCCACGTGTTCAGCTTTGACACCCAATAGTTGTATGGAGCAGAGGCATCACAGAGGACGGTGGTATGATTGGCTGTGTACTCCCTCACCATCTTTTTACAGTGCTCCCTCCGACTCAGCCTTGACTGGGGAGTGGTGATGGAGTCTTGCTGGGGAGCCATAAAGCTGGCAAAGGACTTGGACAGTGTTCCCCTGCTTGCGCTGAACATGCTGCCTGATCTCCATGCCTCCCCTGCTACTTGGACCTCAGAACTGCGCCTTCTGCTAGCGCTGTCAGATGGGAAGTTTACGATCAGTTTGTCCACCAGGGCCCTGTGGTATTGCATCACTCTCGAACCCCTTTCCTCTTCAGGAATGAGAGTGGAAAGGTTCTCGAGAAGGGTGTACACCCAGTAATCCGCGTTGGTGAGGGCACGATTGATGTTGCGGGAGACGTACTGGTGTAGGGCTGGGATGGCACACCGGGAAAAATAGTGGTGACTGGGGACCGAGTAGCGTGGGACCGCCGCCGCCATCATGTTTTTGAAAGCCTTCGTTTCCACAATCCTGTACGGCAGCATCTCCAGGCCGATCAATTTGGCAATGTACACGTTTAAAGCTTGAGCGTGCGGGTGCGTGGCGGCGTATTTGCGCTTGCGCTCCAACTCTTACACTAGCGACAGCTGGACGCTGCGCTGAGAAACATTGCTGAATGGGGCCAAGGACAGCGGAGGGGAGGGTGTGGGTGCAGGCCGCGAGGCGCTCGTGCCTGTGTCCTAAGAGGGGGGTTTGATCTGAGTGGCAGGTTGGGGCACAGGGGAAGAGGCAGTGGTGCGCCCCGGAGGTGGTGAATGGCCTTTGTCCCACCTTGTGGGGTGCTTGTCCATCATATGCCTGCGCATGCTGGTGGTGGTGAGGCTGGTACTGGTGGCTCCCCGGCTGATCTTGGCGCGACACAGGTTGCACACCATTGTTCGTCGGTCGTCCGCGCTCTCAGTGAAAAACATCCACACCTTTGAAGACCTAGGCCTCTGCAGGATGGCTTGGCGCGAGGGGGCGCTTTGGTAAACAGTTGGGGGAGTCTTCACACTGGGCCTGCCTCTACCCCTGCCCACCCCACTGCCTCTTCCAACCTGCCCTGCTGCTGCACTTGCCTCCCCCTCTGAAGACCTGTCCTCAGTTGGCTTAGCGAACCAGGTGGGGTCAGTCACCTCATTGTCCAGCTGCTCTTCCTCTGAATCCTCTGTGCGCTCCTCCCTCGGACTTACTGCCCTTACTACTACCTCACAGACAACTGTGTCTCATCATCATCGACCTCCTCACCCACTGAAAGCTCTTGAGACAGTTGCCGTAAGTCCCCAGCCTCATCATCCGGACCCCGGGAGCTTTCCAAAGGTTGGGCATCGGTCACGACAAACTCCTTAGGTGGGAGAGGAACCATTTTTTCTCAATCAAGGCAGGGGCCTGAGAACAGTTCCTGGGAGTCTGCCTGCTCCTCAGAATGTGTCATTGTAATGGAGTGAGGAGGCTGGGAGGAAGGAGGAGCAGCAGCGAGAGGATTCAGAGTTGCAGCAGTGGACGGCGTAGAAGACTGGGTGGCCAATACATTGCTGGATGCATTCTCTGCTATCCACGACAGGACCTGCTCACACTGCTCATTTTGTAATAAAGGTCTACCACGTGGACCCATAAATTGTGATATGAAGCTGGGGACCCCAGAAACTTGCCTCTCCCCTAATCCTGCAGCAGCCGGCTGCAATTCACCTGGACCAGGAACTCGGCCTGTGCCCACACCCTGACTTGGACCTCCGCGTCCTCGCCTGCGTTCACAGCCACGTCCTCTAGGCCTACCCCTACCCCTCAGCATGGTGTTTTTCGAATACAGCAGGCACAGAGTGGTGTAAAAATTTAGGCAATTATTGGCCTGCACTTCGAGGCTGACAGCGGTTATGTAATGCACACTGTAGGCTGGAAAAATTATACGCTAGGCTGCAGAAAGGCCTAGCTGGCTAATAGTGAGCCACTACAACCTACAGCAGTCGCGCAGTAAACTGCACACGGTCACAGGTAGCCCTAAGGAGGATTTTTTTTCAGCTTTTCTTTTGGAAAAAGCCAACAGCCTAGATAGTGTTTATATGTCTTTCCCTGTATCAGCGGCTGTGGCTGTACGCTGTGCGTGAAGTTGACGGGACGCACAGAGCGGTGTAAAAAATTAGGCAATTATTGGCCTGCACTTGGAGGCTGACAGCGGTTATGTAACGCACACTGTAGGCCGAAAAAATTATACACACGGCTTCAGAAAGGCCTAGCTGGCTAACAGTGAGCCACTACAACTCCCAGCAGCCACGCAGTAAACTGCACACGCGCACAGCTCGCCCTAAGGAGGATTTCTTTTCAGTTTAAAAAAAAAAAAAAAAAACAGCAGCCTAGATAGCGTGTATATGTCTTTCTCTCTATCAGCGGCTGTAGCCGTACGCTGTGCGGGAAGTTGACGGGACGCACAGAGCTGTGTAAAAAATTAGGCAATTATAGGCCTGCACTTGGAGGCTGACAGCGGTTCTGTTACGCACACTGTAGGCCCAAAATATTATACGCTGGCCTGCAGCAAGGCCTAGCTGGCTAATAGTGAGCCACTACAACTCCCAGTAGCCACGCAGTAAACTGCACACGGTCACAGATAGCCCTAAGCAGGAGCTTTTTTCGGGTACTTGTTGACAGGATTCTACCCTACCACTGTCCCTGCCTGACCAGTACTGCCCCTATACTCTGTAGAATTGGCTGCAGACTGAGAACGCATTAGTCTGCAGAGCCCAAGATGAGGGAAAAAAATGGTGGAAAACTGCTCCCAGCAGCCACAACAGTAATGCACACGGTCAGATGTGGCCCTAAGAAGGAACGTTGGGGTTCTTGAAGACGCTAACAGTAGCCTAACACTCTCGCTATAGCAGGAACAGCAGGAACATCACTCTCCCTAATCTCGCCTGTGTCTGAGGAGAGCCGCGGGCGGGACTAATTTAAGTACTCGGCATTCACTTGATCTCGCCAGCCACTCACTGCAGGGGGGTAGGATAGGGCTGCAACGTCACAAGAGGAAGTGGTAATGCCTTCCCTGCATGTCTATTGGCCAGAAAATGGCGCAAAACATGCAGGGAAGGAAATGGAATTGACTCGAGTACCGCGTGGTGCTCGTCTTGAGTAACGAGCATCTCGAGTACCCTAATACTCGAGGGAGCATCAAGCTTGGACGAGTACGCTTGCTCATCTCTAATTATGACCTTTCTTTTACTTCCAATATTCAGTAACTTACAGCTCAAAATCATCTCCAGAATCCGCCCTTTCCTCATTGTGGAGACGTCAAAAACTCTTATTGTTGCCCTGATCGACTCTCAGGTTGATTACTGCAACTTGCTGCTGGTTGCTCTTCCCCTCTCCAATCCATCCTGAATGCAGCAGCCAGGCTTGTCTTTTTTGTACAGCCGCTAAACCGATGCCTCCACCCTGTGTGAGTCCCTGCACTGATGCCTTCATCCTGTTCCAGTCACTACACTGATACCACCACTCTGTGCCAGTCACTGTACCGACACCTCTATCTTGTGCCAGTCCCTGCAATACTTGTCCATCAATCAGAGAATAAAAAGCAAGTGTTAGGAGTAAGAGAAAACCAATGTGACTCAATAAAGTAACCCTCAACTGTTCTTCAATTATATAAATAGTAAAAACATGCAAAGTTGCAATGTAAACTCTCCACTATATACCACCAGTCTAATCCAGGAAGACGTGCAGAGCCGCCTTAAAGAGATTAAAAAAGGCAAATCACCCAGTCACGATGGTACACACCTCAGCGATCCGAAATAATTAAATAATGTCATAGACAGAAACTTGTTTCTTATACTTAAGGGCTCTACAGTAACAGGGTCTGTTCCATTCGATTGGTGCATTGCCAATGTGGTGCCAATATTTAAAACAAGATCAAAATGTGAACCTGGGAACTAAGCCCAGTAAATCTTACTTCTATTGTGGATAGTGTGGGGCACCAGTACTCAAGAAGGACATATCAGAGTTTAACAAATTAAACAATTAAACAAAGGCAGTTTAATTAATAATTAGGAAGGGAAGGCTACAATACCCAGAGAGATTACCAACATTGGGATTATTTAGTTTAGAAAAAAGACGGCTGAGGGGCACTCTAATAACTATGCATAGATGTATCAGGAGTCAGTACAGAGATCTCTCCCACCATCTATTATACCCAGGGCTGTAACAAGGGGGCACTCTAATAACTATGCATAGATGTATCAGGAGTCAGTACAGAGATCTCTCCCACCATCTATTATACCCAGGACTGTAACAAGGGGGCGCTCTAATAACTATGTATAGATATATCAGGGGTCAGTACAGAGATATCTCCCATCATCTATTATACCCAGCACTGTAACAAGGGGGCGCTCTAATAACTATGTATGGATATATCAGGGGTCAGTACAGAGATCTCTCCATCATGTATTATACCCAGGACTGTAACAAGGGGGCGCTCTAATAACTATGTATAGATATATCAGGGATCAGTACAGAGATCTCTACCATCATCTATTATACCCAGGACTGTAACAAGGGGGCGCTCTAATAACTATGCATAGATGTATCAGGGGTCAATACAGAGATCTCTCCCATCATCTGTTATACCCAGGACTGTAACAAGGGGGCGCTCTAATAACTATGTATAATATATCAGGGGTCAGTACAGAGATCTCTCCTATCATCTACGGTATTATACCCAGGACTGTAACAAGGAGGTGCTCTAATAACTATGTATAATATATCAGGGGTCAGTACAGAGATCTCTACCATCATCTATTATACCCAGGACTGTAACAAGGGGGTGCTCTAATATACATCAGGGGTCGGTACAGAGATCTCTACCATCATCTATTATACCCGGACTTTAACAGGGGGGCGCTTCAATAACTATGCAGAGATATATCAGGGATCAGTACAGAGATCTCTCCTATCATCTATTATACCCAGGACTGTAACAAGGGGGCGCTATAATAACTATGTATAGATATATCAGGGGTCAGTGCAGAGATCTCTCCCATCATCTGTTATACCCAGGACTGTAAAAAGGGGGCGCTCTAATAACTATGTATAGATATATCAGTGGTCAGTACAGAGATCTCTTCCATCATCTATTATACCCAGGACTGTAACAAGGGGGTGCTCTGATATTTATGTATAGATATTTCAGGGGTCAATACAGAGATCTCTCCATCATCTATTATACCCAGGACTATAACAAGGGGGCACTCTAATAACTATGTATAGATATATCAGAGGTCAGTACAGAGATCTCTCTCATCATCTATTATACCCTGGACTGTAACAAGTGGGCACTCTAATAACTATGTATAGATATATCAGGGGTCATGTAAGCATCTTACCAGCTCTGGATAAGAGCTTCTTGTGTAGCAGCCTCAAGTTTCTGATAAGTAGTCAGTAAAGAGCCAGGAGTCAGCAATAGAAAGTCTTAGTTTGCAGCACATAGGGATGAGTTGGGTAACGTAGTCAGATGGAAAGATAAAAGTCGATATCAGGAGGTCTTGCCACAGCAGCAGAGTAACAGGCAGAAGGGGAGCTGATCAGTCGGTGCTGTAGAGAATAGCTACAGGCTCATCGATCCAGGTGTAAAAGTTCAGCTTGAGCCCTCCTACTGCATCCTTGAACACTCCTCCCAGCTACTTTGCAACCCTACTGACCATGGTTCATCACAAAAAATACACATGTTATATGTAATAGTATATTTGTAAGAGAACCTTTATAATACAACAGTTTAGAAACTTCTATATAATGCTGTCTATTATAATGCATATAATAGTTAGATACCATAATTACATTGATAGTAATCACAGATCACAGGTGAAATCCCTGATTGGTTTTCTGCACTCTTTTCTTCTAAATCTTCATAAAGTTTACTTGATGCTACAACTGTTCTCTGCACACTCCCCCCATCTTTCTGTTACCCCCAGTGTCTCCCACTGTCAAGATTCAAACCTGTGACTTTATGCACTCCAAGCAGTAGCTCATCCGGGCTGTTGGTGTCCAGCTGCTATGCATAAGCTGTGCTCCAGTATATCGTTCCAGAATTGTCTCCACCCTGTTCTATCAGAGACACTGTATAAACCTGGCCTTGAACCTCCCACCCTTGTGTGTTTATTGTGCCTTGTGCTTCTAGCCAAGCTACCTCTCTACCAGCTGCCTCCCTTGCTGAATAGATCAGCATCTTGTGTACCAGACCCAGACTTTTCCTCTCAACTATGCCATTGCGGGAATCCTCTGTGCTGCATCGGCTTCTCATGTACCAGACATTGGCTGCCTGCTTGACCACATTTCCCACCAGTGGTGGTTACAACTCCAATCCAGTGCCAGACTTGTCACTGAATAAACACACCCATGTCAAAATAGAGTCCGTTGTAGCCACACTAAGGAAACAAGTCACAGAATTACAAGAGTTCTGTGCCACATATCAGGAGAAGGTTTGTACCTTAGAAAAAGAGGTAGATACGTTACAGCGACAAGCTTGTGAGACATATAATTCAGATGCCGATGTTCGCATGCCATTACCATCAAGATTTGATGGGGATCACCACCAATACAGAGTTTTTTGAAACCAATGCCGCATCTATTTCCAGATGAGATCCACTCTTTTTACCAAAAAAAGGTGAAATTTATTATAAACCTGCTGGAAGGTGAAGCGCTTGCTCAGGCCTCGCCTTATGTGCAAAATGACAGCCAGCTTCTTGATAACCTCCGCACCTTCATTGTGGCTAGGGATCAAGTATTTGACAACCCCAACCACTGTGCAATCTCCAACAGAGTTGGTTTTTGGTCACTGATTAGTATATGGCGGAATTTCGTAGTTGGGCCAATGACACTGCGCGAAACCCCACCACACAGCTGAGTTAGTTCTGAAGAGGACTCTCGGAAGGGGTTAAAGTTTAGCTGGCCAGAGTGGAAACCCTGAACAATTAGGAGGACTTCATTCAACTAAGTATCCATATAAATCAGAGGCTTCCGGAACGGCGAGAGAAGTTACGTTTTTTTGGAAATATCCAATTTTATTCATTCAGTCCACCCACCCTAAACATCCAAAACCAATCATTTTGTTATCCATATCAATAGAATTATGGGGAGTAGCAAAATCTTAGGCTCTGCCATGTTAGATTCAGGAGCAGGAGGAAACTTCATGGACTGTCAATGCACTCTTGATAACCATATTGCAACCAGAGCTAAAACTGAACCCCTTGACATCTAAACGTTGGACAGGTCCTCTCTGGTTTCCGGGCCTGTCATTCAGGAGACAAGTGAACCAAAAATTCACGTTGAGCTGGATCATCATGAGACAATCAGTTTTCATCTCCTCTCCTCTCTGAAATTTCCAGTTATCCTAGGAATCGCCTGTTTTTCTACTCACAACCCGGCCATCAACTGGGAATCAAGAACTATCACCTTTTCCTCAGCATTGTAAGGTGAATTATTGTTCTAAGCTGCCAACTTCCAGTTAGGGGCAAGACCCCGAGAGTCTTACTCTAGAAAATAAGAAGTTGCCACCACAATACCAGCTGATGTCTACAGCAAAAAGAAAGCCAATCAACTACCCCCTCATCGGCTGTATGACTGTCCAAGTGAGCTGCTTCCTGGATCTTCTGTTCGATTTGGGTGTATATACAACCTTCCTGAACAAGAGTTAAAAGTTCTTCGGGAATATTTGGATGAAAATCTAAAAAAGGGCTTCATCCGGCCCTCTTCCTCATTAGTTTGAGCACGCATATTCTTAACTGAAAAGAAACATGCTACTCTCAACTATGCATTTACTACTGGGAACTAAATAAAATTATCAAGAATTACTACCCTCTCCTTTTAATTCCAGAACTGTTGAAGAGGCTCCATGCAGTTAAAGTATTTGCTAAATTGGATCTCAGAGGGGCATGTAATCTAGTACGGATCCGCCCCAGGGATGAATGGTAGACTTCGTTCAGAACAAGATACGGACCCTTTGAATATCTAGTCCTGCCATTCGGGCTTTGTAACGCTCCTACCACCTTTCAACATTTTATTAACAATGTTTTTCAAGATCTATTGGATCAATTTGTCCTACCTCGATGACATCCTTATTTTCTCTAACAATTTGTAAGAATATCATAACCATGTCCAGTTGGTCTTGGAGTGACTCAGAAAGAACCACCTCTATAACAAACTAGAGAAATGTGAATTTAAACAGACCCAGATGCAGTTTCTTGGGTATATCATCCCTCCAAACTGTCTGAGTATGTTAAAAGAGGTTCAACATTTTGCTGAGTTTGCAAATTTTTACAGGAAATTCATAAATGACTTTTCATAAAACATCCTGCCTATCACGAAAAAAACGTAAGCATTTTCATGGTCCACAGAGGCGGGGATGCTTTTCAAAGATTGAAAACCCTGTTTTCTTCACAACTGAAACTAGTCCTCCCAAATCCAGGATTCTCCTTTGTTATTGAAGTTGACGACTGTGATTTGGCAGTGGGGGCTTGCCTGTCACAGCGAGTCAGAGACAAAATGCAGCTGCATTCATGTGCATTCCTATAATATATCTTATTGCTGTGGAAAGAAACTGCAACATTGGGAATAAGGAACTTCTAGCCATCATGGTAGCTTTCTCTGAATGGAGACATTTCTGGAGGGAGCTCAGCAACCCGTGACTGTTCTCACAGACCATAGAAATCTAGAGTTTCTTCGTAAAACCATAAGCCTTATTCTTTTCAAGATTCAACTTGGTCTCCTACTGACCGGATTCCAGGAACAGTAAGGCCAATGCTTTCTTGGGGATTCTGGGTGAATCGGGGGAGGAAGCTGAGATGGACAGTACCATCCTGGTCCTAAAGTTTTTTGGGGAAATTCTGAATCCTAAAGAGCTGCTAACAAAGCTTAAAGAGGGGTATGAAAGTGACCCTTTCCTTAAGTAACCTTCTAAGGAAACACATTTATATTACAAAAAGGGGTTCTGGATGCAAAAAAGCAGACTATACATTGCAGACACGGGCTGTCTCAAAGCCCTAAAACAGATCCATGACTCCCAACTTGCTGGCCATCCCAGGATCACAAATACCTTGAAGTCCTGCTTTGCTTTTTCTGGTCACCCAATTGCAAGGACGATGTGCACAAAATAAAATACCTCAAGCTCATCTGCTGGGAATATTACAGCCACTTCTGCAGCGGCTGAGCGAGATACGCCAAAGTGGGGGAGACCTCGGGGATTTCAAGATGGATGTCACAGGTGGCTCTGTAATCTCTCCCAACAATGGCGGCAAGTTGTCCCACTCAGTTGCAGCACAGCAGCATAAATAATAGATTCAGTTTTGATCATAAATGGGGGTTTTTGTCATGGCTGATGTCAGCACTACACACAGAATTACAATGGTCAGTTGGCGGTAAATGACTTGACAAGAGTCCTGGTAGGTTTTAGTAGTAAATGGGAAGTGCTCGGTTTACTTCAGCTTTAACTTGAAGAAGATGTGCTACAATAAGCAGTAGCAGTCTTGCAGGATGATAGCAGATCAAACAGTTGCGAAATACAGGTTGAATCACTGATAAAATATAATTCTCCTCTTCAACGCTCTCTCTCTCTTTGAATCTGAAGAAGAATACTCAGTATGACTTCCCACAGGTTATCTGTTGGGTTATGAGAGGTGGATTATGCAGGTGTTGGAACTCGGAACTTAGATGGCCGCTTTACTACTCCTGGCTTTGAATTCACCAGTGTTTTTGTGTAAGTCACTGTTTAGTGGAACAGCTTTGATCCCACTCCTCCACACTACTAGTAAGAACTGGGAGCTGGTAAATCCTGGCTTCCCTGAAGGTATATGCTTGATTCTGCTGCTCGCTCTGTGGACCTCCTCCCCACACGTCCATCCCCGATGATTCCCTCTGCAGACTCTTCACTGACTCCTCCTCCACTTCCTGCCTTGTCCCCGCACTTTTCTCCTCTCCTTCCCCTCTGCTAAGAGGCTGACATATTTTCCCGCTCTGAGCTCTGACTCTGCACCCCTCTATCAATCAGTGAGGGCATGACATTCAGCCAATGAGGCCAGCTGTTACCAAGCTTTTAGCTAGGAAGGAGAAAAAAAACAGGGTTTCTCTGACATAAGGCACTTTCTATGTCTCCTGGAAGCCCATAGCAAAGTGTGACAAGACAGTGATAGTGTGGTTATTCTGGAGGACCCTCTGGGCCACTACACTTCCATTCCCATCTAAACCATGGGAATCCATATCTATCGACTTTATTGTGGACCTCCCTCCATCAAAAGAAATGACCCCCATTCTAGTGGTGGTGGACCAGCCACTACGATGGCCCATTTCATCCCCACCAAACAGAGCATACTGCAGAATTGGTGATTAGAGATGCTTTTAGACTGCATGGAATACCAGATGATGTACTTTCTAATGGGGGTACAGTTCACATCAAAGTTCTGGAAGAACTTTCACACGACTCTGGGCATCACTGTAAACCTATCTTTGGCATTTCAGCCCCAGTCCAACAGTCAGACTGAAAGGACAAACCATGCTCTGTAACAGTATCTCCGGTGTTTCATCTCCCATCTCCAGGACAATTGGACCGACTGCCTACCAAAGGTGTAGTTCACATATAACAGCGCCAGACACTGCTCTTCCTCGCAGAGTCCATTTTTTTGTGAATTAGGGACTACATCTGGTGTTCATTCTGGGCCTCCGGTGAAGACTCCTGTTCCCAAGGCCAGTCACTGACTGGTAATCTTACAGGAAACTCAGGAAAATTGAAGAAAATACTTCAGGGGGATCAGGCGAACTACACATGAGCTGCAGATCCCCATCACAAGATCTCATCTGCCTTTCAGGTAGGGAATCAGATGTGGCTGTCTACCTAGAACCCTTCTTCGAAGTTTGGACCAAAAATTATGGAGCCACTTCCTATCACGGCAAGGGTGTGCCAAGTAGACTGGGCCTGTCTAGTAACCTGATCCATCGTGTGTTTCATACAACTCTCCTGAAACTATTTAAAGAAAACCCCTTTCCAAGAAGGTGCCAACCCCCTTAACAAAATAAAAAGTCAAAACACCACCCATCTCCCATTAGTAAGTGAAAAAAAAAAAACACACACACAAAAAAATCACCATAACAGTTGGTGTTGCCATGTATGTAATGAGTCATGTTAGGGAAATCATCAGTGGGATTTCATAGTGTTTCACTCTTGTGAAAAATTTGTACACCATTTTACCTGCACAGTTTAAATTGGGAATAAAATATAAAATACATGCAAGAAATAGCTAATTTTACATACTTTGCCTCACAAAAAGAAATAAAAAGTGAACAAAAAATCATGTGGGTCACATTTCCTCCCGCAGTCTGCTCTCAAGCCCCCTAAAGGCCATTTTTATACTGCACTAGCACAGTACACGCAGACTTCATGGAAGCTTCTAGTAGGCTCCCAGTCATCAGGTTTTGTCCATTCCTGAACATCTTAAAGTAAAGGTGCTGTTACGATCGTGTGGGCAGCAAAGCACGGGGCCCACACGATCGTGACCAAAGGGGACGCACACGGGTATCACCAGGGTCACACGGGACTCACACCGGTTTCAGGCAACTGACCCTGTGCTACAAGGAGGAATGAGAGTGGCCCTACCTGAGCGGGGACATTGTCCCAATAAGGGCAGCCCAGCGGTCTTCGGATCTGGGCCCTAGCTGATCCTAGGAGCCACGCACCAGAACAGGATGCATTCACATGCCACATGACAGACCCAGAATACACCGCATGCAACATGCAACCACTAGTAACAGATAGGAAGCTGAATATAAATACCAGGTATTAGTTGACATGTTGTACAATATGTGGAAGCTAGCAGGCCACTTCACGGCTCCTGGTTATACTGCTAGTCCCTACACTAACCAGGAGTCGAGCAGAACCGGACAACGTTCACACTGCATGCTGCAACAGGACACAACACAGATTGCAGGACACACAGCAAACGAACACAAAACTGACAGAATTTAAACGTACAAACGGACATGAACCAAGTCACACTGCAAACCTCACCAGACAAGCATTCATGACTGCTCACCTTAGGGGCCATACAGAGACTGACCAGGAGCTGGGTTTATATGTGAGCACAGATCCAGGGGATTGGCTAGCAGACAGTACCACACCCAGCCAGCTCAATCATTAACCCTGAGAGTGCTGTGCTGCTGGAATCACAATAGTACAACATGTCTCAGCAGCACACGTAACAGTACCTCCCCTTTAAAAAAGGGGACCTCTGGACCCTTTAAGCATAACCAAAAAAAAAATTATGCAACTCCTCCAAACCGCGCACGTGTACAGGATTTATCTAAAAAGGACCTGACACCAAGGCAAAGATGACAAAATGGGAGAGAGTAAGGGAATAACTAAGCAGGACCACTGCGCCCTATACCAAAAGGCCACCGAACAGTAGCCTGCATAGAATATGCACAATCCAGAGGGAAAGATGGCTACCCTCCCTACTGACATAGCATGCACAGGACTTATCACTATGGGCCTGATGCAGATGCCAGCCTGTCAGCAGGAGAAGGAAGTACACCTTGGTACCTCCCGCATAGGGGTCTACAACAAATTACGTCCACATGGCGCACCTCACCACAAAACTGACACCGGAACAGAAATACAGACTGAGATGGAACTCAGACAACATGCATGCCACCAAAGTTGTATGGAGCCACCACACCCACCGTACAAGGGGAAGGACCGCCAGAACACCTATCTGGCTATAAGAAAAATCGTGGCCGGCGTCACCAGCTCGCACCACGCTCACAAAAATCTGATGTTCGGAGGCTGGTGCTGCCAAGGGAAAGGAGAAACCTGTGAGTGGCTACACTTGTGCGGTCACAGTACCGCACCTACTGAGTGCACCACCCCAGAACGCCTGGAAGGGAAGGAACAGCAGGTGTCCAAACCATCTGCGGGGAAGTACGGGGAAACTTGCTCCAACAACCGCATGCAACAGACACTACCACACAGAGTGTCTACCATACATATGAACCCCAACATACACAGAACAGGACTATCCACACCTGATGTCTGGCCACCTGCACAGACACTGGACTAGTCACTGTTCGCACACAACACATAACATACTCAGAACATAATCCACACCTGAACATAATCAACACCTGAACATAATGCCCCCCCACTTACAAAAGGAGGTGCATTATGTTACGATCGTGTGGGCAGGCAAAGCACGGGGCCCACACGATCGTGACCAAAGGGGACGCACACGGGTATCACCAGGGGCACACGGGACTCACACCGGTTTCAGGCAACTGACCCTGTGCTACAAGGAGGAATGAGAGTGGCCCTACCTGAGCGGGGACATTGCCCCAATAAGGGCAGCCCAGTGGCCTTTGGATCTGGGCCCTAGCTGATCCTAGGAGCCACGCACCAGAACAGGATGCATTCACATGCCACATGACAGACCCAGAATACACCACATGCAACATGCAACCACTAGTAACAGATAGGAAGCTGAATATAAATACCAGGTATTAGTTGACATGTTGTACAATATGTGGAAGCTAGCAGGCCACTTCACGGCTCCTGGTTATACTGCTAGTCCCTACACTAACCAGGAGTCGAGCAGAACCGGACACCGTTCACACCACACACTGCAACAGCACAGGACACAGATTGCAGGACACACAGCAAACTAACACAAAACTGACAGAATTTAAACGTACAAACGGACATGAACCAGATCACACTGCAAACCTCACCAGACAAGCATTCATGACTGCTCACCTTAGGGGCCATACAGAGACTGACCAGGAGCTGGGTTTTGTATGTGAGCACAGATCCAGCGGATTGGCTAGCAGACAGTACCACACCCAGCCAGCTCAATCATTAACCCTGAGAGTGCTGTGCTGCTGGAATTACCATAGTACAACATGTCTCAGTAGCACACGTAACAGGTGAGTCACAGAAGGGGAAACAAAAAATTAAAAACATTAAATGGCCGTTACTTACTGAGTGAGGAGTGCATATAGATGCATCCTCCTCTCACCATGCAGGTAGCTGACTACCAAATGGAGGAGCCAATAACACCTGTGCAGGACACCGATGAGACAACCACTCACACTGCCTCCTGATAATGAGGGGGGTGGATGCTTGGCGTATACTCCCACACATAGTGGATACAAGGTGCCAGACCATTCTGATATATGTAGTTCACCATGCAGACCAGCAACCTATTAATGACGCCATGATAATTCGGCGGGTTGCCCAGCATTTCCATCAGTGAACCACATTGGTACTGCCACCCTGGGCTTCCCCTGGAGTCTTAATGCCACACTGCATGTGAATGATAGATAATAGATGCAAGGCCTTGGTTGGATGTTGGCCAAGATACATGAGCCCACTAACCACTTCACGGTTCCTTGCGTTGTAGTGGGTCCCTACACTGTTATAAATGCATCACAGAAGGGGAGAGGATGCATCTATATGCACACCTCATCCAGTAAGTAACGGCCATTTTCTGTGATGGTCTTAACCCTTTCCAGTCCAATGTCGGGCCTTCCTTGACATCATCATTTCCCTCCATAGCTCCGATGTCGGGACAGGCCCGACACTGCAGTGCAGGAGTGAATCTGCACCCGATCGTCGGACACATCGGGTGCAGATGCACTCCTGCACTGGTCGTCATCGAGGACCCCCGAGGAGAAGGCAGAAAGGGTTTTTAACCCTTTCTGCCTTCTCCTTTACACATTACATAGCGCTCAATTAGCGCTATGTAATGCAGAGATTCCGGCCGGCGATCATGTGACCGCCGAAGTTACCTGACCCCCGGCGGTCACATGAACGCCGAGCCGGGAGCCTGTAACATGGAAGGACCTGCTTACCTTACCGGCGTCTTGTGCATTCTCCTTCTGTCTCCCGGCCCGGCGATCATGTGACCGCCAGGAGTCACCTGACCCCAGCGGTCACATGATCGCCGAGCCGGGAGGCAGAAGGAGAATACGGAAGACGCCGGACAGGTAAGCAGGTCCCTCCCTGCACCCTCCTGAACTCCAATTTATTTGGAGCTGGGGAGAATGGGTGAGAAAAAATAAATGGATTGGAAAGGGTTAAAGTAAAGATGTTTACAGCTAACGATTATTAGCATTCAAAAAGTTGTTAAAGGAGATGTCCCGCGCCGAAACGGGGTTTTTTTTTTTTTAAACCCCCCCCCCGTTCGGCGCGAGACAACCCCGATGCAGGGGTTAAAAAAACCACCCGCACAGCGCTTACCTGAATCCCGGCGGTCCGGTGACTTCAATACTTACCGCTGAAGATGGCCGCCGGGATCCTCTATCTTCGTGGACCGCAGCTCTTCTGTGCGGTCCACTGCCGATTCCAGCCTCCTGATTGGCTGGAATCGGCACGTGACGGGGCGGAGCTACACGGAGCTACACGGAGCCCCATAGAGAACAGCAGAAGACCCGGACTGCGCAAGCGCGGCTAATTTGGCCATCGGAGGCCAAAAATTAGTCGGCACCATGGAGACCAGGACGCTAGCAACGGAGCAGGTAAGTAAAAAACTTTTTATAACTTCTGTATGGCTCATAATTAATGCACAATGTACATTACAAAGTGCATTATTATGGCCATACAGAAGTGTATAACCCCACTTGCTGCCTCGGGACATCTCCTTTAAGATGAGAGTAAATGAATCCAATCACTTTACTAGAATCATTCAGTTTAAACGTGAGCCAACGACCAACAAGAATCGTGCACTCTTCATTCAACTTTACGTTTTAGCAGGACTAAAATCCTTGTTGGCTCATTCACTTCTTGTTACGTTTAACACTCTGTGCTCGGTGTGTGACACGTGGGCACTGAACGAGAAGTGAGTGATTCTCAAAGATGATCTTACTGTCTGAATAGTTAGCATGAGTGCAAACGGGGTAGCAGTGATGTCACTCACTTGTTTGAATGAGAATCAGCTGGGCTAAAAGGGACATAGCCTGTCCATGGAATCAGTTATGTGAAGACGTCTCCACCAGGACACAAGACCTGTGATTCACAGAGAATATCGTTTGTAAAGTGATTCCATTCTTATCTTACAGCTCAGTGCAGGCGTCCGGCTGGAGAGGGGATGGTCTCTACCGCTAGAGAGTTTTATAAAGTAGGCGATTCTCTGACCGTGCGATGTGAGCCAGGATATCGCCCATCATATCAGAGGATAACTTGTACAGAAGGACTGACTAAGGATGAGTGGGATCAGACCCCGCAGTGTATCGGTGAGTGACTGCTGCATCTAACTGCAGGAATGTCAACCCAACCTCATAGCTACAGGCGGTCTGGGAAGTCTTCACACCCTCTCACCTTCTGACATGTTATGTTGTGTCTCCATCATTCTGCACTCAATATCACATAATAACAAAGTGACCACAGAATGAGAGAAATCTTTGCAGATTTTTTTAAAATGAAAAACTCCCATTTTGCAGTGACATAAGTCTTCACGCCCTTTCATGCAACAATTTTAGATCTAAGGCCTCCCATTTTTCTCTTTCATCTCTGAGATGGTTCTACACTTGTGGTCACCTGTGGTCCACCATGAGGGCCACAAGCTCTATCGCAGCACTTTTATTATTTTGGCACTTAGCCCTCTTAAGCATGAGGCAGGGAGATTCTATCATTTAACGTCTACAGTTTCTCTAGTAGATTGGGACTATAGGCCTTGAGACAGAGTGATTGTACTTTTGATCTATTTTCACACCTCAGACAGAGAATTGGGTTACCAGACAGCTCAGACGATATCGGGAGAGGACTACAATTTGTATAGATCTGAGAAGAAAACGGTCAGTAAAGGTTGCATACACCTTGCTGAAATGCTGACAGCTCCCCCTCCAGGGAGAACTTATCAGTAACTACCTCAGAACTTCCTTTAGACCAGCACTATATACTTTGAGTTGGGGAGATCACACCTCGAACTCTTTTGAACTCCTATTAGATTTCAGATCTAGTGCTGGTCATTTAGTAATTAGATGGCTCTTCAGATATCTGGAGTGGAATGCAAGCAATGTAAATCCTGCAGTTCAGTCGCCAGTCAAGGTTCTGTATGCATTTTTCAGAGACCCTGACAGACCCTCCTCTACTGTACTATAACCATGCAGTATAATGGTTCTAGTCCCACTATAGAGACATAAACTTATCCGTATAAGACCACTTATCTTTCTCTCAGAAGTGCTGTTGTTTATTAGTCCCTGTATCCCCACGCTCCCATGCTCCTGCACGAGAGCTAGCAGAGGCGCTCGCACACGGAGCGGCCAGCAGAGGGGTCGGGCAGTGCAGGATATTTCTCTCCTCTCGCTCCCCCACCCCCCTCCATTGACATACACAGCAGCCATTCGCTATGGAGTGGCCGCTGTTTAAACTTAACGATGAGCGGTGAGCTTCATTGCTCATCTTTTAGCAGCATAAAATATGGCACAAGGAACAGAAGACCGTTCTCAACAGCATTGGCAGCAGAATTCTGCACATATCTAATAGAATCCCCCCACCGTCTTCAGCCCAGTGATTCTCTTCTCTTCCAGCTCAGTGTAGGCGTCTGACTGGTGAGGGGATCGTCCCTGCAGGGAAGGAGTTTTATGATAAAGGCGAAGGGCTACTGGTGAGCTGTGAGACTGGATACCGTCTGTCTTCACCATCATCACCATCATCTATGAGGATTACATGTAACAACCCCCGGACAGCTCGTGAGTGGAGTTTTACCCCGCGCTGCATCGGTGAGTAGATATAACTAATGTGCAGGAGTATATATCCCCCTCCAGTATATACACAGAGCCTTGTAAAAGCACTCACCCCTAAAGAGTCACCGCACTTGTCTGCATTACAAATGGCCCCTGAGTCGGTATGTTGTCAGCTGGATGAAGATCAAGCAGCTTTGGTCAGACGGCGGGACTGAGAGAAAGTTCAGAAATGATGACCAAAGAAACTTCACATCATGTGATACAGAATAACAAGGCTGCAAACTTATCTCCAAAGGTTTGGCTATCCCAGTAATCAGGGCTCGTGCTATTGTTGAAACGACTGTTAGCCCGTGTAAAGGGGCCTTATGGAGGAAGCAGGGAGATGTGTGCAAGTTTATCTAGATCTTTTTGAATCCTCTCTCTCTTCCCTAGTGTTAGCTATCCCTCCTAGCTTTGTGTCATCAGCAAATCTGAACAGTTTCCCACAATTCCCTCCTCCAGATCATCATTTATAACAATGTTGACCAACGCTGGGCTCAGGACAGAGCCTTGTGGTCCCCACTTGATACATTCTTCCACTTTGAAGTATGTATATTGTGTAGTTCTGTGGATGGGCGGCCGCTCTTCAGATCCACATCATCAAAATGTATCTAAAGGTTTCCTCATAGCCAAGTCCATCATTTAGTGCGTCATGTATGGCATGTGCGCATTTTTGTACGCAACTTTGAGTCTGTAGCAACTCAGCCTTCAGTAAAACGGATATATGCATGAAATCCACCACTCAAATGCAGACATATTCACCAATCAATGCAAGAGTACATCTATGTTCATATCTGCAAACTACTTCAGCATCCATAGCAACTCAGTCATCAGTATATTGCACATATGCATAGTGCCAATCAATTGAATGCAAAAGTGTGTGTGGTGTCAGCGGGAGCTCATCCCCATCTCCTGCACTCACAGTGCCAATACAACGTAGCGCTGTGGTGGAGTCACGTTGCCATGGGAACCACTGCACTCAGGATTGGCACAGCTCCAAGTCTTGGTGTGCCATGGCACCTAGTTCTTCATGACTGGGTAGTGCAGCTCACAAATCGCATATAATTGCAGACCCCCCTTATTTTTAAAGATCCTGATCATCCATCCAAGAAGCTGACATATACACATATATTGGACTGCCGGAGACCAAAGCCCGCAGTGCTGATAGGAGTAAAGGCAGCATGACAGGGTTAATGGGTGGAGGGGGTTAACAGAGGAAGGAATGCTGGGAAGAGAAGGGGGCGACGGTAAGGGGGGAGGTGAAACAAAATAGCTTGAAGAAATAGGAGGAGGGGTCATTTCAGCAGCGTGGAGCAAGAAGCAAGAGGACAGCGGAGCTAAGAAGAGTGAAGAACAGGGGAAGAGGAAGAGAAGCAAGAAACCGAAGATTACCAGCCAGACTTGAAGATAACAGCCAGCCGCGGGAGAAGGCAGCAAGATCCGACGACAGCAAGACCAGATGAGTCAAGGAGTACCGGAGGGAAAGGACCGGGGATAGTAGAAGGAGAAGCCCAGGGGGAGAAGCAGAAGGAAGGAGAGGAAGAGCCGAAGTTTGTGTCTTACCGGTGTGAGTATGGAGGCGCTTCTTGCGAGAATCTGGGCAGCAGCAGTGGAAAGAGGTCTGGACTGGCTGGAGCAGCTGTCCGGAGAGGCCCTGGGTGCAGCGGAAGGGGCCCCGGCAGCGGTATTTGAGGCAGTGGGAGCGAGAGCAGAGCCGTCAGCAGCGGCAGGATTAGCGGCGGCAGCGGCGGCACGAGCGACAGGGCCAGCATCGGCAGCAGCTGGGGAGTAGGCTCCCTGCGGCAACACCACCAGGCGGGGGAGCAGGGCGGGGAGGACTCCTGCAAGGCGGCGCGGCATGGCATCCAGCACAAGAGAGGGGGGCGTGGCCAAGTGCTGCACAGACATCGGAGAGGCTGGAAAGGGCCGGGGGCTGCTCACCTGGCGATGTACAGGTCGGGGAGCAGCCCTGCAGCAGCAACAGATGTGGAGGCCTGTGGTCCGGCGACATAGGCTTCAAGACAGCGTGCGGTTGCGACCGAGGTGGTTAGGTGTGGATCGGCACCAAGAAGATCGATGGCGGCTGTGGTCTCGACGGAGCAGTCACAGCCCGGAGGAACGAGGTCTTCCTGGAGCAGAGACAATGCGGATCGGCTGGATGACGGACGGGTGGCAGGTGGGTCCACAGCCCCTACTCAGCCAGGTGAGTTACTCTCTATGTTGGGTGTGTCAAATATCGTTAGCCAGGTAGTGCTTGCGGGGGTAGCTTCGGACAGTTAGATGGGGGTAGCGCTGTGTTAGGAAGCGTGCCAGGCATAGGCGGTGAGATGGGGGCGCTGCGGGGTGCTATGTGGGAATTGTTAAGGAGGCAGGGGGTCGCGCATGCCTCGTCGTCTGTTGCAACGTTGAGTACGCCACGTAGTGCGTCAGCCAGCAGAGACAACACTCCAAACGGAACGTTGGCTGGAGGGACTGGGATAGGACAGGCGGTAGGAGTAACGGAGGCTTGGCCCTCTCCAGTTGCGATATGCGGGTCACAGACGGGAGCACCATCCACCAGGGAGAGCGCCAAGGGTGGAGGCGTCACTGGGGGCTTAGAGATCAGCCGTTCCGCTGGGGTGACGGTGGCGGTGCAAACAGAGAAAGATGGGGAGGGGATTTGCCTGGACGATAGGGCAAAAGGCGAAGTTTACGTTTGCTTCGAGGGGTTCTTGGGGGCCCACTTGAAGAAGGAAGTTAGGGAAAAAATTTGGAGAGATGAATATGTGGAAATATTCTCCCTTCTCCCCTTGGAGAAATTTAATTTAAAAAGGGGAAGAGAACGGAGTTCAAAAAGGAGGAGAAGCGGAGGTAGCGTCTTATACCCCAGACGTTTACGAATTGGCTCCAAGTGTTTGCCATATTGGCGAGCGGGATTGGGGAAAATGCGCTGGACAATTGTTCTGGGCTTTTTTGTTATCTAGATTCGATAGGTGAGGCTTATCGGGTATACGGGGGGCAGACATGGCTGCGCTATGATGAACAGTTCGCCCATCGATCAGATGGGATCCCAAAGATATTGGGCTGTGGTTGAGGGTAATGGCCCCTGCGCATTTTGGGCAGCCCTTTCAGAGAGGTGCCGGGTCTTCTGGCTCGGCCTCCAGTTCAGCAGGGGGACAAGGGGGACAGGCAGGGGCGAATAGGCCCGGGTTTTGTTGGCAGTTCAACGAGGGCTAATGCAAATTCGGGACAACATGCAAGTTTAGGCATGCTTGTTCCCATTGCAGCGCAGGGTCTCATGGAGCAGCCAAGTGTTTTGAAAAGGGAAAGGGAAAAGGGACAGGGGGTTTTCCAAAAAGGGATGACCCCAGTGAGACTGGAAGAGATGGTACCGTATCTGAATAGGTATCCGGATAGGGAGAAGGCAGGGTTGTTGTTTAAGGGTTTTAGGGATGGTTTCATCATCCTGCCCCCAGTTCATGGGGTCCCATTTTTGACTAAGAATCTGCATTCAGCACTGGTTTGTCCGGGCGTAGTGACTGAAAAGCTCGGGAAGGAGGTTAGTTTAGGCCGCATGGCTGGGCCGTTTAAGGAGCCGCCGATACGGGATTTTGTGGTTTCACCGCTTGGGGTGATGCAGAAGAAGGAACCAAACAAGTTTCGGTTAATTCACCATCTATCCTACCCGAAGGGGGCATCAGTGAATGACTTATAGACCCTGATCTCTGCTTGGTGGTGTATATGTCATTTGATGCTGGGTAAGGAAATGTGGGAAAGGGTCATTGTTGGCAAAGACTGATATTAAATCTGCCTTTCGCCTGTTGCTGGTTGCACCGCAGAACATTAGGTTGTTGGGGTGTTTTTGGGAAAGGAGTTATTTTGCGGATCGTTGTTTGCCCATGGGATGTTCCATCTCATGCGCTTACTTTGAGTCATTCAGTTTGTTTTTAGAGTGGGAAGTGAGGGAATCCGCTGCGGTTCAGTCGGTCATCCACTACCTTGACGATTTCTTGCGTATGGGACCTGGGGGGTCCACAGTTTGTGCGACCTTGCTGGGGACGTTACAATGGGTGGCTGGGCATTTCGGGTGCCATTAGCTCCAGAAAAGACCGAGGGGGCCGCAAACTGCCTGAGTTTTTTGGGCATCACCATTGACACTGAGGCAATGGTGTGCCGTTTGCCAGAGGAAAAATTGCGGAATCTGCAGTAGGAGGTGGTTTATGCACGTGCTGCAAAAAAGATCACACTGAGGGGTCTGCAGTCATTGTTGGGCAAGCTGAATTTTGCTTACCGGATAATGCCAATGGGTCCGGCGTTTGGCATCAGCGACAGCAAGGGTGCATGCCCCTCACCATTTTATACATCTGGGGGCAAGTCACAAGGATGACTACCTTCTCGAAAAAGTACAATGGCAGGTCGGTGATCATGGCGGAGGTCAGTGACAACGCTGACTGAGAGCTTTACACGGACGCAGCAGGGAGTACTGGGTTTGGAGCTTACGTTCAGGGCAGATGGTTTGTGGGGGAGTGGCCGGAGCAGTGGAAGCAGGATGGCCTAATGCGAAATTTGGTGCTATTGGAGTTATTTTAGATAGTAGTGGCTATCGCACTATAGGGGGCTCACTTTCGAGATAGAAAGGTGAGGCTTCATTGTGATAACATGGGGGTGGTGCAGGTCATTAATAACCTGTCAGCGTCATCCTCCCCCCGGTTGTTAACTTGCTGCATCATTTGGTGATCGAGGCATTGTCATTGAATATTTGGAAAGTAGCCGTGCACGTTCTAGGTGTTGAGAATTCAATTGCGGATACTCTCTCTCGATTTCAGTGGGAGCGGTTCAGCTCTGGAACGTGATAAGCGAGCAGTGGGGGGCCTGATTGAGCTGTCACTAGCTCGGGGGACAAAGGCGGCGTATTGCGCAGCGTGGAGAGAGTGGGAGGACTGGATAAGGCAGTGCGGGGGGGTTCAGTTTGAGGAGGATAGAGTAGGGTTGCTGTTGAGTTGGTTGGGAAAGAGTGCAGGTGAGGGGCGGTCAGTTGGGAGGGTTAATCAGTTTATAACGGGGGTGGCTTTTGGCTGTAAGCTGAGGGGTGTTGGGGATGTGACAAAGAATTTTCTGGTAAGACAGGCGTTGAAGGGTTTTAAGAGAGGTATGGGGAGGTTGGACACTAAGCAGCCGGTATCCTTTAGTATTTTGGAGAAATTAGGAGGGGCAGTTGATGTTATGTGCAGCGACATTTTTGAACGCCTGCTGTTTAGAGCAGCTTTTTCGCCAGTGTTTTTCGGGGCGTTACGGGTAGGGGAGTTAGTTTCGCCTAACAAGTGCACGGAGGGTGGTTTGCAGATAGAGGATGTGAGGTTGGAACTGTTTATTCGTCGATCCAAGACGAATCAACGGGGGGCGGAGTCAGGTGATCCATCTCGGAGAGATTTCAGGGACCAGTATGTGCCCGCTGAGATGCTGGGAGAGGTACAGCCGGGTGTTAGGCACTAGCATGGGCCCATTGTTGCGCCATGCTTATGGGCAGTTTTTATTGCGTTTTCAATTTATGGCGGTATTCAAGAAGGCGCTGGAGGCCGCTGGGTTAGACAGTTCGCAGTTTGGCTCACATTCGTTCAGGGTGGGGGGCGGCAACTGAGGCATCTGTACAGGGTTTGGAAGAAGAAGCGATTAAGAGGATAGGTCTGTGGGATTCGGGTCATTTTAAATTGTATGTGTGGCCTCACTTGCTATACAGCTCAGGTGGAGTGTTTTGGTTGTTTTTTTTTTTAAAGGGGATTACTGAATTGTGGTTTTTGTTTTGCAGGTCATCGCCCGGCATTAGTCAGGATATTGGGTCATTCGTACATTTTTTGGGGAGCGCAGCGAATGGGGGTGCGACCTAATGGTAGGCAATTGAGGTTGGTGAGGAGCGAGGCATTAGTGAGGTGGATGGGGATTAGGGAGATGTCCTGGAGTAGTGTGTTAGCTGAAGTTGAAAGGGGGGTTAGATTGGATAGAGTACCGGACATGCTGGTCCTTCATGTGGGGGGAAATGATTTAGGGAAGAGGCCGTTCAGGGACCTTTCAAGGGATATATGGTATGACATACTTAGGTTGTTAGCTTCATACCCTGGGTTGGTTGTAGTCTGGTTGGAGATAGTGCCGAGGAAGGTGTGGAGGGGTGTGCGATGAGAAAAAGGTTTAAATAAAACACGGGTCAAGCTGAACAGGGAGGTGTCGCGTTTTGTGGGGCAGAAGGGTGAAGTTGCGGTCAGGCACATAGATTTAGAAAGGGGGATTGGGAATTACTGGAGATCAGATGGCGTTCATTTAAATGAAATAGGGACAGATCTATGGTTGAAAGGAGTGCAGGAGGGCATCGAATGAGCCTTGGTGTTGTGGCGGACGGCGCAGGCTCGAGGGAGTCAAGCTGTGCTGGCTGTGGCTGGGGGATTGGGGTCCTTGGAGTCAGGATAGAAGGATAGTGGGGGAAGGCAGGGGCTGCATAGCTACCTTCCCCCTTTGATTTGGTAGTACGTGGGCTGTCGTCTCTTGGCTTTTCCGGGTGGTGCCCTGGAAAGACGGTGGGAGTGGTTAGTCAGGTTATGGCTAGCCGGCCTCGGGGTCGGGAGGACAGTGACTTGAGGCTAGTTGGTGGAGTGGTGGGCCTCCCGAGTCTGTTGACTTGCGGCGGGAGGAGTGGTTAGGGAAATAGTGTTGCCCGAGTCGGGCAAGATGCGACGGGTTACAGGTACAACTTTTTCCCGTGTTTGGTGGGGCGACAGTAGTTTTCTGGGGGCTCCAAGGACTTCTCCTTGTTAAAAATGTTAAAATTGTATTAATGTTGTGTTTGTTAATAAATATGGCTGCTGTAGCCAAATTTAATCCAAGAGATGGTGTCCGTAGTTATTTCAGGTAACAGGAGGTTGGGGGGAGGTGTGAGAAGGTCACAGTAGCGACAACTCCATGATACCCGGGTCAAGGGGGATCAGCCTACTTGACCCACTCTAAAATGAGGAGGTGTTGTAGAATGGTATTGATAATGTATCAACCAACTGTCCATCAGCTGCCACTCAGAATACGGGGAAAGATGAGTTGAAACTCCCCACATATATAACCAGCTACCATTAAACCGAAGAGAAACCCAGTGCCCGTCATATACTGCTAATGAGGGGTTCAGTATTCAAGCCTCCTTCATTCATAACAGCTTCTCTTAATCGCTTCCTCTCATTAATGGTCCCACGGAGTCCATCAAACTTCGAGTTATTTACAGAGTGTCCTTTCTCCACAAAAAGTATCGCTTCAGGTCCATCAATAAGCTTCTTTCTTAGGCCCAATGTCCACGTGCAGATTTTATTTATAAAGTCCGCGCGTGACCCCCGCACGAGAGACCTGTGCGTCTTGCTGCCCATAGGGATTCATTAGCATCTATAGAGCAGCTAAAAGCATGCGGATGGATTTCTTCCCGGCGTGCGGGTAACATGCACAGGAAGAAATCGCAGCATGCTCCATTTTGCTGTGGGTTTCCCGTACGGATGGCTCCCATGGCTTCCATGTAAGCCGTCCGTATCCGCAGGACAGCCACAGCTGTTTTTGTGACGCAGAAGAGCAGGAGTTTCAAAAAAGAAAGGCTGTGCATAATTCGGCGCGCTGCCGGTGGGCCGAGCACATCCGCCGGCTGGAAGAAAGAAGATTCGGTCTGCACTGAGGAGAGCCTTGCAGCGCCCGGAGAGGTAAGTATATTGCATTTTCCCTCTCTTTATGGCTGCGTCACGCACAGATTGCACTGCGGGATTCAGCAAGTGAACATGAGGCCTTATGGTGCTCATCCTCTATCTCTATAGTCTTGTGCCCACATACCACAAGCTGCACAGACTTACTGTGATCTAAATGTGTATCTCCCTACCACTGTAGAGGGGCCTAAACTTATTACCTTTCAGCGTTTTACCACAATTGTGACAATTTAAGCAGGGAAAATGAGCTGATCTAGGAGGACAAAGAAACATCTGGCCCGACACTCATTTACTGCCCGCATCCCACCTTACCAATTTGTCTTCTAAATTACTGCGCCGTCTATAGGCCATAATCAGGAGTGAGGCTTCCTACACACAGACGAGCGCGATATCATGACATTAAGGCGGTGGCTTGGCTGATTGACAGCCAGGCTCCAGCTCCAACCGCCTGTAGCAGAGAAACCTCAGATCATGGCAGTTTAACCCCTTAAATGTCACAATCAATAACAACTGCAGCATATAAGCAGCCATCAGCACCCTACAGCTCGATCACAAGGTGCCAATGGGTTCCCATGGCATCCAGCGGCCTAATAAAGGCCTCCGTGTCTGTGATGTATCTTAACTAGAGATGAGCGAGCACCAAAATGCTCGGGTGCTCGTTACTCGAGACGAACTTTTCGCGATGCTCGAGGGTTCGTTTCGAATAACAAACCCCATTGAAGTCAATGGGCGACCCGAGCATTTTTGTATATCACTGATGCTCGCTAAGGTTTTCGTTTGTGAAAATCTGGGCAATTCAAGAAAGTGATGGGAACGACACAGCAACAGATAGGGCAGGCGAGGTGCTACATGTTGGGCTGCATCTCAAGTTCCCAGGTCCCACTATTAAGCCACAATAGCGGCAAGAGTGCCCCCCCCCCCAACAATTTTTACTTCTGAAAAACCCTCATTAGCAATGCATACCTTAGCTAAGCACCACACTACCTCCAACAAAGCACAATCACTGCCTGCGTGACACTCCGCTGCCACTTCTCCTGGGTTACATGCTGCCCCCCCCCCCCACACGACCCAGTGTCCACAGAGCACACCAAACTGTCCCTGCCCAGCCTTGAGCTGCCCTCATGCCACGCCACCCTCATGTCTATTTATAAGTGCGTCTGCCAGAGGAACCGCAGGCACACACTGCAGAGGGTTGGCACGGCTAGGTAGCGACCCTCTTTAAAAGGGGCTGGGTGATAGTCCACAATGCTGTACAGAAGCAATGAGAAATCCAATCCTGTGCCACCTCCATCTGGAGCTGCACACGTGGGCATAGCAATGGGGAACCTATGTGCCACACACTATTCATTCTGTCAAGGTGTCTGCATGCCCCAGTCAGACCGCATTTTTTTATAAATAGTCACAGGCAGGTACAACTCCGCAATGGGAATTCCGTGTGCACCCACAGCATGGGTGGCTCCCTGGAACCCACCGGCTGTACATAAATGTATCCCATTGCAGTGCCCTGGACAGCAGAGCTAACGTCAGATTAAATGCAGGTGGGCTTCGGCCGACACTGCATGCCCCAACCTGACTGGGGTTTTTAATTCATAGACACAGGCAGGTACAACTCCCTATTGTGAAGTCCCTGTGGACCGACAGCATGGGTGGGTGCCAGGAAGCCACCGGCGGCACATAAATATATCCCATTGCATTGCCCATCACAGCTGAGGTAATGTCGTGCTTAATGCAGGTGGGCTTCGGCCCACACTGCATGCCCCAGTCAGACTGGGGTTCTTTAGAAGTGGACAGATGCAGTTACAACTCCCTGTGGACCCACAGCATGGGTGGGTGCCAGGAAGCCACCGGCGGTACATAAATATATCCCATTGCATTGCCCATCACAGCTGAGGTAATAATGTCATGTTTAATGCAGGTGGGCTTCGGCCCACACTGCATGCCCCAGTCAGACTGGGGTTCTTTAGAAGTGGACACAGATGCAGTTACAACTCCCTGTGGACCCACAGCATGGGTGGCTCCCTGGAACCCAGCAGCGGTACATAAAAATATCCCATTGCAGTGCCCAGCACAGCTGATATAACGTCAGCTTTAATGCAGGTGGGCAAAAATTAATTTGATTACACTGTAGGCGAGGGCCCAAAAAAATTGGTGTACCAACAGTACTAATGTACCTGAGAAAAATTGCCCATGCCCAACCAAGAGGGCAGGTGAAACCCATTAATCGCTTTGGTTAATGTGGCTTAATTGGTAACTAGGCCTGGAGGCAGCCCAGTAAAAATAAAAAAAATTGGTTGAGGTGCAAGTTTCAACGCTTTAATGAGCATTGAAACATATAAAAATTGTTTAGAAAAATTATATGAGTGAGCCTTGTGGGCCTAAGAAAAATTGCCCGTTCGGCGTGATTATGTGAGGTTTCAGGAGGAGGATCAGGCGGAGGAGGAGGAATATTAGACACAGATAGATGAAGCAAAAAGGTCCCCGTTTTGGATGGTGATAGAGAACGATGCTTCCATCCGCGGGTGCAGCCTACGTATTGCTTAGGTATCGCTGCTGTCCGCTGGTGGAGAAGAGAAGTCTGGGGAAATTCAGGCTTTGTTCATCTTGATGAGTGTAAGCCTGTCGGCACTGTCGGTTGACAGGCTTTGTTCATCTTGATGAGTGTAAGCCTGTCGGCACTGTTGGTTGTCAGGCGGGTACGCTTATCTGTGATGATTCCCCCAGCCGCACTAAACACCCTCTCTGACAAGACGCTAGCCGCAGGACAAGCAAGCACCTCCAGGGCATACAGCGCGAGTTCAGGCCACGTGTCCAGCTTCGACACCCAGTAGTTGTAGGGGGCAGAGGCGTCACGGAGGACGGTCGTGCGATCGGCTACGTACTCCCTCACCATCCTTTTGCAGTGCTCCCGCCAACTCAGCCTTGACTGGGGACCGGTGACACAGTCTTGCTGGGGAGCCATAAAGCTGGCAAAGGCCTTGGATAATGTTCCCCTGCCTGCGCGGTACATGCTGGCTGATCTCTGCGCCTCCCCTGCTACCTGGGCCGCGGAAATGCGCCTTCGGCCACTAGCGCTGTCGGATGGGAAGTTTACTATCAGTTTGTCCACCAGCGCCCTGTGGTATAGCATCATTCTCGAACCCCTTTCCTCTTTGGGAATGAGAGTGGAAAGGCTCTCCTTTTACCGTGGGTCGAGCAGTGTGTACACCCAGTAATCCGTAGTGGCCAGAAAGCGTGTAACGCGAGGGTCACGAGAAAGGCATCCTAACATGTAGTCAGCCATATGTGCCAGGGTACCTGTATGCAACACATGGCTGTCCTCACTAGGAAGATCACTTTCAGGATCCTCCTCCTCCTCCTCTGGCCATACACGCTGAAAGGATGACAGGCAAGCTGCATCTGTACCCTCAGCAGTGGGCCAAGCTGTCTCTTCCCCCTCCTCCTCATGCTCCTCCCCCTCCTCCTCCTCCTCTGGCCATACACGCTGAAAGGATGACAGGCAAGCAGCATCTGTCCCCTCAGCAGTGGGCCAAGCTGTCTCTTCCCCCTCCTCCTCATGCTCCTCCCCCTCCTCCTTAACGCGCTGAGATATAGACATGAGGTTGCTCTGACTATCCAGCGACATACTGTCTTCCCCCGCCTCCGTTTCCGATTCCAAAGTGTCTGCCTTTATGCTTTGCAGGGAACTTCTCAAGAGGCATAGCAGAGGAATGGTGACGCTAATGATTGCAGCATCCCCGCTCAGCATCTGGGTAGACTCCTCAAAGTTTCCAAGGACCTGGCAGATGGCTGCCAACCAGGCCCACTCTTCTGTAAATAATTGAGGAGGCTGAATCCCACTACGCCGCCCATGCTGGAGTTGGTATTCCGCAATAGCTCTACGCTGCTCATAGAGCCTGGCCAACATGTGGAGCGTAGAGTTCCACTGTGTGGGCACGTCGCACAGCAGTCGGTGCACTGCCAGATTAAACTGATGTTGCAGTGTCCGCAGGGTGGCAGCGTGCGTGTGGGACTTGCGGAAATGTGCGCAGAGCTGGCGCACCTTTCCGAGCAGGTATGACAAGTGTGGGTAGCTTTTCAGAAAGCGCTGAACCACCAAATTAAAGACATGGGCCAGGCATGGCACGTGCGTGAGGCTGCCGAGCTGCAGAGCCGCCACCAGGTTACGGCCATTGTCACACACGACCATGCCCGGTTGGAGGCTCAGCGGCGCAAGCCAGCGGTCGGTCTGCTCTGTCAGACCCTGCAGCAGTTCGTGGGCCATGTGCCTCTTCTCTCCTAAGCTGAGTAGTTTCAGCACGGCCTGCTGACGCTTGCCCACCGCTGTGCTGCCATGCCGCGTGACACCGACTGCTGGCGACGTGCTGCTGCTGACACATCTTGATTGCGAGACAGAGGTTGCGTAGGAGGAGGAGGAGGAGGGTGGTTTAGTGGAGGAAACATACATCGCCGCAGATACCACCACCGAGCTGGGGCACGCAATTCGGGGGGTGTGTAGGACGTGAGCGGTCCCAGGCTCTGACTCTGGTGTGTAGGACGTGAGCGGTCCCAGGCTCTGACTCTGTCCCAGCCTCCACTAAATTCACCCAATGTGCCGTCAGGGAGATATAGTGGCCCTGCCCGCCTGTGCTTGTCCACGTGTCTGTTGTTAAGTGGACCTTGGCAGTAACCGCGTTGGTGAGGGCGCGTACAATATTGCGGGAGACGTGGTCGTGCAGGTCTGGGACGGCACATCGGGAAAAGTAGTGGCGACTGGGAACTGAGTAGCGCGGGGCCGCTGCCGCCATCATGCTTTTGAAAGCCTCCGTTTCCACAAGCCTATACGGCAGCATCTCCAGGCTGATCAATTTGGCAATGTGCACGTTTAACGCTTGAGCATGCGGGTGCGTGGCGGCGTACTTGCGCTTGCGCTCAAACAGTGGCGCTAGCGACGTCTGGATGCTGCGCTGAGAGACATTGCTGGATGGGGCCGAGGACAGCGGAGGTGAGGGTGTGGGTGCAGGCCAGGAGACGGTAGTGCCTGTGTCCTCAGAGGGGGGTTGGATCTCAGTGGCAGGTTGGGGCACAGGGGGAGAGGCAGTGGTGCAAACCGGAGGCGGTGAACGGGCATCGTCCCATCTTGTGGGGTGCTTGGCCATCATATGCCTGCGCATGCTGGTGGTGGTGTCTTCCCAGCTGATCTTGGCGCGACAAAGGTTGCACACCACTGTTCGTCGGTCGTCAGGCGTCTCTGTGAAAAACTGCCACACAGTAGAGCACGTTGACCTCTGCAAGGTGGCATGGCGCGAGGGGGCGCTTTGGGAAACAGTTGCTGGATTATTCGGTCTGGCCCTGCCTCTACCCCTGGCCACCGCACTGGCTCGGCCTGTGCCCACAGCCTGACTTGGGCCTCCGCGTCCTCGCCCGCGTCCACGTCCTCTAGGCCTACCCCTACCCCTCAGCATGGTGTATTAGCAGTAGTGCAGAAACAGAACGCTGTTCAACGACGTTCAAGCCCTATACCACCCCCCTGCTGTGAGTGGCTGGTGAGATCAGGTGTCACCCGAGTATAAAAAATCGGCCCCTCCCGCGGCTCGCCACAGATGCGTTCTGGTATATCGGCCGTGCAGAGCATTGCGCCCTGCAGTAATACTCCAGGGCCAGAAGCGCTTAGGCAGGGACAGAAGACATATTGATTGAATATAGGCAGTGGGCCTTTGCAAAAACATTTGGGGAAAAAAATCTATTTGGGCTGCCTGTGACTGTCCTCAGTGTTCTGGGTCTGTGCTGGGTGTAGTAGTTCTCCAAATTCATACGCAGCAAGCTAAGTGTTACAGCAGGCTTGCGCCAAATTATTTCCTGGCGTTCCGTAAACGAAGTCAGCCTCCAACCACAGGCCAATAAGCGGCACATTTAATTACAGCGTTCTGTTTCTGCATTACTGGTAATACAGCATGCTGAGGGGTAGGGGTAGGCCTAGAGGACGTGGACGCAGGCGAGGACGCGGAGGCCCAAGTCAGGGTGTGGGCACAGGCCGAGCTCCTGATCCAGGTGTATCGCAGCCGGCTGCTGCGGGATTAGGAGAGAGGCAAGTTTCTGGCGTCCCCACATTCATCGCACAATTAATGGGTCCACGCGGTAGACCTTTATTAGAAAATGAGCATTGTGAGCAGGTCCTGTCGTGGATGGCAGAAAGTGCATCCAGCAATCTATCGTCCACCCACAGCTCTGCGCCGTCCACTGCTGCAACTCAGAATCCTCTGGCTGCTGCTCCTCCTTCCTCCCAGCCTCCTCACTCCATTACAATGACACATTCTCAGGAGCCGGCAGACTCCCAGGAACTGTTCTCGGGCCCCTGCTCAGATTGGGCAGCAGTGGTTCCTCTCCCACCAGAGGAGTTTATCGTGACCGATGCCCAACCTTTTGAAAGTTCCTGGGGTCCGGGGGATGAGGCTGGGGACTTCCGGCAACTGTCTCAAGACCTTTCAGTGGGTGAGGAGGCCGATGACGATGAGACACAATTGTCTATCAGTGAGGTAGTAGTAAGGGCAGTAAGTCCGAAGGAGAAGCGCACAGAGGATTCGGAGGAAGAGCAGCAGGACAATGAGGTGACTGACCCCACCTGGTTTGCTACGCCTACTGAGGACAGGTCTTCAGAGGGGGAGGCAGGGGCGGCAGCAGGGCAGGTTGCAAGAGGCAGTGCGGTGGCCAGGGGTAGAGGCAGGGCCAGACCGAATAATCCACCAACTGTTTCCCAAAGCGCCCCCTCGCGCCATGCCACCCTGCAGAGGCCGAGGTGCTCAAAGGTGTGGCAGTTTTTCACTGAGAGTGCAGACGACCGACGAACAGTGGTGTGCAACCTTTGTCGCGCCAAGATCAGCCGGGGAGCCACCACCACCAGCATGCGCAGACATATGATGGCCAAGCACCCCACAAGGTGGGACGAAGGCCGTTCACCGCCTCCGGTTTGCACCGCTGCCTCTCCCCCTGTGCCCCAACCTGCCACTGAGATCCAACTCCCCTCTGAGGACACAGGCACTACCGTCTCCTGGCCTGCACCCACACCCTCACCTCCGCTGTCCTCGGCCCCATCCACCGATGTCTGTCAGCGCACCGTCCAGCCGTCGCTAGCGCAAGTGTTTGAGCGCAAGCGTAAGTACGCCGCCACGCACCCGCACGCTCAAGCGTTAAACGTGCACATAGCCAAATTTATCAGCCTGGAGATGCTGCCGTATAGGGTTGTGGAAACGGAGGCTTTCAAAAGCATGATGGCGGCGGCCACGCGCTACTCAGTTCCCAGTCGACACTACTTTTCCCGATGTGCTGTCCCAGCCCTGCACGACCACGTCTCCCCCAACATTGTACGCGCCCTCACCAACAAATTGCGGGCCCCAGCTCGGTGGTGGTATCTGCGGGGGTGTATGCTTCCTCCAATAAAGCACCCTCCTCCTCCTCCTCCAACGTAACCTCTGTCTCGCAATCAAGATGTGTCAGCAGCAGCAGCACGTCGCCAGCAGTCGGTGTCGCGCGGCGTGGCAGCACAGCGGTGGGCAAGCGTCAGCAGGCCGTGCTGAAACTACTCAGCTTAGGAGAGAAGAGGCACATGGCCCACGAACTGCTGCAGGGTCTGACAAAGCAGACCGACCGCTGGCTTGCGCCGCTGAGCCTCCAGCCGGGCATGGTCGTGTGTGACAACGGCCGTAACCTGGTGGCGGCTCTGCAGCTCGGCAGCCTCACGCACGTGCCATGCCTGGCCCACGTCTTTAATTTGGTGGTTCAGCGCTTTCTGAAAAGCTACCCACGCTTGTCAGACCTGCTCGGAAAGGTGCGCCGACTCTGCGCACTTTGCAACATTGGTTTCATCTGCCAGTGCACCGACTGCTGTGCGACGTGCCCACACGGTGGAACTCTACGCTCCACATGTTGGCCAGGCTCTATGAGCAGCGTAGAGCTATAGTGGAATACCAACTCCAACATGGGCGGCGCAGTGGGAGTCAGCCTCCTCAATTCTTTACAGAAGAGTGGGCCTGGTTGGCAGACATCTGACAGGTCCTTGGAAACTTTGATGAGTCTACCCAGATGGTGAGCGGCGATGCTGCAATCATTAGCGTCACCATTCCTCTGCTATGCCTCTTGAGAAGTTCCCTGCAAAGCATAAAGGCAGACGCTTTGCGCTTGGAAACAGAGCCGGGGGAAGACAGTATGTCGCTGGATAGTCAGAGCACCCTCCTGTCTATATCTCAGCGCGTTGAGGAGGAGGAGGAGCATGAGGAGGATGAGGAGGAGCGGAAAGAGACAGCTTGGCCCACTGCTGAGGGTACACATGCTGCTTGCCTGTCATCCTTTCAGTGTGTATGGCCTAAGGAGGAGGAGGAGGAGGAGGAGGAGGATCCTGAAAGTGATCTTCCTAGTGAGGACAGCCATGTGTTGCGTACAGGTACCCTGGCACACATGGCTGACTTCATGTTAGGATGCCTTTCTCGTGACCCTCGCGTTACACGCATTCTGGCCACTACGAATTACTGGGTGTACACACTGCTCGACCCACGGTATAAGGAGAACCTTTCCACTCTCATACCCGAAGAGGAAAGGGGTTCGAGAGTGATGCTATACCACAGGACCCTGGCGGACAAACTGATGGTAAAATTCCCATATGACAGCGCTAGTGGCCGAAGGCGCAGTTCCGAGGGCCAGGTAGCAGGGGAAGCGCGGAGATCAGGCAGCATGTACAGCCCAGGCAGGGGAACACTCTCTAAGGCCCTTGACAGCTTTATGGCTCCCCAGCAAGACTGTGTCACCGCTCCCCAGTCAAGGCTGAGTTGGCGGGAGGACTGCAAAAGGATGGTGAGGGAGTACGTAGCCGATCGCACGACCGTCCTCGGTGACGCCTCTGCCCCCTACAACTACTGGGTGTCAAAGCTGGACACGTCGCCTGAACTCGCACTGTATGCCCTGGAGGTGCTTGCTTGTCCTGCGGCTAGCGTCTTGTCAGAGAGGGTGTTTAGTGCGGCTGGGGGAATCATCACAGATAAGCGTACCCGCCTGTCAACCGACAGTGCCGACAGGCTTACACTCATCAAGATGAACAAAGCCTGGATTTCCCCAGACTTCTCTTCTCCACCAGCGGACAGCAGCGATACCTAAGCAATACGTAGGCTGCACCCGCGGATGGAAGCATCGCTCTCTATCACCATCAAAAACGGGGACCTTTTAGCTTCATCAATCTGTGTATAATATTCCTCCTCCTCCTCCTGCTCCTCCTCCTGAAACCTCACATAATCACGCCGAACGGGCAATTTTTCTTAGGCCCACAAGGCTCAGTCATATAATTTTTGTAAACAATTTTTATATGTTTCAATGCTCATTAAAGCGTTGAAACTTTCACCTCAACCAATTTTTATTTTAACTGGGCTGCCTGCAGGCCTAGTTACCAATTAAGCCACATTAACCAAAGCGATTAATGGATTTCACCTGCCCTCTTGGTTGGGCATGGGCAATTTTTCTCAGGTACATTAGTACTGTTGGTACACCAATTTTTTGGGGCCCTCGCCTACAGTGTAATCAAAGGCATTTTTAGCCCACCTGCATTACCGCTGACGTTACATCAGCTGTGTTGAGCACTGCAGTGGGATATATTTATGTACTGCCGGTGGGTACCAGGGAGCCACCCATGCCGTGGGTCCACAGGGAGTTGTAACTGCATGTATCCACTTCTAAAGTACCCCAGTCTGACTGGGGCATGCAGTGTGGGCCGAAGCCCACCTGCATTAAGCACGACATTACCTCAGCTGTGATGGGCAATGCAATGGGATACATTTATGTACCGCCGGTGGGTTCCAGGGAGCCACCCATGCTGTGGGTGCACACGGAATTCCCATTGCGGAGTTGTACCTGCCTGTGACTATTTATAAAAAACCGCGGTCTGACTGGGGCATGCAGACACCTTGACAGAATGAATAGTGTGTGGCACATAGGTTCCCCATTGCTATGCCCACGTGTGCAGCTCCAGATGGAGGTGGCACAGGATTGGATTTCTCATTGCTTCTGTACAGCATTGTGGGCTATCGTCCTGCCCCTTTTAAAGAGGGTCGCTGCCTAGCCGTGCCAACCCTCTGCAGTGTGTGCCTGCGGTTCCTCCTCATGGCAGACACACTTATAAATAGACATGAGGGTGGTGTGGCATGAGGGCAGCTAAAGGCTGTGCAGGGACAATTTGGTGTGCGCTGTGGACACTGGGTCGTGCAGGGGGGGGGGTTGGGCAGCATGTAACCCAGGAGAAGTGGCAGCGGAGTGTCATGCAGGCAGTGATTGTGCTTTGTTGGAGGTAGTGTGGTGCTTAGCTAAGGTATGCCATGCTAATGAGGGCTTTTCAGAAGTAAAAGTTGTTGGGAGGGGGGAGGGGCCCACTCTTGCCACTATTGTGGCTTAATAGTGGGACCTGTGAACTTGAGATGCAGCCCAACATGTAGCCCCTCGCCTGCCCTATCCGTTTCTGTGTCGTTCCCATCACTTTCTTGAATTGCCCCAGATTTTCACAAATGAAAACCTTAGCGAGCATCGGCGATATACAAAAATGCTCGGGTCGCTCATTGACTTCAATGGGGTTCGTTACTCGAAACGAACCCTCGAGCATTGCGATAATTTCGTCGCGAGTAACGAGCACCCGAGCATTTTGGTGCTCGCTCATCTCTAGAACTAAACTCTTTCTGCAAAAACCAAGCCCTCCCATAGCTCTCTTGCCAGAAAAATAAAAATTCTATTGATCTTACAATCTCACAACACAGATTTAATATTTTTTTTTTAAGTATTTTTATTGTGCAAAAGTAGCAAAAAAATAAAAAAAACTCTAAACTTTGTGTCCCAGTACTCGTGATGATCCCGATAAAGTTATTTTTATATGGTGAACGCTGTAATAACAAAACCCAGAAAACATTGGAGAATTTCTCTATTTTTTCTATCTCCCCCTTCTTCAGAGAAGAGTTGCCAAGATGGTGAGCGGTCTGCAAATCATGTCCTATGAGGAACGGTTAAAGGATCTGGGAATGTTTAGCAGAAGAGAAGGCTGAGAGGAGACTTAATAGCTGTCTACAAATATCTGAAGGGCTGTCACAATGCAGAGGGATCAGCCCTATTCTCATCTGTACAAGGAGAGACTAGAAACAATGGGATGAAACTGAAAGGGAGGAGACACAGATTAGATATTAGACAGTGAGGGGGATCAATGAGTGGAACAGGTTGTCACAGGAGGTGGGGAGTTCTCCTTCAATGGAAGTCTTCAGAGGCTGGACAGACATCTGTCTGGGATGATTTAGTAAACCCTGCACTGAGCAGGGGGTTGTAGTAATTCACAGGGAATCCATCTCGCTCTGGACTCTTGCCATTGGGTAGAGATGTGAGTACTTCAGTCACTTCCTGAATTGTGAATGGTTTCAATAGCTGCGCACTTTCCTCTGGCAAGATTGTGGGGAGGTGCAGGGAGTCTAGGAATGAGGTGATGGGGTAGGAGTTTGATGTTTTAGGGTTTGTTCTGTCTGTTTTGCCCACGTTATATAGGGTTTCGTAATATATTTTAAATGCAGTGGTGATATCTGATGTTGAGGTCAATGTATGTCCAGTCGCTGTTTGGATTTTATGGATGAATGTTTTTTTCTCTTTGTTTCTTAATTACTCTAGACATCGCTTTAGTGCCTTTGTCCCCTTGTGCATAAATTTTAAACTTAGAGAAGAGCGTTTTTGCTAATTTTGTATTTAGTAAGTCCTTTAATTTCTGAGGTTTTGAGGTCTGCTAGCTTGTCATCTTGCATCGATAAAGTATGCAGTTTTTCAAGGCTGGATATTTGGGCTAGAAGCGAGTCTAGTTCCTTCTCTCTCAATTTCTTAACCTTAGCCCCAAGTGCAATTAATTCTCCTCTTGGGTTTCCCAGAGCGTGGAGGAGCTGCATATCACATAGCCGTGTGAATGCAATGCTGCTGTGTGATGAAGCAAAAAGTTTCAGTGTTCATTCTGCTGGACTGGATTGGGGGTGGGAGAGATGGGGGCAAGACCAGCAATGTTCGTGGTGAGGGGGGGGGGGGGGGGGGGGGGGGGAGCTTTTACATATCGGAATGCATATAACTTTGTTTTTATAGATTAACCGCCTATGCTGCCACAACCTATTTCTTCATTTTGGATTTGACTATGAGATCTGGGTTCTGCTCTAATTAGTGGCTTTGCACCATGATTTCCCCTTGCTATTTCTAGCTGGACTATGTGTGCTGTTGGTAACGACATATTTCCTGGTGAGGGGGGCATCTGAGCCTCCCTAGCTTACGGGCATGGTTGCAAAAACGACATGTGATCTCTACTACTGCTCCACTGCCTATATATCCTCCCTCACCTCCGTCTACTTCCCTACCCATGCTCTTCGCACTGCTAATAACTGCAGATTCCCCTTTAATTTGGACTTTCCACTCCATCTTCAAAATTGTTCCTAAGCTGCAACATTTCTCTGGAATGCTCTACCCCAGACAATCAGGTTAATTCCAAACGCCCACAGCTCTAAGTGTGCCCTAAAAACACATCGACTAAGAGATACCTACTCTATTACCTAATCTTAACTCTTCTCTTTTCACCCCACTGCTACGCTCCCCCTTGGATACCTGAGCCCCCCCCCCCCCCCCCTTCCGCCACACACCCAACTGCACCTCTGACCTGTTTATTCAGAACCACGCCTGGTGACCGCCTCATACAGCTATATGTTCATGTATGTGTATAGAACGCTCCACTTTTTTTCTCTCCTTACAGAACAAGCTTTTTGCACCTCCTGTGTCCCTTATTTCCTTGTAGTCTGCAAGCTCTGAGCTGGCCCTCCCCCCTATAATTCGAGCTGTGCTTAATACTGTAAGTTATGTCTTATTTTATGAATGAAGACCCCTAACATTTCTCTTTTTTTGCCAACTGTTATGTGAGGTTTTTGCAGGATGAGTTGTACTTTCCAATGGTAACATCTGTTGATTCCTGCTCTGCTTTGATCATGTTTTTGTATTCTTTTTCACTGTGCAGCTTAAATAATGGACTAACTTTTTCTCTGGGTTAGTACAAATGCAGTGATACCACATATATGGGGTTTTATTTTAGTTTTTTACAAAGTAAAGAGGAAAGGTGGGGTTTTGATTTTTTTTTTTTCCTTTTTTTATACTTTTACTTTTTAGTTGTGTCCCACTAGAAAACTTGATTATCAGCATCTTTTATCATTCTTAATAAACTTCTATGCTTCAGTATAGTTGTGCATTAGAAAGCCTATGAAGTCAGCTGGAGGCTGAGCCTAATAGGTCACCATAGCTGGCAGACCTGGAGGCTATATCCAAACCTCCGGGTGCCACAGCAACCCATTGGGATCTTGCGATCACATCGATGGGTGATAGAGGGAGCCCTCCCCTTCTGTCAACTTTTTACATGCTGCGTTTGCACTGATTGTGGCATGTAAAGGGTTAGATAGCAGGAATCAAAGGTCTGTTCGCCACTATTACAGCAAGTACCTGTCTGTCAGATGACAGCCGAGCACCCACTTTTCCCATCATGGTAGACCCGTGCAGGACTTCTATTGCAGCATTGTCTTTTGACAGCGCTGTAGAATAAAGCTCCTTAACAGCTGCCATCAAAAGACGCATGGGATGTCATTATGAAGGGTGATCACCTAATAATGATCTGATGTTTTGATGTGGGCTATAGGATGGTCCTTCTGCAAGCACTGCAGCATGAAATCAATAATATGCCTAAAAATCCCTAAGTGTGATAGCCCACATTCCTTGGGTTCAGGCCTACCGGTAAGAGTGTCCTCTGGCTAGTCCTGTTATTCAAGTAGAGTAGCTGAGGTTAGTGTTAGATGAAAGAAATGTTGCATAGCCCCCCCCCCCCCTTTTCTCTGGACATATATTATCCCCCTCCTCTTCTTACTCCTCTATACTTCTTGCATTTGTGGAGAAATGTGTTGGAGAAGACGCCCCTTCTCTTGTCTAAAGCCACCCTCCCTGCGGTGTTGAGTAATGGGATATTGGTATCCCTTCCACCTCCTGCTGTGGCAACAACACAGCATTGTCCATAAGGGCCTGTCTGCCTACTGGAACAGACGCTACAACAGGGATAGTCATACCGATTGGTACATAATTATGACTGACCATTTTGGTTGCTTCATCAAAGCAGACTAAAACGGCACACGCATCTTTGATCTGCAGCCACTGCACAGATGTCAAGTGACCAACCTGCATCTAATGTTTGCTCTTAGCATACACCATCTAGTAGTCGTTGATCGCTCTCTGCTGTTGGCTTGGCCTCTGTTACATGTGCAAAGTGGAATTCCACTATGTAGGCACATCATGGATGAGATGGTTGGTTGATAGCCCGAACTGTCGCTGCACGTCCGTCAGATGGGAGGCGGCTGGGTGTGAATGCTGAAAGTCTGAACACAGTTTCATGTCTTTTTCCACCACTGAATATAAACCTGATTAATTGTATAGGAAGCGCTACACTACCAGGTTCATCACATGGGCAATGCAAAGTACATGTGTGAGATTGCTGAGTTCCAGGGCTGCCAACAGGTTGGACTCATTGTCATACACTACCTTACCTATCTTCAGCTTGTGTGGGATCAGCCACATGTCAGCCTGAGCCTATAGAACTTAAGGGCAAGAGGTCTTTGTCCTCTTGCCCTGGTGGGCTTTCCAAGGCAGAGGGTGGTAGAACGTCATGTGACTGTTGATATATGTAGTGTTGAGGTCTTTACATTCTTGCAGCATTTTTAAATGCTTACTGCAGATCTTGCAGATGATGGCTCTTCTGTCATCACCTGCGGTTTCAAAGAATGCCCAGGCTGCACAAGTCCTGTGAGCAGACCTAGCTGTGGGCTCGATGTTGGTGCTGCTGGAGGAGGTAATAATACTTGAGGCATGCCATGTCATCCATGTTCTGCAAGAGGTGAGACAAACCCATGGCCAAACCTTTTCTAAGGAATAGCTGTGGGCTTGCCTCATCTGCAGAATGTGAAGATGTTGCTTCAGTGGGAGCCACTTGAAGTGCCAATTTGGCCTGTTCTCTACCACCTCCACCACTACCACAATACGTTTATGTAACTCATAAGCTAACTTTAAAGTTTGAAGAAAACCCTTGCTAGCAGCGTAAGGCCTACAAATAATTTGTAGTGGCCTGACTGGAGACTTTGAACGACATCCAATGCCGCTGACATGCACTGTGTGTATTTATGGTTTCCCTGCTTGGTTTTCTTGTTGTTTTATATTAACAAAAAACTCACCACCAACTGAATAAGCCACAGTCTTTGGGAGGCATGACATGTGAGAACAGGAGGCCAGAGAATAGCTTGTATCTTTGTGAGCTGTCCCTGCTTGGTGCAACCTAATTGAATTTCCCAAACCCCAGTGCTAGGTGCGTAAAATCTACAAGTAATTTGCAGTGGTCAGGCTGGTGACTTTGAACAATGTCTGAGGCTACAAAAACAGAACTGCAATATTCCCTATGAGGAACATTATTACCAGACAGCTTGTTTACCAGAGGGACCTGTTATGTCTAATAAAGCTGCCTGGTTTTCACTCTGCAACCAATAACTGGAGGAGACCGTCATCACTCCAAGTGCAATAAAACAGTGAAAACCTTTCTAAAACAGTATTAAAGCATTGTTCCAAAATATTTTTCATATGTAAACTTGATTTGCAGTCTTTGGGGTAGTAGACGCACGTGTCTGGGTATCATACATATCACCCCTTTCTGAGCTGGGACATCCTCAGCACTGCACAAACCTGAAGGAGGACAATAAAACATGTCATACATACTCAAACAATTCTTCACATGTGCAGTCCTCTAGCATCAGTGATAATTAGGAAACTGATCCCCTTAAACGCTTGAACATCCCTGTAATAAAACAAATAGAAATCCACAACATAAAGCAAACATTATTAAACCGATTGTCCATTTTAAAACAGTAGCAGCATACAGTGTAAGGTATTTTTGCACAACAGGCACTGTTATGGCCTCTGTAAACATGACAAATTATAGTTGCCAGGGCTCAAAGCTGGGACCTCCTGTACTCTGGTTGGCAGATCTCTCCACTAAGCCATCAGGACTTGGACAGCTCCTCTGCTGAGCACTTAACAATGCTCTTCTGTTTCCCTGTCTTGGCTCTGTCCTGTTCCTAATTAGTGACATCATATAAACCTGGCCCGGTCTCTCCCCCAGCATGTGATTATTGTGCTCTACAGCCTTGATCAAGCTCCATTCCTGCCTGCTCCTCTGCTATTAAACTAAAGATCTACAGATACCAACCTCTGGCTTTCCTTCCCGACAACAATACATGCCTTCTTAATTTATACTGCAAACCAAGATCTACAGATACCAACCTCTGGCTTTCCTTTCTGACAATGCTACCCGCCTCTTCTATTTGTACGGTGAACCAAAATCAACAGATACCGACGTCTGGCTTTCCTGGACTACTCTCTAGACTTGCGGCTACCAAACCCATGGCTCCAATTAAGTGCCTGAATGCTACAATAGTATTGCAATGTGCTGCATTACTGCATCTCAGGTCAGACTACCATGTCCTCATTTTTAGCAAGGAAAGGTGCAACAGGTGCAACAAAAACAGCCCTCAACATTTAGCTGGGGGTTAAAAAGAAACAATTTAGTTCAGCTCAACCCAGCACAGACCTGCTGATGCTCACTGGTCTCCACCTTCTCCTAGCAGATGACGTAGGTGTGCAGTTAAGGGTAGCCCTTCCACATAAGACATTAAATAGGATCTCTGGCTTCTTCCAATATCTGCATATTCTTTTGCAACAGACTCTCACATTTGTTCTACAAGGACTGGAACCTCATGTTTATGCAGATGTTCACGGCATTGGGGACCCAGTCCTTGCTGCCTCGGGCACTGGCTGTGGTAGCAATGGTGAAATGGGTGGTGGGTTTGGTGGTAGTGATGATAGTATACAGCCACTTGGGGGGATGTGTGTCAATATACAGGAGCAGATGGTGCTGACCCTAGTTTCTGGGGTCACAGTTTGGCAGAGGGCAGGCCTTTGGTATGGCTGTTGTGGCTTAGTCTTCAAGAAGAAAAAAAGGAACAGCAGCACTCCAAGAGTTCAGCCACACCGCTGGTGCAAGGTACAATGCAATAGCCAAGTTAGGGTCCCGACTCCCTGGGTCCACTGTTGAACAGCAATATAGAGAGGAGGAACCAGGCAGCATTCAATGAAGTCTTCTTTATTAAATATCCATGAAGAAGCAAGCAGCAGCCACGTATCGACCCTGTGCTTGGGTCTTTATCAAGCTAATGCTCCATTACATCAAACCCACAATAAGTAGTATCCTCCTACCAATCACAAGACATAAAGTAGATGACAAGACAAGTAACACCTGTGTGCTCACACACTTACCCGCCCAGTCCACTGGTCAGTGTCCGGGATAGCATGGCGGCATATAGCAGTAGCAATTAATGACAGCAGCTCCTCCTACACATAGCTGTACGCTCAGATACGTCCCTTGTGATGTCAGTACGTCTCAGTGTATCTCCGTTACCAGGGGAACTAGCTCCCCTCCTCCACTGCACTCTCCGGTGTATCCTTTGTGACGTCAGCACGTCTAGACTTCTCTTACAATACACACCCAGAGGTCATGTGCTGCATCCCACACTGCTAGGGAGATTAACCCTTCGGTAGAAGGCAGCTGACTAGTGCTGTAATGAATAGATCGTACAAGGAACGATCAACCCTCCACAGCAAATGCATCAAACCCAGAGCACCAATCCCTCTCTGTATATATTATCTTACACTTATATATTTACCAGAAGGGGTTTGATTTCATGAAGGTATTCCAAAGCTAAATCCATACCTATTATGTATGGCAATAGAAACCAGTGATAACCATATCTATTTAGTCCTAATAATGCATATTAGTGTAGTAATAATTAAGCAAATGTCTATAGCCATATCATGCACAATAAAACATTTTTTATTCACTGGATCATATATGGAGCACAGCAATGTGACAACATGGTTTTCTTTAGATGTAACAGGCCACACTTGAATCATCAGGGGCCCCCTATGGACGATGAATCAGAACAGAAGATCACCCATAGTGACAATGCCGCCATACACAATCCCGCACCATAACCAGTGGACCTACGAGAAAGAACAAATAATTTTAAAATCAGATATGGAAATATAAAATCATAACTAAATAAGATATGCAAATATCTGATGAGAATAAAAACAATTATTTACAAATAATAAAGTGCACACAATTCACATACATCTATACATGAAAAATCAAGAAAAACAGATGCAAGCAAACAGAACTATTCCACATGTGTAATTAATCCACATAGGGCAATGGATTGTATTCCAAATTGAGGCCAGAGGGATAGAGGGTGTCCAGCTCAAATATCCATCTGGCCTCCAGAAGCCTAAGTTTCCTCTCTCTGTTCCCACCACGCAACCCCGCGGGTACCGCATCGATAATTTGAAATTTGAATTGGCTCACATTATGACGTCGTTCCTTAAAATGTTTTGCCACTGGGACATCCGTCTTGCCCGTACGTATTGTACTTTTGTGGCTTGACATGCGATTTCTACATTCTAAGGTAGTTTCCCCGACGTATAGCAACCCGCAGGGGCAGATCACAACATATACTACGAAAGAGGTATTACAAAAATAGCGCCCCTTAATGCCATACCTCTTACCCGTTCGGGGGTGCGTGAACGAGTTGCCACGCACCATGTTGCCACAACTGGCGCAGTTCATACAGGGGAAATTACCTGTCTTTAGAGGGGCTAATGTCAATTGGTTCGTTCTTGTTTCAGGTACCCGTGTCGTGCGCACCAATTTAATTAAATTGGTGCGCACGACACGGGTACCTGAAACAAGAACGAACCAATTGACATTAGCCCCTCTAAAGACAGGTAATTTCCCCTGTATGAACTGCGCCAGTTGTGGCAACATGGTGCGTGGCAACTCGTTCACGCACCCCCGAACGGGTAAGAGGTATGGCATTAAGGGGCGCTATTTTTGTAATACCTCTTTCGTAGTATATGTTGTGATCTGCCCCTGCGGGTTGCTATACGTCGGGGAAACTACCTTAGAATGTAGAAATCGCATGTCAAGCCACAAAAGTACAATACGTACGGGCAAGACGGATGTCCCAGTGGCAAAACATTTTAAGGAACGACGTCATAATGTGAGCCAATTCAAATTTCAAATTATCGATGCGGTACCCGCGGGGTTGCGTGGTGGGAACAGAGAGAGGAAACTTAGGCTTCTGGAGGCCAGATGGATATTTGAGCTGGACACCCTCTATCCCTCTGGCCTCAATTTGGAATACAATCCATTGCCCTATGTGGATTAATTACACATGTGGAATAGTTCTGTTTGCTTGCATCTGTTTTTCTTGATTTTTCATGTATAGATGTATGTGAATTGTGTGCACTTTATTATTTGTAAATAATTGTTTTTATTCTCATCAGATATTTGCATATCTTATTTAGTTATGATTTTATATTTCCATATCTGATTTTAAAATTATTTGTTCTTTCTCGTAGGTCCACTGGTTATGGTGCGGGATTGTGTATGGCGGCATTGTCACTATGGGTGATCTTCTGTTCTGATTCATCGTCCATAGGGGGCCCCTGATGATTCAAGTGTGGCCTGTTACATCTAAAGAAAACCATGTTGTCACATTGCTGTGCTCCATATATGATCCAGTGAATAAAAAATGTTTTATTGTGCATGATATGGCTATAGACATTTGCTTAATTATTACTACACTAATATGCATTATTAGGACTAAATAGATATGGTTATCACTGGTTTCTATTGCCATACATAATAGGTATGGATTTAGCTTTGGAATACCTTCATGAAATCAAACCCCTTCTGGTAAATATATAAGTGTAAGATAATATATACAGAGAGGGATTGGTGCTCTGGGTTTGATGCATTTGCTGTGGAGGGTTGATCGTTCCTTGTACGATCTATTCATTACAGCACTAGTCAGCTGCCTTCTACCGAAGGGTTAATCTCCCTAGCAGTGTGGGATGCAGCACATGACCTCTGGGTGTGTATTGTAAGAGAAGTCTAGACGTGCTGACGTCACAAAGGATACACCGGAGAGTGCAGTGGAGGAGGGGAGCTAGTTCCCCTGGTAACGGAGATACACTGAGACGTACTGACATCACAAGGGACGTATCTGAGCGTACAGCTATGTGTAGGAGGAGCTGCTGTCATTAATTGCTACTGCTATATGCCGCCATGCTATCCCGGACACTGACCAGTGGACTGGGCGGGTAAGTGTGTGAGCACACAGGTGTTACTTGTCTTGTCATCTACTTTATGTCTTGTGATTGGTAGGAGGATACTACTTATTGTGGGTTTGATGTAATGGAGCATTAGCTTGATAAAGACCCAAGCACAGGGTCGATACGTGGCTGCTGCTTGCTTCTTCATGGATATTTAATAAAGAAGACTTCATTGAATGCTGCCTGGTTCCTCCTCTCTATGTGGCTTAGTCTTCCATTCTTACTCCTGGCTGCACTACTTCTATAGTCCATGGAACATGTTCCTTTTGTGAAAACAGGTGGCCTCCCATTTCAATTTTTCAAACAAGTCTCTGATTACTTTGCTCCGTTGCCACTCCAATTATCCAGAGGCTTGAGACCCCTCAGCCCTGCCTTCCTTCTGGTCAGAAGTGCAGAGTCTTCCAGCTGTCTCAGTAGCGCTATATCATGTTGGTCTCTCCCACCTGTATAGTATGCTGGAATAATCCTATAATCATAGCTCTATCCCCTGGTTCAGCCATATGCCCTATGACAGAGGAATATCCTAAAACAAACTTCATCTTGACTTCCATAGTTGCGGTAAGGCTATTCTCTCTTTCATGAACTGAAATCATGTGATATACAGTTAGCAGGAGAGCGGATGGCTACCCGCGTAGACAAGAAGTGTAATATAGCCCCCTTAGTGATCCATAGCCCTTTTTCCTTGTGGAATATCCCACCAATGTAGCTTTCATAGACAAATTATTTGTATATATAACCTTTCCAGCTCGACCTCCACTTGGAGGTCAGGGTCAGTTGGCAATGTGTTGCGGTGGATGGTAAGTGGAGCAGATATCAGGATACTAAGCAGAGTTACAAAAACAAATTTGTGTTGCAACAAATAAACTGCGAATTGGGATCGGTTATACAATTCTTTAGAACGCGGGTGTAATAATGTGTGAATGCAACGGATCCTTTCCACATCCCTGACTACTGCTAGCTAGAGATAATGATGGCTGATATCTAACAGTTATCAACTACAATCCTAACCATGCACATCACATACAGAACAATTAGTGCATCACCCGTCTGTAGTAGCTCACTACTTGCAGATTGCCACTCAGCCTGTAATAATCCCAGAACTGCCCACGATGCACGGGGCATGGCGCACCTGTCATTTGAATGATGGATTTTCCCTCACATAAAATCCATCATTCAGCAGCTGAAAGATTGAGCAGATATATTCCATTTGCATGCATTTCACTCATCCTTCAATAGACTACATGGTGTTCTCCTCACGGCATGTTTACACTAGCTGTGAGGAGAACAACGGAATGAGGTGGCAGCTGTTTGTGTTTAAACACACACTGTGCTCTGCAAATAACTTCTAGGGGTCCTTTTACATGCAAATGAAGCTGATAAAAGTATTAGTGTCCATTAAAGCCATTAACACTTTATGCAAATATATCGCTAAATTGCAAAATCAGTCAATTTTTTTGCAGTTTGAAAGATCATCTTTGCGTGTAAAAGGATCCTTAGTCCCTGTACTTTCCATAGGCACGGTTTCTTTTGGTTAGATAACAGCAGCCTCCCCTCTACCATAGTCTGGCAGCCTCTGCTTCCTGCTGCTGTCATTGCTCTGGCATCTTATCTGCGCTCTCCTCAGCTCAGTTCAAGCTCTCTCTACTGGCAGATCCTTCCCCTGTGGCGCAGCACATTTATATACGGCGCTAGGTGTGCCAGGGACTTTCAGGACTCCTGGGGAAGGGGCGTCCCTGCTCTCGGCCATCTACCAGTAGATCTTGGGGGAGTTAACTCTCAATGCCCTGAGTCCCTACCGTATACCTCATTCTATTCCATTCTGCTTCCTTCTCACCACTGATGCGGCTGTGCATTGTGGTGGCTGTAGGGGATGCTCTAGCAAGAGGGGTGAGCAGAGCATTGCTCCCCTCTTACATATGCATCACAGATCTGTATGATTTTATCAGTTTGTTGAAAAAAAAACTTTAGATTTTAATGTCAAACATTTTTTTATTGCAAAAGTTTTTACTTATAATGATGGATGAGATTTGTCTGATGGCAGCTGCCAGTGTCGCCCATCTTGGGTTTACTCTATTATATATGTGTGGTCTGCTATGATTGTTTGTACACAACAAAGACGTCACACGAGGATGAGACCTGTAATACCGCACATCTACAAACCAACGTCTTCAGTTTTTGACTCCTGCAGTTCCAGCGGCATCCAACAAGCAGAGCAGAGTGATCTGCACCCTCCTTCCTCGCAGCGTGGGCGGTCTGCATGTAATAAGGTGGATATCATGTAGAAGGAAGTGATCAGTACTGCGGTGTAACGCTGCTGCCGGCGGTCCCTCTCCGGGGGTCTTAGGTCAGATCTCCATCACTTCTCTGCTCCCATATATGACCCAGTACAGCGGCTGCTCTGATCATTCTGCAGACGGATATTATATAATCTACCCTGAACTTTTATCTTCCAGAACGATGTAAGAGACCGTCAATAAATAACCTGCAGAACATCACGCCAAATACGGAATATTACAGCGCGGGCGATACGGTGACCTTACAGTGTAAACCGGGATATTATCCCTCATCTGATAGGATACAGTGTAGAAATAATGGAGACCGAGATTACTGGACATTATCAGCTGAATGTATAGGTGAGTACGACCCCTGACCCCGCTGTATGTATAGAGGAGTACGGCCCCTGACTTCGGTGTGACCGCTGTATGTATAGAGTACGACCTCAGCCCCCGGTGTGACCGCTGTATGTATAGAGAAGTACGACCCCTGACCCCGGTGTGACCGCTGTATGTATAGAGTACGACCTCAGCCCCCGGTGTGACCGCTGTATGTATAGAGTACGACCTCAGCCCCCGGTGTGACCGCTGTATGTATAGAGTACGACCTCAGCCCCCGGTGTGACCGCTGTATGTATAGAGGAGTACGGCCCCTGACCCTGGTGTGACTGCTGTATGTATAGAGGAGTACAACCGCTGACCCCGGTGTGACCGCTGCATGTATAGAGGAGTACGACCCCTGACCCAGGTGTGACCGCTATATGTATAGAGGAGTACGACACCTGACCCAGGTGTGACCGCTATACGTATAGAGGAGTATGACACCTGACCCCGGTGTGACCCCCTGTATGTATAGGTGAGTACGCCCCTGACCCCGGTGTGACTACTGTATGTATAGAGGAGTACGACCCCTGACCCCAGTGTGACCAATGTATGTATATAGGAGTACAACCCCGGTGTGGCCGCTGTATGTATAGAGGAGTACGATCCTTGACCCTGATGTGGTCCCCTGTATGCATAGAGGAATACGACCCCTGACCCCGCTGTATGTATAGGTGAGTACAACCCCTGACCCTGGTGTGACCGCTGTATGTATAGAGTATGATTCCCTGACCCCGGTGTGACCACTGTATGCATAGGGGAGTACAAATCCTGACCCCAGTGTGACCGCTGTATGTATAGAGGAGTACGACCCCTGACCCCGGTGTGACCGTTGTATGTATAGAGGAGTACGACCCGTGACCCCGGTGTAACCGCTGTATGTATAGAGGAGTACGATCCCTGACCCTGGTGTGACCTCTGTATGTATAGGTGAGTACGCCCCTGACCCCGGTGTGACTGCTGTATGTATAGAGAGGAGTATGACCCCTGACCCCGGTGTGACCAATGTATGTATAGAGGAGTACCACCCCTGACCCCGCTGTGACCGCTGTATGTATAGGTGAGTATCACCCCTGACACCAGTTTTCCATTCGCGGAGGAAAAATCACACCGTGCTCTATTTTTGTGTGGTTTTCCCATTGAAGTCAATGTAAGCCGTCCGACCCGTGGTCCTTCCGCAATTAACATTGCGTAAAGGTTGCAGTACCTGCTGCATTGCCTAGCGACTGCGCAGGAATATCTGTACTGCGTATGTTCGACGGCTCGCCAGTCAGACCGTCCGCGGTACAAGAAATGACAGGTATGCGGGGTCACCGGCCGGCCACAAGGTCAGATTCTGGTGCAGGATCCCGCATCTGGAATCCGACCCGGTCGTCTGCAGGCAGACTTATAGGTCCATTGAAATCTCGAGCCGAGGAGATAAGAATCTAAAAAAGGACAAGTCTGTCAACACCAGTCAAGAGCTTCCTGACTCATAGGATCAAGAGGCACCCAGACGCCATACACATCATGGGGCACACAGGACATGGAACCAGATGACGGCAGGTGGGAGTCAAAATCTGGTGAGCAGATCAGTCTACAAAGACACAAACATGGAGGACATATACCCTACAGAGGACAATCACATTGGAAATAGAAGAAGGATGTAGTACAAGATCAGAGCCAGAGGTTCTGAAAGATATCTCCATCCAACAGAAAGATCCAAGTGTGCGGGGGCAGAAGCAAAAAAGAGAATGTGCCAGGCTGGTGAATGTAGGTCCAACTCCACCATTGTGTCTTCAATAGACCCTTTCATCTCCTCCATCTGTAGACGAGGTCAGATGAAGGTGGAGACGCTCCATGGATGCCATATTCTTTCTCACTGCTCAGGGGTTGTTACCCCTACAGCTTTCCTGGTGATGTGGCCGGGAGTAACAGAGGTTTTCCATCTACTGTACAGTCACATCAGCAGACTTGATGTGTTATCATTGATGAGAGCCCTCATGTGGCGCAGTGCGTCAAGTAAGCAGTAAGCTCTCACTCACGACCTGAAAGCTGTGAGTTCAATCCCTGCATGGTTCAGGTGGTTGGCTACAGATTGACTCAGCCCTCCATCCCTCTGAGGTCAGCAAAATGAGTACCCAGCTTTCTGGGGGGTAATAAGTGAATTACCTAGAATGGTGCGGAATAAAAAATCCCTTGCCTTTGTTGCACATTTTTGTAAAAATGACAGAAAACTGCTTTTTTTTCCCTGTTAGTTCAACAAAAAAAAAGAAAATGTATTAAAAAAACCCCCTACAAAACCCACCTAGAAGCCGTCTCCTGTGATGTTACCCTGTGACTCCTAATTTCTATGCCCAAGATAATGTTTTTGTACTTTTTGAAGAATCGTGAGCCGTCCCTGCAGGCAGATCCCTGATGTATTGGGGGGTTCTGAGCGCACGTCAGACACGTGACGGGGGTTACTATTCACCTTTGGGGGTTCTGCTTTGTGTTCATGGAATGTGGAAAGTAGGATTCATCATTAATAATATTTCCCTCTTTCATGTTAGAAGTGAAAGTGACGGAGAAGAAGGTGACAAATTCCAGCATCAGCCTGAATATTGTCTGCACCCCCGATCAGTGCGAGACCCCCGGGGCATCATATATATCCTCCTGTATTTACAAGGATGTCTATATAGCCTGCCGAAATGGAAAATCTGTGACCTTCCCCGATCTGGAGCCGTTTACACAATACACAATCCGCATCATTGGTCGCTCTGGTCCGTCACTGGTCAATCTGCATACATTATATATCAGCACTGGTGAATCAGGTGAGACTCCACTCTACAGTATACGGCTAATGTCCATTACCCAGCATGCCTGGAGTAACTAGCCCTGCTGCTGGTCCTCAGCACTTCTCTAATAGGATTATAGTGGTTTATGTAGAAGAAGGGTGTTCAGAATGCAGAGACCCGGACTTGTCACTACTAAGGGTTAACTGCCTCTGGGAAAATAGGATACATGTGTGTTTTACGTGTTCTGGTGGTTTAATATTCTGTTAGATGGGCTGACTTGATGTCTATATTAGAGTTGGTGACCCGAGAGTGTAATATAGAGGGATAGAGCAGCCTCAGTCACTCAGCATTATTTAGTGAAGTTGTCCTCTCGGACCCCAGAAGTTTATAAGCCCCCTCGCTCCGTTCCAGCACCTTCAGAAAGTAGACCACATGAGGTGTAGCAGCAAGTGCAGACAGCTGGTTGGGGAATCAGCACCAATGGTCATACAACCTGACCCGAGGAAGGTGCCAGATACAAGGCTGCAGGATTCCTCCTAGGCCCCAGTGAGAAACCTACATAAGCAGCGCGGGGATTTGTGTAGAAGCAGCGGTATCTCCAGTCACCATCTCTGAGCCCAGATGTTGGAAACTGGCTGTAAGGAATATCGTCCTGTACGCCACCTGAGGCTACAGTAAATGTAAGTGCTGCCACTAACCCCTTCCTGACTCCTGGAGCTCCTTTCTGCTGGGGGACCTGCACCAACGTACACTGTAACATCATCCGCAGTAGCAGAGACCAGCACACACATTCTTATTCTTTATCAGTTACTGCCATGCAGCTGGGTGGCAGTAAGAGACTGCAGCCACCGTAACATTAGCTTCTCCCACTCTGCTGTGCTGCAATAATGGGAATTAGTAAGCCAGAGCGCAGAGTTAGGCTGCCTTTACGCTGGCATGAAAATTGTGCAAGATTTGTGCGTTGCGAGATGCAAACATCTTGCACAAATATGAAACCCATTCAAAAGAATGGGTTCATTCACATTAGTGAGGGTTTCCTGCATGGCACCGCGATACAATGCCAGCCGGGGAAAAAGCATCTACACAAATAAAGGTGCGGGCCCCAAAACACCCCCAAATGGTGTTTCTGTGTACCTGGTTATAATTTTCGTGTCATGTTTGATATAGCTGAATAGGTAAAATCATCCCCAGAAATATGCTGGGCATATATTTCCGATTTGAGTACCTCCTGCAGAAATATGTCCAAAATGGGGAATTTGGGTTTTTCAGAGGTCGTCCTTATCTACCCACCCCTCTCTAAATGACCTCAAAGGGGGTGGGGGGAGGTGTATTCTGGGGAATTCTTTATAACTCAGGGCTCAACGAACCCCTATTGTCTGACTTTGGAGATGTGCTTCAGTGTAAAGCTTTCCCATTTGCTTCAGTGACTCTGCACAAACCAGAACCTTGGCGAATACCCCGAAATCTGGTAACTTTCTTTATTTTTCTCCTTGTTTTATTTTAAAATGCTGGCGGTTGTGTATGCCTGTAACCCTAATCTCCATTTTCACATCGTTTTCTGTATATTCTTGTATACTTATAAATATTTAGCACTGCTAGTCTTTTTTAGAGATAGTCTTCAGGTTCCAGGTTACTGGTGACATACAAGCTGGTAGTAGGCATTGTAAAGTGTGGGAGCCGTTAGACCAAGTCAGGTGGTGATTTGAGCTTTTCCAGAAGCCTGGAAAAGCCGGGTACAAATCAGCCTGTATTCTAACGAATCTAAGCTTGCAATCCCGCTAGAGTGATCGATCAAGGCTCTGCCATGACAATTGGTAGTGTTGAGTGCGCTCAAAGTAGTAGATCTCTGACAAATCGGTGACAGAGTTGGGATCGGTCTGGGTCGCCCCTCTCTCTACCTGAGGGCTCTATCCCACGAGTGTGTATTGGCCCGCCGTTTTCACGGTCAGCCGTTATACGCTGTGATCTGATGCATTATTATGGCCAATATAGTGTCTGGTGTTTTTACGTAGGGACCAAAAGATAGTCCTGGAACTATCTATTGGGCTATAATGTGTCTGAAATCTGCAAGGGCTCCTATGCGAGCCAATGACAGCGGCTGGAAAAGGGAGGTGGAAGAGAGTTTAGCAGCGTGATTTCTAAACTCCCTCCCTATTTTCTCCTCCCCTCTGGCTGATTCCTACATACATGAACATGCGAGTTTCTGTAAATTGTCATTTCAGTGGTTTCTGCTTTCTGCTTCTTACTTGCTTTTTGCTCTAATTTGATTTCCCCTTTTTTATCTGCAGTCCCTACAGCTCCAGAAATTGTGCAGACCCCCACCATGTTGGACGGTACCATAGCCTGGAGGCTCTCTAATAACCAGGAGAACATTACTGGCCTGGAGGTAAGGAGTCCATAACCGGGATGTAGCTACACTGATTTATACAGATCTTCTCCTACATACAGCTTCATATCTAACACACAAGATGACAGACAACAAGTCCCTCACCCGGCCTCCTCCGTCACAACCTACAGACAGTTATAAGTCATTCTGCAGACCTCCGCTGACTTCAGGCCCTTCAACATGGAACGATCATTCAGATTATTGTTGGTTCGCGGGAATCCGAACAATCATGCAGTGTAAATGCTGCCAGTGACTGAATGACGAATGCTAATTATTTGTTCTCTTATCATTCGTCGTTCGCTTCTGTATGTGTAAAATTCAAACAACGATCATTCCGTGTAAACAGCGGCCATTCATGTAGGAGCAGCGGCCTGCTTACTGTGAATGGAGGTGAGTAAAAGGAATCTCCGGAGCCGCCGCCATTCAATGATGATTGCTCCTGTGTGAGATCACCCGAGGGTCATCCTGCGTAATAGGACCCTTGCTTCAGGCAATCCCGGCATATTACTGACATGGGGTACTAGTGCGCCACAGGTGAGATGTACTTAGTTGTGCAGAGCGCCGCTCCTCTGCAGTCCTTCTTCGCTGTCTGCCACGTGCCTCTTCTTACCATCAGAGCCCACTCGGAACTTACAGCCTACCGCACACATAAGTATATCACCGGGTGCCCTTATACAACATGGCTGCCCTCTGTCGTTCACAGTCCTGTAAGACATCCATCTAGTCTGTCAGTCATCGTTCTCCCTACAGTAGGTGCACTAAGGCTATCTTCACATGATGAATCCCTTCCCCATATCGCCCTCCCCACCATGTGAATTGCCCATGGATGTGAGGCGTTTTCATGTTGCCGTGATTTATTTCCTGCATTGCGGTGCCATGCAGGAGAACTTCGCTCATTTGCATGCACTAAGTCAAAAGAATGGGGTTCATATTTGTGCATCTCAATGTTCAAATCTCACGCAATTTTCTCAGCTGCATAAAGCCGGCCTAACTGTTGGAGACCAATCTCCTCCGTATCCTGCAGCTCCGTCTTCACAATGTCATCTCTTTCTTCTGGGACTAAGTCCCGTACATGCTCCTCACACATTCAGATTTTGCCAACATCCTTCTGTGTGGTGGGCGCAGTATGGCCCTTTGTCCCAGAATCACTGTAGTTGAAGTCCTTTAGACGCCCCCTAGAGGGGATGCACCACAACTGCAGCCCATGCTGCACCACGCCATCCCGGCTGCATGACTTCCTCTGTACAGCCAGCCTCCAGTACTGGCTGCCATAGCTGCCCTCCGGTCCTACTGCCGGCATCCTTTTTTCTCCTTTGTATAGAGGTATGGCCACCCCCATGGCTTGTGCGACTAGTGAGCCCCAATGCCGCTTCAGCTCTGTCTGCTCTATAAGTGCTGCCTCTTGTGCTGCTCTCTAAGGGCTTCTTCACACGGGCGAGGGTGATATCAGACCATAAATCACGGCCCGATATCACCCCACACCCCATGTGAAAGCCCCAGTGTTGTGAGGGGTTTTTATGTGAAGACAGCCTCACATTACTGCAGGGATTCCCTTCATCCCCCCTGCGGCTGTCACAGCCATGGCAGAGAGCATGAGCAGCCGCTTCAAAGCAGGATGGGGTTGACTCGGGGCATAGTGACAAACCAGCAGGGAGAGGCTGGCGTAGCTTGTCGGCTGATGTCATAGCCTTGTAATGCTGTAGTCAAGTATTGTGACAGTAACAGTAACAGGTCAGGTGATAGGTCACAGTAGGGATGGCATCCGCTGGATATGTTGTTGCCATAGTGCAATGAGAATTTAAGGACAAGGGTGGCCAGAAACATTTGCTGGGGACTGGTCAGGGGGCTCGTGTCTGCCTGTCCCCCAGCACAGCCCTAGACCCCTACAATGGTTTCCTGTACTATGACAACACTTCCTCCATGGATGACCCCCACCTCCATTGATTACCATGTCTATGGATGACCCCCACTACAGTTTCCTGTACTATGACAACACCTCCTCTACGGATGACCCCTATCATGGTCCCCTTTCTGACATCTAATCTGTGTCTCCTCCCTTTCATTTTCATCCCATTGCTTCTAGTGTTTCCTTGTGCAGATGAGAATAGGGCTGATCCCTCTACACTGTGATAGCCCTTCAGGTATTTGTACACAGCTATTAAGTCTCCTCTCAGCCTTCTCTTCTGCTAAACATTCCCAGATCCTTTAACCGTTCCTCATAGGACATGATTTGCAGGCCGCTCAACATCTTGGTAACTCTTCTCTGAACTTGCACCAGCTTGTCTATGCTTTTTTTTTTTTTTTTTAAGTGGGGTGCCCAGAACTGGACCCAGTATTCCAGATGAGGTCTGACTAAGGAACAACAGAGGGGGATAATTACCTCTAGAATCTATGCTTCGCATAATACATCCCAGAATTGTGTTTGCCTTTTTGGCTGCTGCATCACATTGTTGACTCATGTTCAGTCTATGATCTATTCGTAAACCCAAATCTTTTTCACATGTGCTGCTGCTTAGCCCAATTCCTCCCATTCTGTATGTGCTTTTTACATTTTTCTTGCCCAGATGTAGGACTTTCCATGTCTCCTTGTTAGATACTATTCTGTTAGTCACCGCCCACTGTTTAAGCATTTCTAGATCTTTCTGAATCCTCCCTCTCTCTTCCCTAGTGTTAGCTATCCCTCCTAGCTTTGTGTTGTCAGCACATTTGATCAGTTTCCCATCAATTCCTTCCATTTATAACAATGTTGAGTAACACTGGGCCTAGAACAGAGTCTTGTGGTCCCCACTTGATATATTCTTCCACTTGAATGTGCAGCCATTTATGACCACTCTTTGAGTACGATCACTCAGCCAGTTTTGAATCCACCTAACAGTTGCCTTGTGAATCCCATATTTGGTCATTTTTTTTCAGTAAGTATGGTATAAGTTACTTTGTCAAATGCTTTACTAAAGTCAAGATATACTATATCCACCACATTTCCCTGATCGAACCAATCAATGATTCTGTCATAGAAGGAAAATAGATTCATCTGGCATGACTTGTTTGTTACAAACCCATGCTGGCTCTGGTTAATTATTCCATTTTTCCACTTGCATACATGCTGTTTAATACTTTGCTCAAAGATATCTCCCGGTATAGAAGTCAGGCTCACAGGCCTATAGTTTCCTGGATCCACCTTCTTCCCTTTTTTGAAGATAGGGTTAACATTTGCCCTTTTCTAATCTTCTGGGACTTCTCCTGTTCTCCAGGAATTTTCACAGATTATGGCAAGTGGTTCAGCAATTACCTCCGCTGCTTCCTTTAGTATCTTAGGATGTAATTTTGGACCTTGAGATTTGAATTCATGTAAGTTAGCTAAGTGTTCCCTCACCATCTCTCGGGTTATAGATAGCCTGCATTATTTTATTCCCACAATAGCACAGGGAATATCAATTGATGTTACATATACTTTCTGAGAGAAAACAGATACAAAATAGTAATTTAAAAGTTCGGCCTTCTCAACATCATTTTTAACCAATTCACCATTTTCATCTTGTAAGCATCCTATAGCATCTTTGACTTTTCTTTTGCTTTTTTTCCCCCCAAAATCCTTTTTTATTGCTTTTGGCCTCTGTTGCAAGCCTCAATTCATTATCAGCTTTAGCTTTTCTTACACTTGCCCTACAGTTTCTGCAGACTCCATTATATTCTTCTTTAGATATTCCCCCCTCTTCCCATTTGATAAACATATTTTTCTTCCTCTTTAACATGTGTACAAGTTCTGTGTTCATCCATCCTGGTTTTTTTAAGTGCTTCCCATTCTTCCTTCTTTTAGGGATTGCTAACGATTGTGCTTTGAGAATCTCATTTCACAATATTTCCCAACCTTCTTGGACATTTCTGTCCTTAAGAACATCCAGCCATCGGATTCTTCTTATCCTCTTTCTGAGTTCATTAAAATCTGCCTTTCTGAAATCCACCCTTGAGGTCTTAGTCTTCTCAGGTCTTCCTCCCCAACATCCAAGGATATCATGATAACTGCCTCCCAAGGTCCCAGCCACCCTTACTCTCTCAACCATTCCCTACCAGTTGTAAATACCTACAATGGTGTCCTTTCTGTTGTTCTCTCCTTGTATTCTTACCCAAACAGTTTCTACAGAACTCCCAGCTCTGAAGCTTGAACCTCTGTGGAGATTAATGTTTTCCTAACATACAACACAACACCTCCTCCCCTTTTATTAGGTCTGTTTCTTATAAATAAGTTGTATCCTTCAAGCCTTGTATTCCAATCATGGGTATCATCCCACCAAGTTTCCGTGATGCCTATGACATCATATTTCTCTTCCTGTGTTAGGAGCTCCAATTCTCCTTGTTTCCTATGCTCTGGGCATTTGTGTAGAAACATGTTAGTTTGTGATCGGTGTCTCTTGCTCCTCTACTTTGCTTCTGCATTTTTTGTCTATGTTCTTTCCACTTCTAATAGCGAGGTACTTGAATATATTGATTAGCTGTATATTTTTACCTGTCCTTTCAATTCCTTTCCCATATTGTTCTAGTTTAAAGTTCTCCTAATGATTGGAGCAAGGCACCCCCTATATATGCTTACCTGTTTTTGTAAGCTGCAACCCGTCTCTAGCAAGCAGTCCATTGTACAGGTAAATCACTCCATGGTCTAGGAATCCAAATTTTTACTGACGGCTGTACTATGACAACACCTCCTCTATAGATGACCCCCACTATGATCTCCTGTGCTATGAAAACGCCTCCTCTATAGATGACCCCCACTTTAGTCTTCTGTACTATGACAGCAACTCCATTATCACTAATACGTAATTACATGAATGAAATGTACAAGACATCTCGTAAGACAAAAACTAGGAAAGCTTTTCTGTCTTTTTCTTCTTGCAGCTGAACATCACGGCCCGGAGAGATTACAACTCTTCCTTCTCACTGGACGTAACCCAACAGTTCCCCCCCGATGTGACCCAATACAACATCAGTCTGCAGTATGGGACCAACTACACATTGCATCTCCGAGGATTCACGTCCGTAGGAGGCGGCGAGTATAAAACTATCACCATGGAAACACCGATTGGAGGTAATAATGATCTGATGCACTCACTCTCTTCCGCGGGCGGCTATGAATGTGTCTCAATGATGAAAGCACAAGTGACAGAACACATAGCATGGGGAGAATGAACATAAAGCAGATATACCAAGAAGCACTGTTCAGATTACACGACCTCAGTAAGTGTACAGAGATACCAAATAGGGTTATACCAATAACTTTATAGGAGTATAAATGGCAGCAGTACATACATGTAACATACTGGAAGTAACATCAGTAAGCACACGAATTAGAGGTCCTGAAGAAGCCGTACACATATACACAGGTGTATATAGAGGGTCCCTTACACAACACCTTAGTAATTCACTGAGGCAGTATTATCGCCTATATCTCTTTTTTTTCCAGGCCCTTCACAGTTGTAGACAATTAAAAAGAACCAATTTTTTATTTTTCAATATATTAAAACTTAGGGCTGACGAAGACAAACAAACAACTTTATGGTGGAAACACCCTTCACAATTGTGTTTGACTGTACAAGAGAGATATAAGAGTGAGAGTCTATAGTGGGGTGTTAGTCACACCAATATGTTTAAGAAGATCTAGTTAGGCTAGTATCCCACATTTGCATTTGAATCCAATAATGGCCAATTAGTGAGTAACTGGAAGAAAAGTCCAAGAAGAGACCAAAACAACATAATAGGGGGACACTAAGTTGGATGTCCAGGACAGTATCTCCCCTACACTTCCACAGAAAACCCAACACTGTGACCTACAATTTCCAGTATGCATAGAGCTTGTCTCCCTGCCAGAACTGTAGCTCTGCCTTCAACTCACAGACCCTACAACTTGCTAGCACCAAGTACCTCTTCCTGAGAGCCAGGGAAAGCTGCTAAAGCAGACAGACCCAGCCATCCAGGAGTCTGAACTGCACATGAGCAATACAGCTCAGGATTTCCTGTCCTCCTATCATGCACTGCTCACAGGATGTTGGAGACTATGGACAGGGTAGAAAGTAGCAAATGCAGACAAGACGTCAGAGAAAGCGGAGGGTCACGTGACAGATAGAAAATGAAGAAAGTAGCTAGACTGGGTACAGTGACCTTATTACAAAATGACTTATTGTAATCATGTACATTAGAATCCTAGAATGGTAGAGTTGGAAGGGACATCCAGGATCATCGGGTCCAACCTCCTGCTTTATGCAGGATCACCAAACCTTCCCAGACAGATGTCTGTCCAGCCTCTGAAGACTTCCACTAAAGGAGAACTCACCACCTCCCGTGGTAACCTGCTCCACTCATTGATCCTCCTAACTGTCTAATATTTAATCTGTCTCCTCCCTTTCAGTTTCATCCCATTGCTTCTAGTCTTTCCTTGTGCAGATCAGAATAGGGCTGATCCCTCTGCACTGTGACCGCCCTTCAGATATTTGTAGACTGCTATTAAGTCTCCTCTCAGCCTTCTTTATTGCAAGCTGAACATTCCTAGATCCTATAACCATTCATCATAGGACATGATTTGCAGACCACTCACCATCCTAGTAGCTCTTCTCGGAACTTGCTCCAGCTTGTCTGTCTTTTTTAATTTGGGGTGCCCAGAACTGGACACAGTTCTGACCAAGGAACAGTAGAGGGGGATAATGGCCTCACGTGATCTAGACTCTATGCTTCTCTTAATACATCCCAGAATTGTGTTTGTCTTTTTGGCTGCAGCATCACATTGTTGACTCATGTTCAGTCTATGATCTCTTAGTATACCCAAGTCTTTTTCACATGTGCTGCTGCTTAGTCCAATTTCTCCCATTCTGTATGTGCTTTTTCATTTTTCTTGCCCAGATATAGGACTTTGCATTTCTCCTTGTTAAATACCATTCTGTTAGTCGATGACCACTGTGCAAGCTTTTCTAGATCTTTTTGAATACTCTCACTCTTCCCTCGTGTTCGCTATCCCTCCTAGCTTTGTATTGTTGGCAAATTTCATCAGTTCTCCCTCAATTCCCTCCTCCAGATCATTTATAAAAATGTGGAACAACACTGGGCCTAGGATAGAGCCTTGTGGTACCCCACTTAATACATTCTTCCACTTGGATGTGCAGCCATTTATGACCACTCTGAGTGCGATCACTCAGCCAGTTGTAAATCCACCTAACAGTTGCCTTGTCAATCCCAGATTTGGTCATTTTTTTCAATAAGTATAGTATGAGATACTTTGTCAAATGCTTCACTAAGGTCAAGATATACTATAGCCACCGCATTTTACTGATCAACCCAGTCAGTGATTCTATCGTAGAAGGAAATTAGATTCATCTGGCATGACTTGTTTGTTACAAACCCATGCTGTCTCTGGTTAATTACTCCATTCTCATCCAAGTACTTGCATACATGTAGTTTCCTGGATCCAACTTCTTCCCTTTTTTTGAAGATCCGGACAACATTTGCTCTTTTCCAATCTTCTAGGACTTCTCCTGTTCTCCAGGAATTTTCACAGATTATGGCGAGTTATGAGGGTTAAAATTCTAAGTGCAACACCAATCCGGCCCACCCCACTTGCCCCGTTGCCGGCCGTAAGAAGAGACACCACACACAGGAGTCTGGTCTAGCTCCTCACACGGGAGAAAAAAACTGCGCACTTTATTACAGATTACATGAGATCTTATACCCTCTGCCCTCTCACCACTAGGGGGTGATGGGCTCATAACCATATATGGGCAGTCCGGATTTGCGGACTGAGACAGTGAAAATTATGTACATGGTTGAACATCTTGATATGGGCTTCTGGGAAAACAGCCAAGTACATGCGTCCTTGCGTCTGGTTCGGTATCTTCTCTGAATTTCTAGAACATCTTCTTGCAAAGCCTTGGGATATCTGATGTAAGGTGACATTTAAGTTTTTTCTCATTTGGAATTGAATAAAACTTGCATATAGGTATAAAAGTATAAAAAAACACATATGGCAATATATATATATATATATATATATATATATATATATATATATATATATATATATATATACCCTCACAGAGTGGTTCAGCAATTACCTCCGCTGCTTCCTTTAGTATCCTAGGATGTAATTCATCTTGACCATGAGACTTGAATTCATGTAAGTTAGCTAAGTGTTCCCTCACCATCTTTCTGCTTACAGATGGCCTGCATTCTTGTATTCCCCCAATAGCACAGGGAAGATCAGCTGATGTTACATATACTTTCTGAGAGAAAACAGATACAAAATTGGAATTTAAAAATACGGCCTTCTCAGCGTAATTCTTAACCAATTCACCATTTTCATCTTGTAAGCATCCTATAGCATCTTTGACTCTTCTTTTGCTTTTGACCCCCAAAATCCTTTTTTATTGCTTTTGACCTCTGTTACAAGCCTACAGTTTCTGCAGACATTTTCCATTTGATAAACATATGTTTCTTCCTCTTTAACATGTGTACAAGTTCTGTGTTCCTCCATCCGGGTCTCTTTAAATGCTTCCCGTTCTTCCTTCTTTTAGGGATTGGTAATGATTGTGCTTTGAGAATCTCATTTCACAATATTTCTCAACCTTCTTGGACATTTCTGTCCATAAGAACATCCAGCCATTGGATTCTTCCTCTCCTCTTACCGAGTCCATTAAAATCTGCCTTTCTGAAATCCAGCCTTGAGCTCTGAGTTTTCTCAGGTCTTCCTACCCTTTTTATCCAACATCCAAGGATAGCATGATCACTGCCTCTTAAGGTCCCAGCCCCCCCTTACTTTTTCAACCGTTTCCATTGGGAATTGAAAGCCAAGCCAGAATCTATCCACAGACAGCTGTTTCAGGGGTTTTGGCCCTCATCGGTGTGCAGTAGGATCCTGGCTTGGCTAGTGACAGGCCTGTGATCTGTGTGGATTCTGGCTTGGTTTTCAATTCCCAATCATTGCTCTACAGACCAGTCTAAAGGGTCAAGCATTGATTTGAAGAAATGCTGCCATTTAATAGGTGGCGTTGTTCTATCTTCCTTATTTCCATATTATCTTGAGGAGCATGGATGGCCTTATAAGTCTCCTCATCCAACTTCTTGGTATTCTCCCTAAGGAGAGATGTTACCCCTCCTGATCATATTTCTCTTCCTGCTTTAGGAGTTCCAATTCCCCTTGTTTGTTTCCCATGCTCTGTGCATTTGTGTAAATACATTTTTGTTTGTGATCATTAGATTTTAGAATTTTAGCCTGTGCTGAGAATACCCATTTAATGCTTCAGGAATGTACGAGGGTGAGTCAAAACTTATCTGCACTCTGGCTGTGTAAAATTCAACTTTTAGAAAAGACAAATACATTGTCTTTCGACATAATCTCCCTGATTTTCAGTTCACTTTGTCCATCTGTCAACAAGCTTTTGTATTCTCTCATTAAAAAATTTTTTAGGCTGAGCCACGAGCCAGGAGTGCTCTGCTGTCTTCACCTCTTCATCAGACATGGGTCTTCATCCTCTTAGGACTTCTTTCAGGGGACCAAACAGAATCAGTTCCCTTGCTCAATGTTCTCATCAGCCGTTGTTGATGGCAGTCCACCTCCTCCTTCATGACCCACACTTGTGCGACCTTCCTTAGACTTCTCTAACCATTCACTCTATCCAACAAAACACATTCTCCATACTCTGCACAAAGTCTTTGATATATATTGGCACCAGAGACCATCAGATCACAAAAAGCTTATTGCAGCTGGCTGCTCGTCTTTCGTGCAAATCACAAGTGGGGCAGCCATTTTTCCTGCAGTCACAAATAAACAGACACAACAAACCTGTGGTGCAGCAACTGGGGAGACAGAGGCCGACAAAGGAAAGTGTGTGGCCAACAGAAGTCTTACTATAACTGGAGTGGGGATAATTCTTGACTCCACTGGTATTATAGTCAGGACAAACAGGACAATGACAAGCGTGACAGAAACATGATCGTAATAATCATCCCACATGGAGGACGGACATGAAGGTTGTCACTACAGCCCCCATCTCTCACAGCATAATGGGGGTCATGCTGACATCCTCCAGTCCTCCCACTTGGCTGCATTCATTTGCTAGTGTGAGTGATGGCTCCCGTTCTACAATCTGGGTATAAGCCGGCAGATCACACCGTTTTCACCATGCTTTGGTGCCCCCTGCTGGTCTTCAATCTCCAGTGTCACAGTAGGTTTTCCCCCCAGCCAGTAACTACCTAGTCCAGCAGGTAATCATGTCCAAATTCCCATGCCGGTATTTATTTTCTACCAGCCATATTAATGGCCAGTAAACAATAAATGTGGTCTGAGAGCGCCCGCGGCCTGGCAGCAGCCCACCATGCAGTATGTCCCTCACTGTCTAGCTTCTGTCCACCCACTGCTGTTGTAAAACAGACATTGTGACCCCTGACCCCTCCTCCTGACATATACATCCTATATGCAGCACAGATGTGGGAGGGGTGGGTGGGTTAAGGGTGTCACAGCCTGATTACAACAATGGCAGCCAGACAGGAGCTAGACCATGAGTGGCATACTGAATGGTGCGGGGTTGCTGCCGGTCCGCCAGATTAGGGCATGTAGGGCACAAAGAATGGGCATTGTTACTATTAGGGGCATCATTACTACTACTCGGATCAGTTAGTATTAAGGCCACTATTGGGGCACTATTACTACTAAGGGCACTGTTAGTATTAAGGCCACTTATGAGGACACTTGTACTATTGGGGGCATTATTACTATTTGGTTCACTTCTGAGGACACTATTATAATTTGGGGCACTACTGGGGTCACTATTACTACTGGGGTACCAGTGGAAGCTATGTTACTATTGGGGCCACTTCTGGAGGCGATGTTGCTATCAGAAGCATTTGGGGGGGCAATTATACTATTTTGGGTCACTACTAGGGGCAGTATTGCTCTTGGGGGCACTCTGGGATCACTATTACTATTGGGGGCACTGTTACTTTTGGGGCCATAATCTACACAGTGCAGACTTTTTCTGTACATTGATTTCATATCCATGTAAAAAAAGAGCTGCTGTGATTGGCTGAGGACAGGAGAATAGACACGCCTCTGCCTACCCTCACAGCCAACCAGAAAACATGCTGCTATGATTAGCTGAGGACAGCAGAATAGACACATGTCTGCCTGTCCTCACAGCAAACCAAAAAATATGCTGCTGTGATTGGCTGAGGACATGAAAACTATAAATATATATTCATGTGGGAGGTGGTTGAGTCCTGTACATCAGCACTGGCAGGGAATGAGATCTGGACTGCCACCGGTCGGAGAAGGTCGTTCTCCCATTCTAGAATATACTATTGTTAGTGCAAATATAAATCTATTTGCTATGCGGTATGCTTCTGAGGTCCAAATTAAGTTAGAGGATAGCCGAGCCCGGGAAACTACTTTTACCACAATACAACTGGATGTAATCAAAAGTTATCAGTTTATTGATTGACAGGCGGCAGTTTTTATAGAGGGACATGCCTTTGGCTACAATAATTCAGATCGATTATAATTCATTTATTACCATTATTTGATAAAGTGTAAACACTAATATGAATATCAACCCCAAAAAGACAATACACAATATACAAATTTTTGCTATAGACTTCTGTGACTGCCTGAGTGATTAGTAGTTGACATATAGTTATGGCAGTAATCTGTGTATTGAGACTATCTTTTTGGGGTTGATATAACTATATACACAGCTGTATACATAAGTGTACCCAAACGCATGCAGGCGCAGCAGAATCGTACATGATTGACTTCTCAGAGCACAAAAGTACAGTAATGGTAAACAATAAGTTGTTTAGAGAGAAATGAGAGAACAAAGTGTCACAACCCGAACCGAGCCATTCAATCTAGGACCTTGGAATGTTCTAATCACTTAGGTCCCTTTTTCATTCTTCAATACATTTAAGCAAATCTTGTTAAAGGAAAAGTACAAAGCATCGACACAGACTATATCATACAAAATGGAAGGAGGATGCTATATGATGGATAGGGAAAATGGAGTCATATTCATTTCACTAACACTATAAATGACTTCTATATCAGGTTTGTACATGGCGGTAGATGATGGTGACCCGGTAGATCTTGAGTATGACCTTTCATTTTCTCTTTAGAGCCTCCCATCCCAACTGTTGTGAAGAAGGATTTCACATTACAGCTTCACCCAGTGTCTGATGTCCACGGACCAATCAGGTGATACGCAGTTGAACAAACCGTCCAACATATCAAGGAATATATTACTGGTAATGTAGTAATGTGTGCAGTCAGGTCTGTTATCTGCAGGCAGAATAGGAGAGGGGGAGGGGCTTAACGAAAGGATAGCTGTCAGTCACTGGGTGGGAGGAGCAGGTCCTGAAGCTGTGGTCCTGCATGTGCAGCTCCATTCACTGTCTATTGATGTACAACGCTCTACTTTCCCCATCAGTCCCATAGACAATGGATAGAGTGGTAGTGCACATGGTGACCAGCACTTCATTCACATAGATCCCCAGCGATTGTACATTTATCATCTAGTCTGTGGATACATAATACATTTTATCGGTCAGCCAACCCATTTCACAAATGTGCAACTTTCTAACATGGATCCCTGTTAACTCCACAGGAGCCCCAGTTCAGGTTTGTGTTACGTCACACAGGCCTCCACTTTGAATATTCATTCCCCCATGTAACTGGTGGATGGTCATTACTAACCTGGGCCCTACTCCTAAGGGCCACTACTACACCATCCATTCCACTAACTACTCCATTTAGTCTGCTGCACCATGAGACTCAGCCAACTAGACCACTCCTTTAGGTATTCAGGCCTCAGCAACAGCCGTCCCCCACTGCGCTGGCTTCTATTACTGTCCCCTCTTGTACCAATCCACAACCTCCCCAGAGTAGAAGCTCAGTGACATTGACCTTTCCCTGGCTCCCTCCCACCTGAAGTCTTTTTCACAACACTAGCAACGCTCAGAACCCCCCCCCCCCCCAGGCTGACCATGTACTCAGCCCATATGGCTTCAGAGACAGCCTACACAGAGCACTGCAAACCACCCTCTTACATGGCCAGACCTCCATAGCTCGAGTCTAAGATTCAGTTGCTGCATTAGCTTACTAACTGCTCTAATGGCAATCCTTTTAGGTCTTGCTGATCAAAGCAGTTCTAGCACTAACCTCAGGAGACTGGCACAACTCACCAGATGACTCTTTGCATAGATCTGCTCAGTCCTCACATCACACCTCTGACCTCCAGTCCACCATCAACATTTCCGTAAGCAAGCTGCACCAGCCTCCAGTTCACCACCACTACCACCAATGTCCAAGCCTTCTCCACCCTCCAGATCACCGCAACCTCCCGGGCAGACTGGCTTCAGACCTGTCTCATAGGCAAACTACAGTTCAAATATGAGCTACATCTGCACCATCTGTACTCTCACTATTCGTACCATACCTTGCCTTTTACCACCTCCCAAGATGTTCCATGAAACAGCATGGTGGTGCAGTGCACCGCCATCACCAGCATACCTCCCAGTCACAATCGGGCTCTTCCTGGGCCTAAGTTTTTCATACCTCTTCTGGTAGCTGAGAGCCAAGAACACTGTCATTCCTGGAGTCAACAACATACACTATGTTGACAGAAGTATTAGTATCAACGGTGATGAAATTGGATTTTATTCAAATTTGTCAATCCGGTGTTGGGCCGCCTTTGCCTTCAATAACTGCAGTAACCCTCCTACACATGCTTTCTGCCAAATTCTACTGATGTGTAGAAGGATTTGCCTCCATTCCTTGAGTAGAGCTTCAGATAGTCATGTAGGAGATGATCAGCATGTTCGGCATGCAGAGATACAGAGTTCTGGTTTGTCCTGCTCAATGGGATTGAGACATGGACTTTGGGCTGGCCATTAAACTTTGTAGACATTCTGTTCCTCAAAGCTGTATGCTGTATGACATGGTGCTCAGTCCTGTTGGTAGGAGCTGTACCAAAGTGTTGTCACAGGGTAGGTAATGGCAAATTGTCCAGAGTGTCTCTATACCCATTGGCATTGAAGGTGGACTTTATTACAACAAATGGTCCTAACTCCCCCACTTAACAACAGAACCTCCTCCAAACTTCACTGTTAGGACGATGCCGTCATATAGAAAACGCTCTTCAGGCAACTGCCACATCCAAGTGCTGCCATCCGATCGGAAGATGGTATACTGTGATTCAGATGTTCACAATGCTTGCTTCCACTCATAGTAACATAGTAAGTTAGGCTAAATAAAGACAATGTCCATCTAGTTCAGCCTGTTTTGACCCCCCACTCCCCCTTGTTGATCCAGAGGAAAGCAAAAAACCCCAATGAGGCAGAAGCCAATTAGCTCTAAAAATTCCTTCCCAACTCCATAATGGCAGTCAGAATAATCCCTGGATCAACGTTTGATAGTTCCTACCTAAATGTAAGACCCGAAACAACAACCTCACTGGTCACCTAATGTCTATATCCTGTAATATCACAGCGCTCTAGAAAGACATCTGGTCCCTCTTAAACTCCTCTATGGATTCTGCCATCACCCTGTCCTCAGGCAGAGAGTTCCACAGTCTCACTGCTCTTACAATAAAGAACCCCCTTCTGTGTTGGTGATGAAACCTGCTTTCCTCTAGACGTAGCGGATGCCCTCTTGTTACCATCGCAGTCCTGGGTATAAGCAGATCATGGGAGAGATCCTTGTATCCTCATGTATTTATACATAGTTATTTGATCGCCCCTTAGACGTCTTTTTTCCGGGGTGAATAATCCCAGTTTTGATGCCACTCTGGGTATTCCAGTCCCGTCATTCCATGTATTAGTTTAGTTGCCCTTCTTTGAATCCCCTCAAGCACGGTAACATCTTTCCTGAGCCCCGGTGACCAGAACTGTGCGCAGTATTCCATGTGAGGCCTGACAAGTGCCTTATATAATGGGAGGATAATGTTCTTGTCCCTCGCCCCTATACCTCTTTTACTGCACCCCAAGACTTTATTAGCTTTTGCAGCAGCTGACTGGCATTGATTGCTCCAGTTAAATCTACAGTCCACTAGTACCCTCAGGTCCTTTTCCATATCACTTTTCCCTAGCAGTACCGCATTTAGTGTGTATTGGTGACATCTGCTTCTCCTCCCCATGTGCAGAACCTTACATTTATCAATATTAAACTTCATTTGCCATTTTTCTGCCCAAGCCCCCAGCTTATTTAGGTCCTTTTGCAGCCGTACATTGTCCTCTTTTGTATTATCTTGTATAATTTTGTATTGTCTATAAATATTGATATTTTACTGTGCAGCCCCTCTATCAGGTCATTGATAAATACATTGAGCAGAATGGGGCCTAATACTGAACCCTGTGGCCCCCCACTAGTGACGGGGGCCCAATCAGAGTATGAACCATTTTTACCACCCTTTGCTTTCTATCTCTGAGCCAATTCATTACCCAACTACACACGTTTTCACCCAGTCCGAGCTGCCTCATTTTATATATCAGCCTAATATGCGTCACGATGTCAAATGCCTTAGAGAAGTCCAGATATACAAGATCAATAGACTCTCCCAGGTCCAGCCTAGAGCTTACTTCATGGTAGAAGCTGATCAGATTGGTCTGACATGATCGCCCCCTCATGAACCCGTGCTGATAACGGGTTATACTGTTATTCTCCTTGAGGTATTCTAGGATTGTGTCTCTCAGAAACCACTCGGATATTTTTCCAGGTATTGAAGTGAGACTTACCGGCCTGTAGTTACCAGGCTCTCTTCCGGACCTTTTTTTTGTATATTGGAACCACATTGCCAATCCAGTGGTACAACCCCAGTTTCGATAGTGTCCATAAATATCAGAAATAGCGGTCTAGCTATCACATCACTTAGTTCCCTTAGAACTCTTGGGTGTATTCCATCTGGGCCCTGTGATTGATTAATTTTAATCCTCTTTAACCGACTCTGCACTTCCTCCTGTGTTAGGTATGAGATATGTAGCGGGGGGTTCGTTTTAGTCCCCTGCATCTTGTGTGACATTTCTTTTTCATTCATGAATACATTTGAAAAGAAACTGTTTAGTAGATTTGCCTTCCCCCCCATCGTCTTCTTTGGTTTCTCCTGCATTATTTGTTAAAGGGCCAGCGCTCTCAGTGCAAATCCTTTTGCTGTTAATATAGTTGAAGAATAGTTTTGGGTTGTTTTTGCTCTCTTTGGCGATCAGTCTTTCTGCCTCCTCCTTAGCAATTTTGATCTTTTCCTTACATATTTTGTTTTTTTCCCTGTACGATTTTAGCGCTTCTTCGCTGCCTTCTTGTTTTAGTAGTTTAAACGCTTTCTTTTTTTTGTTTATTGCCCCCCCTTACCATCTTGTCGAGCCACATTGGTTTCCTTCTGCTTGTAATTCTTTTGTTTTTAAAAGGTATGAACTGCTCACATGAGGTGATTAGGATGTTTTTAAACTTCTCCCATTTGTCGGTTGTATTGTTATTCTTGAGGATGTTGTCCCAATTAATGTTACCGATAGTAGTTCTGAGCTGATCAAATTTTGCTTTACTAAAGTTTAGTTTTTTTGTCGCTCCCTGATGAGGCTTCTTATTGAATGACAGCTGGAAATTAATTATATTGTGGTCACTATTTCCCAAGTGTCACTTTGACCTGCACCCCCATTATTCGGTCTGGTTTGTTAGGTAATACTAAGTCCAGAGTGGCCAAGAATGACGATCCAAGAACCATTGCAACTGCCTCTGTGCATTCACTGCTGTGAAGCTGCATGCAGCCTCTCGTCTTTGGTAACCTTTCACATGCCGTTCTCTACAGATGGTTCTGGTGCTAATGCATGTTCCAAAATCCTGTGAGAGCCCCTGAGTGAGGGCAGATTATGTGTGTGTGATGCCTTCCCATCTCATGCAAGGCTTTGTTGTCCACATCCTGTCAGTTTACGGAGTTTCCCTGAATGTGGCTGCACCGCACACACCAGATGGTTTCCATTCCCCAATAACATGGCCAACAGTGGACTCTGGAAGGTCCAAAAGTGCTGTGATGTCCCATACTGATTAGTTGGTGACATCCCACCACCAAACCCCATTGTCAGCTCTACACCTGGCCCGAAAATTAGCGATAATCATTACATGTAAATGCGGGCATCGTGCACTTTTCATTTGAACTATTGATTTTACGTGCCTTCCATTTGAATGCATTTTGCTCCTCTTTCAAAAGCCTGAAGGATGTTCTCCTCGTGTCTTGTTTACACTAGCCGTGAGAACAATGGAATTTTCTGGCAGCTGTTTACACAGCTAGGAGAGTGTTTAAACACGCTGAGCTCTGCAAACAACTCCTGAAGGTCCTGTAACATGCAAATGAAGATGATAAAGTGTTAATGGCCATTAAACCAATAACCCTTTATGCAAATACATTGCTGAATCTTTCAATCTTTTGGCCGTTTGAAAGATTATCTTTGTGTGTAATAGGACCTTAATTCTCACACATCACCTGAGATTGGTGGGGGGCCAATACTTTTGTCAAGATAGTGTATCTCAGTGCCGCTCAGTATCACAACCCTCTGTCCAGCTGATCTGATATTGATTATTGACTCGTTGTGACTGATGTCTATTATTTTCTTCTATACACAGTCATTATGAAATAATTGTTTTTACTGATTGGAGAAGTAACACAAGTGACTGCCTACAAGTGACTCACACGCCTTACAACTCCACGATGACTCCATACACTGCGGCACTCCTCCCTGCACACAACCTTACGGAGTCAATAACCCTGGGAGATAACCAACATTATGGTGGCTTCCTTAATGCTCCTCTCATCCCAAACCGCAATTACTCTGTGTTTGTGCGGGTCACCAGCAAGTGGAAGGTAGGAGATCCATGTGATATTATTTGCTGTCTAATCATCATATCATGTGAGCATTTTGGAGATTTCCTCTGTGTGACCTGAAAACCCGATGGTCTGCCCAATATTTTATGGAATTTATGACACATGTCCAAGTGTCTTCTATCATTACTCTTCTCCATCATGGTGGTTTCTGCTCCCATTCAGATGTCCAATGTTCCTCCACAATGTCCTAAGCTCCAAAGTCACCCCTGACTTCCATGCTTCATGGCTTGGACCACAGAGTCATTACAGTTTTATGGGACCTCAATATTTTATTCTGCATGTCCCCAAATGTCTTCAGTCATTGGAGACCTTAGAGACTTCACGAATTAACCCTAACCCACTGATTGTGGTGGTGAATACATCTAAAGTGATGTCACTGCTGATCACCAGTCAATGGGGTTAGTCTGATTAAACTGCTCCTCTCATAATACCTCGGGCTCATGACTGCTGTAAGCTGTTTTTATCTACTAGAAAACCCCTTTCTGGGGATGAGTGAGAGGCTAATTATGTGCGTTACGTGAAAATGTCCAATTACAGTCCCATATTTTCACCACCATTGTATTGTGCAGTGAATATGGCCCCATAAATGATGCAGGGAATCTTCACTGTTGCGCTCCTATCTATTCCTTTCCACATAAATGAATGACCCTGAAATCAGTTGTCGTTTCTGTTGCATTTGCAATTTTTTTTTACTGATTTCTCTATTTTGTGCCCTGAAGGATCAGGATAAGTCGTCATGCGTGTCTTTGGGCCTCTTCACAGGTAATAAAACCGATCATCAAATATTCCTACATCTATTCCACCAGCCCAGTCTATCTTATATGAAACCAGTAGGGGGTTGTAGGGAGCTCTTGGGAGGCCTGGTTTACCTTTGGAGTTCCAACTGGTGTAAGCGTTATACAGGCAAAGCTTCCTGGGGAAAAGTATGCAATGTCAATGTCTGACCTTGCAGTAGGCGGATAACAGGACTCTAGAATAGCGAGCTGTCCTTGTTATGTATAAACCATCTCCCCTCCTCCGCAGATTCCACTGCACCTCTGGATTCAGGAATATTCTCTATCATGAGGTAAGTACAAGTAGAGGTTCAACACCTTATTGTGCACCTTATTAAAGTCCTAATAGGCTCTTTGCAAAACCTAATAAGGCCTTGTGCATGCTGACAAAAACCTCTGTAAAGGGTCCGTCTGCTTTGTACCGTTCTCTATTGTTAGATGGGGCCCCTGACTGTAAGATAATGACCGTGCATTCCATAGTGGGACCCTCAGTTACCAGCTGCGATCTATGGTGAGTCCCAGCAGCAAGTGTTCACATTTGCTGCAGCATCCCCATAGGGCAAATTAAGCATTACATGGTGCTCAATGACAGGAATGAGCTGGGCCCTCTAGAAGGTGAGATGAACATTGTAGACACATTTTGCTCCAAGTGATTAATGGAGGTACAAATTAGACCCCTCTCTAATCACTCAGAATGTCCTAATAGAGTATCTGAACCAAACATCCCATGTAATGTCTACAGAATGAAAGCTCTTATGTTTCTACTCCGACCCTAGAAAGTTCTCCTGGATTAGTGGACCTCCCAGCTTATTTATGAACTATTACATAAAGCTTCTCTTTTTTCCAGCTTCGATCTCAGGTCCATACTTGGGATTGCAATACCTATATTCACCATGAAGCTGCTGGTACTTGTAGTTCTCATGAAGATCCAGTTTACTCAGATGGCCAGGAATACCAGTGAGACAGGTCTGTACATCATTACCACAGTTGGGGTGTAAGATTGTATTTCTTATTGTCATGCAGCATGCAGCACTATTCCTCCTGTCAAAGACACGGACACCACAACGGAATCCCAATGGACCCTGTTGTATGTCAGTGGGATCTGTCAGGCACCATTGGTGTCTATTGTGTGATCGGTACACTACTTTAGCATGGTTTCTTTTTATGGTGGAAACCACGATGCTTCTGAGAATGGGGTCTTAAGCTGACCATACACGTTAGATATATATTGGTCAAACACGCTGGTTTTGGTGGAACTGGCCAAACATATAATGTGTATAGGGGCCTCTTGACTCTCCTCTGACAGCAGATATCGATAAAGAGAAGGATCGGGCTGTTGGATTTAAACGTGTAATATTGTTTTGTTCTCGGGGAGATAAACCACTGACAGAAAAATTTAAGAGGAGACTAAATGTCTTTTTAGAGTGCTATGATATTACAGGATATAGACATTAAATAACCAGTCGGGTTGTTGTTCCAGGTCTTGGAGTCAGGTAGGAACTTTCAAACGTTGATCCAGGGATTATTCTGACTGCCATTATGGAGCCGGGGAGGAATTTTTGCCCCAAATGGGCTAAATTGGCTTTTGCCTCATTGGGTTTTTTTGCCTTCCTCTGCATCAACAAGGGGGGTTGGAAACAGGCTGAACTAGATGAACATTGTCTTCTTTCAGCCTAACATACTATGTTAATATGTAGAACACATGTACGCTTGACTGAGCCAACTATGAGAGGTCAGGACGGTGTTCGGCCAATCAGTATCTCAAGTATTTGTCCAACTTAAAATTTTGGGCGGCACAGAACTGGGGTGTCATCTCATTACATATGTGTCTATTATCCATGGTTGATTTATCAGATACTCAAGTTAAAACCAAACACAAACTTCATTTACATACAAAGACATTTTTCTGTTACTCAATGATGGGAGCATCACTTCACCTTGTTCCTGATCCGTAGCCGATCAGAGGGATCTGTATTCCATATGTTGAATAGAGTAGAGAGTTTCTAGTACAGCCTCCCTCATCTCTACTCATAGACTCCGGTGGAAATTATTAACACTGGCATTTCAAAATGTGCGACTTCAAATAGTGTGTACAGAGAATTACCGATCTACTGAGCTGGAGATGGCACCAGAATTCAACCTGCTGCCCGTCATTTGTTGAATTAAGTGCCACTCTAATAATTGTTTCTTTTCCTTAGAACTGAACAAAAAGAAACAATCTACAGGAAATAACATTCTTTACAGGAAGGTAAGAGAAGAACAGACGTTACCCGCCATCTTCATACTCTGCCTGGAATATTCTAAGACGTTTTCCAGATGCACAGAAGCTAACTCTATTCTGACCCTCTTCTCTGCACCCTGTCCGTCAGGCTACAAGACGCACCAAGTTTAGACAGCAGAAAATAAGGAAAAATATTTAAGATTACTTAATTCTCCTAGGGATCTGGAGTTAATATTTGATTTCATTCAGTCCAATGTGTTGCCCCTTTCCATGCTTGTATAGGTTAGACAAGGCATCCATATTTCTCTTTCTGTTGGTTTTTGGTACTTCTGCCCTTCCCACTGCTCTACAATAATGCAAAATGTTTTGGTAGTTTTAGGTAAAGTCATTAATATTTGTCTTCTTGTGGTCCAGAGTAATACCCTCTTCCCTGCTGGTTTGGTTTAGAGGAGTCATAGAATAATAGAGTTGGAAGGGACCTCCGTGGTCATCGGGTCCAACCCCCTGCTCAGTGCAGGATCACTAAATCATCACAGACAGATATTTGTCCAGCCTTTGTTTGAATGCTTCCATTGAAGTAGAACTCCCCACCTCCTGTGGCAACTTGTTCCACTCATTGATCCCCCTCACTGTCTAGTATCTAATATGTGTCTCCTCCCTTTCAGTTTCATCCCATTGCTTCTAGTCTTTCCTTGTACAGATGAGAATAGGGCTGATCCCTCTGCACTGTGACAGCCCTTCAGATATTTGTAGACCGCTATTAAGTCTCCTCTCAGCCTTCTTTATTACAAGCTGAACATTCCTAGATCCTATAACCATTCCTCATAGGACATGATTTGCAGACCACTCACCATCCTAGTAGCTCTTCTCGGAACTTGCTCCAGTTTGTTTATGTCTTTTTTAAGTGGGGTGCCCAGAACTGGACACAGTATTCTGGATGAGATCTGACAGTAGAGGGGGATAATGACCTCACGTGATCTAGACTCTATGCTTCTCTTAATACATCCCAGAATTGTGTTTGTCTTTTTGGCTGCTGCATCACATTTTTGACTCATGTTCAATCTATGATCTATTAGTCTACCCAAGTCTTTTTCACATGTGCTGCTGCTTAGCCCAATTTCTCACATTCTGTTAGTCTTTTATTTCATTTTTCTTGCCCATATGTAGGACTTTGCACTGTCTCTTTAACAAGGTTCAACAGGCAGTTTCTTAGGTACACCTGGTGCAAGTATAACAAAATAAGCAGCAAAGTCTCTCATCATAGATTGTGAGTCTCTGTTAAGATTCGGTTCTTCACAGCAGGCCGGAGTCTGTCTTCAGAGAAGGTAATAATTCGTTAAGCCTTTCTGGAGAGGAGAGCGGAACTGATCGGAGCGGGAGCAGGGTCACACCATGACACTTTTTGTGTCCTGAGGCTATTTCTGGTCTTGTACTGTGGAGTAATGTACAATTAGCTCTGCGGTAGTTCAGAAAGGGAACAGTGTTGCCAAGGATGATGTGAGCCTCCAGAGGGGCACCACGCTGCACGTCTGCTCTGCTCAATTACTTCTCTGCTCTGAGCTCTAAAATGGCATGGCTTCTTATTCCTGCCTACTGCCCAGTGAGCTGCTCCTCCCCCTTAACCCTTAAGGATACTGCCCTTTTTTGTTTTCATTTTCATTTTTTCCCTGCCACATTTTAAAAAAATCATAACTTTTATTTATCCATCGCTGAGATCCTGTTGTATTTTTCAGTGATACCGTGTAATGTACTGAAAAACGTTTAAAAAATTCTAAATGGAGTGAAATGGAAAAAACTATGCCCAGCACTATCCACTGCCTTTAGAGTCTTCTCCCACTCCACACAGCCTCTATAATCTACAAGTCTCAGCGACCGGTAAATTACCCCTAGGTATCAGTGCAAGACAGCGGGTTACTTTTTTCTAGTCACAGCATAGAGCCTCCACTATCTACAAGTCTCTGTGTGCGGTGAATTAAGGCCCAGTTGTCAGCGCTGTAGTGGGGGAATTTATTTGGGCCCTGCTCTATTCTTAATCCGCCATGATGAAGAGTAGGGGTAAGGGTCGAGGACGTGGACGCGGACGTCCAAAGGAGGGTGTGGGCACAGGCCGAGTTCCTGGTCGTGGTTAATCACAGCTGGCTGCTGCAGGATTAGGAGAGAGGCAAGTTTATGGGGTCCCCAGCTTCATATCACAATTTACGGGTCCGCGTGGTAGACCTTTATTAGAAACGCTCTATTCTCCCTAGGGAGAGCAACTATAAACTAAGTGAGGAGACTCAAATGGCCATGCACACTCCTCTGGGTAATATGCAAATAAGGGAGATGGAATAAATCCTCCATAGTGCCACCTATTGAAAGGCAGCATTCCTTCAAGTCAAAGTCAGACTTTTTATACAAGAATTGTTACAATGACTGGGAATTAAAAGCAAAGCCAGACTCCATGTACATACAGCTGTTTCAGGGTTATTGCCCTTCATCAGTGTACAGTAGGAGTCTGGCTTTGCTAGTGAGAGGCCTGGGACGGGGGTCAGAAACGCTCTATTCTCCCTAGGGAGAGCAACTATAAACTAAGTGAGGAGACTCAAATGGCCATGCACGCTCCTCTGGGTAATATGCAAATAAGGGAGATGGAATAAATCCTCCACAGTGCCACCTATTTAAAGGCAGCATTCCTTCAAGTCAAAGTCAGACTTTTTATACAAGCCTTGTTACAATGACTGGGAATTAAAAGCAAAAGGATTAATTCCACTTGAAGGAATGCAGCCTTTCAATAGGCGGCACTGAGGAGGATTTATTCCATCTCCCTTATTTGCAGACCTTTATTACAAACAGAGCAGTGTGAGCAGGTCCTGTCGTGGATGGCAGAAAATGCATCCAGCGATGTATCGACCACCCAGTCTTCTGCGCAGTCCACTACTCCCGGCCTATGGACTGCAACTCTGAATCCTCTGGCTGCTTCTCCTTCCTCTCAGCCTCCTCACTCAATCAAAATGACATATTCTGATGAACAGGCAGACTCCCAGGAACTGTTTGGAAAGTTTCCGGAGTCCGGGAGATGAGGCTGGGGACTTCCGACAACTGTCTCAAGAGCTTTTTGTGGGTGAGGAGGATGATGAGACACAGCTGTCTGTCAGTGAGGTTGTAGTCCATGGGAGGAGCGCACAGAGGATTCGGAGGAAAAGCAGCTGGACGATGAGGTGACTGACACCACCTGGTTTGCTTAGTCTACTGAGGACAGGGCTTCAGAGGGGAGCCAAGTGCAGCAGCAGGACAGGTTGGAAGAGGCAGTGGAGTGGCCAGGGGTAGAGGCAGGGCCAGAGCCAAGAATCCCCCAACTGTTTCCCAAAGCACCCCCTCATGGCAAGCCTCCGTGCAGAGGGCTAGGTGTTCAAAGGTGTGGATGTTTTTTAGTGAGAGCACGGACGACTGAGAAAAAGTGGTGTGCAACCTGAGTCGCACCAAGATCAGCTGGGGAGCCACCACTACCAGCCTCACCACTACCAGCATATGCAGGCATATGATGGCCAAGCACCCCACAAGGTAGGACAAAGGCCATTCACCGCCTCCGGGTAACACCACTGCCTCTTCAACTGTGCCCCAAACTGCCACACAGATCCAATCTCCCTTCAAGAACACAGGCATGAGTGTCTCCCAGCCTGCACCCACACCCTCACCTCCACCGTCCTCCACTCCATCCAGCAATGTCTCTCAGCGCAGCTTTCAGCTGTCGCTAACACAAGCATTGGAGCGAAAGCACAAATACGCTGCCACCCACCCGCACACACAAGCTGTAAACATGCACATTGCCAAATTAATCAGCCTGCAGATACTGCCGTACAGGATTGTGGAAACGGAGGCTTTCAAAAGCATGATGGCGGTGGCGGCGGTCTCACACTACTCGGTCCCCAGTCGCCGTCCCAGCCCTACACCAGCACGGCTCCCGCAACATAAATCGTGCCCTCACCAACGCGGTTACTGAGAAGTTCCACTTAACCACGGACACGTGGACAAGTTCTGGCGGGCAGGGCCACTATATCTCCCTGACGGCACATTGGGTGAATTTGCTGTTACCGAGTCAGAGCCTGGGACCGCTCACGTCCTACGCACACCCAGAATAGCGGGTCCTACCTCGGTGCTGGTATCTGCGGCGTTTTATGCCACCTCCTCCAAACCCTCCCCCTACTCCTCCCCCTCCACCTCTACCTCTCAGTTAAGAAGTGTGAGCATGTCGCCAACAGTCGGTAGCGCGTGGTGTGGCAGCACAGCGGTGGGCAAGCATCAGCAAGCCATGCTCAAACTAATCAGTTTAGGTGACAAGAGGCACATGGCCCCCGAGCTGTTGCAGGGTCTGACAGAGCAGACCGACCTCTGGCTTTCGCCGCTGAGCCTCCAACCGGGCATGGTTGTGTGTGACAATGGCCGTAACCTGGTGGTGGCTCTGCAGCTCGGCAGCCTCACACACGTGCCATGCCTGGCCCACGTCTTCAATCTGGTGGTTCAGCGGTTTCTGAAAAACTACCCGCACTTGTCTGACCTGCTCGGCAAGGTGCGCTGCGTCTGCGCACATTTCCGCAAGTCCACCACGGATGCTGCCACCCTGAGGACCCTGCAACATCGGTTTAATCTGCCACAGCACTGACTGCTGTGCGACGTGCCCACACGGTGGAATTCTACGCTACACATGGCCAGGCTGTAGGAGCAGCGTAGAGCAATTGTGGAATACCAACTCCAACATGGGCGGCGCAGTGGTAGTCAACCTCCCCAATTGTTTACTGAGGAGCGGGCCTGGATGGTAGATATCTGCCAGTTCCTCAGAAACTTTGAGGAGTCTACCCAGATGGTGAGCGGCGATGCTGCAATCATTAGCATTACCATCCCCCTGCTTTGCCTGCTGAGAAGTTCGCTGCAAAGCATAAAGGCCGACGCTTTGCGGTTGGAACAGGAGACGGGGGATGACAGTATGTCACTTGATAGCCAGACCACCGTCATGTCTATATCTCAGCGCGTTTTGGAGGCTGTAGAGGAGGAGGATCCTGAAAGTCCTTTTCCTAGTGAGGACAGCGATGTGTTGCGTACTGACTTCATGTTAGGCTACCTTTCCCGTGACCCTCGCATTAGACGCATTCTGGCCAACACGGATTACTGGGTGTACACTAGAGATGAGCGAACACCAAAATGTTCGGGTGTTCGTTATTCGAAACGAACTTCCCGCGATGTTCGAGGGTTCGTTTCGAATAACGAACCCCATTGAAGTCAATGGGCGACCCGAGCATTTTTGTATTTCGCCGATGCTCGCTAAGGTTTTCATGTGTGAAAATCTGGGCAATTCAAGAAAGTGATGGGAATGACACAGAAACGGATAGGGCAGGCGAGGGGCTACATGTTGGGCTGCATCTCAAGTTCACAGGTCCCACTATTAAGCCACAATACCGCCAAGAGTGGGCCCCCCCCCCTCCCATCAACTTTTACTTCTGAAAAGCCCTCATTAGCATGGCATACCTTTGCTAAGCACCACACTAGCTACAACAAAGCACAATCACTGCCTGGATGACACTCCACTGCCACTTCTCCTGGGTTACATGCTGACCAACCGCCCCCCCTCCCCCCCACAGCGCACACCAAAGTGTCCCTGCGCAGCCTTCAGCTGCCCTCATGCCACACCACCCTCATGTCTATTTAGAAGTGCGTCTGCCATGAGGAGGAACCGCAGGCACACACTGCAGAGGGTTGGCACGGCTAGGCAGCGAACCTCTTTAAAAGGGGCGGGGCGATAGCCCACAATGCTGTACAGAAGCAATGAGAAATATAATCCTGTGCCACCGCCATCAGGAGCTGCACACGTGGGCATAGCAATGAGGAACCTATGTGCCACACACTATTCATTCTGTCAAGGTGTCTGCATGCCCCAGTCAGACTGGTAATATGTACCTTAACAGTAACCGCGTTGGTGGTAATGTGGTGGTGACTGCGGACCTAGTAGCACGGTTGTATTTTGTTGGTTTTCGGAATGCGGCCAGGATTAAGTGGGCCGTGGCGGGGGGATGGTGTGGGGGCTCTCTTGTAGTGTCGGTAAAGGTGAAATTCTTGGACTGCCACCAGACGAACCAATGCAAAGGCATTTGCCAAGAATGTTTTCCCTGTTGGAGGAGGAGGGGGATGTTTTTGAGGCACTACGTGTCCTCTCCACGTGTCCGTGGTTATATGCACCTTAACAGTAACCGCGTTGGTGGGAAATGGCCTCGCCATCATGTCTTTGGGAAGCCTCTGTTTCCACACCCCAGAGACATACCATTAGCAGCGGTATAGGCAGAGCCCAGAATTCGTAACATTTCAGCCGTAGCATTAGGACAGGCCCCACTAACATATCAGTAGCAGCATTATAGGAGGAGCGCAGTCTTCGTTCCATGTCAGCAATAGTAGCACTCAAGACAGGCCCCAGTAACAATTCCGAAGCAGCAGTATAGCGGGAGCGCAGTCTTCGTTCCATGTCAGCAATAGTAGCACTCAAGACAGGCCCCAGTAACAATTCCGAAGCAGCAGTATAGCGGGAGCGCAGTCTTCGTTCCATGTCAGCAATAGTAGCACTCAAGACAGGCCCCAGTAACAATTCCGAAGCAGCAGTATAGCGGGAGCGCAGTCTTCGTTCCATGTCAGCAATAGTAGCACTCAAGACAGGCCCCAGTAACAATTCTGAAGCAGCAGTATAGTGGGAGGCAGCCCAGTTTAACAAAAAATTGGTTCAAGTTAAAGTTTCAACGCTTTTAAGCGCATTGAAACTTATAAAAATTGTTCAGAAAAATTATTTGAGTGAGCCTTGTGGCCCTAAGAAAAATTGCCCGTTCAGCGTGATTACGTGAGGTTTCAGGAGGAGGAGCAGGAGGAGGAGGAGGAATATTAGACACAGATTGATGAAGCAGAAATGTCCCCGTTTTGGATGGTGAGAGAGAACGTAGCTTCCATCCGCGGGTGCAGCCTACGTATTGCTTACGTATCGCTGCTGTCCGCTGGTGGAGAACAGAAGTCTGGGGAAATCCAGCCTTTGTTCATCTTGATGAGTGTTAGCCTGTCGGCACTGTCGGTTGACAAGCGGCTACGCTTATCTGTGATGATTCCCCCAGCCGCACTAAACACCCTCTCCGACAAGACGCTAGCCGCAGGACAAGCAAGCACCTCCAGGGCATACAGCGCTAGTTCAGGCCACGTGTCCAGCTTCGACACCCAGTAGTTGTAGGGGGCAGAGGCGTCACCGAGGATGGTCGTGCGATCGGCTACGTACTCCCTCACCATCCTTTTACAGTGCTCCCGCCGACTCAGCCTTGACTGGGGAGCGGTGACACAGTCTTGCTGGGGAGCCATAAAGCTGGCCAGGCCCTTAAAGACTGTTGCACTGCCTGGGATGTACATGCTGCTCGATCTCCGCACCTCCCCTGCTACCTTGCCCTCGGTACTGCGCCTTCTGCCACTAGCGCTGTCGGCTGGGAATTTTACCATCAGCTTGTCCGCAAGGGTCCTGTGGTATAGCAACACTCTCGAACCCCTTTCCTCTTCGGGAATGAGAGTGGGCAGGTTCTCCTTATAGCGTGGGTCGAGCAGTGTGTACACCCAGTAATCCGTTGTGGCCAGAATGCGTGCAACGCGAGGGTCACGAGAAAGGCATCCTAACATGAAGTCAGCCATGTGTGCCAGGGTACCAGTACGCAACACATGGCTGTCTTCACTAGGAAGATCACTTTCAGGATCCTCCTCCTCCTCCTCCTCCTCAGGCCATACACGCTGAAAGGATGACAGGCAATCAGCCGGTGTACCATCAGCAGCGGGCCAAGCTGTCTCTTCCCCCTCCTCCTCATCCTCCTCATGCTCCTCCTCCTCCTGTACGCGCTGAGAAATAGACAGGAGGGTGCCCTGACTATCCAGCGGCATACTGTCTTCCACCGCCCCCGTTTCCGAGCGCAAAGCAGCTGCCTTTATGGTTTGCAGGGAATTTCTCAAGATGCATAGCAGAGGAATGGTGACGCTAATGATTGTAGCATCGCCGCTCACCACCTGGGTAGACTCCTCAAAATTACCAAGGACATGGCAGATGTCTGCCAACCAGGCCCACTCTTCTGAAAGGAATTGAGGAGGCTGACTCCCACTGCGCCGCCCATGTTGGAGTTGGTATTCGACTATAGCTCTACGCTGTTCATAGAGCCTGGCCAACATGTGGAGCGTAGAGTTCCACCGTGTGGGCACGTCGCACAGCAATCGGTGCACTGGCAGCTTAAAGTGATGTTGCAAGGTGCGCAGGGTGGCAGCGTCCGTGTGGGACTTGCGGAAATGTGCGCAGAGCCGGCGCGCCTTTACGAGCAGGTCTGACAAGCGTGGGTAGCTTTTCAGAAAGCGCTGAACCACCAAATTAAAGACGTGGGCCAGGCATGGCACGTGCGTGAGGCTGCCGAGCTGCAGAGCCGCCACCAGGCTACGGCCGTTGTCACACACGACCATGCCCGGTTGGAGGCTCAGCGGCGCAAGCCAGCGGTCGGTCTGCTGTGTCAGACCCTGCAGCAGTTCGTGGGCCGTGTGCCTCTTATCGCCTAAGCTGAGTAGTTTCAGCACGGCCTGCTGACGCTTGCCCACCGCTGTGCTGCCACACCGCGCGACACCGACTGCTGGCGACATGCTGCTGCTAACACATCTTGATTGCGAGACAGAGGAGGAGGAGGAGGAGGATGCTTTAGTGGAGGAAGCATACACCTCCGCAGATACCACCACCGAGCTGGGGCCCGCAATTCTGGGGGTGGGTAGGACGTGAGCGGTCCCAGGCTCTGACTCTGTCCCAGCCTCCACTAAATTCACCCAATGTGCCGTCAGGGAGATGTAGTGGCCCTGCCCGCCTGTGCTTGTCCACGTGTCCGTTGTTAAGTGGACCGTGGCAGTAACCGCGTTGGTGAGGGCGCGTACAATGTTGCGGGAGACGTGGTCGTGCAGGGCTGGGACGGCACATCGGGAAAAGTAGTGTCGACTGGGAACTGAGTAGCGCGGGGCCGCCGCCTCCATGATACTTTTGAAGGACTCAGTTTCCACAACCCTATACGGCAGCATCTCAAGGCTGATGAATTTTGCTGTGCGGACGGTTAACGTTTGAGCGTGCGGGTGCGTGGCGGCGTACTTGCGCTTGCGCTCCAACAGTTGCGCAAGCGACGGCTGGACGGTGCGCTGAACTACACTGCTGGATGGGGCCGAGGACAGCGGAGATGAGGGTGTGGGTGCAGGCCATGAGGCGGTAGTGCCCGTGTCCTGAGAGGGGGGTTGGATCTCAGTGTCAGGTTGGGGCACAGGGGGAGAGGCAGGGGTGCAAACCGGAGGCGCTGAACGGCCTTCGTCCCACCTTGTGGGGTGCTTGGCCATCATATGTCTGCGCATGGTGGTGGTGGTGAGGCTGTTGGTGTTGGCTCCCCGGCTGAGCTTTGCGCGACAAAGGTTGCACACCACTGTTCGTCGGTCGTCAGGCGTCTCTGTGAAAAACTGCCAGACCTTAGAGCACCTCGGCCTCTGCAGGGTGGCATGGCGCGAGGGGGCGCTTTGGGAAACAGTTGGTGGATTATTCGGTCTGGCCCTGCCTCTACCCCTGGCCACCGCACTGCCTCTTGCAACCTGCCCTGCTGATGCCCTTGACTCCCCCTCTGAAGACCTGTCCTCCTGATTAAGCGTTGCACACCAGGTGGGGTCAGTCACCTCATCGTCCTGCTGCTCTTCCTCCGAATCCTCTGTGCGCTGCTCCCTCGGACTTACTGCCCTTACTACTACCTCACTGCAAGACAACTGTGTCTGATCGTCATCGTCCTCCTCACCCACAGAAAGTTGTTGAGACAGTTGGCGGAAGTCCCCAGCCTCTTCCCCCGGACCCCGGGAACTTTCGAATGGTTGGGCATCAGTGACGATAAACTCCTCTGGTGGGAGAGGAACCGCTGATGCCCAATCTAAGCAGGGGCCCGAGAACAGTTCCTGGGAGTGTTCCCGCTCCTGAGCAGGTGTCATTGTAGTGGAGTGAGGAGGCTGGGAGGAAGGAGGAGCAGCAGACAGAGGATTCGGATTTGCAGCAGTGGACGGCGCAGAACTGCGTGTTGACGATAGGTTGCTCGAAGCACTTTCTGCCATCCAGGACAGGACCTGCTCACACTGCTCATTTTCTAATAACCGTCTCCCGCGTGGACCCATTAATTGGGCGATGAATGTGGGGACGCCAGAAACGTGCCTCTCTCCTAATCGCGCAGCAGTCGGCTGCGACACACCTGGATCAGGAGCTCGGCCTGTGCCCACACCCTGACTTGGCCATCTGACAGCGCTAGTGGCAGAAGATGTAGTTCCGGGGGCCAATTAGCAGGGGAGGTGCGGGGATCAGGCAGCATGTCCTGCGCAGACAGGGGAACACTCTCCAAGGCCTTTGTCAGCTTTATGGCTCCCCAGCAAGACTGTGTCACCACTCCCCAGTCAAGGCTGAGTCGGAGGTAGCACTGTAAAAAGATGGTGAGGGAGTATGTAGCCGATCATACCACCATCCTCTGTGATGCCTCTGCTCCATACAACTATTGGGTGTCAAAGCTGGACACGTGCATGAACTAGCGCTGTGAGCCCTGGAGGTGCTGGCCTGCCCTGCCGCTAGCGTTTTGTCAGAGAGGGTGTTTAATGCAGCTGGGCGAATCATCACGGATAAGCGTACCCCCTATCAACTGTCAGGGCCGACATGCTTACACATGATGAACAAAGGCTGGATTTTCCCAGGTGTCTCTTCTGCCTATACTGCTGCTACAGGAATGTTACAGGGGTCTGCCTATACTTCTGCTACAGGAATGTTACTGGGGTCTGCCTATACTTCTGCTACAGGAATGTTACTGGGGTCCGCCTATACATTTACTACAGAAATGTTACTGGGGTCTGCCTAAACTTCTGCTACAGGAATGTTACTGCGGTACGCCTATACTTTTACTACAGAAATGTTACTGGGGTCTGCCTATACCTTTGCTACAGGAATGTTACAGGGGTTTGCTTATACTGTGGGTGCACAAAGACTTCCCATCACAGTGTTTTATCTATCTGGAACAAATACAATGACTGACTAGAGCAGAAATGTGGGCTGTGGCCTAGGTCCTTGGCTGGGTGAAACTCTTTCATGTTTGGGCACTCTGATTTCTTCCTGTGTAATACCATCTTTGTGTACTGACAGCATAGGCGAGCCCAAGGAACTGAAAGACTTCCTCTTGCGTTGTTGAGCTATCTGACACCAACACAGAATGAATAGTGTGTGGACACATGGATTTCCCATTGCTAAGTAACTCACGGCACCTTGGGTCACACAAGGTGGAGGCTGGGACCGAGCCTGACCCAGGGCCCGCTCACATACTGCCCACACAGACTATTGCGGGTCTTACCTCAGTCATGGTTTCTTGGCCTTGTTATGCCACCTCCTCCTCCTGTTTGGGGTCAGGGGATCTGCACTTGGCATCATGTATTTTCTCTTCTGATACCACAGTTATCTGAGACACTGGTTTGGGCCAAACAAAAGGAGCATTACTGTATTAATACGACGTCCACAGCTACACTAGCATTTGAGTCCGCTTTATGCCCACGATTACTGAGCGTGTTAGCCGAGGTGGAGGTCCTTGGCACAGTGAAACTGCCTTGTTTGGGCTCTGTGACTTCTTTATGTGTAATACTTTCCTTGGGTTCCTTTGGCTCGCCTATGCTGTGGGTGCACAAAGACTTCCCATAGCAGTGTTTAACCGGTCTGGTACAAATACACTGACTGACTTGGGTAGGGTGCAGAGTGCAGATGGCTTTCCCATTGCGTTGTTCAGCTATCTCACACCTACACAGAACGAATTGTGTGGGGACACATGGATTTCCCATAGCTATGTAACTCGCGGCACCTTGGGTCACACAAGGTGGAGGCTGGGACTGAGCCTGACCCAGGGCCCGCTCACATACTTCCCACACAGACTGTTGGGGGTCCTACCTTGGTCATGGTTTCTTGGCCTTGTTATGCCACCTCCTCCTCCTGCTTGGGGTCAGGGGATCAGCACTGGGCAACATGTATTTGCTCTCGTGTTACCACAGTTATCTGAGACACTGGTTTGGGCCAAACAAAAAAATCGTAACTGATTTAATGAGACGTTCACAGGTGTACTAGCATCAGAGTCCGCTTTATGCCCACGATTGCTGAGGTTGTGGGCAGAGGACGAAGTCCTGGGGAAAATGCAACTGCACCGGGTTTGGCCGGTGGAACTTCTTCCTGGTTCATCCAGTCTTTGGAGCGATGAAAGCAAGCCTAACTGATTTAATGAGACGTTCACAGCTGTACTAGCATCGGAGTCCGCTTTATGCCCACGATTGCTGAGGGTGTGGGCAGAGTACGAAGTCCTGGGGAAAATGCAACTGTGCCGGGTTTGACCCGTGGAACTTCTTCCTGGTTCATCCAGTCTTTGGAGCGATGAAAGCAACCGTAACTGATTTAATGAGACGTTCATAGCTGTACTAGCATCGGAGTCCGCTTTATGCCAACGATTGCTGAGAGTGTGTGCAGAAGCCGAGGTCCTCGGTGGAGTGAAAGTCTGCCATGTTTGGGCACTGTAATTGCTTCATGTTTAATACTTTCCTTGAGTTTCATGGGCTCGCCTATGCTGTGGGTGCACAAAGATTTCCCATTGTGGTGTTTTAGCTATCTGGCACAAATACACTGAATGACTTGGGTAGGGCACAGACGTCTTTCCTAGAGCGATGTTCAGCTATCTGACACCTACACAGAATGAAGTGTGTGGGGACACATGGATTTCCCATAGCTATGTAACTCACGGCACCTTGGGTCACACAAGGTGGAGGCTGGGACCAAGCCTGACCCTGGGCCCGCTCTCGTGCTTTCCACACAGAGTATTGCGGCTCCTACCTCGGTCATGGTTTCTCTGGCTTATTATGCCACCTCCTCCTCCTTCTTGGGGTCAGGGGATCTGCGTTGGTCGGCATGTATTATCTCTCCTGCTACAAATTACCACAGCTATCTGAGATACTGGATTGGAGCGTTCACAGGAAGCGTTAGTGATTTCATGAGACTTTCACAGGGTCACTGTATACCTGTGGTGGTTACTTTTGTGACACCTCCTGCTTCAAACCAATCTTTAGTGTTAGTATGTGCTGCTGCATTGTGGAGATGTGTAGAAGTGCTGGCACCTGAGTCCCCTTTTTGTGGCTCCTGACAATTTTGCGACGGAGGTGGCACAGGATTGGAATGATCGTACGTCAATCTATCATCAATTCTCAACAGCATTGCGGGCTATCGCCGACACTTTAAAAAAAGAGGGTCGCTGCCTGGCCCTGACAACCCTCTGCAGTGTGTGCCTCCGGTTCCTCCTCATCGCAGACGCACTTAGAAATAGACATGAGGGTGGTGTAGCTATGAAGCGAGTGTGTGGCTGAACGCTGTGCAGGGAAAATTTTGGGTGCACTATGGATCCAGGACCGTGCGGGGGGTTGGACAGCAATGCCAGCATGTAACCCAGGAGAAGAGGCAGTGGTGTCACCCACAGGCAGTGATTGTCCTTGGTTGCAGGTAGTGTGGTGCTTAGCTAAGGTGAGCCTTGCTAATGAGGGTTTGTCCCACGTAAATTGTTAGAGGGGTGACGCCAGACTCTTGCCCCCATTTTGGCTTAATAGTGGGACCTGGGAGCCTCAGATGCAGCCATGCATGCTGCCCCTGCCCTTCCCTATCAGTTTCTGTGGTGTTTCCATGACTTTCTGATGTTTTCTGGTATTTGACAAGTCATCAGCTATGCGAAGCATCGGTCCCATACAAAAATGCTCGAGTCGTCCATTGACTTCAATGGGGTTTGTTACTAGAAACGAGCTCTCAAGCATTACGAAAAGTTTGACTCGAGCAACAAGCACCCGAGCATTTTGGTGCTCGCTCATCTCTAGTCAGTATGATTACGACGATACAAAATCTATATAGCCTTTTTTTGCTGTACTTGTGTAAAATATCTTTGGAAAAAAACAAGATTATTTCCTGTCATAATCTTCTGGCAGCCATAACTTTTTTAGTTTTCCACCATCATAGTTGGGCGAGGCTCATTTTTTGTGGGACGTCCCGTAGTTTCTATTGGTACCATTTTGGAGTACAGATGATTTTTTGATTGCTTTTTATACATTTTTTTCTTTGGAGACTGGGTGCCCAAAAAACGCACAATTCTGGCGTGATTTTTATTTCTTTTTTCTGCTGATATTCACCATGTGGTATAAATAATGTGTTACTTTGCTAGATCAGACTTTTAAGGCCGCAGCCATAACAAATGTTTTTGGAGTTAATTTTTTTATTTTAAATATGGGAAAAGGTGGAGGGGACGTTCAAACTTTTATTACCTTTTATTTTTTTTTAATAATTAATAAAAAAATTTTAAACTGATTTTTAGATTTTATTTTTTTTACTGTGCAGTACCTCGATCAGGTCTTCGATAAATATATTGAACAGAATGGGGTCTAATACTGAGCCCTGTGGCCCCCCACTAGTGACTGTGGCCCAATCAGAGTACAAACCATTTATTACCACCCTCTGCTTTCTATCTCTGAGCCAGTTCTTTACCCAGCTACACACGTTTTCACCCAATCCGAGCTGTCTCATTTTATATATCAGCCTATTACGTGGCACAGTGTCAAATGCTGTAGAGAAGTCCAGATATACGAGATCGATAGACTCTCCCAGGTCCAGCCTAGAGCTTACTTCATCGTAGAAGCTGATCAGATTGATCTGACATGAGCGACCCTTCATGAACCCGTGCTGGTGAGGAGTTATTCCCTTGTTCTCCTTGAGGTATTCTACGACGGCGTCTCTTTAATAGACCCCTTGACTATTTTTCCAATTATTAAAGTGAGACTTACCGGCCTGTAGTTACCAGGCTCACTTCTGGACCTCTTTTTGTATATTACAGCCACATTGGCAATGCGCCAATCCAGTGGTAGAACCCTGGTCTCGATATTGTCCATAAATATAAGAAATAATGTCTATCATTTCACGCCTCCCGGCATTATCAATCTTCATTAACCCTGTAGGGGATGTCATTTTTCCTCATTTGGGTGAGACGGCTTGTATGACAGCTGATCTTGTGTAAGTTTACCTGCTAATAGTTTAGAGATTTTCTTCTATTTCGCTGTGAATGAAATATTCTGGATCTTCCCTACAACTACTGATAAATGCAGGACTTGTATCCTACAACGAGAGACCTAGGCCTGCAGATATGGACTAATGAGCGATGCTTCTCTTCTGTCCTCAGAGAGGAGATGAGGATGTGACTGTGGAAGATGCCGCTGATCAGACCATCTATGAAGAACTGAAGGACGCCGCTCCTCCTGATGTGTCTCCTCCTGCAGCGTCTTTTCCTATCCAGATGGGAGAAAGTAATGTGGGTACTCCACAGAAGCGTGTTCAGGGTGACTCCTATAGCAGTGGAGTTTGTAGCGCTGCCCTATAATGGCAGTCTGGCTGTGTACTGTGGAGCCTGGAGCGCCAACTACCACAGCAGTCTGCATGTGTACTCTAGAGCCACCCTATATTGGCAGTCTGGCTGTGTACTCTGGAGCCCCCCTATAACTGTTTAGCTGTGGGAATGTGACGTTAAAAAAAACACGTTCTCTAAATCAAGATTTTATGTTGACTTATTTTTTAAGAATTTTTAGTGATTTTGTTTTTCAGTGTTACAATCCAGATTAAAATATTGCAGTTCTCACACCGACCACTAGGATTAATAATAGTCCGACACTTCCTGTTCTGTAGAGGAAACTTCTCATCCGTCATCTCATGATCATCACAGGCTGGATTACACTGAGAGGGGACACCTATATATAGATAACACAGGAGCCACTATTCACAATAGTCACAGCTCACCTCCTCCCCTCCCTGTACAGACAGGATTACACTGAGAGGAGACACCTATATATAGATAACACAGGGTCCACCATTCCCAATAGTCACAGCTCACCTCCTCCCCTCTCTGCACAGACAGGATTACACTGCGAGGTGACATCTATATATAGAGAACCCAGCCACCATTCACCATAGTCACAGCTCACCTCCTCCCCTCCCTGTACATTTGGAGGGGCTGCTTTGTAGATCTCCTCTTTGGCATGTTTATCGGGGAATCTTTAATTTTTTTTTCTCTTTTCCTCTTATCTTCTTCTTTCTCTCCTTCTCTTCTTTCACCCCCCTGGCCTCCTCTCACTTATGTTGTTTGGGGACCAGATCTTAGGTAACGGGTGTTGGTTAGTTGGGAGGGGTGGGGTGGGGGGCTTGTGGTCGGTCACTTTCAGGGAGAAGAGCCTCTTAAATGTGTTCAGTAGGCAAGTCCCAGACCCCTGGATCTCAAATGAGCCTTTTGTTATGCTCAATGATGGTGCAGGCAGGGTAGTGTGTGTCCTGGTGTATGGCTGGGCTCAGTTCACACACTGCTGGAGGAGCTTAATCCTTAGGTCACTGGTGAGGACTGCAAGCTCCAATGAAATGGAGTCTCAGTCTCTAGGAGTTCTGCTGCCAGCACCCGAGTGCTGCAGAGGTATTCTCTCTGCTATCAGCTCACCACTCGATGTGGACAGCGGGTCCTCCTGTGTCTAGCTCCTCGGTGTGGGAGAATCAGCTGCTGTGGGCCTTCTTATGCCGGGAGGCTCGGGGAGGCAGTGTGCGCTCTAATGCTGCCGCGTTGTCTTCACCCCTCACGTCGCGCTCAGCCGCTGGAGTCCAAGATGGCGCCCCTGGTTGCAGCGTCTCACCGGGCGACTCAGTGGAAGTTGCGCTGGAACTCTGATCCTTCTCCTCCGCTGTGAAGAACACTCCTGAAGACGGGTGAGCCCTCCGAAGTGTTTCCGACTACTTTTATCACTCCGGGTTGTGCTGGCTGACGGAGATCTCTTTTCCTTTTGACCTCACTCCTCTAGGCTGTCTAGGCTATGCCCCTTTTACTGGGCGGGTCTTTAGCAGTGATTTGAGCACTTATACTGCGCTGGCTAAGCTTTTTTAGTTGCCTAAAAGGCCAGGTACGAGCAGAGCTCAGAGAGACACGTCTGCCCGGGTCTGCATCTAGGCCACGCCCCCCCCCCCCCCCCCGTACCTGATAACATTTTGAACAAATTGCAAAATATGCTACTGCAGTTTATCTGGCATAACCAACGAGCAAGAGTTGCATCTAGAATATTATACCTCCACCCTTCCCTGGGGGGCTTGGGTTGTCCCTGCTTAAAAAACTAGTACCATGCTGCTTTATTTGACCAATTAAAAAGCTAGTGGCTAGATGACTCATCTAAGCACTGGGTGGACACAGAAGCTAGTAATGGATTGCCCTAGCTTATCACTTCTATTATGGATTTCTAAATTGACTAAGACATTCACAAAATCATCATTACCTACAATGCCTGCTACTCTATATGTCTGGGAAAAAGTGTCCACAAACCACAGTCTTCCTCTGCGGATCCTTAAACTACCTCTGGAAGTGATTCAATCACTAATTCCAGATATACTCCATCGAGTAGGAGATATATTTGAAAACTCAATGCTTATGTCATTCACTCGTGTACACGACATATTTCATATCCCGTATAAGGAATTTTACAAGTATTTACAACTTAGACACTTCCTTCAATCTTATATCCTTCCTATTATTTTGCCCTGCTCGGAGTACGAAATCTTTTAATTTAACGAGGAGCAACACTCTAAAAGTATTTCTAAGGCATACTCCTCACTTGCATTGTGCTCTCCCACATTTACTCCTCTATTCCAAACCAGATGGGAAGAGGATCTTAACGAATCTTTTTCTGCAGATCAATGGTCACAGGCTTTCTCACTTAGTTATAAATATTCTCACTGTGTGAACCATCTGGAAACCAATGGAAAGTTACTATACCGGTGGTATCTGACACCATACCGCCCATCTAAAATGTCATCACAACACTCTAACTTGTGTTGGAGATGCCATAAACAAATTGGTTTCCTAATGCATATTTGGTGGTCGTGTGAACGTCTCAAAACATTTTGGGAGCAAACCCACTATGCAATAAGTTCAATCCTACACATTAAGGTGTGTTGGGACCCTAGTGTTGCTCTTTTGTCGTTGGGAATAGAGGACGGCACATCTGCTGATCTTCTCATTATATCCCATATTTAACGGCTGCCAGAACATCTATAGCAAAACGATGGAGGAGTGCCAGTGTGAGGGTAAATGTATATATTGCCATATGTTTTTTATGCTTTTAGACCTGTATGCAAGTCCTATTCAATGCTAAAATGAGAAAAACTTAATCTGTCGCCTTACATTAGATATTCCAAAGGCCTTGCAAGGCAAAGACAAAATGTATCTTGAACACCGCAAGGAAGAACCGGATACAAAGGCCGTGTGCTTGGCTGTTTTCCCAGAAGCGCTGTATCTAGATAACGACTGTTCAACTACGTATATAACTATCAGTGCCTCAGCCGGAAATCCGGACTTCACATATTTGGTTATGCGGTGAATTTGAGCCAATGAGACCATTACCGATTCCTAGTGATGAGACCAAAGGGTATAAGACCGCATGTAATCTGTAATAAAGTGCGCAGTTATGTCCCCGTGTGAGGAACTATACCAGACCTCCGTGTGTGGTGTCTGTTCTTTACCGCCGGCAGCGGGGCATTGGGGTGGGCCTGATTGGTGCTGTACGCAGAAATTTCCCTGACAAATGGTGCCCAAATGTAGGGCGACAAAACAGGAGCCGTGCGGCGCAGTCCACCCGGATCCACGCCACGGGGAAGCCGTCCTGCTGCAAACCGAGCCTGATCAACTCACAGAACTCCAGGTAAGACCAGCATATATTTATGTTGTGTTTTACGCTGAGAGTCTTGCAGCAGGAGGGACTATCTGTGTTTTGTGACCGGACGGGTTTGGTTAAGAGTTCTACACGGTAACTCGTGGGCTTCGGGTTTGCTGTCCCGGACCACTGACCGTGATAAGCGCACCAATCGCTCACCCAGGAACTAGTCTGTAGTCTATTTGTACTTTGAAGTCTGTAGCGTTTTAGCAATAGTGAAGGTTGTTTGTTGTATCTGCAGAATTTTTTTCTCTTTCTTTTCATTTAGTCTCATAACAGAAGGGACCCTCGGTTGTTTTGCCATATATATAAGGGGCTAATGATTTGATTTCAGAGGGATGAATTTTGTGAGACAGGCTTCATAGGAGAAGGGACCCTCTGTTGTTTTGCTCTATATATGGGGCTAACAATTTGATTTCAGAGAGATGTATTCTGTGAGGCTGGTTCCATAGGAGAAGAGACCTTCGGTTGTTTTGCCGTATATAAGGGGCTGACAATTCGGGTTAGAAGGATGCACTCTATGGAGCTTGTTATTATTATTATTGTTATTGTTGTTGTTGCCGTGCGGATGAATTGGTGGAGGACAAACAAAGGTCCCAATTTGTAAACTGTAAGAAAACTCTTATGAAAATGTGTAACAAGGACCCGCACGGTAGATTACAGCATGGTGACTGGGAGGAGGTCTTTAGGACCAAGAAGGGTGCCTTGAAAGACCAAGGGTTGCTAGAAAGTGCTGAAGTGAGAGACAGTCAGAGAAAGTTAAGTATGTACACATTATTTGTTTAAGAAAGTATTCGTAAGTGAAATGTTGGAAAGTACAGTAAGTGATCAAGAGAGTGTGGGGAGAGTGTCTATTGAAGGTTACATTGGCAGTTAGGTAGGGAGAGAAGTATGGGGAACAAGCAAAGTCGAGAGGAAAGTTACAAAGCATGTGATTTGTTGGCAGAGAGAGAGGAAAAGGTGAATAATACTAGGTGGATAGATATAGATGTATGTGTGTGTGTGTATATATGTACAAATGGTTAACTGAGCTTGCTTTTAGTGGGAGAAGGATTGTTTACTTGAAGCTGCAGTTTGTGTCTAGCTTTCCAAGGCCAAGAAGATAACAGTGAGAGAGAATGCAATACTAACCCTGAAAAGTAGCCTTGTTTGCTGTAATGGAATGGAAGCTTGTAATGAATCTAATGAATTATACTGTCTTAGAAGGCAGGAAATATAGCAATTTTAAGGTACCTTCTTACTGGGTTCTGAGGTCACAAATGGACACGTCTTGGTCTCTTTCATACAGGTGTAAGAAAGTTATACTGCACTCACATCCTGTGGGGGCTTTTAAGAATACAGGGGTTGAAAATGCAGAACATGTTGCGCTGTCAGAAGGTCCCAGCATATGTATTATTTATGAGTTCAAATGCAGGGAATAGTTAAAGGGGTGGTCTCGCGAAACTAAGTGGGGTTATACACTTCCGTATGGCCATATTAATGCACTTTGTAATATACATCGTGCATTAAATATGAGCCATACAGAAGTTATTCACTTACCTGCTCCGTTGCTAGCGTCCTCGTCTCCATGGTTCCGTCTAAATTCGCTGGCAGCTTGCTTTTTTAGACGCGCTTGCGCAGTCCGGTCTTCTCCTTTCAGCACGAGCCGCTTCAGTGTGCTCCCCGCTACAGCTCTTCTGCGCATGCGCAGATGAGCTGTCACTGCTCGGGAGCGCGCTGGAGCGGCCATTCTGTACCATCCTCTGTTAGAGGAAGGTGCAGAGCTGCCGAGCTGTCCCAAGAAGCCGCCCAGCTGTCCGGAGAAGCCGCCCAGCTGTCCTGCCGTCCAGCTGTCCTGCCGTCCAGGTAAGTGATGGGCCGGGGGGGGGCTGCCGCTGCGCCGGGGGGGGGGGGCTGTCATCGCTGTCGCTAGGCCGGGGGGGGCTGTCGCTAGGCCGGGGGAACTAGCGCTGGGCCAGGGGGGTAAGTGATGGGTCGGGGGTGATGTTCACTGACAGGTGAAGGCCCCGGAGCCCAGCGCTGAGCTCCGGGGCCTTCACCTGGGCTCCGGAACCTAGCGCTGGGCTCCGGAACCTAGCGCTGGGCTCCGGAACCTAGCGCTGGGCTCCGGAACCTAGCGCTGGGCTCCGGAACCTAGCGCTGGGCTCCGGAACCTAGCGCTGGGCTCCAGGGCCTTCACCTGGGCTCCGGGGCCTTCACCTGGGCTGAGGGTCTAGCGCTGGGGAGCCAGGAGCGTAGCGCTGGGGAGCCGGGAGCGTAGCGCTGGGGAGCCGGGAGCGTAGCGCTGGGGAGCCGGGGGCTAGCGCTGGGGAGCTGGGGGCTAGCGCCGGTTACCTGCTGCCTGGCGGTGGGTGACTGGTCGGCGGCTGCGGGGCGTCTGGTCGGCGGCTGCGGGGCGTCTGGTCGGCGGCTGCGGGGCGTCTGGTCGGCGGCTGCGGGGCGTCTGGTCGGCGGCTGCGGGGCGTCTGGTCGGCGGCTGCGGGGCGTCTGGTCGGCGGCTGCAGGGCGTCCGGTTGCCATGGAGACACAGCTGGCAGCGTCTCGGGAGCGCACACGTCGGGCTGCAGCGAGCGACGGGGAAAGAGCCGGCGGCCATCTTGGGGAAACTTTTATAAGTTGCTGAAACGCTGGAACGGTAAGTACAAACCAGCTAGGAAAGTCATTTACAGGGGTAATTAGTAATGTATGTTTAATTAGGGGGACTGGGCAAAAAAAAAAAATCACTGCTTCCTCGAGACATCTCTTTTAAACTAAAACAACTCTGTTCAGTCGGTGAATACATATTCACAGAGAGATAACAGTTATTTTGCAAAAGTGGGAACTTTCAGACTTCACTCTAAGCTCAGGGTCACAGAAAGAGAAGGAAAGGAAGGGGGACTGAAAGATACCCACAGTTTCTAAAATACTTCAGCGTTTAATATAGCATATAATAGCTTCAGTAGATAAGAAAGATAGAATGTCTCAGTCACTCAGCAAACTTTTTCACATAATTTGTCAAAAATAGCGCTCATTCACAATCTCATCTCAATAGAATCATGTACTTTATAACATTATAGCACTCACCTCAATGTTTTTCAACTGATGTATGTATGTTTGTCACACTTTTTGTCTGTGCATCTGTATGTACTGGTACACCTTCAATGGGGGGGGGGGGCAGACTTGAGCGCATGGATCGATAAGAGTTAAAGCCCAGTGTTCAGGCTGTGATGAATGTAAAATGTGTGATGCAGGTATTGACTGGGAATAACAGTCCCCCCCCCCCCCCCCCCTTCCCCATGCATAAGACTTTACTTGGTTGTGATGTGGACGTGCAGACTGTGGAGTTTGAATTAAGGTGTGAAAATAGACGCAAGCGGCCAGTATTGAGGGGGTGGAGCTAGATGATGTAATAGTACGTAATGGGTCATCCCTCTTGTCCACAAGGGAGGGGGTGAGAATCTTGAGCAGGAAGTAAAAGTTTTTTTTTTTGTTTTTTTTCCTCAAATTTGATAAGACATTGCAAGCAGGATCAGATTAATAATGAATTTGCTTAAAGGATATCACATTTCCAATATTAATAGATGTTTGTTGATTAATCTGCCCTGATGTAACTCATGTCTCTGTTGTTGGTGCTAACATCTTACAGGCCTTATCTGCATCCATCAAATCTTTTTCCAATGTTGTACTACCTTGAACCCGGCTACTCTTCTTCCAATTGAGTATCCTGGTTCAAAGGGGGGGGGAGGAGAAGGCATAGGTGATCTAGGTATTGCAAATCAGCCATTTTTAAATTTTTTGCAACAAGATTCTGATCTATTTAAAATAGAATATCAGCCTGATTGTCTAGCAGTGATGCAACAAGAAAATTTAAGTTTTACAAGGTTACTGAAGCCCCTGTTAACAATGCATATCTTGAGTTGTTTTTTATAGATGGTACCAGGGGTGATTGACGACTCCACACTGGATATGCAGTGGTCACACAACAAGATGTCTTAAAAGCAGAATGCCTCCGCATGTCTCAGTACAAGAAGCGGAACTGAAGGCCCTCACTGAGGCGGGTAGAGTGGCAGAAGGTTAGACGGCAAACATTTACACTGACTTCTGGTATGCATTTGGCATAGCTCATGATTAGGGCCCAACATGGAAGGCCAGACAGTTTTTTACCTTAACAGGACAGCCAATTAAGATTGGTGCAGCGAAGCAGAGTCTCACGGAGGCCCTACTTCTACCTAACAAAGTGGAAAGCTCACACCAATTCCTACACCGGAGAAACAAGAGGCAATACCATCACAGACCACACAGCAAAGGCAGCGGCCCTCAAGCCATGGAAGAAAAGAAGGAAAGTAGAATTTAACAATAACTTTGGACTTTGACTAAACTTTGGACATTGACTAAAAACTTTGGACTTTGATATACTAAGGACTTTACAGTTACAAGCCAGCAAGGAAGAAAAGAAAAAATGGATGGCGTATGGCGAACAGTCAACAGAACTTGCCTACCACGGTCCCTGTGCCCCATGATGGCCAACCGGATGCACGGAAAGACGCACCTCTCAAAGCAGCAATGATGTCGACGCTTGAACAAGGACTGGTGGCTCCTGGGTTTTCTGTAGCTGCTGCATCATTTGTCCAATTTTGCATGATCTTTGCCGTAAGCAACAGGGCAGAAGTAAATTTGCCACATAACACTTGCCTAGACCACTCTACCCATTTCAGGGATTGCAAATTGGCTACACTCAGCTCCCACTTGTTAGGAAGTATGAATATGTGCTTGTTGTTGTTGATTTCTTTTCAGGTTGGAGAGACCTACTCTGTTACCAAAGTAAATAAGCAGGTAACCACACAGAAGCTCATGAATGAGGTAATCTGCAGATATGGGGCACCGGAAGTGATTGAGTCAACAACGGTACACACTTCATAGGTGAAATAATACAACACATCATGTCTGCTCTGGGTATATACCAGGCTTTCCACACACCCTACCATCCGCGGAGTAGTGGGAAAGTAGATCCAAAAGGCAATGGAGGAAATGGGAAAATTTTGAATTGAGTGCCTTCTATTAGTTTTTCTTTTTCTCCGGAGGGTACATGCCACAGTAGCTGAGTTTGGGAAATGATTCTCTTGTTAATTTTGTCATAGGTCTCTCCAAGGAATTGTCAATAACACATTCTGCAGTCTCTGCTTTTCTCCCAGGTCCCACAGATGAGTGTCACAATCTGAAACCAGGTGACCGGGTCTATGTGAAAAAGTTTGAGAGAGAAACCCGGTTTAAAGGTCCTTACCAGATGTTGCTTACCACCCCAACTGCAGTCAAGCTCGAAGGAAAGCCCACTTGGATCCACACTATGCACTGAAAAACTAATGATCCTGCATATCCTTTACATGCTATAATGTGGTACAATTCCTCTAACACACACCTTTGACTACTGTACACTAGCCCCCTGTTTCAGGGATCAGAACAAATTAATACAATCAAATGTGCAATATGAAGCCTACACTGAGGGTGAGAATCTAAGACCGCATCGTGCTAAGAGAGAAGTTGACGCTCCAGGTGGTAACTTTGATCCACATGTATACATAGATGCAATAGGAGTGCCAAGGGGGGGTGCCAGATGAATTTAATTCTAGAGATCGGGTTAAAGCAGGTTTTGAGTCCTTATTTGCTATTGTCACTGTTAGATATAATTCATCCAATCTACATTATTATTATTACAATCAGCAGAGGTTTGTAAACTACACCAGAGATGCTTTGCAAAGGTTAGCTGACCAGTTAGGGCCAACTGCATCCATGGCGTTCCAAAATAGAGTGGCCCTGGATATTATTTTAGCAGAAAGAGGTGGGGTATGTAACTTCCTGTACGTGTATTATCCCTTTGATCAAAAAGAGTATGAGTAAGGGACTGGATAATGTGACACCAACATTTCCCTTGTTTGAAAAAGATGAAGAGCCAGTTCCGATAATGCCAACCACGTACGTTACCAGAAGAATGGAGACATGTACTAGTACTGCACAGGCCCCGATCTCCTAAGAAGGATTGTCAGTGGAATTCCCATTTGCCTAGGGATAGTGCAGAAGACCTTAGGTTCCAGCAAAGGCGCACTCTGCGGGGTGTTAACTTGTACAGATAGAGGGTATGGATGCCCGGAAATGAGCCCAGGGAATCCATGGCCTCCTTCTGAGGTGAGGTAGGAATCCCCCCTCCCAGGAGTAGGGCCTTACGGGCAGTGGGAAAACCCTGACGCAAGGGAGAGGTGACCGAGGAAGAGTGCAAGGTCTGGTGCTTGATCTCCATATTAAGTTTTTAGCAGGGTTTGTGAGGGTAAATGTATATATTGCCATATGTTTTTTATGCTTTTAGACCTGTATGCAAGTCCTATTCAATGCTAAAATGAGAAAAACTTAATCTGTCGCCTGGAATCAGATATTCCAAAGGCCTTGCAAGGCAAAGACAAAATGTATCTTGAACACCGCAAGGAAGAACCGGATACGAAGGCCGTGTGCTTGGCTGTTTTCCCAGAAGCGCTGTATCTAGATAACGACTGTTCAACTACGTATATAACCATCAGTGCCTCAGCCGGAAATCCGGACTTCACATATTTGGTTCTGCGGTGAATTTGAGCCAATGAGACCATTACCCATTCCTAGTGATGAGACCAAAGGGTATAAGATCCCATGTAATCGGTAATAAAGTGCGCAGTTATGTCCCCGTGTGAGGAGCTATACCAGACCTCCGTGTGTGGTGTCTCTTCTTTAGCACCGGCAGCGGGGCATTGGGGTGGGCCTGATTGGTGCTGTACGCAGAAATTTCCCTGACACCAGGGTTCCATCTTTGTCAGACATTTTCCTGATGGTTCAGCATAGCTGTGTAATGGAACACCTGATTGCGACTAGACTGGATTCTCTAGCTGGGTTTACAACTCAGTGGGCAAAATGGCTTGATTTTTCGGGATATACCTGATAACTTTCTTTAAAGATAAAACAATCATTGGGTTTTCTATTTTCAGTCTGTGTAGATTCTATAGTACACCATACCTATACACATTGTAGCTTCCTATGTGTGCAACCTACTACTGGCAAGGCCACCCTCAGCTCTTAACCTTTACATCATTGGACCCAATTTCAAGTTCACTTTTATTCATTTACACCTGTTACTGTCCCCTTTGTTAAACACTCTTTCTTTCCAGGTGATCCTCAATACCAATTACTGATGATGATTGCACTAATGGAACGATATAACTTATAAGAGGTGACTACCCTTATGGCATGTTCGTGTTTTATTGTGTGCATTTACTACAGATAGCGCATGGCAGATTGTAATTGGATCATCGTGTTTTTTTTTTTTCCTTTCCTTTTTCCATATGCTGTTCACGAGCGCTGCATTTATGTGATTTCTATTGATAGCGTTATTTAAAACCAATAAAATATTTGTTTATAAAACAAGGCCACAACACACTGCGGCCAGGCGTCACTCACCCCTCACCGTCAATCCAGCCGGGAGCCATTGCACAGAAGCAGCGTGGCAACAAGACCGGGGAGCGAGTCCGAGGGGAAGCCTGTTCCTTGCTTTTTCCCATCCATGGTACCTTAGGGTAAGGGTTCCTTTTCTTAGGACAGGTCATAATTTCAGAGTACATTGAAATATTACCCTCACCCCAAGGCACTCCAGCTGGCAATAAAGTATGCACAGTGTGCTGCTAGGACCTTGTACGCTTTACCCTATCGGGAGCTAGGGGTGTGAGAGGGGCGTTCCTCCTGTCAAACCCCTAGCTTCCGGTGGCGTCAAGGTACATTAATACTGTAGTAATAGTTCCCCCCAACCCATATACCGTAAGACACACCCCGTACTTCCTAGTCAAAATTCTGGAAAAAAAATGTACACAAAAATAACCCCTAATTACACTACACTACACCTAAAAAAACAAACACCAACACTCACCTACTGCCGGTGTTCCAGCATTATCTTTGTTGGAGGCAGTGCTTCCAGAAAGAAATACTCTGCCGGCACGAAGGATATCAGAGCAGCCTGCAGGAGCGACGGGGACCCACAAGCGCACCAGAACACTGGCGGCAGGTGAGTATTAGACTCCCCCCCAGTGTGATTACCAGTGGGGAGCTGTGGCACCTCAGGTGGGAATCAATGAGAATACCAGCCTTGGTGTCAGATGGGCAGTCAAGGCTGGTATTCAAAAATACCAGCCTGTCATATGGCCAATTAACTTGGCATTGGCCTGACGGGCAAAATACCGCCTGGGTGGCCACCCTACTTGCCCCAGGTTTCAATACCTCTTTGTACAGGGCTGCATGGTATTCACCTGTCACAACACAGGCCCATTGATCAGGGTACCTCTTTGCTGCGAGCCAGAGCCAGACTATCCATTTCAGCAACTGCAGATTGACTTCATGCAGCTACCAAATGTAGGTGTTTTGGAGTTTATATTGGTTTGCATCTTCTCACATTGGCTACAGACGTGACTGTAAAATAAAATGAATAAAAATGCCAACACCAAAACTACAGCTAAGAAATTCTTGAATGAACTAATTTTAACATATGGTGTACCAGAAGTCATAGAAAATAATGGAGGCGCACATTTTATTAGCCCTCCACTCAGACCCAAGTGAGTGCTTTATATCAGGAGTCAACTGTCACTTATAAATGTGTATTTTCCTCAATTCCACATCAAGACCCAAAAGAGGAGTTGCATAGTTTTGCTTTTAGGTGACTGGATGGTCCTCAAAGGACATATCAGAAAGAAATTGGAACTGAGATTTGAAGGTGACCTCCACTGCCACTTCAGTCATTGGAAGAAAAAGTTACACCAGCACTTTAAGAAAGTCCTCGCTCCTAAACCAGAAAAAGTCCATTGTTACTATTGTTATGTGCTGCCATACACAGACATGAACTCAATAATGTGGTGAAAGATAATTGGGACAATAAGGCCCCCTGCACACGGGTGGAAATTCCACGGCAGGATTTCCCACAGAATTTCCGCTCGTGCCCTCCTGCATAGGATTGCATTACAAAACGCAATCCTATGCAGACGGCTGCGATTTGTTCACGTGAAAATACACACGGACAACAAATAGCGGCATGTCCTATTTCTGTGTGGGTCTCGCAGAGGCCCGCACAGTAATGTCACCCCCGGCGCCTCGGCTCTGCTCTGCGCATGCGCCAGCACATCAAAGAGCAGGAGCCGCGGGAGAAGGTGAGAGCCGCACTGGTCCCTGCAGGGGTGCGGGTCGGGTCCCGCTGCAAGAATTCTCACAGGGAATCCGACCCGGCCATCTGCAGGCGGCCTAAGTTAGTTAAAAATCAGGTCATGGTTTAATAAGATTCTTTGTACCCCTGTATTGTTACAAAAACACCAGCGTACAGCTGCCCAGAAAAATGACACTATAGACTGTTATCCCTCCTGGACAAGGTGTGCATGTGTTGAGGTTCCAAATTGGGACAACTCTATTTCCAAATCATATCCTCTATTGGGGTTGTAGTGGGTGACCTAATAAATGTGTGCAATGTGTGGGACAACATAAATGGTAAGATGGTAGAAAATTGGGCCAGAATGTAGGAAGTCCTGAGTTTTGGATGACAGTTATCTGTTGTCCTAGATCACATGATTGTAGCCATGCCACCTTTGTGTTACCGCATGATGGTGTCATAAATGGTAAGCCCTGAACACACATTCCTCAAGAGAGCTATGGATAATTAGTGGAGGGCGAATGGTAAGCTTCATGTAATGTCTACGGGCATGGCTAACGGGATGTTAGGTCATAACACGAATGAGGGAATAGTTAATGGAAGTTACAGACTATATAGATCAGTGTTTCTCACCTCCAGTCCTCAGGGGCCCCCAACAGGTCATGTTTTTAGGGTTTCCTCCGTATTGCACAGGTGATGTAATTATTGTCGGTGTATCGGACATTGCCTCAGGAATCCTTACTATAGCATATCCTGAAAGCATGACCTGTTAGTGGTCCCTGAGGACTGGAGTTGAGAAACGCTTGTCTGAATGATCAAGTTTCACAGTATTAGGGCTCTTTCACACAGCCATAGGCATTTTTATGTGCGCCCGCCGGCGCTGTAAAAACATGTGAATGGGCGCACAAATCTAATGTTTGTGTGCCCGTTCAGATGCCACGGGCCCCAGGCACATATGGCGAACCCGCAATGCTGTTGGGCCTTCTCTCTCTTTCCCTCGATGGCTCACCTCCTCTCTCCTCCCATTTGTCTTTTTACCATGGGAGGGGCAGGGGCGGAGCTAAGCTCCTGCCCCTTCCCCACCCCTTGTCCACAGCCAGCAATGGGAGGGGGTGGGGCTAAGCCCCCTCCAATTGCAAACAGCCGGAGGGGAGGAGAGAGGAGGAGAAAAGAGGGAGGGAGTTTAGCAGTCATGTTGCTAAGCTCCCTCCCACCTCCCTTCTCCGGCCTCTGTCATTGGTTCCCATAACAGCCCATGCACTGTATTCCAGCCTGAAAGATAGTTCCAGGACTATCCTTGCAGACCAGCGTGAAAGTGGTCAGCACTATATTGGCCCAACCGGGCGCTTTCACGCTGCGGGAATACAACCATGTGATCTGATGCATTGGAATCCAATGCATCAGACCATAGCATATATCGGCCGGCCGTTAAAACCACTGTTCACTTTTTTTCTTCAATTATTTTTGCTTGGTGGGTCATTACGCTGCTTAGAGAGTGTTACGCTATTACGTGCAGTGAACCGCTGTTTATTGTCTTCATTAAGAAGACTCCTCCTTCAGCTGCCATCCATGTGGTAACTGGACATTTTGCTCAGTGGTTAGTTCTTGAACCCTCTAATAATAAAATCTATGAGATCAGGAAATGTATCGCCTGTAGGACTAGGACAGTAATATATGCGGCCATGTGTCCATGGCCCAACGATTCAAGAATGTAGGAAGAGAATCAGTAAGTATTCATACTAAGACCTCTTGGTCTGTGCGATATTGCTGCATTTTCTGGTAGCAATATCACGATTTTGTGGCGCTACAACATTGCGCAACTTTGTAGCGCTCTTTTGCTCAGATTTTTGGGGGATGCAGGGGCATTCAAATATAAGCCCTACCTTGAAAATAAGCACTAGATTTATTTTAAAAAAAACAAAAAAAAACACATACATCACCTATCAGAGCTGCAGTGTCCAAGGAGCGGGCCCCAACCTAGGTAATAGCAGGCTAGAGTTTGGGCCTTGTCACGGTGGCTCTACCGTCTCCCATCCGGAGGGTAACCGGTGATACGTCCAAGGGTGGGCTAATAAACAGGGGAAGCCAGAGCTGGACTGTGGCTGTTAGGTAATGTATGTGTTTTTTTTTTGTTTTCTTATGCAGCTAGGGCTTATTTTAGGGATTTGACAATAGGATTTCCTACTGTAAAAGTTGCATCACACCACACAAAAACTGTGTTTATAGGGAAACATTGGCTACAAAACATCGCAAGTCACGAGCATATCTAGCAACTCGCAATTTTTTTTGTCTCGCAATGGCGCATGCTACAAAACATCACTAGGGTGAAGGAACTCATAGGAAAGCATGAGCTTTACATACATGCGATTTGTCGCACTGTCGCATCATGAGAAAAATCACACGATTTTGTCGCCCATGTGAAAGGCTTAAGGCCTCTTTCACACAGGGACCTACACACACAAAAATCATTCACGTAAAAATCCTGCGACTATTAGAAGCAATGGTTTCCTATGGGAGCGTTCAGATGAAGGAATTTTAGATGCGCAAAAAACATCCGAACGTTCCCATAGGAAACCATCAGTTCTAATAGCCATGAGTCCCCGTGTGAAAGAGGCCAAATGCAGATACACTCATTGCCAGGTATATGAATACCATCCATGGAAGTGAGGCTTATTCACACGTCCGTATATCAGCCGGGTTTTCACGCCCGACCGATATATGGTGATCCCTTCCTGCAGGGGGAGGAGGCGGATTGGGCTGGGACCAGTGCACTGAGCTCCCGCCCCTTGTCTGCCCCTCGCCATTGTTTACAATGGGAGCTAAGTCCACCCCCTACACACCCACATTGCAAATAGTGGTGAGGGGTGAGAGGGGACAGAGAGGAGGCGGGAGCTCAGTGCACTGCTCCCAGCCCGGCCTGCCCCCTCCCCCCTGCAGAAAGGGACACCATATATCAGCTGGGTGTGACAACTCGGCTGATATACGGATGTGTGAATAAGCCCTAAGACTAGTCCGCTTATGTTCTGGGGGCCGACACAACACTCTCTTGGTCCTTGTCAAGGGAACTTGGATATCAAGCTCTTAAAGGAAGAGTCAAGGTGAATCATCCATCTAAGGGTGAATACCTACTTGCGTTTTTCTTGCGCATTTTTTCACGCGATTATCAATGGGACTTTCTAATGTTTAAAACGCATTGCACAAAAACCCCAGAGCACAAATTTGCGATGCGTTTTTAACATTAGAAAGTCCCATTGACAATCGCGTGAAAAAAAAAAAAAAAAAAAATCGAGCACCAAAAACTCAAGTGTGTGGGAGCCTTCAGGCAGTGTTCCCCACCTCCAGTCCTCAGGGACCCCCGCAGGTCATGTTTTCAGGATCTCCTCAATGTTGCATCGGTGATGTAATTATTGTCGGTGCCCCAGACATTGCCACAGTGGTCCCTGGAGTTGGGAAACACTGATCTAATGAGTAACACACCAGTAGGATTAAATGGGGGCTTCTCATTTGCAGCCTTTCTGTAAATAATATTGATAAAAGGGGGAGGTCATTATTATTAGAATGTAATTAATACTTTACTTTCTACTTCCCACTACTGACAGCATGAGGTAACTTGATTATATTTGATCCTTTTCTGATTAATTGCAATTATCTACTGAATAACATGAGAAATAATTTGCAATTAACACAAATCCACATTTTACCTCCCCATGCAAATATGGGTGGACCATAGTGGGATTAGAACCTGAGACCTCAATGCTATCTGTTCAGCCGCAGTGCTGCTCATTCACCTAGTCACTCTTTTCCAGAAGATTAAGTATCCTCTACGACCCATGTGTTTTCGCAACCTCAATGAGAGGCGTGTCTGTATTTGAGGAACTATTGGGTGATGAGCTGTGTGATGTCACGGTGGTCTTCACTCAGATGATTGGTATTTACTCCTCTCAATCATAGTGTAGCTCTGCCCGGATTGGTTACAAGGGTCATGCTGGTTCCACCCTCCTGTGTTATAAGAGTTGTCAGTTTGTAGCGGTTTCCTCTATAACCCTGTTGTTACACCTGAGGATGCCATTCTGTCCAGTGACACATGTCGGGGGGGTTCTTTACCTTGTAAACTGCTATCCATCCCTGCAGTTCAGCTCCTCACAGCGCCTCATTCAGCTGCTCAATTATTATATGAGGGGGGTCCATATCTCCACTCGCTGAGCCACTGACATGGTAGATACTTGGCTACTTCCATGTGTCCACAATAGGGACTTACTGGTGACCCGGGTCAGTACAAGCTGACTACGTCGGGAGTGCTGGCATTCTGTTTAGTCCACAACTGACCATAGAGCTTTTACCAACAGGTCTGACTAATTATATGCAGCCTTGTACTTTATAGGGAGGGACGTTTGGCTCCTTGTACCTGTCCTATTGATCTGTGGACACATGCAGGCAAATGTTTGTTGCACCCTGCCTGTACGGTCAGCAGTGGTTGACATGGAAATGTAAAGTTCATATAGTGACATTTTTGGTATATAATAGTAAAAGTAAAATGTTAAGGACCCACTTTTGGGTTTATTACTTCTGGCCTACGGCATCCTACTGTGTAGTGTAGGTCTGCTGATTTCTCAGTTTGTTCTTTTGGTTGTACTGCTCTTAGGCAGCATTATGTCACTACATCAGTTTGACCTCCAGCTGTTTTTTCTTTTCACCTTATACACCATTCCTTCCAAAAAAAGTGTTCCAAAAAGGGCGCACAGGCGGTATACCATATAGCAGGCCTGCACATTGTTTTGTTTCAGCAGTTCTTGTACTGATACCAAAACTGCATTGGAGGCAGAAATACATTTTAGCAGTGACAACTCTAATTCTATGAGGGTTAAAAATTCTAAGTGCAGCACCAATCGGGCCCACCCCACTTGCCCCGTTGCCGGCCGTAAGAAGAGACACCACACACAGGAGTCTGGTCTAGCTCCTCACACGGGAGAAAAAACTGCGCACTTTATTACAGATTACATGAGATCTTATACCCTCTGCCCTCTCACCACCAAGGGGTGATGGGCTTATAACCATATATGGGCAGTCCGGTTTTCTGGCCTGAGACAGTGAAAATTATGTACATTTGAACATCTTGATATCTTGTTCCAGCGCTTCTGGGAAATCGGCCAAGTACATGCGGCCTTGTGTCTGGTTCTTCTTCTCTGAATTTAAGATACATCTCTTGCAAAACCTTGGGATATCTGATGTAAGGCGACATTTAAGTTTTTTTCATTTGGAATTGAATAAAACTTGCATATAGGTATAAAAGCATAAAAAACACATATGGCAATATATATATATATATATATATATATATATATATATATATATATATATATATATACCCTCACAATTTTACCGCTAGCCCTATGGTGGTCGAAGCAGTTGTCGTCAAGGCCAAGTAGAGCAATGCCTCCCGCAATGTGGGATTCTAAGGTTTCCCCCAAAATACCCCACTAGTTCCAGGAATAGAAAAAAAACTTTTTGGGAATTATATTAATAGATTCAGTAAAAAAAATCCTCCCTCCTTTTGTACCGATCTAGCAGCGCTGGGCAGGCAATCCCTACATTTCCAGCAGTTATATCCCAAATGTGTTTTGAAATGCTAATGTATTTCTTCCATTTAACAGATAATTCCCAAGTCCCCCCAAGAGTTGAGCTGGCCTATCACCGATTAAATAAATTGATGACCCTAATCTCCCTGCTAAAGGAATCCTTTCAAAATTTGTATACCCCCAAGTTAACAAGTCCCTGGTGAGTTTCAAGGGCCGGCTTTCCTTCCGGGAGTTCATCCCATCCAAACGTGCTAGTTCTAAAAAGAAAATGTGCGGGGCACCACAGGCTATACCTGTAATTTATTTATATATGAATTTCGGGACCACCGCCTTAATCCCCCAGATTGCCCAGACAATATTGTCATCAACAGAAAAATAGTTTGGGAGCTCATGGTGCCATTCTTATACTAGAGGCTGTCATGTACACAGGGACAATTGCTATACCAGTGTCCCACTATTTAAATAGCTAAACGTCACAAAAACAGGGGCCTGCGGGACGGTAAGAAAAAACAGTGGAATTTCCACAACCCCCGGTGTCCAGGTGCGTTGAAAGGGGGCATGATACGCTCTTACAAAGGACCCATTGCTTGCAGTCAAGTGGTACGACAAAAAGGATGTCTACATGCTCTTGACTGTGTGCAGACACCTCAGTAGTAGTAGTAAGGGAGAGGGGGTCTACCATGGGCAAGAGAAAACCTGCCTGCGTCACAGACTATACGTTTATGGGGGTGTAGACCTATCTGACCAGGCACTTCAGCCATACCTGGTGAAGTGAAAGACCAAGGCCGGGTATATAAAAGATAGAGATATACTTGATTCAGATCGCTACCTGTAATGCCCACATCAGTTACAAGAATCCCCAGGAACGCTCACCTTCCTACAGTTCCAGGAGCAGCTTGTTGAGCGCCTTCTGTGTGAGACCGACGCACCTCAGCAAGATTACGAAGCCTCACAGAGCGCCACTTTCTACATCTCATCCCCAGTGCTGAGGTCAAGAAATACCCCCAAAAAGGAGTCAGGTTTGCAGCAAATATGGAAGGAGGAGGTGTAGTGACCGAGGAGCGGGGTTCCCAGTTCAGCAGAAAGCGGAGCAGAGCTTGAGCCTTGTTGCAGGGCTATACATCACAGAAGGGGAAATATAGAAACATAAAAACAATCACAGAAAACGGCCATATACTTACTCAGGAGTGCAAATAGATGCATCCTCTCACTATTCAGGTAGCAGACTACCGGATGAGGGAGCTAATTGCACCTGTGTGGGACATCGATGAGACAGCCACTCACACTCTGTGATTTGTTTTTATGTTTCTATATTTCCCCTTCTGTGATGTATTTATATTAGTATAGGGACCCACTACATGCAAGGATCCGTGAAGTGGTTAGTGGGCTCATGTATCTTGGCCAAAATTCAACTTTATTATCTATCATTCACATGCTGCGTGGCTTCAAGACTCCAGGGGGAGCCCAGGGTGGCAGTACCAATGTGATTCCCTGTTTGAAGTGCAGGGCAACCCACCAAATTATTATGGCATCATTAATAGGTTGCTGGTCTGCATGGCGAACTACATGTATCAGAATGGTCTGCCACTTTGTATCCACTCTGTGTGGGAGTATACACCAAGCAGCCACCCCCCTCTATATCAAGAGGCGGTGTGAGTGGCTGTCTCATCGGTGTCCCACACAGGTGCAATTAGCTCCCTCATCTTGTAGTCTGCTACCTGCATGGTGAGAGGATGCATCTATATGCACTCCTTGTTACAGGGCCCTACTATCTTCCACCCGGAGGGTGACACGGGACCCGTCCAGGGCACTGGGAGGAGGTCCTCAAAGGGGGAGTTTGAGGATCACCCACGGTATAGATTACCTCTCAGTCTTTGTGTCGCTCGTGACGCCACCTTTCCTTCCTCCGTGACGAATGTGGACGATTGATAATAAAGTGTCCACACTCGGCGAAGTATATTTAAGAGTCACACTGGGAACTGTCAGTGAAACCCGTTTACAAACAGTCCAATTAGTGCATTACAAGTTTGGCAGATGAGTACAACTTGCGCCGCACCACATGAGATGGCAGGGAGGCATACACGGAATTCACAGGAGAATATTCCACAGTCAACGTTCTCTGCAGGGTCCCGGACACGTATTCCCACTTTCCTTTCTCTCTCTCTCCTTGTTCACGCTCACAATCACAGAAAAGACAGCAGGCACTCGACTCTGTGGAACGTCTTCTCTCCCTTACAGGGGCTTGCATCTACCGGGGAGTCTGGGGATAAGAAGTATCCAAGGGAGACTGGCAATACCTTTCAGCTTCTTCCATTCTCATTTCCACAGCACAGGGGAATTGTATGAACAGCGCTTCAGAGACACATTGACAGATACTCCAAGTATCCCGGCTCTTAGACTGGTTCAGGCTAGACGAGGCCAAGAAGTAACTGCAAAATCTTTTGCTGACTGACTTCACTTTACTCATACACCTTGCAAAAACATATATACCCCAAAAGTACGGTCGCATGACACACAACGATACATTGCTAGACATCTCACATACCAGACAGTTAACTCTTTCAGCGCTGCAGAGGTGCGCCACATACACTCCATGCATACAGAAATTGCAGACAATATATATGCACATGACTAACATGGAAGACATTTCAAAGTGGCCTATAGCTCTGGGCCACTACAGGAGGGATACTGTTACCGCATTCTGCCCCCCGAGCGCCAGGTGGGGTGCCCTGAACTTCCCACATCCCACTGTCCCTGCCTACTTGCCTCGGCCCTGGCTAACCCCGGGCGGACAACTAGACGACAGTCCCTGCGCTGGCTAGGGACCTGGCGACTGACAAGAGAAACTCACTGATGGGGGAACAGAGTGCCGACAGAGAGGCAGATGGAAAAGACCAACAGGACTACAAGGCAAAGCAAGGCTGGAGATGGAGCTCACCGAAGGGACAAAAGGTTTCGATAAAGACTTATGGAATACCCTGCGAACCCTCCTTTTGAGATTTCCAGAGGACCGGTACACCTTCTGTCCCACCCTGTACGGCTCAGATACAGACAGACTCTTCCCACTATGCAAATGCATACGGGACCCCACCACTTCTTGATTCTTTTGCACTTCCTTCCATCCCCCCTGCAGCACATCGGTGGCAACATCAGCAGCAGGACAGGCAGACGGGGTAGGAAGGGAAGTCAGACCACGGGGACTGAGCGCAGTATCAACTAAGCAGAGAGGAAGGGGAGCAAGATGGCTATGGCAGGATGGTCCCCACTGGATCAGCTCCCCAGTCGCCCAATCTAATTGGAGGTTGTGCAACGCCAGCCACGGCATCCCCAGTACCATGTCTACCGACATTTTCTCCATTACCAGGAATGAGGGATCTTCCGAGTGGCGACCCCCCCACCGTGAATTGTAACACTGGGGTCCTCCATCGTATCAAGCCCGTAGCAAGAGGCGTAGCATCAATGCTAGTAAAACGAATTGGCGTCTTCAGTGCCACAAATTCAGCCATCAGGGGTCTAAGGAAACGCATGCTTATCAGGTTAGCGGAGGCTCCGGAATCAATAACCGCCTGCCCTGGGCGGGAGAAGTTCCGGAATCTAACCTGACAAGGTACCAGAAGTTTAGGGAGTACCTGTGGTCCTAGGCGATCCTCCCTGCAATCGCCTAGGACTTGGAGTCTTTCTGCCGGTTCAGACTGTGGGCGCTGAGGCCTCAGGGGGCAGGTTATCACCCGATGTCCAGCTTTCCCGCTGTAGAGGCAGAGGTGATGCAATAAACGAATCCGGCGTCGCTCCTTGGGGTCCAGCGGGTCCAGTTCCATAGGCTTGGGAACAGAGACTGGTACGGAAGAGGAGGGAACAGGACAAATGACCTCCCTGACCCTACGGGCTTGTCTATCTTGCTTCCCAGCCCTGAGCCATCTATCTGCCTTCACCGCTAGCTCCATAGCCTCCTTTAAGGACCCGGAAACGGGATAGGAAATCAACAGTTCTTTAACCGCGTCCGGGAGGCCCTGCAGAAAAACGTATTTCAGAGCGCTATCGTTCCATGCAGTATCACCCGCATAGCGTCTGAAATTGGAGCAATAATCCTCCACACAAAGCGACCCTTGATGTAACGCCAACAGCCGAGAAACCGCCAACCCCACTCGGTCCGGTTCATCAAAGATACCCCCGAGTTCCTGGAAAATGGAGTCCACCGACTGCAGGCCGGGGGAACCCTCGGGAATGGAAGAAGCCCCACAGCAGGGACACTATAAGCCTGGATCTATGCATGGAGTGGAGGAGGATACTTCAGAATCTATCTCAGACTACATTGCAGATAGAATCATAACTAGATGGGACGATTATCATTCAGATAAGTTCAAATTCCTGCTTATGAACAAAAATCATACCGTGTAAATGCATGCAACGAAAATTCTTCATACGTTCAGATTCTGTATACAGAAAACTGAACCACGTGCCATTCAGTGTCAACAGCAGTCATTCACTTCTGAAGGACTGTCTGCTTACTGTGAATGGCGTTGAGCTGGGGCTTCCCAGCCTGCACCGCCTCCATACTGGAAGTGCTTTGAGCAATGCTAGCCATACTCGCTCCTGTGTAACAGCACAGACGCAAGCATCACTGGGACTGGCTGCTGGACATCGTTTGCCCGTATAAATGTACCTGGAGTGTCCTCTCACAAGGATATAGCAGATAAGTCCTAGGAAAGGGTTAGATCAATAGAAACATTTTCGTATTAGGTTACTGAAATTCGAATCACTTACTGTTACTACGAAGGAAATGGCTGAATATGTTGTCATGCAGCCAAGTTCTATCTCTGCTCCAACATGAAATGTTTGATATCTTCCAATCCATCCTTCCAAATGTCTGGAGGTGTCTCACTATCAAACTCAGAATTTTCAGAAGTCAAGTAGCCGGATGTAGTACTTAAGAGAGAAGTCGTTGATGTGCTGGTTTCTTCAGATGAGTCTATGTTTTCTTCTTTCCAACATTCCTCCAAGTACATCACAACTTCACCAGATTTACTCCTCTTACTACAGTCTATGGCTAAAAGACCACTGAACATCTTCAGAGCTCCAGGTGGAAATCTGCTCCACGGTGATGGTGGCTCAATATCCTCCAAATTACATTGCCACTCAACAAAACTACTATAAGCTTTGTCTGTGGAAACTGCTGACTGCCATGGAAATTCGCCTGTGAGCAAACAGTAGAGGACAATACCAAAGGACCATACATCCAGGGGATAGTCAACAAGCAAAGAATCCTCGTCGGTAACTTGGAAGTAGAAACAAGTGGAGAGCGCCACAGGTAGATCCAATCCACACAAAATGCGCTGTGTGGATGCGGTCACAAAGTGTCTTTTCCTCAGTGCTCCAATCCTTCAAAATAAAGGAGAGCTGCAGATACAGGCTGGGGGTTCTAGAGGAAGAACTCCCCCAGATATAATGAAGAAAGAGAGAAAAAACAAACCATCAGAAAAAAGAGAGATCCGCGCTCACAGAAAATGCACTGAGGACAAATTCACATGTAGACAGTGGTGAGATAAAACACTTACTTGGAAGGAGGGGGGTATGATGCACAAATGCCCCCTCCTCAGAGTGTCCACCACAAGGTATAAAGCTAAGCTTCAAGTCACCAGATGATTCTCCAATCGTTTGAGATCAAACAGAACTTTTAATACGGCAACGCGTTTCGGTGCAGAATAGAGCACCTTTCTCAAGCCATTAACTTGTTAATGGCTTGAGAAAGGTGCTCTATTCTGCACCGAAACGCGTTGCCGTATTAAAAGTTCTGTTTGATCTCAAACGATTGGAGAATCATCTGGTGACTTGAAGCTTAGCTTTATACCTTGTGGTGGACACTCTGAGGAGGGGGCATTTGTGCATCATACCCCCCTCCTTCCAAGTAAGTGTTTTATCTCACCACTGTCTACATGTGAATTTGTCCTCAGTGCATTTTCTGTGAGCGCGGATCTCTCTTTTTTCTGATGGTTTGTTTTTTCTCTCTTTCTTCGTCGGTAACTTGGCTCATCTCTGGAGCCATGTATGAGACAGTGTTGATCCTGTTTTTCGCCATTGTTCCTTTCAAACATGAAAGACCAAAGTCCGTAATTTTTATACAGTGGCAGTCCTCATCAAACACCAAAATGTTCTCTGGTTTGATATCTAAATGCACCAGCCCTTTACTGTCTATGAATTCTAGGGCGCTGGAGATCTGCACCGCACATCTCTTTACCGTGTCCTCCGGAAGTCCATCCTGAAATAGGGAAGCACATGAAGTCAACATAATGGAGATATTACTACAAGAAGAAAGGCTATTGGTAAAGTAGGTCTCGGGATAAATTGGGGATTTCTACTTACATGAGGTGCTATAAGAGAGCACAAATCCCCTATCGACAGCTCCTGGGCAAAGGCAAAGTAGTCCCAAGTCTTGAAGGCAGTGCCATAACTTCCAATGATATTGGGATGGGAGGAGAGGAAGAAAGACTTGCTGAACTCCATGGGGAAGGCAAATTCAGTTGTTTTGTTCCTGTCGAGAAGCTTTAATGCCATTTTCTGATCTGTTTATGAAAATAACATTGTACATTTATTACTTAAAAGTATTTATAGGATTGTCAAATTGGAAATATTGAAATTTTTAAAATTAAATTGTAGACCCTTCTGTTCCCCCCTTTGATTGCATCATATTTGGAAACAAATACTTATCGTGATATGTAAACTATTAATAGACCCGTTGGCATCATCGTTGCAGATTCATAAACATCTACATCCTGATAGTCGTGCGCTTTTCATAAATCTCCCGCATTAAATCAAACTCTTGGAGATTCTGTCTCTTGGTAATAGAGATTAGATTGTCTTATATTATATGTTGTCAGATTTGTTTAATACAGTGAATGTTTGACCCGATCAGACAGGAGACGGTTGAAAAAAAGGTTTGGGATTCGTTTTGGGGTGTTATTCCACTAGAAAGATTTTATTTTTCTCAAGATCTGAAAGATCCCATTTAAGTTTGCTAATTAGAGATGAGCGAACGTACTCGTCCGAGCTTGATATTCGTGCGAATATTAGGGTGTTCGGGATGCTCGTTACTCTTAACGAGCACCACGCGGTGTTCGGGTTACTTTCAGCTTCCTCTCTGAGACGTTAGCGCGCTTTTCTGGCCAATTGAAAGACAGGGAAGGCATTACAACTTCCCCCTGTGATGTTCAAGCCCTATACCACCCCCCTGCTGTGAGTGGCTGGGGAGATCAGATGTCACCCGAGTATAAAAGTCGGCCCCTCCCGCGGCTCGCCTCAGATGCCTTGTGAGTTAGCTGAGGGAAAGTGCTGCTGCTGGTGCTGCTGTAGGGAGAGTGTTAGGAGTGAGTGTAGGCTTCAAGAACCCCAACGGTCCTTCTCAGGGCCACATCTATCCATGTGCAGTACTGTGGAGGGTGCTGTTAGCAGTGTTGCACAAATTTTTTTTTTTTCAAAATCGGCAGTCTGCAGAGCATTGCGCCTTGCAGTAATACTACAGGGACAGAAGTGGTGGTTAGGTAGGGAGAGTGTTAGGAGTGAGTGTAGGCTTCAAGAACCCCAACGGTCCTTCTTAGGGCCACATCTATCCGTGTGCAGTACTGTGCAGGCTGCTGTTAGCAGTGTTGCATATTTTTTTCTTTTCAAAATCGGCTGTCTGCAGAGCATTGCGCCTTGCAGTAATACTACAGGGAGAGAATTGTGTAGGCAGGGCCAGAAGACATATCTTATCTGATTGAATATAGTCAGTGGGCCCTCCGTTTCCCAAAAAGGGAAAAATTGTATTTGTCCTGCAGGCTTGCGCCAATTTATTTGCTGCCTGTGAAAAGTCTCCGCTCTGCTGCACTTCATATAACTGCATTTCTGTGCAACACATATCTTATCTGATTGAATATAGTCAGTGGGCCCTCCGTTTCCCAAAAAGGGAAAAATTGTATTTGTCCTGCAGGCTTGCGCCAATTTATTTGCTGCCTGTGAAAAGTCTCCGCTCTGCTGCACTTCATATAACTGCATTTCTGTGCAACACATATCTTATCTGATTGAATATAGTCAGTGGGCCCTCCGTTTCCCAAAAAGGGAAAAATTGTATTTGTCCTGCAGGCTTGCGCCAATTTATTTGCTGCCTGTGAAAAGTCTCCGCTCTGCTGCACTTCATATAACTGCATTTCTGTGCAACACATATCTTATCTGATTGAATATAGTCAGTGGGCCCTCCGTTTCCCAAAAAGGGAAAAATTGTATTTGTCCTGCAGGCTTGCGCCAATTTATTTGCTGCCTGGGAAATCACTGGTAATACAGCATGCTGAGGGGTAGGGGTAAGGCTAGAGGACGTGGACGTGGATGTGGCCGAGGACGCGTAGGCCCAAGTGAGGGTGTGGGCACAGGGCGAGCTCCTGATCAAGGTGTATCGCAGCCGACTGCTGCGCGATTAGGAGAGAGGCACGTTTCTGGCGTCCCCACATTCATCACCCAATTAATGGGTCCACGCGGGAGACCTTTATTAGAAAATGAGCAGTGTGAGTAGGTCCTGTCGTGGATGGCAGAAAGTGCTTCGAGCAAGCTATCATCCACCCACAGTTCTGCGCCGTCCAGTGCTGCAAATCCAAATCCTCTGGCTGCTACTCCTCCTTCCTCCCAGCCTCCTCACTCCACTACAATGACACATGCTCAGGAGCGGTCAGACTCCCAGGAACTGTTCTCGGGCCCCTGCTCAGATTGGGCAGCAGTGGTTCCTCTCCCACCAGAGGAGTTTATCGTCACTGATGCCCAACCATTCGAAAGTTCCCGGGGTCCGGGGGATGAGGCTGGGGACTTCCGGCAACTGTCTCAAGACCTTTCAGTGGGTGAGGAGGCCGATGACGATGAGACACAGTTGTCTTGCAGTGAGGTAGTAGTAAGGGCAGTAAGTCCGAGGGAGGAGCGCACAGAGGATTCGGAGGAAGAGCAGCAGGACGATGAGGTGACTGACCCCACCTGGTGTGCAACGCCTACACAGGACAGGTCTTCAGAGGGGGAGGCACGGGCAGCAGCAGGGCAGGTTGCAAGAGGCAGTGCGGTGGCCAGGGGTAGAGGCAGGGCCAGACCGAATAATCCACCAAGTGTTTCTCAAAGCACACCATCGCGCCATGCCACCCTGCAGAGGCCGAGGTGCTCTAAGGTCTGGCAGTTTTTCACAGAGACGCCTGACGACCGACGAACAGTGGTGTGCAACCTTTGTCGCGCCAAGATCAGCCGGGGAGCCACCACCAACAGCCTCACCACCACCAGCATGCGCAGACATATGATGGCCAAGCACCCCACAAGGTGGGACGAAGGCCGTTCACCGCCTCTGGTTTGCACCGCTGCCTCTCCCCCTGTGCCCCAACCTGCCACTGAGATCCAAACCCGCTCTGAGGACACAGGCACTACCGTCTCCTGGCCTGCACCCACACCCTCACCTCCGCTGTCCTCGGCCCCATCCAGCAATGTCTCGCACCGCACCGTCCAGCCGTCGCTAGCGCAAGTGTTTGAGCGCAAGCGCAAGTACGTCGCCACGCACCCGCACGCTCAAGCGTTAACCGTCCACATAGCCAAATTTATCAGCCTTGAGATGCTGCCGTATAGGGTTGTGGAAACGGAGTCCTTCAAAAGTATGATGGAGGCGGCGGCCCCGCGCTACTCAGTTCCCAGTCGCCACTACTTTTCCCGATGTGCCGTCCCAGCCCTGCACGACCACGTCTCCCGCAACATTGTACGCGCCCTCACCAACGCGGTTACTGCCAAGGTCCACTTAACAACGGACACGTGGACAAGCACAGGCGGCCAGGGCCACTACATCTCCCTGACGGCACATTGGGTGAATTTAGTGGAGGCTGGGACAGAGTCAGAGCCTGGGACCGCTCACGTCCTACCCACCCCCAGAATTGCGGGCCCCAGCTCGGTGCTGGTATCTGCGGCGGTGTATGCTTCCTCCACTAAAGCACCCTCCTCCGCAACCTCTGTCTCGCAATCAAGATGTGTCAGCAGTAGCAGCACGTCACCAGCAGTCGGTGGCACGCGGCGTGGCAGCAAAGCAGTGGGCAAGCGTCAGCAGGCCGTGCTGAAACTACTCAGCTTAGGAGATAAGAGGCACACGGCCCACGAACTGCTGCAGGGTCTGACAGAGCAGACCGACCGCTGGCTTGCGCCGCTGAGCCTCCAACCGGGCATGGTCGTGTGTGACAACGGCCGTAACCTGGTGGCGGCTCTGCAGCTCGGCAGCCTCACGCACGTGCCATGCCTGGCCCACGTATGCAACATCGCTTTAATCTGCCAGTGCACCGACTGCTGTGCGACGTGCCCACACGGTGGAACTCTACGCTCCACATGTTGGCCAGGCTCTATGAGCAGCGTAGAGCTATAGTGGAATACCAACTCCAACATGGGCGGCGCAGTGGGAGTCAGCCTCCTCAATTATTTTCTGAAGAGTGGGCCTGGTTGGCAGACATCTGCCAGGTCCTTGGAAACTTTGAGCAGTCTACCCAGGTGGTGAGCGGCGATGCTGCAATCATTAGCGTCACCATTCCTCTGCTATGCATCTTGAGAAGTTCCCTGCAAAGCATAAAGGCAGACGCTTTGCGCTCGGAAACAGAGCCGGGGGAAGACAGTATGTCGCTGGATAGTCAGAGCAGCCTCCTGTCTATATCTCAGCGCGTTCAGGAGGAGGAGCATGAGGAGGATGAGGAGGGGGGGGAAGAGACAGCTTGGCCCACTGCTGACGGTACCCATGCTGCTTGCCTGTCATCATTTCAGCGTGTATGGCCTGAGAAGGAGGAGGAGGAGGAGGATCCTGAAAGTGATCTTCCTAGTGAAGACAGCCATGTGTTGCGTACAGGTACCCTGGCACACATGGCTGACTTCATGTTAGGATGCCTTTCTCGTGACCCTCGCGTTACACGCATTCTGGCCACTACGGATTACTGGGTGTACACACTGCTCGACCCATGCTATAAGGAGAACCTTCCCACTCTCATTCCCGAAGAGGAAAGGGGTTCGAGAGTGTTGCTATACCACAGGACCCTGGCGGACAAGCTGATGGTAAAATTCCCACCCGACAGCGCTAGTGGCAGAAGGCGCAGTTCCGAGGGCCAGGTAGCAGGGGAGGTGCGGAGATCGAGCAGCATGTACAACACAGGCAGTGCAACAGTCTTTAAGGGCCTGGACAGCTTTCTGGCTCCCCAGCAAGACTGTGTCACCGCTCCCCAGTCAAGGCTGAGTCCGTGGGAGCACTGTAAAAGGATGGTGAGGGAGTACGTAGCCGATCGCACGACCGTCCTCCGTGACGCCTCTGCCACCTACAACTACTGGGTGTCGAAGCTGGACACGTGGCCTGAACTAGCGCTGTATGCCCTGGAGGTGCTTGCTTGTCCTGCGGCTAGCGTCTTGTCGGAGAGGGTGTTTAGTGCGGCTGGGGGAATCATCACAGATAAGCGTACCCGCCTGTCAACCGACAGTGCCGACAGGCTAACACTCATCAAGATGAACAAAGCCTGGATTTCCCCAGACTTCTCTTCTCCACCAGCGGACAGCAGCGATACCTAAACAATACGTAGGCTGCACCCGCGGATGGAAGCATCGTTCTCTCTCACCATCCAAAACGGGGACATTTCTGCTTCATCAATCTGTGTATAATATTCCTCCTCCTCCTCCTGCTCCTCCTCCTGAAACCTCACGTAATCACGCTGAACGGGCAATTTTTCTTAGGGCCACAAGGCTCACTCATACAATTTTTCTAAAAAATTTTTATACGTTTCAATGCTCTTTAAAGCGTTGGAACTTTAACTTGAACCAATTTTTTGTTAAACTGGGCTGCCTCCAGGCCTAGTTACCACTTAAGCCACATTAACCAAAGCGATTAATGGGTTTCACCTGCCATCTTGGTTGGGCATGGCCAATTTTTACTGAGGTAAATTAGTACTGTTGGTACACCAATTTTTTTGGGCCCTCACCTACAGTGTAATCATAGCAATTTCTATGTTCTTCGCCTGCACTCATGGTACAGAAAGGTGTGTGGGGTTGGCCTAAACTTTAGCTACATAAATGTAACTTGGGCCTTGGCTATACTGCAGCTACTGAAATGGAACTAAGACTGCGCTCCCACTATACTGCTGCTTCGGAATTGTTCCTGGGGCCTGTGTAGGCTGCTACTATTACTTAAATGGAACTTAGACTATGCTCCTCCTATACTGCTGCTTCGGAATTGTTACTGGGGCCTGTCTTAAGTGCTACTATTACTGAAATGGAACGAAGACTGCGCTCCCACTATACTGCTGCTTCGGAATTGTTACTGGTGCCTGTCTTGAGTGCTACTATTACTGAAATGGAACGAAGACTGCGCTCCCACTATACTGCTGCTTCGGAATTGTTACTGGGGCCTGTCTTGAGTGCTACTATTGCTGACATGGAACGAAGACTGCGCTCCCACTATACTGCTGCTTCGGAATTGTTACTGGGGCCTGTCTTGAGTGCTACTATTACTGAAATGGAACTAATACTGTGCTCCCCCTATAATGCTGCTAGTGATATTTAAGTGGGGCCTGTCATAATGCTACGGCTGAAATGTTACGAATTATGGGCTCTGCCTATACCGCTGCTAATGGTATGTCTCTGGGGTGTGGAAACAGAGGCTTCCCAAAGACATGATGGCGGCGAGGCCATTTCCCACCAACACGGTTACTGTTAAGGTGCATATAACCACGGACACATGGAGAGGACACGTAGTGCCTCAAAAACATCCCCCTCCTCCTCCAACAATGAAAGCATTCTTGGCAAATGCCTTTGCATTGGTTCGTCTGGTGGCAGTCCAAGAATTTCACCTTTACCGACACTACAAGAGAGCCCCCCCACCATCCCCCCGCCATGGCCCACTTAATCCTGGCCACATTCCGAAAACCAACAAAATACAACCGCGCTACTAGGTCCGCAGTCACCACCACATTACCACCAACGCGGTTACTGTTAAGGTACATATTACCAGTCTGACTGGGGCATGCAGACACCTTGACAGAATGAATAGTGTGTGGCACATAGGTTCCCCATTGCTATGCCCACGTGTGCAGCTCCTGATGGCGGTGGCACAGGATTATATTTCTCATTGCTTCTGTACAGCATTGTGGGCTATCGCCACACCACTTTTAAAGAGGGTCGCTGCCTAGCCGTGCCAACCCTCTGCAGTGTGTGCCTGCAGTTCCTCCTCATGGCAGACGCACTTATAAATAGACATGAGGGTGGTGTGGCATGAGGGCAGCTGAAGGCTGCGCAGGGACAGTTTGCTGTGCGCTGTGGACACTGCGTCGTGCAGGGGGAGGGGGGTTGGGCAGCATGTAACCCAGGAGAAGTGGCAGCGGAGTGTCATGCAGGCAGTGATTGTGCTTTGTTGGAGGTAGTGTGGTGCTTAGCTAAGGTATGCATTGCTAATGAGGGCTTTTCAGAAGTAAAAGTTGTTGGGAGGGGGGGGGGGGGGCCACTCTTGCCGCTATTGTGGCTTAATAGTGGGACCTGTGAACTTGAGATGCAGCCCAACATGTAGCCCCTCGCCTGCCCTATCCGTTGCTGTGTCGTTCCCATCACTTTCTTGAATTGCCCAGATTTTCACACATGGAAACCTTAGCGAGCATCGGCGAAATACAAAAATGCTCGGGTCGCCCATTGACTTCAATGGGGTTCGTTACTCGAAACGAACCCTCGAGCATTGCGAAAATTTCGTCCCGAGTAACGAGCACCCGAGCATTTTGGTGCTCGCTCATCTCTATTGCTAATCCTTTTTTTAAAAAAAAAATATGGATATCTAGGGAATTAGTATGCTCTAAGGCATGCTTTACAATGTCTAAAGAGCTGTTTGACATTAGGGTGGAAAGTTAGTTTAAAAATGACCTACACAATTCTTGTCATTTTTAATAATCTTATCCAAAATCAGATCAGAAAAAGTGTTTAGCACAAGAATCCATTCCCCTATAAAGATGGTGTGTGTAGGAAATACTGATCAGATCGGAACCCTTAGATCCCTAGGGGCTATGTCATTATCTCTATATATACATAAAAATATCCAATCAATGGTATCTCTCCATAAAGTCTGTACATAGTCATTGAGTTTGCATTTGGAGATTTCAATAGGCATATTTGGGGTTGGGTGGAATGTCCCCAATTCCATTCTCCTTCAGAAAAGAATGGAACAGATGAAACCTGTAGAAATTTCTTCTTCAATAGAGATGGATTTAATAATCTGATATGGAAGGGTTGTGCACTCTTTCCTCAGACAGTCCATTTCCAAATCGCTCAGTCCCAGAAAAAGATAATCGTGTACCGAAGTACCCGGAGAAATGAAAACAAGATTAAGAGACAGCGCTTTCGTAAAACTTATACAACTTAATGGTCTAGTATTTATGATAAAATTGGTACTCACCTGGTGTATACAGCAAAACCCAAAATGTTCCAGGCTGAACGCAACACCCAGACAGCATCTCAGTAACCAATGAAGTATTCACCATCCTTATGCACATTGTACATCCACCAGAAATGGAAAGCAGCTGAATCAACGCCAGATCCAACATGGAATATATCCAGGGAAAGCAATACAAACACAGTGAAAAATGTTGTCCTGCGCTCATAACGAAGAAGGTAAGTATAGGAGGTCGGGTCGGGAAATTTACTTATAGGTGATGTCTCATTTCCTTGAGACCCTCCTGTGATGGAGTTTAAGCCAAATAGAAAGATCCAATTAGGTTAGCATCCGGGATTATTTTAATAGTCCAATTTACTGAATATAATAAAGTAAAAAAACAAAGTTAACACCCCAGAAATGGCAAAGTTGCTTTTTTGCGCCACTTTTTAAAAGTTTTCCAATACATGATATGGTATGTCAATGGCACCACAGAAAAATACAACTTGCCTGCAAAAAACAACAAACCCTCATGTGGATATGTCACGGGAAAAAACAAAGTTATGATTTTTTGAAAGTGGGAAGGAAAAAAATTAAAATGAAAAATAGAAAAAAAACTCAATGGGAAGAGGTCATATACCATGCTAATTTTTATCACAAGGTTGTCATTTTTAAAATCACTAAACAATGAATTTTTAGTACATAAAGCCCATAATGTAGAAAATATACATTTCATGTATAGACTCCATGACACAGCTTATATAGATGCATCCTCTCACCATGCAGGTAGCTGACTACCAAATGGAGGAGCCAATAACACCTGTGCAGGCACCGATAAAACAGCCACTCACACTGCCTCCTGATAATGAGGGGGGTGGCTGCTTGGCGTGTACTCCCGCACATAGTGGACACAGGTTGCCAGACCATTCTGATATATGTAGTTCACCATGCAGACCAGCAACCTATTAATGACGCCATGATAATTCGGCGGGCTGCTCTGCATTTCCATCAGTGAACCACATTGGTACTGCCACCCTGGGCTCCCCCTGGAGTCTTAAAGCCACGCTGCATGTGAATGATAGATAATAAATGCAAGGCATTGGTTGGATGTTGGCCAAGATACATGAGCCCACTAACCACTTCACGGTTCCTTGCGTTGTAGTAATATAATAATATAAATGCATCACAGAAGGGGAAATAAAAAATGAAAAACAATCACAGAAAATGTCTGTTACTTACTGAGTGAGGAGTGCATATAGATGCATCCTCTCACCATGCAGGTAGCTGACTATAGAGGATGCATCTATATGCACTCCTCACTCAGTAAGTAATGGACATTTTCTGTGACTGTTATATACCAGTGTTCAATATATTTTAAAGAAACAGAATGTGCCCCTTCATGTTTTGGCACAACGTGTGTATGTGGAAGGGCCAGAGAGATATAAAACCCCTGCACTGAGACGACGAGAGGGAAAGCTGTGAGACATGAGAGCATTTGAGCGTGAACGCTCCTGTATCTGACTTAGGTAATAATAGGCCTGTTACAGAACGGAGAAAAGAAATATCTTGATGATAGAGAGGCCATGTAACAGTGGAGAGAGAGAAAGTGCAGCAGTTCCCCTAGATTTTCTTAAAGTAGCCGCCTTGCACATTGTAAAAATTCCACTCAGCGCTTTAAATTCTTAGGTACCTCCATACAATTTTGAGTCAAAGCGTAATTTTCACAACATGAAAAATGCTTAAAACTTTATATTAGCAGCTAAAAGTGTGAGCCCCCCCCCCCCCCCCCCCCCAGTCCAGTGTCTACAAAGACATATCTTCTTAAAGTCACCAGAACTTCAAGGGACAAAAATCTGATGCAAGATTTTAAGAAAGTAACAATTAGAGATGAGCGAACGTACTCGTCCGAGCTTGATGCTCGTTCGAGTATTAGCGTGTTCGAGATGCTCGTTACTCGTGACGAGTACCACGCGATGTTCGAGTTACTTTTACTTCCATCTCTGAGCCGTTAGCGCGCTTTTCTGGCCAATAGAAAGACAGGGAAGGCATTACAACTTCCCCCTGCGACGTTCAAGCCCTATACCACCCCCCTGCAGTGAGTGGCTGGCGAGATCAGGTGTCACCCGAGTATAAAAATCGGCCCCTCCCGCGGCTCGCCACAGATGCATTCTGACAGAGATCAGGGAAAGTGCTGCTGATGCTGGAGCTGCTATAGGGAGAGTGTTAGGAGTGATTTTAGGCTTCAAGAACCCCAACGGTCCTTCTTAGGGCCACATCTGACCATGTGCAGTACTGTTGAGGCTGCTTTTAGCAGTGTTGCACTTTTTTTTTTTTTTGGTATATCGGCCGTGCAGAGCATTGCGTCCTCAGTCTGTAGTCATTGTACATAGTATAGGGCCAGTACTGGTGAGGCAGGGACAGTGGGAAAGGTGAAAGAGATATACTGTCTATATAGGCAGTGGGCTTTTTCAAACAAATTTTGGGAAAAAAACTATATTTGGGCTGCCTGTGACCGTCCTCAGTGTACTGCGTGTCTGCTGGGGGTAGTAGTCCTAATTAATACACAGCTAAGCGTTACAGAAGGCTTGCGCAAAAGTGTTTCCTGGCTCTGCGGTGCCCGTTACATCACCGCCGTCATCCTGTCCACATTGAAACAGTATACATATATACGCTGCCTACAGTATCTGTCTACTGTCTCAGCTCTGCCATTCAAAAAATAGAAGCAAAATACTTAAAGCCTACTAGTGGCGTCTGGCCACTTGATTGCTTCTGCGCTGTGAATTCCACTATCTCAGTCATACGCACCTACGTCTCACTGCAGGCGTGCGCAAAAGTGTTTCCTGGCTCTGTGGTGCCCGTTACATCACCGTCGTCATCCTGTCCACATTGAAACAGTATACATATATACGCTGCCTACAGTATCTGTCTACTGTCTCAGCTCTGCCGTTCAAAAAATAGAAGCAAAATACTTAAGGCCTAATAGTGGCCTTTGGACACTTGACTGCTTCTGCGCTGTGAATTCCACTAGCTCAGTCATACGCACCTAGGTCTCACTACAGGCTTGCGCAAAATTATTTCCTGGCTCTGCTGTGCGTTCCGTAAGCGAAGTCAGCCTCCAACCACAGGCCAATAAGCGGCACATTTAATTACAGCGTTCTGTTTCTGCACTACTGGTAATACACCATGCTGAGGGGTAGGGGTAGGCCTAGAGGACGTGGACGCGGGCGAGGATGCGGAGGCCCAAGTCAGGGTGTGGGCACAGGCCGAGCTCCTGATCCAGGTGTATCGCAGCCGACTGCTGCGGGATTAGGAGAGAGGCACGTTTCTGGCGTCTCCAGATTCATCTCACAATTAATGGGTCCACGCGGCAGACCTTTATTAGAAAATGAGCAGTGTGAGGAGGTCCTGTCGTGGATGGCAGAAAGTGCATCCAGCAATCTATCGACCCAGAGTTCTACGCCGTCCACTGCTGCAACTCTGAATCCTCTGGCTGCTGCTCCTCCTTCCTCCCAGCCTCCTCACTCCATTACAATGACACATTCTGAGGACCTGGCAGACTCCCAGGAACTGTTCTCGGGCCCCTGCCCAGAATGGGCAGCAATGGTTCCTCTCCCACCGGAGGAGTTTGTTGTGACCGATGCCCAACCTTTGGAAAGTTCCCGGGGTCCGGGGGATGAGGCTGGGGACTTCCGGCAACTGTCTCAAGAGCTTTCAGTGGGTGAGGAGGACGATGACGATGAGACACAGTTGTCTATCACTCAGGTAGTAGTAATTGGAGTAAGTCCGAGGGAGGAGCGCACAGAGGATTCGGAGGTAGAGCAGCTGGACGATGAGGTGACTGACCCCACCTGGTTTGCTACGCCTACTGAGGACAGGTCTTCAGAGGGGGAGGCAAGTGCAGCAGCAGGGCAGGTTGGAAGAGGCAGTGCGGTGGCCAGGGGTAGAGGTAGGGCCAGACCGAATAATCCACGAACTGTTTCCCAAAGCGCCCCCTCGCGCCATGCCACCCTGCAGAGGCCGAGGTGCTCAAAGGTCTGTCAGTTTTTCACTGAGAGTGCAGACGACCGACGAACAGTGGTGTGCAACCTTTGTCGCGCCAAGATCAGCCGGGGAGCCACCACCACCAGCCTCACCACCACCAGCATGCGTAGACATATGATGGCCAAGCACCCCACAAGGTGGGACGAAGGCCGTTCACCGCCTCCGGTTTGCACCGCTGCCTCTCCCCCTGTGCCCCAACCTGCCACTGAGATACAACCCCCCTCTCAGGACACAGGCACTACCGTCTCCTGGCCCACACCCTCACCTCCGCTGTCCTCGGCCCCATCCACCAATGTCTCTCAGCGCACCGTCCAGCCGTCGCTAGCGCAAGTGTTTGAGCGCAAGCGTAAGTACGCCGCCATGCACTCGCACGCTCAAGCGTTAAACGTGCACATAGCCAAATTGATCAGCCTGCAGATGCTGCCGTATAGGCTTGTGGAAACGGAGGCTTTCAAAAGCATGATGGCAGCGGCGGCCCCACGCTACTCGGTTCCCAGTCGCCACTACTTTTCCCGATGTGCCGTTCCAGCCCTGCACGACCACGTCTCCCGCAACATTGTACGCGCCCTCACCAACGCGGTTACTGCCAAGGTCCATTTAACAACGGACACGTGGACAAGCACAGGCGGGCAGCGCCACTATATCTCCCTGACGGCAGATTGGGTGAATTTAGTGGAGGCTGGGACCGAGTCAGAGCCTGGGACCGCTCACGTCCTACCCACCCCCAGAATTGCGGGCCCCAGCTCGGTGCTGGTTTCTGCGGCGGTGTATGCTTCCTCCACTAAACCACCCTCCTCCTGCTCCAACGCAACCTCTGTCTCGCAATCAAGATGTGTCAGCAGCAGCAGCACGTCGCAAGCAGTCGGTGTCGCTCGGCGTAGCAGCACAGCGGTGGGCAAGCGTCAGCAGGCTGTGCTGAAACTACTCAGCTTAGGAGAGAAGAGGCACACGGCCCACGAACTGCTGCAGGGTCTGACAGAGCAGACAACCGCTGGCTTGCGCCGCTGAGCCTCCAACCGGGCATGGTCGTGTGTGACAACAGCCGTAACCTAGTGGTGGCTCTGCAGCTTGGCAGCCTCACGCACGTGCCATGCCTGGCCCAAGTCTTTAATTTGGTGGTTCAGCGCTTTCTGAAAAGCTACCCACGCTTGTCAGACCTGCTCGGAAAGGTGAGCCGGCTCAGCGCACATTTCCACAAGTCCCACACGGACGCTGCCACCCTGCGCACCCTGCAACATCGGTTTAATCTGCCAGTGCACCGACTGCTGTGCGACGTGACCACACGGTGGAACTCTACGCTCCACATGTTGGCCAGGCTCTATGAGCAGCGTAGAGCTATAGTGGAATACCAACTCCAACATGGGCGGCGTAGTGGGAGTCAGCCTCCTCAATTCTTTACAGAAGAGTGGGCCTGGTTGGCAGACATCTGCCAGGTCCTTGGAAACTTTGAGGAGTCTACCCAGATGGTGAGCGGCGATGCTGCAATCATTAGCGTCACCATTCCTCTGCTATGCCTCTTGAGAAGTTCCCTGCAAAGCATAAAGGCAGACGCTTTGCGCTCGGAAACGAAGGCGGGGCAAGACAGTATGTTGCTGGATAGTCAGAGCACCCTCATGTCTATATCTCAGCGCATTGAGGAGGAGGAGGAGCATGAGGAGGATGAGGAGGAGGGGGAAGAGACAGCTTGGCCCACTGCTGAGGGTACCCATGCTGCTTGCCTGTCATCCTTTCAGCGGGTATGGCCTGAGGAGGAGGAGGAGGAGGATCCTGAAAGTGATCTTCCTAGTGAGGACAGCCATGTGTTGTGTACAGGTACCCTGGCACACATGGCTGACTTCATGTTAGGATGCCTTTCTCGTGACCCTCGCGTTACACGCATTCTGGCCACTACGGATTACTGGGTGATGCTATACCACAGGACCCTGGCGGACATGTTGATGGTAAAATTCCCATCCGACAGCGCTAGTGGCAGAAGGCGCAGTTCCGAGGGCCAGGTAGCAGGGGAGGTGCGGAGATCAGGCAGCATGTACAGCACAGGCAGGGGAACACTCTCTAAGGCCTTTGACAGCTTTCTGGCTCCCCAGCAAGACTATGTCACCGCTCCCCAGTCAAGGCTGAGTCGGCGGGAGCACTGTAAAAGGATGGTGAGGGACTACGTAGCCGATCGCACGACCGTCCTCCGTGACGTCTCTGCCCCCTACAACTACTGGGTGTCGAAGCTGGACACGTGGCCTGAACTCGCGCTGTATGCCCTGGAGGTGCTTGCTTGTCCTGCGGCTAGCGTCTTGCCAGAGAGGGTGTTTAGTGTGGCTGGGGGAATCATCACGGATAAGCGTACCCACCTGTCAACCGACAGTGCCGACAGGCTTACACTCATCAAGATGAACAAAGCCTGGATTTCCCCAGACTTCTCTTCTCCACCAGCGGACATCAGCGATACCTAAGCAATACGTAGGCTGCACCCGCGGATGGAAGCATCGTTCTCTATCACCATCAAAAACGGGGACCTTTTAGCTTCATCAATCTGTGTATTATATTCATCCTCCTCCTGAAACCTCACGTAATCACGCCAAACGGGCAATTTTTCTTAGGCCCACAAGGCTCAGTCATATAATTTTTGTAAACAATTTTTATACGTTTCAATGCTCATTAAAGCATTGAAACTTGCACCTGAACCAATTTTTATTTTAACTGGGCTGCCTCCAGGCCTAGTTACCAATTAAGCCACATTAACCAAAGCGATTAATGGGTTTCACCTGCCCTCTTGGTTGGGCATGGGCAATTTTTCTGAGGTACATTAGTACTGTTGGTACACCAATTTTTTTGGGCCTTCGCCTACAGTGTAATCCTAGTAATTTTTAGCCCACCTGCATTAAACCTGACATTACCTCAGCTGTGCTGGGCACTGCAATGGGATATATTTATGTACCACCGGTAGGTTCCAGGGAGCCACCCATGCTGTCGGTCCACACGGAGTTGTAACTGCATGTGTCCACTTCTAAAGATCCCCAGTCTGACTGGGGCATGCAGTGTGGGCCCAAGCCCACCTGCATTAAACCTGACGTTAGCTTTGCTGTCCAGGGCACTGCAATGGGATATATTTATGTACCGCCGGTGGCTTCCTGGGACCCACCCATGCTGTCGGTCCACACGGAGTTGTAACTGCATGTGTCCACTTCTAAAGAACCCCAGTCTGACTGGGGCATGCAGTGTGGGCCCAAGCCCACCTGCATTTAATCTGACGTTAGCTCTGCTGTCCAGGGCACTGCAATCAGATACATTTATGCACAGCCGGTGGGTTCCAGGGAGCCACCCATGCTGTGGGTGCACACAGAATTCCCATTGCGGAGTTGTACCTGTCTGTGACTATTTATAAAAAAACACGGTCTGACTGGGGCATGCAGACACCTTGACAGAATGAATAGTGTGTGGCACATAGGTTGCCCACGTGTGCAGCTCCTGATGGCGGTGGCACAGGATTATATTTCTCATTGCTTCTGTACAGCATTGTGGGCTATCGCCCCGCCCCTTTTAAAGAGGGTCGCTGCCTAGCCGTGCCAACCCTCTGCAGTGTGTGCCTGCGGTTCCTCCTCATGGCAGATGCACTTATAAATAGACATGACGGTGGTGTGGCATGAGGGCAGCTGAAGGCTGCGCAGGGACACTTTGGTGTGCGCTGTGGACACTGGGTCGTGCGGGGGGGGGGGGGGGGGGGGGTTGGGCAGCATGTAACCCAGGAGAAGTGGCAGCGGAGTGTCATGCAGGCAGTGATTGTGCTTTGTTGGAGGTAGTGTGGTGCTTAGCTAAGGTATGCATTGCTCATGAGGGCTTTTCAGAAGTAAAAATTGTTGGGAGGGGGCGGGCCCACTCTTGCCGCTATTGTGGCTTAATAGTGGGACGTGGGAACTTGAGATGCAGCCCAACATGTAGCCCCTCGCCTGCCCTATCCGTTGCTGTGTCATTCCCATCACTTTCTTGAATTGCCCAGATTTTCAGCAATTGGAAACCTTAGCGAGCATCGGCAAAATACAAAAATGCTCGAGTTGCCCATTGACTTCAATGGGGTTCGTTACTCGAAACGAACCCTCGAGCATCACGAAAATTTCGTCCCGAGTAACGAGCACTCGAGCATTTTGGTGCTCGCTCATCTCTAGTAACAATCTATACTGGAATTGCAACACCGTGTAAAGTAAACACACCCAAAAATACCATAATTTCCCAATAGCAAGCAACCTGATGATTGTAGTTGGATTGACAGGCTGCTCACTGCTATGTTCAGCTTCATGTAACTTTATGACAAACATAAATATTTTTTAAAAGCATTAACATAACTTTGTGCTTAAGGTGCCTTCACTCTGGCATTTTGCCTCTCTCTCCCTGTTCCGTTCTAGGAAGAGAAAGGCAGAAAAAAACATGTTTTCAAAGAAAAAAAATGTTTTCAGTTTTCCTCAGTTCTGTTTTACTTTTGAGTTTCTTTACTGCAGCAAACAGTGGTCTGCTGTGCTCAATTCACATTTGCATTAGAGCTTTAGTCATAATTATGCTTCATTTTGGGGGGCGTGACCTAACCACCAGAGCGGGAAGTCGCACTGAGAGAGAGCTCGCTGGAGAATCTTTAAAAACAGTGTTTTCTAACACCCTCTCCACCTACCCAAAGCTCCTCAAATTTGAAGAAGACCTCCCGAGACGGTGAGAGCAGCGGGACCGGAGCGGAGACGTCTCAGAAGCTTAAAAGAGCCGCGGCAGGTGAGGCCTAGCTGACCGGCCGGAGTCGGGGACTAAATTTCCGTCCGCAGGGGATCGCGGGTCGTTCGCTGCCGAGCGGAGGCACCCGGAGCGCACCGTATAACAAGAAAAGCCTCTCCGCTCCGCTACACACAACGGTAGAGCCAGAGGAGATAAATAAAAGGTCCGGAGGACTCCGGGACAGCGGCGGGCTCGGGAACTGAACGGTAAGCCGGCTCTCACAAACAACCCAGAAACACACGAGGCTGACGATTACAAGCGTCCAAAGAGACAGGAGTCCCTGCTCACCTCTCCATATCGGCAAAGGAGGCGAGTGCCTTCCCTAGGAGGAAACAGTGCTCACCCTTAAGCACGGCAGGCTTACAGCCCAGAGCTAGGATAAACACCCAGCCGACAGACAAAACTAGAGAGCGCATCGTACAACATACACAGTGTCTCTCATATGCTGCACTGACCTGCACAGACCCTCCTAATCCAGCAGTGGTGACCCGCGCCCCCTATTATCAAAGCCCATCTACCCCCACTGTACTTCCCACATCTTCTCAAGGAGCAACAGTGTAATTCAAGTCCTATTCCTCCCACCCACAAAAAAAAAGGGAAGATCGCAGAACACCCATGTTCTAAAATACACTCCAATATTTGTGCCCTACGCAGGAGCCTTAGCTCTTAACAAACTACAAAATGGTAAAGACAGCAAAAGAAAAAGCAATCTCTGCACCCGGACAGCAGATGACATCTAAAAGCCAATCTGATCTACAACGCTATTTAAAAAAACGAAGTGCCCACTCCCCTGCGGGATCTTCCAAGAAAAATCCCCCGCCAGCAGCAGAAGACTATAACATATCAGCATCTGACATAGATAGTGAAAATGATACAGAAATAAGCAGTGCACATAGATCGAGCATAACCAAGAACTTTCTCAAAAAGGCACTGGCACAAGCGCTACACCCTATCTTGAAAGAACTGACAGAAATAAAAACAGAAATTCACCAAATAGGTAACAGAGGAGAGGATCTGGAGAATACATGCACTGACCTCATCGCACAAACAAACGATCTGACTGACCATGTAGATACGCAAAGAGACCAGATCGACAGAGCCCTAGTCCTAATTGAGGACCAAGAAAATAGAAGCCGCAGACGAAACATCAGATTTAAAGGCCTTCCAGAGTCTATCTCACCTGAAACCTTGAGGAATATGGCTGCAACTATATTCACTGATCTATTAGGCGAAGAACGAGCCAGTCAGGTTATTATCGAAAGAGTCCATAGAGCCCTCAGACCCAAACCAAGAACCGGAGATCCACCGAGAGACATAATTTGCGGTCTACTCTCTTTCAACGACACACAAGCAATACTAACAGCTTCTAGAGACAGAGATCAAATAAAATACCAAGATGCTAACATCCAACTATACCAGGACCTGGCGCCCTCCACCCTTGCAAAGAGAAGGCAACTGAAACCCCTCCTCGAGGCACTTAGAGCCAAGAACTTGCAATACTCGTGGCTTTTCCCTTTCGGCCTGGCGATTCAAAAAGATGGCAAATGTATCATTATACACACACCAGCGGACTTGGAGAAAGCTTGGAGTGTGTTAGGTATTGCACCAATACAGATTTCCTCATGGATGCCTCTTGGGGAGAGGGAGGGTGCCTGGAAATTAGAGAAACAGACTCCATGGAAAGAAGTCTCACGCTCCAAATCACCTAAAAACAGGAGATCCAGAGCCAGACTTGACTTCCAACAGTCACGGCTCTCAGAGACCCCCACACCGCAAGATGGGTAGGAGACCACGTGGTGAAAGAGCTTAATTAAACAGTGAGACGACCTAATTGGTCTCAACTCGATGGCCAACGGAAACACCACTTGCGAACGTACAAGCGGCTCAAATTAACTTTGACCTCTTTCTACCCCTCCAATTCTCTCTTTTTCTCTTTACTCCCAATTCCATCTCGCCACAGCAGAGAACCCGTCTGAAACACACCTACAACGGGACCAAACTCGCCATGGAGTGAAGACACAGCTGAAATAATGGACTTAATCTACAGCCGATAAGTACTACCATGCACCATTACCTGTCTAACCATTCTGTCTCTTGTAACACCCATGTTGAGACCAAACAACACAAGACAATGCGGTAGTATGTTAGTGGCGGTTTATGTCCAATCTCAGAAATGTGACACTCTCTGTTCGGTCTGCCGGGGCGGACCGCGGCTCAGGCCTGCTCCGGGGGTCTTTACGCCTCCCGTGGCGGCCCTGACCCCGCTATGGTCCCTTCGGTGGCCGCTCAGCGAGTTTGCTAGTCGGTGTAATGTACCTGTTGCCGAGGTGCGCCTGCCCCCCCCCCCCGACTCCTTCGACGGGCCCGGGGGGTGGCCACGCGCATATTTATAACACTAGTTGGTTGACTAACAGTGTCGGACACAGAATTTCTGTGCACAGACATAGTTACATAAGAATTTAATATGTTAAGAAAAATTATAGGTTGTTAATAATACCTCTCTGCATTAAGTAGGGCACTTTCTATCTACAACAAACTACACACTCAAACCCACGTCCCTTTCTTTGTCGGTTTGAGAAGAGTTAATACCCACTCCCGGACCCTTTCCAGGAGTACTTTCTCAGATCTTGTTTCTTATTTTCATATCCCCCCTACCTCACCCCTACTACCAAGCCCGAAACCTACCCCCCAACCCCCCAAATAGTACGTCTAGTTACCTCTGGCGAACTTGACATCAATACACAGACCTACATCTCGACCCCCAATGGCAGAAGAATTCACAATTACCACCCTAAATGTAAAGTGTATGAACTCACCACAAAAGAGAAGCAGAGTAACGTGGCTTCTTAAAAAACTAAAATCATCAATAGTCTTCTTACAGGAGACTCACATTAAAGGCGAAAACACCCCAAAACTCCCCAAAAAGCCATTTGATAAATGGCACTTTAATAACCACCCCTTAAGTGCGTCCAAAGGAGTTGCTATAGCGCTACATTCCTCAGTACCGTTCATTCTCAAGAAAAAACTCACGGACTCAGAAGGGAGAATGCTCTTCCTAAAGGGCAAAATACACTCAGAAACATATACTCTAGCAAACCTCTACACCCCCAATCAAAACCAGATCCCATGGCTGCTAGAAGCTTTAAACAAACTCAAATTATTTGCAGAAGGCAAGATAATTATAGGAGCCGATCTCAACCTAACTATCAATCCCCTTCTGGATTCATCTTCAGGAAAATCCCAGATACCCCAGAAAGCAAGGAAAAAACTAATTAGCACACTCCAAAATCTTCAAGTCATTGACGTTTGGAGAACCTTCAACCCAACAGCTAAAGACTATTCATTTTACTCTCAAGTACACAAATTGCATCAAAGAATTGATTATATTTTTATCTCTTCCTCCTCAATACACCAAATAAAGAGCCCGAATATAGGAAACATAACAATCTCTGACCATGCCCCTGTAACAGTTTCCCTTGCCAAACCGAGTTCAGTACGCAAAAATTGGTCCTGGAGACTGAATGAATCTCTACTAGAGAACCAGGAAATAGCTGAAAAAATAGCCAAAAACTTGGACCTCTTCTTTAAGGAGAACATTCAAACCCTAGATAAGCAGCCGTTGGTATGGGAAACTCACAAAGCAGTTATCAGAGGCGTATTCATAGCCCTAGGAGCAACTCAGAAAAAGCGTAATCAGAAAGAGATCGGTGACATACTCCTACAAATTTCTACTTTAGAACAGATAGCAAAACAAAAAAAAGCCCAAGAAGCCCAACCTAAACTAACAGAACTCAGAGAAAAACTTAAAGACATCTTAAATAATAAATTAGCAAAATCCCTACTTTATTTCAAACACCAACTGTACGCACACGGCAACAAAGGAGGTAGACTTATGACCTCATTTATCAAGAAAGCTAGGAGTAAAACATATATCCCCACCATTGCAGACCGAGCAGGAAACTTACATCATAGCTCTACAAAAATAGCCCAGTCTTTCCGGGAGTTCTACACAGAATTATATAATTTAAACAAACCAGACAACCGGGAGATAGAGGACAAAAAGAAAAAAATCGAAGATCTTCTTTCCCCATTAGTTCTCCCAAACCTGAAAGATGAAGAGACCTCTGACTTAATAAAACCAGTAACTCTAGAAGAACTTACAACTGTCCTAAATAGCTTCTCACAACATAAAAGTCCTGGGCCTGACGGCCTCCCGCTGGCTTATTACAAAAAATATCAAGGAATTATACTACCCCAATTAGTATCCTCTTTCAACGCCCTGCTAGAGGGAGCACAACTACCAAAACAAGCCCAAGAGGCCTACGTCACTCTTATACATAAAGAAGGTAAAGATCCCCTTTTATGCAGTAGCTACCGACCCATCTCGCTCCTAAATTTAGACGTCAAAATATGGGCCAAATTACTCTCCAGAAGAATTAATAAAGTAATACCGAGACTAATCAATGAAGAACAATCCGGGTTTGTGGCAGGTCGAGAGGGTAAAGATAACTCAGCACGCCTTCTACACATAATAAGATACGCTAAGAACAAAAAAATACCCTTAGCTCTGCTAGGTATTGATGCTGAAAAAGCATTTGATAGAGTAAATTGGACCTTTATGTGAGCTGTACTAGATAAATTTAAATTCCCACCCGTCCTCACCCAAGCCATTTTCTCATTATATTCGAACCCTCACGCGAAAATAAAAGTCAATGACATATTTTCCCTGCCTTTTTCAATTTCGAATAGTACAAGGCAAGGCTGCCCCCTCTCCCCTACCCTTTTCATTCTCTCAATAGAAATCTTACTACAGACGGTGAGACAAAGTAATGAAGTACAAGGACTAAAGCTAAACCAACATCAAATAAAAACTTTAGCTTTCGCAGACGACATACTATTTATCCTAACCAACCCTGAAAAGAGCCTTAACAAAATCAACGAAATATTACAAATGTACGGTACAGCTTCAAATTTTAAAATAAACACAGCAAAATCCACCGTATTAAATATCACACTCCCTTCGCCAACTGTAAAAATACTCCAGGCATCCTCACCCTTTAGCTGGGCTAAAACTCACATTGACTATCTAGGGATACAAATTACAAAAAACCTGGAGAATTTATACAACAAAAACTTCGCCCCCCTCCTGGAAGAGGTAATAACACTCCTAAAAACATACAACTTGCCATTTCTAACTTGGTTCGGCAGGAAAAACTTAATCCAAACTTATATTGTACCAAAAATTCTATATAAACTTCAAATGATACCAATCCGCCTACCAAACTCATTCTTCAAATGCATCAAATCAAATTTCTCCAAATTCCTCTGGAACAATAGACGCCCTCGTTTATCACACAAACTACTAATGCAGAGAAGGGAGAAAGGAGGCATAAACCTTCCGGACATAGAACAATACTATAAAGCCACTCAACTCAACAGATGGCTCGAACTAGTTAATCCCTCTAAAAACTCAGTCGTAAGCTCTCTGACGCATGCATCATACGGGACAACCTTTCTAAAGGATCTATGGTGCCCCTCAAGTAGAACTTACAAAAAAGCCTCAAACGATCCACTTATAAGCGGCGCCTGTGAAGCTTGGGACTCCCTACAAGGAGAACAGGCTCCTTCCCACTCCCCCATAGCACCTTTGTCCCTTATCCCGGAGCTCCTAAATATAAAGCTAGATAAACATACAGAACAACTATGGTCCATCCTGGACAAACTTACCATAACAGATCTATGGTCACACCGTATATCCAAAGACACACAGCTCATTGAAAAGCTGCTAACAATGGTTCCGCACCCCCCTCTCAATCACCTACAAACCTTACATCTATCAAAAACCCTCGATAAGTTTAATAGAACATTTACATCCTCTCGCCCGCTAACGGAATTTGGACAAGTTGCCGCGGCCAGGCATACTCAAAGCAGGAAACTCTCAACTCTCAAAAAGAAGTTCATTGACCAGCAAGACAATATCAGGCCCACATTTATTAGATCCTGGGAAACGGAGCTCAAGATAAACTTATCGGACAAGGAGGTAAAATCTATCTTAGAAAATGCCCACAGACACTCCAGGTGCATCAGATTGCAAGAAAACCATTACAAGCTTCTAACACGCTGGTACAAAACTCCAGAATGGCTCTTTGCCTACAAGCTCTCTAATTCTAATACATGCTGGCGGTGTAGCGAACACATCAGCTCTCTGGTGCACATCTGGTGGTCCTGCCAACGGATAAGACCCTTCTGGGACCAGGTTGAATCTAAAATATGAGACATAACTAACAGCGCTTTCAGCCTCCTCCCAGAACATATCTTCCTTCCTAAATGCAAATAAACTGATCAGTTTTCACCCCAACTGACTTCAGAGGTCATAAAAACAGAAAGCAAACGAAAAGCTTTATATTGGCATCTTTTCTGTTATTTGTTCAGTTAAAAAAATGGAATAGAACGAAACAGAGGCAAACGTTATTGTGAAAGTGCGTATAACTCATAACTTACTGTATCTCAGGCTATATTGCAGAACAGACATTAGTGTTGGCCCTGTTTCAAAACCAAAATTTTTATCTTTAAAAAAAGGCCAAAATCAAAGCTTTATCTGCAATATAGATTGACATTACAAACTGTATCTCTACAGCTTGTAATGAGAACAGCAGATATACAAAACTCCCACGTCAATTGGCTCTATCTCAGACTACCTTTACTTGTAAAAACAATCCAGGTGTATGGGGATATAATATGCTGTGAAGAAGACTCATGCCAGAATATACAGTTGTCTTGTTTGTACCTAATGGACGTTGGATGTATGGTTTTATTTTTGCTAAAAATCACAAATTTCTTATCCTCAAAATCCCAGATGCTAGATTGTTCTTACAATTGAAGTTTGTCTGCTGTTTATCCCTTGCATCTTGGATTGGATCTATGCATGGAGCGGAGGAGGATACTTCAGAATCTATCTCAGACTACATTGCAGATAGAATCATAACTAGATGGGACGATTATCATTCAGATAAGTTCAAATTCCTGCTTTTGAACAAAAATCTTACCGTTTAAATGCATGCAATGAAAATTTTTCATACGTTCAGATTCTGTATACAGAAAACTGAACCACGTGCCATTCAGTGTCAACAGCAGTCATTCACTTCTGAAGGACTGTCTGCTTACTGTGAATGGAGTTGAGCTGGGGCTTCCCAGCCTGCACCGCCTCCATACTGGAAGTGCTTTGAGCAATGCTAGCGATACTCGCTCCTGTGTAACAGCACAGACGCAAGCATCACTGGGACTGGCTGCTGGACATCGTTTGCCCGTATAAATGTACCTGGAGTGTCCTCTCACAAGGATATAGCAGATAAGTCCTAGGAAAGGGTTAGATCAATAGAAACATTTTCGTATTAGGTTACTGAAATTCGAATCCCTTACTGTTACTACGAAGGACATGGCTGAATTTGCTGTCATGCAGTCAAGTTCTATCTCTGCTCCAACATGAAATTATTGATATCTTCCAATCCATCCTTCCAAATGTCTGGAGGTGTCTCACTATCAAACTCAGAATTTTCAGAAGTCAAGTAACCGGATATAGTACTTAAGAGAGAAGTCGTTGATGTGCTGGTTTCTTCAGATGAGTCTATGATTTCTTCTTTCCAACATTCCTCCAAGAACATCGCAACTTCACCAGATTTACTCCTCTTACTACAATCTATGGCTAAAAGACCACTGAACATCTTCAGAGCTCCAGGTGGAAATCTGCTCCACGGTGATGGTGGCTCAATATCCTCCAAATTACATTGCCACTCAACAAAACTACTATAAGCTTTGTCTGTGGAAACTGCTGACTGCCATGGAAATCCGCCTGTGAGCAAACAGTAGAGGACAATACCAAAGGACCATACATCCAGGGGGAAGTCAACAAGCAAAGAATCTTCGTCGGTAACTTGGCTCATCTCTGGAGCCATGTATGAGACAGTGCCGATCCTGGTTTTAGCTATTGTTCCTTTAATACATGAAAGACCAAAGTCCGTAATTTTTATACAGTGGCAGTCCTCATCAAACACCTAAATGTTCTCTGGTTTGATATCCAAATGCACCAGCCCTTTACTGTCTATGAATTCTAGGGCGCTGGAGATCTGCACCGCACATCTCTTTACCGTGTCCTCTGGAAGTCCATCCTGAAATAGGGAGACACATGAAGTCAACATAATGGAGATATTACTACAAGAAGAAAGGCTATTGGTAAAGTTGTTCTCGGGATAAATTGGGGATTTCTACTTACATGAGGTGTTATAAGAGAGCACAAATCCCCTATCGACAGCTCCTGGGCAAAGGCAAAGTAGTCCTAAGTCTTGAAGGCAGTGCCATAACTTCCAATGATATTGGGATGGGAGGAGAGGAAGAAAGACTTGCTGAACTCCATGAGGAAGGCAAATTCAGTTGTTTTGTTCCTGTCGAGAAGCTTTAATGCCATTTTCTGATCTGTTTATGAAAAGAACATTGTACATTTATTACTTAAAGTATTTATAGTATGAGGGTTAAAATTCTAAGTGCAACACCAATCGGGCCCACCCCACTTGCCCCGCTGCCGGCGGTAAGAAGAGACACCACACAGGGATCTGGTATCATTCCTCACACGGGAGAAAAAACTGCGCACTTTATTACAGATTACATGAGATCTTATACCCTCTGCCCTCTCACCACTAGGGGGTGATGGGCTCATAACCATATATGGGCAGTCCGGATTTCCGCCTTAGACAGTGAGGCGCCTCTGGCTTATACAGAAAATCACGTATTTAATTAACTCCAGTGCAAAGAATTACCCACACAATTCTAAGAAGTCCGGCCTAAGACAGTGAAAATTATGTACATTTGAACATCTTGATATCTTGTTTCTGGGCTTCTGGGAAATCGGCCAAGTACATGCGTCCTTGCGTCTGGTTCGGTATCTTCTCTGAATTTCTAGAACATCTTCTTGCAAAGCCTTGCAAAACCTTGGGATATCTGATTTAAGGCGACGTATTAAGTTTTTTTCATTTGGAATTGAATAAAACTTGCATATAGGTATAAAAGCATAAAAAACACATATGGCAATATATATATATATATACCCTCACAAACCCCCCTAAAAAACTTAATATGGAGATCAAGCATCAGACCTTGCACTTTTCCTCGGTCGTCTCTCCCTTGCGTCAGGGTTTCTCCACTGCCCGTAAGTCCCTACTCCTAAAAGGGAGGGATCCCTACCTAACCTCAGAAGGAGGCCATGGATTCCCTGGGCTTATTTCCGGGCCTCCATACCCTCTATCTGTACAAGTTAACACCCCACAGGGTGTGCCCTCGCCGGAACCTAAGGTCTTCTGCACTTTCCCTAGGCAAATGGGAAGTCCACTGACAGTCCATCTTATGAGACTGAGGCAGACACAGTACTAGTCCATCTCTCCATTCTTCTGGTAACGTATCTGGTTGTCATTATCGGAACTGGCTCTTCATCTTTTTCAAACAAGGGAAATTTTGGTCACATTAAAGGGATAATACACAAACAGGAAATTACATACCCCACCTCTTTCTGTTAAAATCATATCCAGGGCTACTCTATTTTGGAACGCCATGGATGCAGTGGGCCCTAACTGGTCAGCTAACCCTTGTAAAGCATCTCTAGTGTAGTTTACAAACCTCTGCTGATTGTAATAGATATAATTCATCTAATCTACATTATTAACAGTGACAATAGCAAATAAGGACTCAAAATTTGCTTTAACCTGATCTCTAGAATTAAATTCATCTGGCACCCCCCTTGGCACTCCTATTGTATCTATGTATACATGTGGATCAAAGTTACCACCTGGAGCGTCAATGTCTCTCTTAGCACGATGCGGTGTTGGATTCTCACCCTCAGTGTACTCTTCATATTGCACATTCGATTGTATTAATTTGTTCTGAAACAGGGGGCTAGTGTACAGTAGTCAAAGGTGTGTGTTAGAGGAATTGTACCAAATTATAGCATGTAAAGGATATACAGGATCATTAGTTTTTTCAGTGCGAAGTGTGGATCCAAGTGGGCTTTCCTTCGAGCTTGACTGCAGTTGGGGTGGTGAACAACATCTGGTAGGGACATTCAAACAGGGTTTGTCTCTCAAACTTTTTCACATAGACCCTGTCACCTGGTTTTAGATTGTGACACATCTGTAGGACCTGGGAGAAAAGCAGAGACTGCAGAATACATTATTGACAATTCCTTGGAGAAACCTAGGACAAAATTAACAAGAAAATCATTCCCCAAACTCTGCTACTGTGGCATGTACCCTCCAGAGAAAAAGAAAAACTAATAGAAGACACTCAATTCAAAATTTACCCATTTCCTTCATTGCCTTTTGTATCTACTTTCCCCCTACTCCGCGGACGGTAGGGTGTGTGAAAAGCCTGGAATATACCCAAAACAGACATGATGTGTTGCATTATTTCACCTGTGAAGTGCGTACCTTTGTTTGACTCAATCACTTCCGGTACCCCATATCTGCGGATTACCTCATTCATGAGCTTCTGTGCAATCACCTGCTTATTTACTTTGGTAACAGGGTAGGTCTCCAACCTGAAAAGAAATCAACAACAAGCACGTATTCATGCTTCCCAACAAGTGGGAACTGAGTGTAGCCAATTTGCAATCCCTGAAATGGGTAGAGTGGTCTAGGCAAGTGTGGTGTGGCAAATTTTACTTCTGCCCTGTTGCTTACGGCAAAGATCATGCAAAACTGGACAAATGATGCAGCAGCTACAGAAAACCAAGGAGCCACCCGTCCTTGTTCAAGCATCGACATCATTACTGCTTTGAGAGGTGCGTCTTTCCGTGCGTCAGCTGGGCCATCATGGGGCACAGGGACTATGGTAAGCAAGTTCTGTTGACTGTTCACCATACGCCGTCCCTTTTTAGTCCATTTGTCTTTTTCTTAACTGTAAAGTCTTTAGCATATCAAAGTCCAAATTTTTTATCAAAGTCCAAGTTCAAATCAAAGTCCAAAATTTTTATCAAAGTCCAAGATTTTTATCAAAGTCCAAGTTTAGTCAAATTCTTCTTTTCTTCTTTCTTTCACGGCTTGAGGGCCGCTGCTTTTGCTGTGTGGTCTGTGATGGCGTTGCCTCTTGCTTCTCTGGTGTAGGAATTGGTGTGAGCTTTCCACCTTGTCAGGTAGAAGTAGGGTCTCCATGAGACTGCACCGCTGCAACATTCTTAATTGGCTGTCCTGCTGTGGTAAAAAACTGTCTGGCCTTCCATGTTGGGCCGTAATCATGAGCTATGCCAAATGCATACCGGGAGTCAGTGTAAATGTTTGCCGTCTTACCTTCCTCCACTCTACACGCCTCCGTGAGTGCTTTTAATTCCGCTTCTTGTACTGCGACATGCGGAGACATTCTGCTTTTAGGACATCTTGTTGTGTAACCACTGTATATCCAGTGTGGAGTCGTCAATCACCCTGGGTACCATCTATAAAAAACAACTCAAAATATGCATTATTAACAAGGGCTTTGAGTAACTTTTTTAAACTTAAATTTTCTTGTTGCATCACTGCTAGACAATCAGGCTGGTATTCTATTTCAAAAAGATCAGAATCTTGTTGCAAAAAATTTAAAAAATGGCTTGCAAAAAATTTAAAAATGGCTGATTTGCAATACCTAAAATGGCTGATTTGCAATACCTAGATCACCTATGCCTTCTCCTCCCCCCCTTTAAACCAGGGTACGCAATTGGAAGAATAGTAGCCGGGTTTAAGTTATTATAACATTGTAAAAAGATTTGATGGATGCAGATAAGGCCTGTAAAATGTTAGCACCAATAACAGAAACATGAGTTACATCAGGGCAGAATAATCTACAAAACATCTATTAATATTTGAAATGTGAGATCCCTTTAAGTGAATTCATTATTAGTCTGTTCCTGCCTGCAGTCTTATCAAAATTTCAGACAGGAGAAAAAAAAACAAAACAAAAATTTTTACTAGCTGCTCACCCCCTCCCTCGTCGAGAGGAGGGATGAAACATTACTACGTACTATTACATCATCTAGCTCCACCCCTTCGATATTGGCTCCGTGCGTCCGTCTTCTCAACTTAATTTCAGCTTAACCGTCCAAGCATCCACATCTCAACCAAGCAAAGTCCCATGCATGGGGTAGGACTTTTACCCCCAGTCAACATCCACATCACACATTCCACCACAGCTTGAACACGGGTCACCAACTCACATCCATCCATGCGCTCAAGTCTGCTCCGTCGCCCCCCTTTAAAGGTGTACCAGTCCATACAGATGCACGGACAAAAAAAGTTTGGCAAACATACATACATCAGTTGAAAAACACCGAGGTGAGTGCTATAATTTTTATAAAGTACATAATTCTATTGAGATGAGATTGTGAATGAACGCTATCTTTGACAAATTATGTGAAAAAGTTTGCTGAGTGACTAAAATATTCTATATTTCTTATCTACTGAAGCTATTATATGCTGTATTAAACGCTGAAGTATTTAGTTTCTGTGACCCTGAATTTGGAGTGCGTTCTGAAAGCCCCCACTTTTTAAAACATGTCTTATCTCTCCGCGAATATGAGACACAGACTGAATAAGTTTTAGAACGTATCTATTGAAAAAACATTTGAACTCCTAATTAACACATATGCTGGGACCTTGCAACATTCATTTTCAACCCCTGTATAAGTAAGAATATACATTAGAAATTACTATATTTCCCTGCCTACTAAGACAGTATAACTAATTAAATTCATTTCAATTCATTGCAAGCAAGCCAAGATATTAACCAAGGATGTTATTGTATTTTCTCTCTCTCTGTTATCTTTCTGACCTTGGAAGGCTACACAGACTTTGCAGCTACTTGTCAACAGACTCTTCTCCCCTTTAGCTAACTATTTGCACTTACAGTATATATATATACACATATATATCCACCTAGTATGGATTATACATTATCTATTATCTATCTTGTATTATACACATTTTCATCTCTCTTTGCCAACCAATCACATGCATTGTAACGTTCTTATCGACTTGCTTGTTACTTCATCACTTTTCTCCCCTACCTAACTGCCAATATAACCTTCAATAGACACTCTCCTGACGCCCTCTTGATCACTTACTGTACTTTTCAACATTTCACTTACGGATACTTTCTTAAACAAATAATGTGTACATACCTAACTTACTCTGACTGTCTCTCTCTCTCCTTCTAGCAAACCTTGGTCTTCCAAGGCACCTCTGGGTCCTAAAGACCTCCTCCCAGACACCATTTTGTAATCTGCCGTGCGGGTCGGTGTCACACATTTTCATTAGTGTTTTCTTACATTCTACAGATTCATCCACACGGCGGCGGCCCTTGAGGGGCTCTATCTTCTTTAATAAGATCTTACGCATATTAGAACATCAACAACAATAAAAATAACACGCTCCATAGAATGCATCCCTCTTAATTTTCAAGTTGTCAGCCCCTTATATACCGGCAGAACAACCGAGGGTCCCTTCTCCTTATGGAACCAATCCCATAAAAATGCATCTCTCTGAAATCAAATCGCTAGCCCCATATATAAGGCAAACCGACCGAAAGTCCCTTCTTTCTATGAGACATCTCACAAAATGCATCCCTCTCTGCTAAACCATTAACAACTAACTAAACTAACCTGAGGGTCCCTTCTCTTGTGAGATTAAATGAAAAGTAAGAGAAAAAAAAAATTCTGCAGATACAACAAACAATCTCCACTATCGCTAAAACGCTACGGACTTCAAAGTACAAATAAACTACAGACTAATTTCTGGGTGAGCCATTGGTGCGCATATCACGGTCAGTGGTCCATGACGGCAAACCCGGAGCCCACACGAGTTACCGTGTAGAACTCTTAACCCAACCCGTCCGGTCACAAACCACAGATAGTCAGTCCTGCTGCAAGACTCCCAGCGTAAAACACAACATAAATATATGTTTGTCTTACCTGGAGTTCTTGTGAGTTGATCAGGCTCGGTTTGCAGTAGGACTGTTTCTCAGTAGTGTGGATCCGGGTGAATTGCGCTGTAAGCTCCGATTTTACCGCCGCACGTTCGGGCGCCATTTATGAGGGTTAAAATTCTAAGTGCAACACCAATCGGGCCCACCCCACTTGCCCCGCTGCCGGCGGTAAGAAGAGACACCACACAGGGATCTGGTATCATTCCTCACACGGGAGAAAAAACTGCGCACTTTATTACAGATTACATGAGATCTTATACCCTCTGCCCTCTCACCACTAGGGGGTGATGGGCTCATAACCATATATGGGCAGTCCGGATTTCCGCCTTAGACAGTGAGGCGCCTCTGGCTTATACAGAAAATCACGTATTTAATTAACTCCAGTGCAAAGAATTACCCACACAATTCTAAGAAGTCCGGCCTAAGACAGTGAAAATTATGTACATTTGAACATCTTGATATCTTGTTTCTGGGCTTCTGGGAAATCGGCCAAGTACATGCGTCCTTGCGTCTGGTTCGGTATCTTCTCTGAATTTCTAGAACATCTTCTTGCAAAGCCTTGCAAAACCTTGGGATATCTGATTTAAGGCGACATATTAAGTTTTTTTCATTTGGAATTGAATAAAACTTGCATATAGGTATAAAAGCATAAAAAACACATATGGCAATATATATATATATACCCTCACAATAGGATTGTCAAATTGGAAATATTGAAATTCGTAAAATTAAAATGTAGACCCTTCTGTTCCCCCCCCCCCCCCTTTGATTGCATCATATTAGGAAACAAATAGTTATCATGATATGTAAACTATTAATAGACCCGTTGGCATTATCCTTGCAGATTCATAAATTTCTACATCCTGATAGTCGTGCACTGTTCATAAATCTCCCGCATTAAATCAAACTCTTGGAGATTCTGTCCTCCCACGATCTTCAGACTATTACATCACTCAAGTAATAGATAATTGAGCCCCACTGACCTGTTTTCTTGTCTTGTACCATGAGCACAGAACCATAGCCACCATCTCCCAGCTTCTGTATCACACAGAAGTTCTCCTGAAGATCTATCTCCTGTAGACCCTGGGAAGCAAAGGAGACAAGTCCTTCCAGGATAAGCTGCACATCTTGTGTACTGGAGGCCATTGTGTCCTGTAGAAGTGAGAGGCAAGAAAATAGTTAATGATGATCATTATATTTCTCTCTGACCTTATAGAGTGAAGTATAATATCTAATATGATGTATATGGCAAATGATGAAAAAACAAAATATAAAATCATTAAAAATATGATGAGAGTAAAGTTGCAAAAATTACCTTGGAGAAATCAAATTGCAGTTGGGACTGTCTGAAAATTCTTCACAAAGTCTCAGGGATGTTGAAGTCTTTGGAAGCAGACAAGTCACAGACTTGAGAAGGTAGGAGTCTTTTTATATAATGGTAGGTAAGTTACACCCAAGGATCAATGAGCTGCTGATTGGCTAGGAGTCAATATGTACTTGTTGTATACATAACATCAGGCATCAAGGGAATTAGCATTTCTATAACATTCCTGCAAACTGCAGCCATAGATGGGGTCAAGTATTGTTGGGGTCAACACCTCATTGTAAGGAAAACTCTTCTTTATTAACATGTGGCCTCACCCTCCATTATTATAGTGATTACATGCCCCTTCTAATTTGTGTTATTATGAAGGCTCACTAAACTTTTATGCTCCACGAGGTAATGTTTCACAAATATTAGATTTTATAAACTTTTATATTTAAAATTAGAAACTGTGAAATTGGCAAAGTTGTAAGTTCCTAAAGGAAACTAAGGTAAACCATATTATGTATTATATTGAAAAAAAAGTATAGTCAGAATAATCAGTATTTCCCCCATTTTTTTCCATATCCACTATATTCTCTCTTTTACATTAGAATGGACATTTCTTTAGTAACAAGTGGCCTTACCCTCCATTATTATAATGATAGCATGCACCTTCTGATGTGCGCTACATTGGTGACTAACAAAACTTTTACCTTTCAGGGGGTAACTTTTCACAAAAATTAGATTTTATAAACTTTTATATTTACTAATATTTTAAAGTTGAAACTGTAAAAGCAGTCCACGAGGCCAACAATCCACCTAAGGTTTGACTGAAATTGATATTCCACTGTATTCCTACTTTATCCAGTAATGTCTTTATATATAAAGAAGGGATATTGCATTCTCTCTATAACTCACTACAAATGAAGATTGCATTATTATAAAGCTTGCTTTTATCTCATTTTTAATTCAGAAGGAAAGTTAAACCTTCAAATCCACAGATTGGTTCAAACAGCGAAATCTAAAATATAACCACTGGATAATTTTCTAAGATTACGGTGAGCGCTTGAGCAATTATCTCTGCTATCACCGTCAGACCCCTCTAAACCAAACAACCTAAATATTATCGGTATCCAAGGCCCAATTTCCGGATGAGCTTCTAATTGATGCTCTCCGGGCTTATGCATTAAAAAATGACCTAAAAGCCAAATTGCAAACTTTGAATAACCTAAAATAAAGAAAAAAATGCAGGAAAAGAGAAGTAATGAGTCTAGCATCAAATCTGGTGTGGTCACATCCCCTCCTTCCTAATCGCACCTAATCAAGTCAACACTGAGGCCCAATCCTCAACTGCTCCTTCAATATGGAAAGGGCGCGCAAAGAACCTTGAAATCATTCAGATTCAATCACTTCAAATATTTCTTTTGCTTAATTGAAGATTGAAATTTCATCAATGGAGAGCAACCTCTCTGGTAGCTTGTCTATTGTAAACATGGATTTCCATTGTCAGTTCTTCATGCCCAGCCAAACGCCTGGGCCAATCTGCGCCAATTTTGCACATAGGCAAATGAGGGGCTTCAGAAGGTTTTAGACTGATTTTCAACTCTCTAGAACCCACCAATTTCAGCATATCCACAAACAAATGGACTAATCTGCACTGACTGGCCTAATCTGCACCAAATTAGATAAGGATGCAGCTCTCTAGGACCTACCGTGCTACTGATGCTCGTAATTGTAGGCATAGTTCACATTGAAAAAATGCTCGAGTCTCCCATTGACTTCAATGGGGTTCGTTACTCGAAATGAGCTCTCGAGCGTTACAAAAAGCTCGGCTCGAGTAACAAGCACCAGAGCATTTTGGTGCTCGCTCATCACTAAACCTGACGTTTCCCAGGAAGAGCGCCCCAGGGTGACGTCATGCGGTGCTGCGTTTCGGCGTGTGCTCTTACTAGACGTTGGGTGACATCAGTCTGCGTTCCAGACATGCATTTCAAGGGGATATGCTTTCTTTTGAGTGATTTAGAAGGAAAGTGCTGTGAATGAGGAAATAGTTGTTGTAATATGTCAAATCTATACACTACTGTTCAAAAGTTTGGGGTCACATTGAAATGTCCCTATTTTTGAAGGAAAAGCACTGTACTTTTCAATGAAGATAACTTTAAACTAGTCCTAACTTTAAACAAATGCACTCTATACATTGCTAATGTGGTAAATGACTATTCTAGCTGCAAATGTCTGGTTTTTTGTGCAATATCTACAAAGGTGAATAGAGGCCCATTTCCAGCAACTATCACTCCAGTGTTCTAATGGTACAATGTGTTTGCTCATTGGCTCAGAAGGCTAATTGATGATTAGAAAACCCTTGTGCAATCATGTTCACACATCTGAAAACAGTCTAGCTCGTTACAGAAGCTACAAAACTGACCTTCCTGTGAGCAGATTGAGTTTCTGGAGCATCACATTTGTGGGGTCAATTAAACGCTCAAAATGGCCAGAAAAAGAGAACTTTCATCTGAAACTCGACAGTCTATTCTTGTTCTTAGAAATGAAGGCTATTCCATGCGAGAAATTGCTAAGAAATTGAAGATTTCCTACAACGGTGTGTACTACTCCCTTCAGAGGACAGCACAAACAGGCTCTAACCAGAGTAGAAAAAGAAGTGGGAGGCCGCGTTGCACAACTAAGCAAGAAGATAAGCACATTAGAGTCTCTAGTTTGAGAAACAGACGCCTCACAGGTACCCAACTGGCATCTTCATTAAATAGTACCCGCAAAACACCAGTGTCAACATCTACAGTGAAGAGGCGGCTGCGGGATTTTGGGCTTCAGGGCAGAGTGGCAAAGAAAAAGCCATATCTGAGACTGGCCAATAAAAGAAAAAGATTAAGATGGGCAAAAGAACACAGACATTGGACAGAGGAAGACTGGAAAAAAGTGTTGTGGACGGATGAATCCAAGTTTGAGGTGTTTGGATCACAAAGAAGAACGTTTGTGAGACGCAGAACAAATGAAAAGATGCTGGAAGAATGCCTGACGCCATCTGTTAAGCATGGTGGAGGTAATGTGATGGTCTGGGGTTGCTTTGGTGCTGGTAAGGTGGGAGATTTGTACAGGGTAAAAGGGATTCTGAATAAGGAAGGCTATCACTCCATTTTGCAATGCCATGCCATACCCAGTGGACAGCGCTTGATTGGAACCAATTTCATCCTACAACAGGACAATTACCCTAAACACACCTCCAAATTGTGCAAGAACTATTTACAGCAGAAGCAGGCAGCTGGTATTCTATCGGTAATGGAGTGGCCAGCGCAGTCACCAGATCTGAACCCCATTGAGCTGTTGTGGGAGCAGCTTGACCGTATGGTACGCCAGAAGTGCCCATCCAACCAATCCAACTTGTGGGAGATGCTTCTAGAAGCGTGGGGTGCAATTTCTCAAGCTTACCTCAACAAATTAACAGCTAGAATGTCAAAGGTGTGCAATGCTGGAATTGCTGCAAAAGGAGGATTCTTTGACGAAAGCAAAGTTTGATGTAAAAACAATGTTATTTCAAATACAAATCATTATTTCTAACCTTGCCAATGTCTTGACTCTATTTTCTATTCATTTCACAACGCATGGTGGTGAATAAGTGGGACTTTTCATGGAAAACACAAAATTGTTTGGGTGACCCCAAACTTTTGAACAGTAGTGTATATATAAAGACGAAAGCCCTCACTCACTCACTCACTCACTGACTCACCAAAAGTTCTCCAACTTCCCGATGTCGTAGAAACATGAAATTTGGCACAAACATAGATTATCTCCAAAATAGGAAAAGTAATTAGGTCCCAACTCGATTGTTCAATTCTAGCGCAAAAGAATTGGCGTCGAAATTTTACGTACATAATCTAAATCTGTCACTTCCCAATGTCATAGAAACTTAAAACTTGGCACGAGCATTGAATATGTCATAAATAGGAAAAGTTAATGGGTCCCAACTTGATTATTCAATAATATGCGCAAAAGAATTAGCGTGCAAATTTTACATACAGAATCTAATTCTCTCACTTCCCGGTGTCATAGAAACTCGAAATTTGGCAGGAGCATTAATAATGTCAGAAATAGAAAAAGCTAATGGGTCCCAACTCGATTATTCAATTCTATGCGCAAAAGAATTAGCGTCCAAATTTTACGCGCGGAATGTAATTTCTTCACTTTCCGGTGTCATAGAAACAGGAAATTTGGCACAAGCATTGATTATGTCATAAATAGGTAAAGCTAATGGGTCCCAACTCCATTATTCAATTCTATACGCAAAAGAATTAGCGTCCAAATTTTACGTACGGAATCTAATTTTCTCACTTTCCGGTGTCATAGAAAAGTGAAATTTGGCACGAGCATTGATTATGTCATAAATAGGAAAAGTTCATAGGTCCCAACTCGATTATTCAATTCTAGCGCAAAAGAATTGGCGTCAAAATTTTACGTGCGGAATATTATTTTTCCACTTTCCGGTGTCATAGAAACGGGAAATTTGGCACGAATATTAATTATGTCATAAATAGGAAAAGCTAATGGGTCCCAACTCGAATATTCAATTCTATGCGCAAAAGAATTAGCGTCCAAATTTTACGCGCGGAATGTAATTTCTTCACTTTCCGGTGTCATAGAAACAGGAAATTTGGCACAAGCATTGATTATGTCATAAATAGGTAAAGCTAATGGGTCCCAACTCCATTATTCAATTCTATACGCAAAAGAATTAGCGTCCAAATTTTACGTACGGAATCTAATTTTCTCACTTTCCGGTGTCCTAGAAACGTGAAATTTGGCACGAGCATTGATTATGTCAAAAATAGGAAAAGCTAATGGGTCCCAACTCGATTATTCAATTCTAGCGCAAAAGAATTGGTGTCGAAATTTTACATGCGGAATGTAATTTTTTTCACTTTCCGGTGTCATAGAAACGGGAAATTTGGCACGAACATTGATTATGTCATAAAGAGGAAAAGCTAATGGGTCCCAACTCGAATATTCAATTCTATGCGCACAAGAATTAGCGTCCAAATTTTACGTGCGGAATGTAATTTCTTCACTTTCCGGTGTCATAGAAACAGGAAATTTGGCACGAGCATTGATTATGTCATACATAGGAAAAGCTAATGGGTCCCAACTCGATTATTAAATTCTATGCGCAAAAAAATTAGCGTCCAAATTTTACGTACATAATCTAAATCTCTCACTTCCCAATGTAATAGAAACATGAAATTTGGCACGAGCATTGATTATGTCATAAATATGAAAAGTTAATGGGTCCCAACTCGATTATTCAATAATATGCGCAAAAGAATTAGCGTCCACATTTTACGTACGGAATCTAATTTTCTCACTTTCCGGTATCATAGAAACGTGAAATCTGGCACGAGCATTGATTATGTCATAAATTGGAAAAGTTCTTAGGTCCCAACTCGATTATTCAATTCTAGTGCAAAAGAATTGGCGTCGAAATTTTACGTGCGGAATGTCATTTTCTCACTTTCCAGTCTCAAAGAAACGGGAAATTTGGCACGAGCATTGATTATGTCATAAATAGGAAAAGCTAATGGGTCCCAACTCCATTATTCAATTCTATGCGCACAACAATTAGCATCCAAATTTTTCGTGCGGAATGTAATTTTTTCACTTTCCGGTGTCATAGAAACAGGAAATTTGGCACGAGCATTGATTATGTCATAAATAGGAAAAGCTAATGGGTCCCAACTCCATTATTCAGTTCTATGCCCAAAAGAATTAGCGTCCAAATTTTACGTACATAATCTAAATGTCTCACTTCCCAATGTCATAGAAACATGAAATTTGGCACAAGCATTGATTGTGTCCTAAGTATGAAAAGTTAATGGGTCCCAACTCGATTATTCAATTCTAAGCGCAAAAGAATGTGTCCAAATTTTATGTACGTAATCTAATTCTCTCTCTTCCTGATGTCATTTTATATAAAGGAAACGTCGCATGGTTGCCTCCACGTGGGGTTTCCTGGGTAACGCGGTGAACATATGTTTTCCTCAGTATCTCTAAAGTAACCACGACTTCATAAGATTTTCCGTGTGAACACCAGATAAACACCAGTACCAAATTAACTCGGGCGAAGCCGGGTATATCAGCTAGTACATTAAATAGTTAATGAAAAAAACGAGAGAAAGGAAATATACTTTGACTGTGCTCTAAATTTGGAGTCACCATTGTATCAGCTTAATGGAAACTATTTAGGGATTTAAAAGACATGGAATGCTTACAATGGACAATTTCAGCAGAATTTCTTTATATTAAATAGAAATAAAGTTAAATATAAGATATAAAGCACAATTAACCAGATGGTCTTATATGATTAAGTACATTAATATAAAGTAGGTTATTTAGACCATTTGGCAAAAGACAATTTCACCGAAATATTCCAACATTTTTTTTAGCCTTGCAAATTTGCCATATTCAATTTTTTCAACAAAATCTACCCTTAAACCTATGGTTTCTTTGTTATGAAAATGGAAGACAGGAATTAGGTTTACCTGTTAATTCCTTTTCTTGAAGTCATCCTGACAGCATACACATGGAGGTTGTCCGCTGGACCCCTGTTGGGACAGGAAGCGGAAAAACATACAAAAAGCGACTCCCACCACCGGCTCACCAGTGTGTACCAAATAACTACAGTGACCCGGCTTTGCTTAACCACTCATTTTTAATACCGAAATCATAGTACAATACGTTACTTCACGTAAAGAAGAATAACTGAAGGGGAGGGAAAGCCCCTATGCTGTCAGGATGACTTCAAGAAAAGGAATTAACAGGTAAACCTAATTCCTGTCTTCCCCTCATCATCCTGACAGCATACACATGGAGGAATACCAACAACCAAGGGCTTTAGGGAGGGACCACTGCCTGCAGAACCTTCCGCCCAAAGGCCGTATCCCGGCTGGCCCCCACGTCCAGACGATAGTGTTTTACAAAGGTATGGGTGCTTGACCATGTGGCGGCTCTGCAGATCTGGTCGGTTGTCGCCTGGGCTCTCTCCGCCCAGGAACAGGCGACCGCCCTAGTAGAATGGGCTCTAACTTCGTCCGGGAGTGGGATCCCTTGGGATCTGTATGCCTCTTCTATGGCCTTCCTGACCCACCGTGCTAGGGAGTCCTTAGTAGCGGCCCCTCCTCTGCGTGGACCCTGAAATTGAATAAAGAGGTTATTAGATTTCCTGAAGGTATGTGAGACCTCTAAGTACTTCAGGACTGCTCGTCTCACATCTAGGTTATGGAATCTCTGTTCCGTAGTGTTATGGGGTTCCTGGCAGAAGGAGGGAAGTACTATTCTTTGCTCTCTGTGAAAGTCTGTGAGGACTTTCGGTTGAAAGAAGGGGTCGGGCCTAAACTCTATCTTGTCCAGGAAGATGGTCATATATGGGGTTTTTATAGAGAGGGCTTGGATTTCCCCGATCCGCCTGGCGGATGTAATGGCCACTAGGAAGGCCACCTTATATGAGAGGGTCTTAACTGAGAGTTCTTCCAGGGGCTCGAAGGGGTGTGCGCAAAGGGCCTGCAAAACAAGGTTCAGGTACCATGGGGGCATGGTTTTTCTTATAAAGGGGTGTAGTCTGACTGCCCCTTTAAGGTATTTTTTGACTAGCCTATGGTCGCCTAAGGGGAAATCAAAGAAGGCTCCCAGGGCGGCCACCTGGACCTTAAGGGTACCAGGTTTTAGCCCCATGTCCAGTCCATCCTGAAGGAACTCCAGAATCTTATTAATGTCTGGTTGTTGGAGGTCGTGAATACTGTGCCCCAATCACACCCTGGTGTATATGTTCCTGGTGAACTCTTTGAGGCTCTTACATAAGGTGGTGGCCACCCTCCCTGATAGGCCCTGGTTTAGGTATTTTATCCGCACAGCCTCCAGGCCGCCAGTCTGAACTGTCGGGCTTTTGGGCAAATCAGGGGACCCTGTTGCAGGAGGTCGTCTCTCCGCGGCAGATGTAGAGGCTCCTGTGTCGATAGAGTGGCCAGGAGCGGGAACCAAGGTCTCTTGGGCCAGAATGGGGCCACCAGGATAACGGAGCCCGGGGCCCCCCGGATCTTCCTTAGAACTCGAGGGATCAGGGGGATAGGTGGGAAGGCGTATGCCAGGTCCCATTCCCACGCTTGGGATAGTGCGTCTATTCCCAGGGAGCCCCCGTCTGCCCCCCTGGAAAAAAACCCGGGACACTTGCTGTTCTCCCGAGAGGCGAACAAGTCCACCTTTGGTGTCCCCGATCTTTCCGTAATTAACTGGAATGCTTCTGGATGTAGCGCCCACTCCCCAGGGTCTATCCTCCTGCGGGTGAGGTAGTCTGCCATGGAATTCTCTGGGCCCCTTGCGTGGAACGCTGAAACGGAAGGCATCCGCTGCTCTATCCACCCGAGCACTTTCGCCGCCAGGCCTTGTAGTCGGGGGTTCCGCGTGGATCCCTGGTGGCGAATGAGGGACACAGTTGTTATGTTATCCGAAAAAATCTTAATGGGTCTACCCCCGATCTCTGTCTCGAGGCCCCGGATTACCCTCCAGACAGCGCAAAGCTCCTTGTAATTGGAGGATTGAGTGGCTTCTTTCTGGTTCCAGCCCCCCTGGACATAATGACGGCCTAAGTGGGCCCCCCAGCCAGTTGCGCTCGCGTCAGTGAAGATGGATACTGGGGATGCCGGGTCCCAAATCATGGACCTGGCGAGGTTGGAGATAGACGTCCACCACCCCAAGGAGGACCTTACTTTGTGGGTAAGGATGACTTTCTGATCCAGGGAAGCTGGTGATTTGTCCCAGTTGCTCAGGATAAAGTCCTGGAGAGTTCTACAATGTAACTGGGCCCACGGGACTACTCCAATACAAGCTGTCATGAGGCCGAGAACCCTCATGCCTCTCCTAAGGGAGACTTGGGAGGCTAACGAAAGTGCCCGGCTCTCGTCTTGGATCGTTTTTTGCTTTTCTAGCGGAAGGGAAGAGCACTGGTGGTGTGAGTCCAGGATAACCCCCAGGAACTTTTTCCTTTGTTCGGGCTGAAGACTGGATTTGTCGAAGTTAATGATCCAACCTAACGACTCGACCAGGTGGAGTGTGAGGTTGACCCGGCGCTGGAGTTCCGAAGATGATCCTGCTATAAGTAGGAAATCGTCGAGGTATGGGACAATTAGCACTTTGTCCGTCCTTAGTGCCGCCACCATCTCTAATACTAATTGGAGAATACCCGAGGTGCGGAGGAAATCCCGAACGGCAGGCATGCAAATTGGTAATGCGCGACTGACCCCTCTATCACCAGGGCGAATCGAAGGAACTGTTGGGAGTTTGAGTGTATGGGAATATGATAGTAGGCGTCTTTTAAGTCCACCGTGGCCATGACGCTATCTGGTGCGATTACGGGGATCGCTGATCTCACTGATTCCATTTTAAATCTTTGGTATGCTATAGATTTGTTCAGGTATTTCAGGTTAATTATAATTCTATAAGACCCGTTAGGCTTTTTGATGAGAAACAAGGGGGAGTAGCACCCCTTGAACAGTTCTTCTGCGGGAACCGGGATAATGGCCCCTAGGGACAGGAGGTCCCGTACCCCCGACTGGAGGGCCCGGGCCGACGCGGGTGACTGGCAGGGGGTAACCACGAACCTCCGGGGAAGAGGGGCGGAAAATTCAATTTTATAGCCCTCTGAGACCAGGCGTAAGGCCCAGGGATTGGAGGTTATTTCGCTCCATTTATTGACGAACCCCCAAAGTCTACCCCCCACTTGTCGGATCCCGAAGGACGGATTCTCACCCTTTCCGCCTTTGGGGTAAGACCAGCGTCCGGTTTTCCCCTTCCCCCTGTATGTTCTAGGGGGAACAAAGGGAGGGGGGTAGGAGGAGGAAGGCCGCTTGACGGGTTTCTCTGGTAGTCCCTGACTCTTGTCTGATGCCTTCTCTAGGAGTGTGTCCAGGGAAGGCCCGAAGATGCGGCGTCCTTGGAAGGGCAAGGAGCAAAGCCTGTTCTTTGAGGCGTTGTTCCCTGTCCAGGCTTTTACCCAGATGGCCCTCCTGGCTGTGTTCGAGAGTGCTGCCGAACGGGCCCCGAACCTTACTGACTCCATAGAGGCGTCCGCCAGGAAGCCGGTTGCCTGTTGGAGGAGGGGAAGGCAGTTGGAGATATCTTCCCTCGAACCCCTTTGCGAGACCAGTGTCTAGAGTTGGTCTAACCAGACCGTCATAGATCTCGCTACTGACGTGGCCGTGATGTTGGTTTTCATGGTGAGGGCGGCCGACTCCCAGGCCTTCTTTATTGCCGAATCCACTCGTGTATGCAGTGGATCCCGCAATTGGGAGATGTCCTCAAAGGGGAGGGCAGCTTTCTTTGAGACCCTGGCGACCGCCAAATCCATTTTTGGGACGGTGTCCAGGAACTCGATGTCTTTCGGGGTGAAGACCATGCGATCTTTAAATTCCTTAGACAGGAAAAACTTATGTTCTGCCTGTTTCCACTCGGTCAAGATAAGCTGTTTCAAGATATCATTGACCGGGAATGATGGTTTGGGCTGCGGTAGGAGTCCCCGGAACAGGCTATCCTGGAAGGATGGCTGCTGCGGCGTCTGTTCCTCCACCTGCATGGTGTGTCGGACCGCTGTTAATAGTTGCCCCAGATCCGCCGATGAGAAAAAGTACTTCCTCGTGTCTTCCATAGGCGGCATGGATTCTGAGGGGGAATCTTCTAAGAGCCCTTCCTGAGAGTCTGACTCTTCTATCCGTGATCGCCTTACCCTTTTCGTGGGGGGGCGGAACGGAAAGAGACGAGAGAGAGGCCTCAATCTCCTCGCGGATCATAGCTCGGATGTCCGATATGCCCGAGGGGCCTTTCTCATGGACCACTTTCTCCGTGCAGTCTGCGCATAAGGGTTTGGTGTGGCCCTTGTCTAGTCGCCGCAGGCAGACCGGACACTTGCGCATGCGCTTCTTGGCCTCTCTGCCCTTTTGTGCTCCTCTGTCCTAAGAGACGGAGACAGCAAAAAAGGGGGGTTTTCCAGCACCTGATATTCCTTCCTTACCCCTGGTGCGAGACCCCCGGAGGTCTACTCACCAGCAGGCTGCTCTCCGTGTCTTCTCTGGCCGACATCTTTTCCTAAGGTGCAGACCGAAGACATGTGGGGAAAATCCTGCTTTTCTCCTCTTCTTTTTTCTCCTTTTTTTTTTTTTTTTAATTTTTGAATTTTTCAAATTTTGGCGCCTTTTTTCTGAGGCCCCGCCCCCCCGTGACGCGGCCGCGCTGACGTCATGCCGCCGCACCGGACCCAGGGGATACACTGTACGTCGGGACGCTCTGAGGAAGACGCCTGCTGTCAGGAGATGCCGGATCGAGCGCGCCGGTCGACCCGCGCCGCGCGCACTCCCCCCCCCTCGCTGGCATACCTGCTCAGCCGCTCTGCCCGACGGAGGATCCCTGGAGGTGCTGGTGTCCGGAGGGCGGCTTCCAAGCCCCGCAGGTACGGGGCTGCATCTTCCTAGTGCGACAACGCCACTGGGCAGCGCACTGGGGAAGGATTTCCCTGCAGGGAACGTGGTGCTGGTTTTGGATCCTGCGGGTGAGGGTTCCCACGTAGGGTCTCACCCGCGCAAGCTCTGCCAGCCAGACCAGAGAGTCGTCCCCCCACGGACGGGCAGGCTGCATCGGAGTTTCCTTTCTTCTTTTTTCCTGCCTCCAGCATACACCTGGAGGCTTCCGCTTGGACTGTCCTGTAGGGACAGGAAGACACTGATGAGCCGGTGGTGGGAGTCGCTTTTTGTATGTTTTTCCGCTTCCTGTCCCAACAGGGATCCAGCGGACAACCTCCATGTGTATGCTGTCAGGATGACGAGGGGAAAAAAGGTTTTGACACGCTATGTTTTAGGTAGCCATTTTGAGTATTGGAATGATGTTGATTCCTCCTTATTCTCAGGGGGTTAGTTGCTCTGCCTATATAGCAGAGATTGAAGGGACATTCTATTAGAACTGTAATCTAAATCATCTCGGAATTTAATAGGGTGTAATTCCTGGTTATTTGATCAGATGAATGGGATATTTATGGTTTGGGGAGGATGTAGTTGAAGTTAGCTTATAGTGACTGGATTTGGGACCAGATGGATGAAGGTGTGAAAAAAGATACGGATTACTTACCGGTAGTCCCATTTCCAGGAGTCATCACGACGGCCCCATTACAGGTAGGGACAGGAAGAGTTTAAAAGCACCTACCTTTCCACCCATGCTTTAGTGACTTATAAATTATTTCGGTGGACAATGTTTACTAAACCAAATTTTACCTTTATTCGGTCATATTTACATTTGAAGAACATAAATTAAACTAAAGGGAGGGAACTATGGGCCGTCGTGATGACTCCTGGAAATGGGACTACCGGTAAGTAATCCGTATCTTTCCAGAGCGTCATCCCGACGGCCCCATTACATATGGAGTATACCAAATTATACGTGGCTCTAGGGTGGGACCAAGGCCTGAAGGACTTTCCGTCCATAGCTCAGGTCTTTGCCCGACTGGACGTTAACCCTGTAATGTCGGGTAAATGTATGTATACTAGACCAGGTGGCCGCTTTGCAAATCTGCTCGGCAGATGCCTGGCCTTTTTCTGCCCAAGAGGAGGAGAGAGAGCGTGTGGAGTGGGCTCTAATTTTCCCCGGAGGATCAAGACCCCTGGCTTTATATGCCTCTTGGATGGCGGTCTTGATCCACCTCGCGATGGTGCTCTTAGATGCCGTCTTTCCTTTTGCCGGCCCCTGAAATTGGATAAAGAGGTGGTTATTTTTACGGAAAGAACGGGTGGCCTCTAGGTACGCTAGAACAGCTCTCCTAACGTCTAGGCTATGAAATTCTCTCTCTTTCTTGTTGCGGGGATTTTGACAGAGGGAGGGCAGAGTGATCGTCTGCTCACTATGAAATTTTGACACTACCTTCGGAAGGAAGGCTGGGTCTAGTTTGAAGGTAATCCTGTCGTCTTGTATTACCATGTATGGTTCAATACAATATAATGCTTGTAATTCCCCTATTCACCGAGTCGAAGTTATAGCAGCTAAAAGGGTAACGTTTAGCGTGAGTAGTCTCAAGGAGAGTTGTGAGAGGGGTTCGAAGGGGGGTTGGCAAAAGCTAGTTAAGACTATATTTTAGTTCCCAGGTAGGAAAAGTTTCTCTAACAAAGATTTGAAGCCGTTCTGCCCCTTTGAGAAACCTACGCACCCAGCGGTGTTCTGCCATGGGGAAATCTAGGTAGGACCCTAGTGCTGCTGTATGAACTTTAAGGGTTCTAGGACTAAGGCCTTTTTCTAGGCCTGCCTGTAAAAATTCCAGGATTACAGGAATGTCAATCCCTGGGATTTTCCCTGGCTCTATTTTACAGAAATCTGTGAATTTCTTCCATATCCTATCGTAGATAGCTGTCGTGATAGGTTTACGGCTTTTTGTCAGGGTAGTAATTACATTATGGGAGAGTCCCTTCCCACGCGGTATCATGCTTTCAGCATCCATGCTGCTAGCTTCAATTTCTCGACCCTCAAGTATGTTAGCGGGCCCTGGAGGAGGAGATCTTCCACGGCAGGTAGTAGGAGTGGACCCCGGATCGTCAAGGCTTTTAGCAGGGGATACCAGGGCCTTTTGTCCCACATAGGGGCGACTAGTATGACTAACGCCTGGCTGGTTTGGATTTTTCTGAGGGTACGGGGGATCAGTGGGAAAGGGGGGAAGGCATAGGCTAGATCCATGTCCCAGCTTTGGGACAGGGCATCTACCCCGCATGGATTGTCTCTGGGGTTCAGCGAGTAAAAGTCCCGGCACTTTGAATTTTTCTTCATGGCGAACAGGTCTATCTGCGGCTCTCCCCACTGGCAGATTAGTTCGTCGAAGACTCGCTGGTTCAGTCCCCATTCTCCTGGATGAATGCTCTGTCTGCTCAGGAAGTCGGCAGCGACGTTTGTGGACCCTTTTAAGTGGATCGCTGAGAGGGACAGCACGTTGGATTCCGCCCAGCGGAGTATCTTTGTTGCCAGTTGTTGCAGGTGTGGGTGTCGCGTTCCCCCCTGGTGACGAACAAATGACAGAGCTGTCATATTATCGGTTAGAATTTTGACATGCCTTCCTCTTATAAGGGGTTCTGCTGCCTGAAGGGCCTCCCAGATTGCCCTTAGTTCTCTGAAATTGGATGAGCGTTTAGCTACTTGGGGGTCCCAGATTCCCTGTAGATTTAGGTCGGCTACTTGAGCTCCCCATCCCGTTTTGCTGGCATCTGTTGTGATGGGTACAGTAGATTCTTGTGACCAAGAGGTACCTTTGCTTAGGTTCCTCTGTGAGGTCCACCAGTGTATGGACTCTTTGACTCAGACAGACAGGCTCACCTTCTTATCCAGGGATGTCTGCCGTTTGTCCCAGTTGGCAAGGATAAATCCTTGTAGTTGCCGGGTATGGGCTTGTGCCCATGGGACTATCTGAATGCAAGCTGTCAGAATGCCCAGCACCTTCATTGTTTCTCTAATGGAAACCGTCGTAGCCTGACAGAGGGAGTTTACTCTTTGGGTGAGATCTTCCTTCCTAGATGATGGAAGCCGGGATTCCTGGATGTGGGAGTCTAGTAATACACCCAGGTACACCTTCTGTGTACCAGGGTTCAAGTCGGACTTCTGTTTGTTGATTATCCACCCTAAACTGTTTAGGGTGGACAAGACCATGGATAGGTCTATACGCATGGTCTTCTCCGTCCTTGACACCAACAAAAAGTCGTCCAGATATGGAAATATGCGGATCTGGTTCCGCCTGAAGTAGGCTACCATCTCTATTACGATTTTCGTGAACACTCGAGGGACGGTGGAGATTCCGAACGGAAGGGCCGTGAATTGATAATGTTGGATCTTGTCTCCCTCCCGCAGAGCAAAACTCAGGTACTTGTGATGGGCTGCAGTTATTGGGACGTGGTAATATGCATCTTTGAGATCTATGGTGCACATTACATTATCTCGGTCTATTAGTGAGACAATGGATCTTACTGTTTCCATCTTGAATTTTTTGTACGAGATAAATTTATTTAGGGCTTTAAGATTAAATATAGTCCTAATGGAACCGTTTGTTTTTTTGATTAGAAATAGGGGGGAATAGAATCCCTCACCCCTTTCGTAATCAGGGACTTGTGTAATGACCCCTAGGTCCTTGAGTTCCTGTACACCTTTTATAAGGTTCCCTTGATCCTGTAGGGACCCCGGGGAGGTTATGAGGAATCTCCTAGGGGGTAGAGTGTGGAACTGAATTTGGTACCCTGCTTCAATTATTCGGAGTACCCAGGGGTTAGATGTTATCCCCTGCCACTGGCTTAGATAGCCCGCTAATCTACCCCCTGTTTGTTCAGAGGAGGGTTGAGCTTCCTTACCCCGACCTCCCTTGGGGTACGACCATCTTCCAGTCTTCCCTTTTCCTTTAACTTCGGGAGGTGGCTGGCGTGTCCTCTTCGGGAAGGATGGTTTCCTGAAAGGTTGTCTGTCGGGCAGGGTCTTACTCTTGTCGCCGACTTTTTCCAGGATTTTGTCCAGGACGGGCCCGAACATATATTCCCCTTGGAAGGGGATGGCGCAGAGCTTGTTTTTTGATGTAATGTCTGCGGCCCAAGTCTTCAGCCATAATGCCCTTCTCGCTGAGTTGCTGAGGACTCTGGTTTTTGCCCCATATCTCACCGTCTCCGCTGATGCGTCAGCCAGGAAGGCGGTAGCCATTTTTAGGAGGGGAAGACAGCTGGCCAACTCCTCTCTGGGGGCCCGATCCTTTATGGAGGCTTCTAGCCTGTTTAGCCAGAGCACCATGGATCTAGCCACTGAGGTTGAGGCTATGTTAGCCTCGATGGTGAGGGATGTTGCCTCCCAGGCTTTCTTCATTAACCCGTCGATTTTTTTATCCATCGGATTGGATAGCTGGGAGGTGTCCTCGAAGGGCAAGAGGGTCTTCTTGGCCACTTTTGCAATTTGGATGTCCACCTTAGGGATCTCCCTGTACAGGCGGACGTCCTCGGTAGCGAATGTGAGCCGGTTTCGGATTTCTCTTGGAACCGTTATCCTTTTTTCTGGTTCCTGCCATTCGTCTGTAATTACTTGCTGCAGGGTCTGGTTGACCGGGAACATGATCTTTCTCCTGGACCGGAGGCCGCCAAACATCTCATCTTGGATTGTCCTTGGCGGGTTATCCTCCTCAATTTGCATTGGTTCCCTCACCGCCTTGATGAGGTGCGCAATGTCGCTTGATGAGAAGTAATATTTTCTCTCATCTTCTATGGGAACTGGTAGGTCCTCTAATTCCCCTTCGGACGGGAGCTCCAGTGATTCACCGGAGATTGAACTCGCCGATTCGGTCTGTCTAGGTCTTTTAGGGACCCGTGACGGACCTGGCTGGGCCTGGGGAAGGGACGCCATGGAAGCCTGCAGCTCTTCCCTAATCATGCAGCAGATATCAGATTTGAATGCTGCTTTCTCTTCTGTGAGAATTTTCCCCGTGCATTCCTTGCATAGGGGTTTTTTATAGCTCTCCTCGAGCCTTTTGTTGCAGAGGACGCATTTTTTCGATTTTTTTCCTTGGGTCCGTTTTCTTTGGACCCTCCTTATCCATCTACCCATGAAAAGTGGGGGAGAGGGGAGACAAGAAGGGGAACATATATGCATCCACTGTACAAGTGATCATTTTGCACATTCTTTTTTGGCGTATAGCCTACTTACAGTTGGTAGGGTGTCAATCTCTCCCTCACGTGCTGAGCTGTCGCGGGTAGACATACTAACATACACTTGTCTGGCAGTCAGCAGGATCCTCCATGGAGTTTAGCCTGCTTATATGGGGAGGATTTTCAAATTTGGCGCCATTTCCGGGTTCTCGCCGGTAGTCACGCCCCCTACGTTGAGCGCGTGACGTCACCGCGCCGGATGACATAACCACTATGCGCCCGAGGTCCAGGGAGGCCGCCGCTGCCGTTCCCCTGCCAGGAGGAACTATCCCATCGCGATCCACGCGAGGGAGATCAGCGCTGCTGAGGCGACTTACGGCTCCATCGGCGGCGCAGGTCGCGGATGCAGGGACTCGTGAGTGTGCGGCCCCGACCTCTACCCCTCCAGGGGGACCGCACAGCGTGCGGTAAGTATTCCTTGCGGTAAGTATTCCTTCTTCCTCCGCAGCTGTCTGGAGCTGCTCCTCTGTCCCACTGTAGGGACAGGAAGACACTAAAGAATGGGTGGAAAGGGAGGTGCTTTTAAACTCTTCCTGTCCCTACCTGGGTCAGAGGGCAACCTCCATATGTAATGGGGCCATCGGGATGACGCTCTGGAAAAATAGATTTTACTAGCGTTAGGGGTGTAACTGCAGTGGGTGTGGGTGAACTTGTAGTATCGGGGGTGGAAGAAATGGAATGGGATGTAGGTTTTGATGGATAGGAAAATCTTGAAAGTACAGTTGGCTTTGGATATGAGAAGAGAGAATTACAATTTGATCTGGCGGGAAAAGAGGAGTTTATTAAGAGTTTATGATGTCTTGGTAATAGAGATTAGATTGTCTTATATTATATGTTTAATACAGTGAATGTTTGACCTGATCAGACAGGAGACGGTTGAAAAAAAGGTTTGGGATTCGTTTTGGGGTGTTATTCCACTAGAAAGATTTTATTTTTCTCAAGATCTGAAAGATCCCATTTAAGTTTGCTAATCCTTTTTTTTTTTAAAAAAAATATGGATATCTAGGAAATTGGTATGTTCTAAGGCATGCTTTACAATGTCTAAAGAGCTGTTTGACGTTAGGGTGGAAAGTTAGTTTAGAAATGTCCTACTCAATTCTTGTCATTTTTAATAATCTTATCCAAAATCAGATCAGAAAAAGTGTTTAGCACAAGAATCCATTCCCCTATAAAGATGGTGTGTGTGGGAAATGCTGATCAGATCGGAACCCTTAGATCCCTAGGGGCTATGTGATTATCTCTATATATACATAAAAATATTCAATCAATGGTATCTCTCCATAAAGTCTGTACATAGTCATTGAGTTTGCATTTGGAGATTTCAATAGGCATATTTGGGGTTGGGTGGAATGTCCCCAATTCCATTCTCCTTCAGAAAAGAATGGAACAGATGAAACCTGTAGAAATTTCTTCTTTTTGACTTCAATAGAGATGGATTTAATAATCTGATATGGAAGGGTTGTCCACTCTTTCCTCAGATAGTCCATTTCCAAATCGCTCAGTCCCAGAAAAAGATAATCGTGTGCCGAAGTACCCAGAGAAATTAAAACAAGATTAAGATTAAGACAGCGCTTTCGTAAAACTTATACAACTTAATGGTCTAGTATTTATGATAAAATTGGTACTCACCTGGTGTATACAGCAAAACCCAAAATGTTCCAGGCTGAACGCAACACAGTAACCAGTGAAGCATCTCAGTAACCAGTGAAGTATTCACCATCCTTATGCACATTGTACATCCCCCAGAAATGGAAAGCAGCTGAATCAACGCCAGATCCAACATGGAATATATCCAGGGAAAGCAATACAAACACAGTGAAAAATGTTGTCCTGCGCTCATAACGAATAAGGTAAATATAGGAGGTCGGGTAAGGAAATTTACTTATAGGTGATGTCTCATTTCCTTGAGACCCTCTTGTGATGGAGTTTAAGCCAAATAGAAAGATCCAATTAGGTTAGCATCCAGGATTATTTTAATAGTCCAATTTACTGATTATAATAAAGTTTAAAAAAAAAGTTAACACCCCAAAAATGGCACAGTTGCTTTTTTGCGCCACTTTTTAAAAGTTTTCCAATACATGATATGGTATGTCAATGGCACCACAGAAAAATACAACTTGCCTGCAAAAAAAAAAAAAAAAAAACTCATGTGGATATGTCACTGGAAAAAACAAAGTTAGGATTTTTTGAAAGTGGGAAGGAAAAAAATTAAAATGAAAAATAGAAAAAAAAACTCAGTGGGAAGAGGTCATATACCATGCAAATTTTTATCACAAGGTTGTCATTTTTAACATCACTAAACAATGAATTTTTAGTACATCAAGCCCATAATGTAGAAAATACACATTCCACGCATAGACTTCATGACACAGCTTACCTCTCAACGTTATGAGCTCTAGAATGGATGAAAAACTACAAGAACCAGCCCAATGCAGGAAGACGTGAGAATATTTGTGACTTGACATAATGGGGGCTTAATTCCTGTTATATACCAGCATCACAGAAGGGGAAATAAAAAATTAAAAACAATCATACCAGTATTCAATATTTTTTAAAGAAACAGAATGTGCCCCTTCATGTTTTGGCACAACGTGTGTATGTGGGAAGGGCCAGAGAGATATAAAACCCCTGAGGCGACGAGAGGGAAAGCTGTGAGACATGAGAGCATTTGAGCGTGAACGCTCCTGTATCTGACTTAGGTAATAATAGGCCTGTTACAGAACGGAGAAAAGAAATATCTTGATGATAGAGAGGCCATGTAACAATGGAGAGAGAGAAAGTGCAGCAGTTCTCCTATATTTTACTTAAGTAGCCGCCTTGCACATTGTAAAAATGCCACTCAGCGCTTTAAATTCTTAAGTACCTCCATAAAATTTTGAGTCAAAGCGTAATTTTCACAACATGAAAAATGGTTAAAACTTTATATTAGCAGCTAAAAGTGTGCCCCCCCCCCCCCCCCCCCCCCCAGTCCAGTGTCTACAAAGACATATCTTCTTAAAGTCACCAGAACTTCAAGGGACAAAAATCTGATGCAAGATTTTAAGAAAGTAACAATCTATACTGGAATTACAACACCGTGTAAAGTAAACACACCCAAAAATACCATAATTTCTCAAAAGCAAGCAACCTGATGATTGTAGTTGGATTGACAGGCTGCTCACTGCTATGTTCAGCTTCATGTAACTTTATGACAAACATAAATATTTTTTAAAAGCATTAACATAACTTTGTGCTTAAGGTGCCTTCACTCTGGCATTTTGCCTCTCTCCCTGTTCCGTTCTAGGAAGAGAAAGGCAGAAAAAAACATGTTTTCAAAGGAAAAAAAATGTTTTCAGTTTTCCTCAGTTCTGTTTTACTTTTGAGTTTCTTTACTACAGCAAACAGTGGTCTGCTGTGCTCAATTGACATTTGCATTAGAGCTAGAGATGAGAGAACGTACTGGGCCACGCCCCTTTTTCGCCCGAGCACCGCGATTTTCGAGTACTTCCGTACTCGGGCGAAAAGATTCGGGTGGCGCCGTGGGTGAGTTGCGGGCTGCAGCGGGGAGTGGGGGGGGGAGAGGGAGAGAGAGAGGGTTCCCCCCCATCTCCCCCCCTGTTCCCCGCTGCTACCCCCCGCTCCGCCGCGCTTCCCCCCGCCCCCCGCCGAATCTTTTCACCCGAGTACTGAAGTACTCGAAAATCGCGGTGCTCGATCAAGTAATAACTCGAAACGACTAGGTTCGCTCATCTCTAATTAAAGCTTTAGTCATAATTATGCTTCACTTTTGAAGCAAAGAAATTGAATTAAATGCAAATAAACTGATCATTTTTTACCCCTACTGACTTCAGAGGTCATAAAAACAGAAAGCAAACGAAAAGCTTTATATTGGCGTCTTTTCTGTTATTTGTTCAGGTAAAAAAAATGGAATAGAACGAAACAGAGGCAAACGTTATTGTGAAAGTGCGTATAACTCATAACTTACTGTATCTCAGGCTATATTGCAGAACAGACATTAGTGTTGGCCCTGTTTCAAAACCAAAACTTTTATCTTTAAAAGAAGGCCAAAATCAAAGCTTTATCTGCAATATAGATTGAGATTACAAACTGTATCTCTACAGCTTGTAATGAGAACAGCAGACATACAAAACTCCTACTTCAAATGGCTCTATCTCAGACTACCTTTACTTGTAAAAACAATCCAGGTGTATGGGGATATAATATGTTGTGAAGAAGACTCATGCCAGAATATACAGTTGATTTGTTTATACCTAATGGACGTTGGATGTATGGTTTTATTTTAGCTAAAAATCACAAGTTTCTTATCCTCAAAATCCCAGATGCTAGATTGTTCTTACAATTGAAGTTTGTCTGCTGTTTATCCCTTGCATCTTGGATTGGATCTACGCATGGAGCGGAGGAGGATACTTCAGAATCTATCTCAGACTACATTGCAGATAGAATCATAACTAGATGGGACGATTATCATTCCGATAAGTTCAACTTCCTGCTTTTCAACAAAAATTGTACCGTGTAAATGCATGCAATGAAAATTCTTCATACGTTCAGATTCTGTATACAGAAAACTGAACCACGTGCCATTCAGTGTCAACAGCAGTCATTCACTTCTGAAGGACTGTCTGCTTACTGTGAATGGAGTTGAGCTGGGGCTTCCCAGAATGCACCACCTCCATACTGGAAGTGCTTTGAGCAATGCTAGCGATACTCGATATGATTAATATCTTCCAATCCATCCTTCCAAATGTCTGGAGGTGTCTCACTATCAAACTCAGAATTTTCAGAAGTCAAGTAGCTGGATATAGTACTTAAGAGAGAAGTCGTTGATGTGCTGGTTTCTTCAGATGAATCTATGATTTCTTCTTTCCAACATTCCTCCAAGAACATCACAACTTCACCAGATTTACTCCTCTTACTACAGTCTATGGCTAAAAGACCACTGAACATCTTCAGAGCTCCAGGTGGAAATCTGCTCCAAAGTGATGGTGGCTCAATATCCTCCAAGTTACATTGCCACTCAACAAAACTACTATAAGCTTTGTCTGTGGAAACTGCTGACTGCCATGGAAATTCGCCTGTGAGCAAGCAGTAGAGGACAATACCAAAGGACCATACATCCAGGGGGAAGTCAACAAGCAAAGAATCCTCGTCGGTAATTTGGCCCATCTCTGGAGCCATGTATGAGACAGTGCCGATCCTGTTTTTCGCCATTGTTCCTTTCATACATGAAAGACCAAAGTCCGTAATTTTTATACAGTGGCAGTCCTCATCAAACACCAAAATGTTCTCTGGTTTGATATCTAAATGCACCAGCCCTTTACTGTCTATGAATTCTAGGGCGCTGGAGATCTGCACCGCACATCTCTTTACCGTGTCCTCCGGAAGTCCATCCTGAAATAGGGAAACACATGAAGTCAACATAATGGAGATATTACTACAAGAAGAAAGGCTATTGGTAAAGTAGTTCTCGGGATAAATTGGGGATTTCTACTTACATGAGGTGTTATAAGAGAGCACAAGTCCCCTATCGACAGCTCCTGGGCAAAGGCAAAGTAGTTCCAAGTCTTGAAGGCAGTGCCGTAACTTCCAATGATATTGGGATGGGAGGAGAGGAAGAAAGACTTGCTGAACTCCATGAGGAAGGCAAATTCAGTTGTTTTGTTCCTGTCAAGAAGCTTTAATGCCATTTTCTGATCTGTTTATGAAAATAACATTGTACATTTATTACTTAAAAGTATTTATAGGATTGTCAAATTGGAAATATTGAAATTCGTAAAATTAAACTGTAGACCCTTCTGTTCCCCCCCTTTGATTGAATCATATTAGGAAACAAATACTTATCATGATATGTAAACTATTAATAGACCCGTTGGCATCATCGTTGCAGATTCACAATGATCTACATCCTGATAGTCGTGCACTGTTCATAAATCTCCTGCATTTAATCAAACTCTTGGAGATTCTGTCCTCCCACGATCTTCAGACTATTACATCACTCAAGTAATAGATAATTGACCCCCACTGACCTGTTTTCTTGTCTTGTACCATGAGCACAGAACCATAGCCACCATCTCCCAGCTTCTGTATCACGCAGAAGTTCTCCTGAAGATCTATCTCCTGTAGACCCCAGGAAGCAAAGGAGACAAGTCCTTCCAGGATAAGCTGCACATCTCGTGTACTGGAGGCCATTGTGTCCTGTAGAAGTGAGAGGCAAGAACATAGTTAATGATGATCATTATATTTCTCTCTGACCTTATAGAGTGAAGTATAATATCTAATATGATGTGTATGGCAAATGATGAAAAAAACTAAATATAACATCATTAAAATATGATGAGAGTAAAGTTGCAAAAATTACCTTGGAGAAATCAAATTGCAGTTGGGACTGTCTGAAAATTCTTCACAAAGTCTCAGGGATGTTGAAGTATTGGAAAGCAGAGAAGCCACTGACTTGAGAAGGTAGGAGGCATTTTATATAATGGTAGGTAAGTTACACCCAAGGATCAATGAGCTCCTGATTGGCTAGGAGTCAATATGTACTTGTTGTATACATAACATCAGGCATCAAGGGAATTAGCATTTCTATAGCATTCCTGCAAACTGCAGCCATAGATGGGGTCAAGTATTGTTGGGGTCAACATCTCATTGTAAGGAAAACTATTCTTTACTAACATGTGGCCTCACCCTCCATTATTATAGTGATTACATGTCCCTTCTAATTTGTGTTATTATGAAGGCTCACTAAACTTTTATGCTCCAAGAGGTAATGTTTCACAAATATTAGATTTTATAAACTTTTATATTTAAAATTAGAAACTGTAAAATTGGCAAAGTTGTAAGTTCCTAAAGGAAACTAAGTTAAACCATATTATGTATTATATTGAAAAAAAACTATAGTCAGAATAATCAGTATTTCCCCCAATTTTTTTCCATATCCACTATATTCTCTCTTTTACATTAGAATGGACATTTCTTTATTAACAAGTGGCCTTACCCTCCATTATTATAATGATAGCATGCACCTTCTGATGTGTGCTACATTGGTGACTAACAAAACTTTTACCTTTCAGGGGTAACTTTTCACAAAAGTTAGATTTTATAAACTTTTATATTTACTAATATTTTAAAGTTGAAACTGTAAAAGCAGTCCACGAGGCCAACAATCCACCTAAGGTTTGACTGAAATTGATATTCCACTGTATTCCTACTTTATCCAGTAATGTCTTTATTAGAGATGAGCGAACGTGCTCGGCTCCGCCCCTTTTCGCCCGAGCACCGAACTTTGCGAGCAATTCCGTGCTCGGGCGAAAAAAGTTCGGGGGTCGCCGTGGCAGCGCGGGGGGGTGCGGCGGGGAGGAGAGGGAGAGAGAGAGGGCTCCCCCCTGTACCCCGCTGCTGCCGCCGGCGCCGCCGCGCCTCTCCCCGCCCCCCGGCGCCGGCCGAATCTTTACGCGCGGACACTGAAGTCCTCGGTAAAGCCGGTGTCTGGGTGCGTAAGTGTTCGTTTAGAACACGTTCGCTCATCTCTAGTCTTTATATATAAAGAAGGGATATTGCATTCTCTCTATAACTCACTACAAATGAAGATTGCATTATTATAAAGCTTGCTTTTATCTCATTTTTAATTGAGAAGGAAAGTTAAACCTTCAAATCCACAGATTGGTTCAAACAGTGAAATCTAAAATATAACCACGGAATAATTTTCTAAGATTACGGTGAGCGCTTCAGCAATTATCTCTGCTATCACCTTCAGACCCCTCTAAACCAAACAACCTAAATATTATCGGTATCCAAGGCCCAATTTCCGGATGAGCTTCTAATTGATGCTCTCTGGGCTTATGCATTAAAAAATGACCTAAAAGCCAAATTACAAACTTTGAATAATCTAAAATAAAGAAAAAAATGCAGGAAAAGAGAAGTAATGAGTCTAGTATCAAATCTGGTGTGGTCACATCCCCTCCTTCCTAATCGCACCTAATCAAGTCAACACTGAGGCCCAATCCTCAACTGCTCCTTCAATATGGAAAGGGCGCGCAAAGAACCTTGAAATCATTCAGATTCAATTACTTCAAATATTTCTTTTGCTTAATTGAAGATTGAAATTTCATCAATGGAGAGCAACCTCTCTGGTAGCATGTCTATTGTAAACATGGATTTCCATTGTCAGTTCTTCATGCCCAGCCAAACTCCTGGGCCAATCTGCATCAAATATTGCACATAGGCAAATGAGAGGCTTCAGAAGGTTTTAGACTGGTTTTCAACTCTCTAGAACCCACCAATTTCAGCATATCCACAAACAAATGGACTAATCTGTACTGACTGGCCTAATCTGCACCAAATTAGATAAGGATGCAGCTCTCTAGGACCTACCGTGCTACTGATGCTTGTAATTGTAGGCATAGTTCACATTAGTAGTATAGCAGCCATACCTTATGTCAAACCGCCCACTTTTGGAAAGTGACAGATGCCACGCCCCCTCCCATGACCTTTGACCGTCCCCCTTCGGCGCACCACCTGACCGTCAGCTGACGGGTGGTGGACCCATCCGCATTCCAGGCCTGTGACGTATCACAAGACACACTTTAGAATACAGTGTGTGTCACGATAATCAAGGGCCTTATTATATGTATAGTCTGACTTGATGTTATGTACCATTCAAGTCATCCCCAAATCAATGGCCTTATTATGTGTATAGGCTGACTTGATGTTATATACCATTCAAGTCGCCTTATGAGTATAAGGATTTAATATAAAGAATGCATTACCATCCGTTAACAGCTTTTTAAGCATTGCCACCCCCATCCTAATAAGCCTTTTATGTATAGGCTAGCAGTGAGCATGCTATAGAGAACACAAAGTAGCCAAAATGCAAAGTTTTATAAAGCTTTATTGAGTGCCCAGAATATATAAATGATGCGCTGTAAAAAAAATTACAGAATATAGTTATTACATAAAGGAATGCATAAGAATGATTACATAGATATGTATAACACTGTATAATATTAACAGATATATAGTTACATTTTTACAATCATTTACAAAGTTAACCACGACATGGGAAGCAGTGGTGTGGGTCACTTTTTAGGCAGCAAGCTCCCCTGTGTAATTCCGTGTGGGGTTGGGGAGAAAGACAGGATTTTGTTTTTGGGGGTACCAGGTGCAAAGCCGGGGTCCGAGCCTGTTTTCAAATCCTGGAGAATTTCTCTAGTACTGTGGCTGCCAATGACCGTAGAAGGCATATTAACTTCGGCCAACGCTCGCATAAAAATGGCCCAGCCCAGAGGGTGATTTTTCTTGGTAGCGCTATGGCTCTGCGTAGCATGACGGATCAAGTCCAAAATGTTTGACCCATTAACCGGCTTCCCTTTATAAACAAACTCGTTGCGCAAATACCACGATTTAATATCACCATTCTGCGACAGTCTATGGGTAGCATAATGTAGCAAGTTCCGTACGTTTGAGGGGAGCAACAGTACAAAAGTCTTTCCGAGTTCAAGTTTTAGATCCATCATGGACTTTATTAAAAAATCCATCTTCAAAGATTCCACCAACTCACGAGTACTGGCGTCTGCAGCGACATCGCTAGGTACATTAGCCTCCGCTATTGCATGCATAAAAATGTTCCATCCTAGCGGTATACTTCTTCTCACGAAGGTGTGACTCTGCGTCGTATGTCTGATCAGTGCGGGGAAATTGGTTCCATGAATTACGACATTTTTAAATACCAGTTCATGCTTATCGTTCCATGTGATAATATTCCGGTGATTGAGTAGAGCGGCCAGCAATCGCTCCGTGTTTTTCTTGCACGATTGTGGAAGGTCCCAGCGTCGAATTGAGAAGGAAATATATATATCCTTGTAGGTAGAAAAGAAAACACTGGAATATATACATTTATATAGATATAGTTATGTGCCTTTCTTTTTATATGTATACTAACTTTATTCTTATATGTACTAACTCTATGAAAAACTTAATACGTCGCCTTACATCAGATATTCCAGGGCCTTGCAAGGCGAAGACAAAATGTATTTTAAACACAGCAAAGAAGAATCGGACAAGGCCGCGTGCTTGGCGGTTTTCCCAGAAGCTCCGTCTCTAGATAACGACTGTTCAAATTACGTACATAGCTTTCACTGTCTCAGGCCGGAAATCCGGACTTCCCATATATGGTTATGCGGTGAATTTTAGCCAATGAGCCCATCACCCATTGCTAGTGATGAGACCAAAGGGTATAAGATCTCATGTAGTCTGTAATAAAGGGCAGCGCAGTCATGTCCCCGTATGAGGAACTATACCAGACCTCCGTGTGGTGTATCTTCTTTACCGCCGGCAGCGGGGCAAGTGGGGTGGGCCTGATTGGTGCTGTACTTGGAATTCTTCTCTGACAAATGGTGCCGAAACCCGGGACGACAAAACCGGAGCCGTGCAGCCCTGTCCACCCGGATCCACGCCACGGAGAAGCCGTCCTGCTGCAAACCGAGCCTGATCAACTCACAGAACTCCAGGTAAGACCAGCATATATTTATGTTGTGTTTTACACTGCGAGTCTTGCTGCGGGAGGGACTATCTGTGTTTTGTGACCGGACGGGTTGGGTTAAGAGTTCTACACGGTAACTCGTGTGGGCTTCGGGTTTGCCGTCATGGACCACTGACCGTGATATGCGCACCAATCGCTCATCCAGGAACTAGTCTATTTGTACTCTGAAGTCTGTAGCGTTTTAACGATAGTGAAGGTTGTTTGTTGTATCTGCAGAATTTTTTTTTCTCTTACTTTTCATTTTGTCTCATAGAAGAAGGGACCCTCGGTTTTAGTTTAGTTAGTTGTTAATGGTTTAGCTGAGGAGGAGATGCACTCTATGAGATAGATCTCATAGAAGAAGGGACCCTCGATTTTTAGTTGTTGATAGTTTAGCTGAGGAGGAGATGCACTCTATGAGACTGGTTCCGTAGAAGAAGATGCCATCGGTTGTTTTGCCATATATAAGGGGCTGACAATTCGGGTCAGAAGGATGCACTCTATGGAGCGTGTTATCATTATTATTATTGTTGTTGTTCTAATATGCGTAAGACCTTATTAAAGAAGACGGAGCCCTTTATGGGCCGCCGCCGTGCGGATCAATTGGTGGAGGAGAGACAGGAGTTCCAATGTGTAAAATGTAAGAAAACTTATGAAAATGTGTGACATCGACCCGCACGGTAGATTACAAAATGGGTAACTGGGAGGAGGTCTTTAGGACCAAGAAGCGTGCCTTGACAGACCAAGGTTTGCTAGAAAGTGCTGGAGTGAGGAGGAGAGAGACAGTCAGAGAAAGTTAAGTATGTACACATTATTTGTTTAAGAAAGTATCTAAGTGAAATGTTGGAAAGTACAGTAAGTGATCAAGAGGGTGTCGGGAGAGTGTCTATTGAAGGTTTCATTGGCAGTTAGGTAGGGAGAGAAATATGGGAAACAAGCAAAGTCGAGAGGAAAGTTACAAAGCATGTGATTTGTTGGCAGAGAGAGAGGAAAAAGGTGTATAATACTAGATAGATAATAGATATAGATGTATATGTGTGTATATATGTATATACTGTATGTGCAAATGGTTAACTGAGCTTGCTTTTAGAGGAGAAGGTTTGTTTACATGAAGCTGCAGTCTGTGTAGCTTTTCAAGGTCAAGAAGATAACAGCGAGAGAAAATGCAATAATAACCCTGGATAATATCTTTGCTTGCTTAAATGGAATGGAGGCTTGAAATGAATTTAATTAATTATACTGTCTTAGTTGGCAGGAAATATAGCAATTTCTAAGGTATATTCTTACTGGGTTCTGAGGTCAAAAATGGAGACATCTTGGTCTTTTTCATACAGGTGTAAGATGTCAGAAGGTCCCAGCATATGTGTTAATTATGAGTTCAAATGCAGGGAATAGTTAAGCTAAAACAACTTTGTCGGTGAATGCATATTCGGAGAGATAACAGTTGTTTTGAAAAGGTGGGGGCTTTCAGACTACACTTTTTGTTCAGGGTCACATACAGAGAAGGAAAGACAAGGAGGGCTGAAAGATACCCACGCATTTTAAAATACTTCAGCGTTTAATACAGCATATAATAGCTTCAGTAAATAAGAAAGATAGAATGTCTCAGCAAACTTTTTCACATAATTTGTCAAAAATAGCGCTCATTCACAATCTCATCTCAATAGAATCATGTACTTTGTAACATTATAGCACTCACCTCAATGTTTTTCAACTGATGTATGTTTGTTTGTCAAACTTTTTTTTTTTTGTCTGTGCATCTGTATGTACTGGTACACCTTCAATGGGGGGTGACGGGGCAAACTTGAGCGCATGGATGGATGAGAGTTAATGCCCAGTGTTCAGGCTGTGATGCAGATATTGACTGGGGATAAAAAGTCCCCCCATGCATAAGACTTTAATTGGTTGAGATGTGGACGTGCAGACTGTGGAGCTAATATGAGCTGTGAAAAAAGAAGCAAGCAGCCAATATCGAGGGGGTGGAGCTAGATGATGTAAAGGACATAATGTTTCATCCCTCTTGTCCACAAGGGAGGGGGTGAGGATCTTGAGCAGCTAGTAAAAGTTTTGTTTTTTTTCTCTCTCAAATTTGATAAGACATTGCAGGCAGGATCAGACTAATAATGAATTTGCTTAAAGGAATATCACATTTCCAATATTAATAGGTGTTTGTAGATTATTCTGCCCTGATGTAACTCATGTCTCTGTTATTGGTGCTAACATCTTACAGGCCTTATCTGCATCCATCAAATCTTTTTACAATGTTGTACTAACTTGAACCCGGCTACTATTCTTCCAATTGAGTACCCTGGTTCAAAGGGGGGGAGGAGAAGACATAGGTGATCTAGGTATTGCAAATCAGCCATTTTTAAATTTTTAAATTTTTTGCAACAAGATTCTGATCTTTTTGAAATAAAATACCAGCATGATTGTCTAGCATGGATGCAACAAGAAAATTTAAAAAAGTTACTGAAAGCCCTTGTTAACAATGCATATTTTGAGTTGTTTTTTGTAGATGGTACCAGGGGTGATTGACGACTCCACACTGGATATGCAGTGGTCGCACAACAAGATGTCCTAAAAGCAGAATGCCTCCGCATGTCGCAGTACAAGAAGCGGAACTAAAAAGGCCATCGCTAAGGCGTGTAGAGTGGCGAGAGGTAAGACGGCAAACATTTGTACTGACTCCCGGTATGCATTTGGCATAGCTCATGATTACGGCCCAACATGGAAGGCCAGACAGTTTTTTACCTTAGCAGGACAACCAATTAAGAATGATGCAGCGGGCAGAGTCTCACGGAGGCCCTACTTCTACCTGAAAGTGGAGAGCTCACACCAATTCCTACACCAGAGAAACAAGAGGCAACGCCATCACAGACCACACAGCAAAGGCAGCGGCCCTGAAGCCGTGGAAGAAAGAAGAAAAGAAGAATTTGACAAAAAACTTTGGACTTTGACTAACAACTTTGGACTTTGACTAACAACTTTGGACTTTGACTAACAACTTGGACTTTGATATGCTAAAAACTTTACAGTTACAAGCCAGCAAGGAAAAAGACAAATGGACTAGCTATGGGAACAGCAGAAACAGGACAGCGTATGGCGAACAGTCAACAGCACTTGTCTACCACGGTCCCTGTGCCCCATGATGGCCCAGCTGATGCACGGAAAGACGCACCTCTCAAAGCAGCAATGATGTCGACACTTGAACAAGGACGGGTGGCTCCTGGGTTTTCTGTAGCTGCTGCATCATTTGTCCAATTTTGCATGATCTTTGCCGTAAGCAACAGGGCAGAAGTAAATTTGCCACATAACACTTGCCGGGGCCACTCTACCCATTTCAGGGATTGCAAATTGGCTACACTCAGCTCCCACTTGTTGGGGAGCATGAATATGTGCTTGTTGTTGTTGATCTCTTTTCAGGTTGGAGACCTACCCTGTTACCAAAGTAAATAAGCGGTAACCGCATAGAAGCTCATGAATGAGGTAATCCGCAGATATGGGGTACCGGAAGTGATTGAGTCAAACAAAGGTACACACTTCACAGGTGAAATAATGCAACACATCATGTCTGTTTTGGGTATATTCCAGGCTTTTCACACACCCTACCATCCGCGGAGTAGTGGGAAAGTAGATACAAAAGGCAATGAAGGAAACGGGTAAATCTTGAGTTGAGTGTCTTCTATTAGTTTCCATTTTTCTCTGGAGGGTACATGCGTCAGTAGCTGAGTTTGGGGAATGATTCTCTTGTTAATTTTGTCATAGGCCTCTCCAAGGAATTGTCAATAATGCATTCTGCAGTCTCTGCTTTTCTCCCAGGTCCTACAGATGAGTGTCACAATCTGAAACCAGGTGACAGGGTCTATGTAAAAAAGTTTGAGAGAGAAACCCTGTTTGAATGTCCTTACCAGATGTTGCTCACCACCCCAACTGCAGTCAAGCTCGAAGGAAAGCCCACTTGGATCCACACTTCGCACTGAAAGAACTCATGATCCTGCATATCCTTTACATGCTATAATGTGGTACAATTCCTCTAACACACACCCTTTGACTACTGTACACTAGCCCCCTGTTTCAGAACAAATTAATACAATCAAATGTGCAATATGAAGACTACACTGAGGGTGAGAATCCAACACCGCATCGTGCTAAGAGAGAAGTTGACGCTCCAGGTGGTAACTTTGATCCACATGTACACATAGATGCAATAGGAGTGCCAAGGGGGGTGCCAGATGAATTTAATTCTAGAGATCAGGTTAAAGCAGGTTTTGAGTCCTTATTTGCTATTGTCACTGTTAATAATAATGTAGATTGGATGAATTATATCTTTTACAATCAGCAGAGGTTTGTAAACTAGACCAGAGATGCTTTGCAAGGGTTAGCTGACCAGTTAGGGCCCACTGCATCCATGGCGTTCCAAAATAGAGTGGCCCTGGATATGATTTTAGCAGAAAGAGGTGGGGTATGTAATTTCCTGTATGTGTATTATCCCTTTGATCAAAAAGAGTATGAGTAAGGGACTGGACAATGTGACACCAACATTTCCCTTGTTTGAAAAAGATGAAGAGCCAGTTCCGATAATGCCAACCACGTACGTTACCAGAAGAAATGGAGAAATGTACTGGTACTGCGCCTGCCCCGATCTTCTAAGATGGACTGTCAGTGGAATTCCCATTTGCCTAGGGATAGTGCAGAAGACCTTAGGTTCCGGCGAGGGCACACCCTGCGGGGTGTTAACTTGTACAGATAGAGGGTATGGATGCCCGGAAATAAGCCCAGGGAATCCATGGCCTCCTTCTGAGGTGAGGTAGGGATCCCCCTCCTAGGAGTAGGGACTTACGGGCAGTGGAGAAACCCTGACGCAAGGGAGAGGCGACCGAGGAAGAGGGCGAGGCCTGGTGCTTGATCTCCGTATTAAGTTTTTAGGGGGGTTTGAGAAGGAAATATATATATCCTTGTAGGTAGAAAAGAAAACACTGGAATATATACATTTATATAGATATAGTTATGTGCCTTTCTTTTTATATGTATACTAACTTTATTCTTATATGTACTAACTCTATGAAAAACTTAATACGTCGCCTTACATCAGATATTCCAAGGCCTTGCAAGGCGAAGACAAAATGTATTTCAAACACAGCAAAGAAGAATCGGACAAGGCTGCGTGCTTGGCCGATTTCCCAGAAGCTCCGTCTCTAGATAACGACTGTTCAAATTACGTACATAGCTTTCACTTTCTCAGGCCGGAAATCCGGACTTCCCATATATGGTTATGCGGTGAATTTTAGCCAATGAGCCCATCACCCATTGCTAGTGATGAGACCAAAGGGTATAAGATCTCATGTAATCTGTAATAAAGGGCAGCACAGTCATGTCCCCGTGTTAGGAACTATACCAGACCTCCGTGTGGTGTCTCTTCTTTACTGCCGGCAGCGGGGCAAGTGGGGTGGGCCTGATTGGTGCTGTACTTGGAATTCTTCTCTGACAGAATGACATTAGCTATTTCAGCTTCATAACGCAATCGTTTGGCAGCATGCACGGATGGAATAGCGTAGTCTGACTCCATATTAAAGTCTTTATCAATTCGATTTAGCTACGAGCTCTGTCTTGGTAGGATTCCTCTCGCAGAGTTCAATAGGTCGCTTTAGTGTAACGAGGCACTTTAAACTAGCTGGAGGCAACCACTAATGATTTCTGTCTGCTGACTTCAAGAAGCTCTCGTTACTGTGATCAGCTCGCTATCACTCATGTGCAGGCCCCCGTAGGGTGTGTGTGTGTGTGTGTATGGATGAATGGGACATGGCTTGAATTCGTTACGCTGTTTACAACCAGTAGCCAATTAGTTCCAGCTCTGCAAGGATGTCAGAATAGTGATGAATGAAGGTGTCTATTATTACACAGAACATGTATCTATCTGTATTTATTATACTTCATGTATCTAACGATTATATAAAGATGCACAGATCATATTAAAAACACAAGGTATTTGACAGCGGTAATTAGTATCACAAAAGTTATCTTTTATAAATTGATTTACAAAATCATCATTTTTTTTTAAATTTGGCGTAAACAAACGTAAAATACGCTCATAAGATAATCCAAGGGCTATGTAATATAATACAAACACGCAGTAATGCCCACAAAATACACTGTCAGTATCCTGAATTTGGTTATCCTGATATATGTACCTAGCGCAGATTCTTTTTTAAAACTCTATAAAAGCCACGGGAAAAATGGGACTATTCGGTGCTAGGCCATAACTATCAAAAAGACCGCTATCTCCAAGTCACATAGTACAATTAACACCCAGTGTCGTCCTCGTTGAGTTGAATCATCAGTATTAATTATATAAGCCGCTGGTCTTTTATCCACATTGAATTGGGGTAGGAAGTCACTCGGGTATACGCCAGCAAAAATTTGCGAAGTATAAGGATCGGATTTAAGGAGATTCGTAAGTTGAAGAGTGTTCATAATTTAATTGTAATCGTACAGAACTTCTCTTCTGTGATTTATTTCCAGAATAGCGGGACTTGAGGCATAGACAAGCATGTTAACCGTGTGAGGGGTTGGGACTGAGAACCGTACTTCCACACGCAGGTTCCCAGTTTTAACAAGCAAGAAGTGCGTGCCGGGCTCCATGTCCGGTGACAGGTCGAATGCAAAAAATGTGTATCCGCTAATGAACTCACTCCTGTCAATCGAAATTGAGTTGTCTCCTCGCTGGTTTCCGGAGATATCCACAAGAGCCATGTATTCCCTAATAGCTAATTCGGCCTCAAAATCAGGCTGAAAAGGCCTGGCCGGAATCTGTTGACCATCCAGATACAAGGCCGCGTGGTTTACAGAATAATGGTGAAAACAGAGAGGATTTTTTTGGAAGCTACCGCTAAAGGCTTCATTGTCCACAAAGGCTAATATCACAGTTTTAGGGATCTGGCCCAGGAACAAATTTTCATGGGTTGCTATACGGCTCCCGATTGCTATGCTAAAGACTTTGAGACTCGTCCTATCCAAAGTATATTTAGCGGTGGTCGCTAGTAGCGCCTGGCTGTGGCCTATGCGGACGGCTGGGGATACTTGTACTCTCTTGATGAAAATTGAAGCATGAAGGATTTGAACTTTAAATCCATCAGGGTCTGCTGACATCAAGCAGAGTCTTTATTCCTTGTCAGTTTTATCTTTAAATCCAGCCCGTTCAAGATAAGCTTCGGCTGATTAAATATATCGCCATAAATAGGCCCCAGAAGCTCCACAGTTTTAGGGTGCTGTGTTGCGGCAGCTCTTTTAGCGAAGCCTAAATTCGGGCCATCGAGTGTCCTTTCATGTGGTGACCTGCCGAATCCTTGTAAAACAGTCCGGCTGTAAATTGGGATGCGAGCGTTTGAGCACTATAATTTAAAATTGTCTTGAACGCTCTATAGCTATAAAGATTATCGGATTGTGAGATTAGTCGATCCCCCAATGTGATGTCCTCTTGATTAAAAAGAGTGGCTACAGGGTAATTAATAAATCCCACACGTGCACCATCGGGGATGGGTGTGTTATCTTGTTTAACTATACGACAGGTTAAGTGCAGGAGGGTGTTATTTAAGTCGTAGTAATATTCGCCGCTACCTGATATAAAGAATTCCAACGGCGTGTAGTCAGTGAGGGCTGCGATAGGCAGGACTTCAACAAATAAAGATTTTTCAATACTCGTCTGCATGGGCGGTATGGTGAAAATATCCAACTCAGATTTGGTGCACTCTACAGAACCGTCGTGTATGAACGCCATGTTAGAGAATTAAAAGATGTCGTCTGCTGAGCGTCTAGCGGGTTTCTGATGGCGTCGTCTTTTGCGTGAAGTAGTCTTATCCACGAGGAGCAGGTGAAATCGTGCTAGGAATCGTCTTTTTCTTTTACAGGGTTTTTTTACAACAGAAACAAGGCCGGAGCTGTGCTGTTCTTGACGCGACTGATTGAGTCTGTCCAAAACAGCCGACGAAACAGAAGTGACTGCGTCTGTAGCGATATTTTTGACAGCTGTCTTTACATGAGGCTTTACTAATTATAGACCTTTTCTGAAAAGAGGCAAGGCCCTTCGGAAGAGTGACCTGAAGACGCCACCAATTCCTGCGCCAATCATATACTCGTCCCCATGAAATTCCGTTTCCACTCTGCGCCAAATAATGTTTCACGTAGAGCGCAGGATCTCCGTACACCCGCTGAGACATGTTTTAACGCTGCGAATCGTTACGCGGTCTAAAGTGTAATCGCACTATACTTTTCCCGTACCTGAATTTAACAGGTGCATTCTGGTCTGATAAAATCGAGATTGTAATCGTGTCAAAATGTTGTTTACACACCGGCACGTAATCAGGGCGATTGTACTGAATTATGACAATGTCGCTGTTTTTACTGCTGATTTCTACCGTTCTTAATAGCTGCACATAGCTATTTCCTACAAACTGATGATTGATAATATCTGTATACAAGTACAATGTATAAAAGCCCCCTTTTATGTCCGCAAAATGTCGCCTCCTGTCGGGGATATTCCCAGCTAAAGCTGCGTTATATTCAGGCAGACCTAGCAGAACGGACAACTTATGACCCGGAACAAAGTGTAGCGTTGGCGAATCGGTAACTGTAACAATTCTTTTTACTTTATCATAGCGTAGCTTAAAGACCTTGTTTGTTAGCCTTAAAGCCTCAATTCTGTCATTTATCGCACGCGTCAAATCTGATACGGTCGAATAAAATCCCGACTTCGCAAAATATTCGTGGTATATACTTTCTTGTTTAGCGATGAAAAAGTTTCCCTCGGACGCCGCAATCGTTTCCCACGTATGCGGATACTGAATCTCGGTTAGCGCCACATTGTAAGCGCCCGAGAGCTGAATAGGCTTCGCTAGTTTCGTAGTGTAAGTTGAAATTGAGTTTTCGGGGTAGATTCTGGACGATGCATTACTAGGAAGAGTTATATAAAATGAGCCCGATTCCATGGTCTATGCGGGTGACAGTTGATTTTCAGAGAACCAGCTGTTAAATTTTTTAAAGGTATCCCAGCCACTTCACAAAATAATGCTCCGTCCCGCGGATGCGCCTTTTCTTTAATATTTTCTCGATCCTGTAGACGCGGTTCTCATCCGCTGGTACCTGCTGTATTTCCTCTTTATAAAACGATCCCTCTATAGCTTCGCCGCTCAGGTTGATTAATTTATATAGCGGTTTTTGAAAACGTGTATTAAGAGTCTATGACAAATTTCATCAGTGTAACTTTGCTCATAGCCTTTCGTAAATGTTCCTTTATGTTGAGAAATCCTCACATGATCGCCTATGTTTAAAGAAGTCTTTTCAGGCTTTGAGTTCAGAATATCGCTGTAGATATTTTGCCAAATTGTTAAGGAGTTCTTTTTCGTGACATCCACAGGTCGGCATCGGATAATACGGTGGTAAGTTCGGTTATAACTGTATACCAGCGCTGGTAAAATATCGATATAGCGAAATGTGTTATGATGGGTGAGAACGCCACATTCGTGATTTTAAAGTGCGATTAAAATGTTCGACCACCGCAGCCTTTACGTTGTTGGTCGTAAAGTAATGGTGTATGTTGTATCTTTTACAAAGGCGCTTCATGTGTTGATTTACGGATTCTCTGCCGCGATCGGAGCGTATTTTTCAAGGTACACGATCGCTATTCTCAAATATCAGCTCGAAGGCTCTTGCGACGTTTGACCCCGATTTAGATGCTAACCCGACGCACCATGCATATTTTGATAAAACATCTATAACCGTTAACCCCTTAATGACATGGCCTATTTTGGCGTTGAGGACCAAGCGATTTTTGGTCTTTTTCCATCTCCATTTTTCAAAAGCCATAACTTTTTTATTTTTCCGTCGACGCGGCCATATAAGGGCTTGTTTTTTGCGTGGCGAGCTGTAGTTTTTATTGGTGCCACTTTTGGGTACATAGACAATATCGTAAAACTTTTATTATGTTTTTATGATAATAGGGAGAGAAAACGCATCAATTCTGACATAGATTTTTTTTTTTTTTTTTTTTACAGCGTTAATAATGCAGCATACATGACGCACTAAATTTTTTCTGCGGGTCAGTATGGTTACAATGATACCAAAATTCTTATATTTTTTTTTTAGGTTTTTACACTTTTTTGCAATAAAAACCCTTTTTTTTTGGAAATCTTTTTTTTTCTCTATAGCTGCATTCAAAGTCCTGTAACTTTTTTATTTTTCTATGTACGGAGCTCTATAAGGGCTTATGTTTTGCGAGACGAGCTGTAGCTTTTATTGGTACCATTTTGGGTAATGTACAGCTTTTATTGCATTTTTTTGTGTGGCAAAATGCTAAAAATTAGCATTTTGCCTTTGTTTTTTAGCGTTTTTTTTAACGCTTTTTGTTGTACAAAATAAAAAGCGTGTTCAAGTTTTGTACACATCATTACGGACGTGTTAATACCCAATATGTGAGGTTTTAATTTTTTTTTACCTTTTTTTATGCTAATATTAGAAAAAGCATAAAAAAGGGGTTTTTTACATTTTTTTTTACATTTTTCTTTTTTTACATTTTTCTTTTCTTTTTTTTTACAGTATTTAAGTCCCTCTGAGGGACTTGCAGCACTGTGCCTATGATTGCTGTCATAAGGCATGACAGAGCTACTGCTCTGCACTGCCTTATCGCTTATACAGCGATCTCAGGCATAGGCAATACAGGACGCCAGTGTCTGGCGTCCTGTTGCCATGTTGATAGGCCAGGCTCTCGCGATGATATCGCGAGAGCCGGCCGGAGACACAGAGGGAGCGTGATCCTTCTGTGAACTCTTTCCCTGCCGCGATCTACTTAGATCGCGGCAGGGAAGGGGTTAACAGCGGGGGGCACATCTCCGATGCCCCCCCGCTGTTGCAGCGGGACACCGGCTGTGACTGACAGCCAGCTCCCGCTGCGGGATAGCGCGAGGTCAGTCATGATCTCGCACTATCCCGATGACGTACCGGTACGTCATTTTGCGCGAAGTACCAGGCTCCCATGACGTACCGGTACGTCATGGAGCGGGAAGGGGTTAAAGTGTATTTTATGCCATCATTTTCTTTAGAGTATTGCATTAAACACACGAGGTCAGATTCCGAGAGCAAATCTATATCAGCAGCAATTATTTTATTTCTAGCAAATTTCTTTCTGATCGCCTTGTGAAGGCTATAACAATTAATCTTTTGCAGCCATTCTGTAATTTTGCGCTGGTTTATCCCCTTAAGTGCCTTATGACATTTTTGAATTCCGGCATAAGAACCGGCGCTTGATGTTGTCAAATATTGGCGCTGTAAGCGGCGTGCATCCCGTGAAGCGGACATAGTGGTAATTATGAAGCGTGGATGGGGATGCAGAGGTTTAATTACCTCCTAACTTTTTATAAATCTAGACCGCTTTGATTCTACCACTCGTAGATATAAATCCTTTGTTTACAGCACATAGAAAGCCTGTAGAACATTTTAATCACTTTCCGCTTTTTTTTTAATAAAGTATCTATCACATTTTGATTTCGCTATCCAGCCTTAAAATGTGCCAGAACATAGAATGCTATATTCAGCTTAGTAGCATTTACAAAGTTTCATTGCGTGGTTAGATGATGCATTTAGGATAATATAAAATCTAGTTGTAAATGTCACACTTCTGATTAAGTGGATACAAAAAAAAGATCTAACATCTGTAGGATCAATGAATGCCTGTTTACTAGAGATGAGCGAACGTACTCGTCCGAGCTTGATGCTCGTTCGAGTATTAGTGTGTTCGAGATGCTCGTTATTCGAAACGAGCACCACGCGATATTAGAGTTACTTTCACTTTCATCTCTGAGACATTAGCGCACTTTTCTGGCCAATAGAAAGACAAGGAAGGCATTACAACTTCCCCCTGCGACGTTCAAGCCCTATACCACCCCCCTGCAGTGAGTGGCTGGCGAGATCAGGTGTCACCCGAGTATTTAAATCGGCCCCTCCCGCGGCTCGCCACAGATGCATTCTGACCTAGATCAGGGAAAGTGCTGCTGATGCTGGAGGGAGAGTGTTAGGAGTTATTTTAGGCTTCAAGAACCCCAACGGTCCTTCTTAGGGCCACATCTGACCGTGTGCAGTACTGTTGAGGCTGCTTTTAGCAGTGTTGCACTTTTTTTTTTCTTTGTATATCGGCCGTGCAGAGAATTGCGTCCTCAGTCTGCAGTCATTGTACATAGTATAGGGCCAGTGCTGGTGAGGCAGGGACAGTGGGAAAGGTGATAGAGATATACAGGCTATATAGGCAGTGGGCTTTTTCAAACAAATTTTGGGAAAAAACTATATTTGGGCTGCCTGTGACCGTCTGCTGGGGGTAGTAGTCCTAATTAATACGCAGTTAATTACAGCAGGCTTGCGCAAAAGTGTTTCCTGGCTCTGCGGTGCCCGTTACATCACCGCCGTCATCCTGTCCACATTGAAACAGTATACATATATACGCTGCCCACAGTATCTGTCTACTGTCTCAGCTCTGCCGTTCAAAAAATAGAAGCAAAATACTTAAGGCCTACTAGTGGCGTCTGGCCACTTGACTGCTTCTGCGCTGTGAATTCCACTATCTCAGTCATACGCACCTACGTCTCACTGCAGGCGTGCGCAAAAGTGTTTCCTGGCTCTGCGGTGCCCGTTACATCACCGTCGTCATCCTGTCCACATTGAAACAGTATACATATATACGCTGCCTACAGTATCTGTCTACTGTCTCAGCTCTGCTCGTATTTCATTGCCAAGCAATTGATAATTGAGAAGATTCAAATAGACATGATCACTCAAGGCGGCCACCTTCTGTGTGTGACGGTACCTTCAATGAACTTGAGATTCATAGACTCGCTTAACTTCATTCCCATGAAGCTTAGCAAGCTACCTCAGGCTATGGGTTTTTCAGGGGGAAAGGGACATTTCCCTCACTTTTTCAATACTAAAGAAAACCAGAATTATGTCGGCCCCCTACCTGATGCTAAATATTACGGCCCAGAGTACATGATGCCTGACGACAGAAAAGAGTTCATGGAGTGGTATGAATTGCAAAAGGACTGTACTTTTGATTTTAATGCAGAATTGAAGGCCTATTGTAAGCAGGATGTTGAAGTATTGTGGAAAGCCTATGAGCGTTACAGAGACCGGGTAATGGACATGGCTAAGAAAAAGGTTAAAAGGTATTGTACGGAAAAAAGGAAAAACGTTACTGTGACTTATTGCGTTGACCCATTCCAGCACATCACTCTCGCGTCTGTATGCATGGCTATATACAGGTTTAACTTCTTAACTAAAGACACTATAGCTGTCGTCCCCTCTGATAATTATCACAAGACCAAAAAAAGGTACTCAACTCCTGCTATTCAGTGGTTGATGTACGTGTCTCACAGTGAAAACATAGTCATACCACACGCACTGAGAGGTGGCGAAAAACAGGTCGGTAAGTATTATTTAGAAGGTTACGAGTATATCGACGGACGGCATATCGCTTTGGAATTTCATGGATGTTTCTATCATGGGTGTGTCGTCTGTTTTAACGAAAACGTGCAAAATAACGTCACAAAAACGACGTACAGTCAACTATACCAGGCTTTTTTTAGCTAAAAAGCGCTATTTACAGCAGCAGGGGTACACTTTACGCGTCTTATGGGAGCATGAATGGCGTGAAATGGTTGAGACCAATTCAGACCTTCAGGCTTTTCTTCTTAAAATGCAGTTCCCAGTACCGTTAGAGCCGCGTGACGCTCTTTACGGGGGTCGAACTAACGCAATGAAGCTATATCACAGGTTGGCCGATGGTGAGACTATAAATAATTATGATTTCACTAGTCTATATCCTTTCGTCAACAACACAAAGAATTACCTTATAGGGCACCCGACGATTATTTATGAAAATTTTGGCTACATCAAAAATTACTTTGGTATCGCAAAAGTTAAAGTGTACCCGCCGCGCGATTTATTTTTCCCGGTGCTACCGGTGAAAATGAATCATAAGCTGATGTTTCTGCTGTGTTACACTTGCGCTTTAAATTCACAGTGCGACCCTTGTAGTCATACCGATGAAGTGAGGGCTCTCATTGGCACATGGTGTAGGATAGAACTCGAGATGGCTGTAGAGAAAGGCTATAGGATAGCACACACCTACGAAATATGGCACTTTCCAGAAACATCGGATAATCTATTCGCATCTTACATCAATTTGCATCTTAGGGATAAGAGGCTTCAGGGTATCCTAGTTGGTGCACTGACGATGATAAGAAAAATGAGTATATTGGCTCCTTTCTTCAAAAAGAAGGTGTTAAAATGCGTAAGGAGGAAATAGGCGTAAACCCTGCTAAACGCCAAATCTCCAAGCTTATCTTAAACTCCTTGTGGGGAAAGTTTGCGCAGAAATCAAACCTTCCGTGTACCAACATCGTGACTGACCCTGATGAACTCTTTGAGTACGTGTTTCTACCTCAGTACAAAATTTCAGGTCAAAATTTTATTGATGACGAAACAGCCAATGTCACGTGGAAATATGCCAAAGAGCACCACATGGTCAACAAAAACACAAACATCTTTATAGCTTGCTTTACAACAGCCTACGCACGCCTAGAGCTCTACTCGCTTCTGGATAGATTGCAGGAACGATGCCTTCATCATGACAGACTCTGTCATTTTTGTACACCGTGAAGGTGAGTGGAACCCCCCGTTAGGAGACTATCTGGGGGAATTGACCAGCGAGATCCCCGGTGATACACACATAGCAGAGTTTGTATCTGCTGGTCCCAAAACCTATGGTTACAAGTTGAACACGGGTAAAACAGTGTGAAAAGTTAAAGGTATAACTTTAAATACGTCAGCCACTCAGGTCATAAATTTTGACAGTCTGAAAGATCTGGTTCTGCATTATCCTCGCAACAGCAACCCTGAAACACAAAAGACTATCAGCGTAGAGCAGCCCTGCTTTGTGAGAAATAAAAAGTATTGGGACATCGAAACAAGGCCGCTACAAAAAACACAGAGGTGTGTTTATACCAAGTGGTATCTATTAGATGATTTTACAACTCTCCCTTACGGTTATTAGATTATATAGTATGCAAATACATCCAGACATACAAACCCGTAATATTGTTTGATTTTGTGGCGTGTTGGCGTAATTATATGTCGGGGGTAACTGCTTCTTCTCCTAACTAGGATCTGTAAGGAATACGTACTACCGGATCGACTCAGCATTAACGCCACGCAATCCGCAAGATCGTGTGAGGAGGCGACTATTAGACGAATTCACAATATAACCTCACGGGCGTTAACGGTTGTATGATGGACACACGATTGCAACACCCCTTCTCTTGTATTTTAGCCGGGCCATCTAACTCTGGGAAAAGTTACTTTGTTAAGCAACTGTTATATAACTCTGTAACACATATATCTCATATCCCCACCAACATCGTCTTTTTTCATTCGTGTTGGCAGCCGCTTTATGATGAACTTTCCGCCTCTTTTTCTAACCTTAGATTTATAGAAGGACTACCTCAGACTTTTATAGATGATGACTTATTCCCGCCTGATAAGGTAAATTTGACCGTTGTTGAGGATCTCATGGAAAGTGCCAGCGAGAACAACAAAATAGAGAAAGCGTTTACCAAGTATGTACACCACAGAAATCTGAGCATTTTGTACCTTGTGCAGAACATATTTTGTCAAGGTAAAAAAAGTCGTACTAGAAATCTGAATACTAATTATATGGTGTTATTTAAAAATCCTCGTGATAAACTTCAAATTGTCACGTTGGCTAGACAGCTGTATCCAGGTCAGATGCGCTTCTTCTTAGAAGCTTTTGAGGATGCCACGAGTGCTCCTTACGGATATCTGCTAGTTGACTTAAGAGCCAATACGCCTGAGGAGCACCGCTTGAGAACGGGTTTGTTTCCTCCTGCTTTACCCACTGTGTACAGCCCCAAGAAAAATGCTTCTAAAAAGTGAGTTTGTCTTTTTCGCGACTTATTTTATTCTGTGCGCATTGGGCAGACAAGATGTCTGAGAGAATACTTCGTAATTGGGCTCTCTTAAAAAGCCTGGTGAAAGCGAAACCGGCCGTTAGAAAAACTATTTTACGCGACACGAGCAGCGATCTGATTACAGCCATAGTTGAGATTGCATTAAATATTTTAAAAGGACGGATACCTCTAAAACCTCGTCAGAAAAAGATACTAAAAAAATGGCGAAGTGCTATAAGGCATCTGGGTGATAAAACACTGACCGTTAAGAAAAAGAAGCGTATAGTGAATCAGGCCGGCGGTTTTATAGGATCGCTCTTGGGCTTTGCAATCCCAATAATTACGAGTCTGCATGCCAATCGATAATGGGGCATGCGGAGAAAATGTACTTGGTGCCTAAACACGAACTTAACAAGATAAGACAATCTGCTACCATGACACCGAGCATACGACAGACGACTATTCATCGCCTTGATGATGAAATTAGCTCGATTTTACAACGTCGTGACATTCCTGATGATGTGAAAATTAAAAAATACACAGATGTTTTACAAAGATACTTGGTACACGCTAAACAGGACGCAAAAGAGCTAACAACTTTAAACCTTGTAACCGCTGGTGACGCTGATCATCAGCAAGTATCAAATAGATCTCCTGATAATAGAAATACTGCTCACGAAATTGTAAGCCATGTCAATCCACGGTTCAAAAAAAATGCTGAGCTTTTGCTAAACAGACTGGCGCAGGATGGTGATATTACATCGTGGAATTTGCGCAACGAGTTTGTTTATAAAGGGAAGCCGGTTAATGGGTCAAACATTTTGGACATGATCTGTCATGCTACGCAGAGCCATAGCGCTACCAAGAAAAATCACCCTCTGGGCTGGGACATTTTTATGCGAGCGTTGGCCGAAGTTAATATGTCTTCTACGGTCATTGGCAGCCACAGTACTAGAGAAATTCTCCAGGATTTGAAAACGGACTCGGACCCCGGCTTTGCACCTGGTACCCCCAAAAGCAAAATCCTGTCTTTCTCCCCAACCCCACACGGAATAACACAGGGGAGCTTGCTGCCTAAAAAGCGACCAACACCACTGCTTCCCATGTCGTGGTTAACTTTGTAAAGGATTGTAAAAATGTAACTATATATCTGTTAACATTATACAGTGTTATACATATCTATGTAATCATTCTTATGCATTCCTTTATGTAATAACTCTATATTCTGTATTTTTTTTTTACAGCGCATCATTTATATATTCTGGGCGCTCAATAAAGCTTTATAAAGCTTTGCATTTTGGCTACTTTGTGTTCTCTATAGCATGCTCACTGCTAGCCTATACATAAAAGGCTTATTAGGATGGGGGTGGCAATGCTGAAAAAGCTGTTAACGGATGGTAATGCATTCTTTATATTAAATCCTTATACTCATAAGGCGACTTGAATAGTATATAACATCAAGTCAGCCTATACACATAATAGGGCCATTGATTTGGGGATGACTTGAATGATACATAACATCAAGTCAGACTATACATATAATAAGGCCCTTGATTATCATGACACACACTGTATTCTAAAGTGTGTCTTGTGATACGTCACAGGACTGGAATGTGGATGGGTCCACCACCCATCAGCTGACGGTCAGCTGACGGTCAGGTGGTGCGCCGAATGGGGAGGGTCAAAGGTCATGGAAGGGGGCGTGGCACCTGTCACTTTCCAAAACTGGGTGGCTTGACATAAGGTATGGCTGCTATACTACTCACTTTGAAAAAATGCTCGAGTCTCCCATTGACTTCAATGGGGTTCGTTACTCAAAATGAGCTCTTGAGCATTACAAAAAGCTCGGCTCGAGTAACAAGCACCAGCGCATTTTGGTGCTCGCTCATCACTAAACCTGACGTTTCCCAGGGGGAGCGCCCCAGGGTGACGTCATGCGGCACCTTTGAGCGGTGCTGCGTTTCGGCGTGTGCTCTTACTAGACGTTGGGTGACATCAGTCTGCGTTCCAGACATGCATTTCAAAGGGTTATGTTTTCTTTTGAGTGATTTAGAAGGAAACTGCTGTGAATGAGGAAATAGTTGTTGTAATATGTCAAATACATTATATAGTTAATGAAAAAAACAAGAGAAAGGAAATAGACTGACTGTGCCCTAAATTTGGAGTCACCATTGTATCAGCTTAATGAAAACTATTTAGGTATTTAAAAGACATGGAATGCTTACAATGGACAATATCAGCAGAATTTCTATATATTAAATAGAAATAAAGTTAAATATAAGATATAAAGCACAATTAACCAGATGGTCTTATATGATTAAGTACATTAATATAAAGTAGGTTATTCAGACCATTTGGCAGGACAATTTCACCGAAATATGCCAACATTTTTTTTAGCCTTGCAAATTTGCCATATTCAATTTTTTCAACAAAATTTACCCTTAAACCTATGGTTTCTTTGTTCTGAAAGTGGAAAAAAGGTTTTGACACGCTATGTTTTAGGTAGCCATTTTGAATATTGGAATATTGGAATGATGTTGATTCCTCCTTATTATCAGGGGGTTAGTTGTTCTGTCTGTATAGCAGAGATTGAAGGGACATTCTATTAGAACTGTAATCTAAATCATCTTGGAATTTAATAGGGTGTAATTCCTGGTTATTTAATCAGACGAAAAGGATATTTATGGTTTGGGGAGGATGTAGTTGAGGTTAGCTTATAGTGACTGGATTTGGGACCAGATGCATGAAGGTGTGAAAAAAAATAGATTTTAAGAATCCATTCCCCTATAAAGATGGTGTGTGGGGGAAATGCTGATCAGATCGGAACCCTTAGATCCCTAGGGGCTATGTCATTATCTCTATATATACATAAAAATATACAATCAATGGTATCTCTCCATAAAGTCTGTACATAGTCATTGAGTTTGCATTTGGAGATTTCAATAGGCATATAGGTTGGGTGGAATGTCCCCAATTCCATTCTCCTTCAGAAAAGAATGGAACAGATGAAACCTGTAGAAATTTCTTCTTTTTGACTTCAATAGAGATGGATTTAATAATCTGATATGGAAGGGTTGTCCACTCTTTCCTCAGACAGTCCATTTCCAAATCGCTCAGTCCCAGAAAAAGATAATCTGGTGCCGAAGTACCCGGAGAAATGAAAACAAGATTAAGGGACAGCGCTTTCGTAAAACTTATCCAAGTATTTATGATAAAATTGGTACTCACCTGGTGTATACAGCAAAACCCAAAATGTTCCAGGCTGAACGCAACACCCAGACAGCATCTCTGTAACCAATGAAGTATTCACCATCCTTATGCACATTGTACATCCACCAGAAATGGAAAGCAGCTGAATCAACGCCAGATCCAACATGGAATATATCCAGGGAAAGCAATACAAACACAGTGAAAAATGTTGTCCTGCGCTCATAACGAATAAGGTAAGTATAGGAGGCCGGGTAGGGAAATTTACTTATAGGTGATGTCTCATTTCCTTGAGACCCTCCTGTGATGGAGTTTAAGCCAAATAGAAAGATACAATTAGGTTAGCATCCGGGATTATTTCAATAGTCCAATTTACTGATTATAATAAAGTAAAAAAACAAAGTTAACAGCCCAAAAATGGCACAGTTGCTTTTTTGCGCCACTTTTTAAAAGTTTTCCAATACATGATATGGTATGTCAATGGCACCACAGAAAAATACAACTTGCCTGCAAAAAACAGCAAACCCTCATGTGGATATGTCACGGGAAAAAACAAAGTTAGGATTTTTTGAAAGTGGGAAGGAAAAAAATTAAAATGAAAAATAGAAAGAAAAACTCATTGGGAAGAGGTCATATACCATGCTAATTTTTATCACAAGGTTGTCATTTTTAACATCACTAAACAATGAATTTTTAGTACATCAAGCCCATAATGTAGAAAATACACATTTCATGCATAGACTCCATGACACAGCTTACCTCCCAACGTTATGAGCTCTAGAATGAATGAAAAACTACAAGAACCAGCCCAATGCAGGAAGACGTGAGAATATTTGTGACTTGACTATAGATGAGCGGGTATACTCGCTAAAGGCAATTGCTTGAGCGAGCATTGCCTTTAGCGAGAATCTCCCCCGCTCGAGACTGCAGGTTTGGGTGCGGGCAGCGGGCACTGAGCTGCGGGGGAGAGCGGGGCGGAACGGAGGGGAGATCTCTCTCCCCCCCCCCCCCCCGCTCCCTCCTGCTGACAGCCGCTACTCACCGCTCCCCCGCACCGGCACCCGAACCTGCAGTCTCGAGCGGGGGAGATACTAGCTAAAGGCAATGCTCGCTCGAGCAATTGCCTTTAGCGAGTATACTCGCTCATCTCTAGACTTGACATAATAAGGGGTTAATTCCTGTTATATACAAGCATCACAGAAGGGGAAATAAAAAATTAAAAACAATCACAGAAAATGTCCGTTACTTACTGAGTGAGGAGTGCGTATAGATGCATCCTCTCACCATGCAGGTAGTCAGCTACCTGCATGGTGAGAGGATGCATCTATATGCACTCCTCACTCAGTAAGTAACGGACATTTTCTGGGACTGTTATATACCAGTGTCCAATATTTTTTAAATAAACAGAATGTGCCCCTTCATGTTTTGGCACAACGTGTGTATGTGGGAAGGGCCAGAGAGATATAAAACCCCTGCACTGAGGCGACGAGAGGGAAAGCTGTGAGACATGAGAGCATTTGAGCGTGAACGCTCCTGTATCTGACTTAGGTAATAATAGGCCTGTTACAGAACGGAGAAAAGAAATATCTTGATGATAGAGAGGCCATGTAACAGTGGAGAGAGAGAAAGTGCAGCAGTTCCCCTATATTTTCCTTAAGTAGCCGCCTTGCACATTGTAAAAATGCCACTCAGCTTTAAATTCTTAGGTACCCCCCCCCCCCCCCCAGTCCAGTGTCTACAAAGACATATCTTCTTAAAGTCACCAGAACTTCAAGGGACAAAAATCTGATGCAAGATTTTAAGAAAGTAACAATCTATACTGGATGATTGTAACCTGATGATTGTAGTTGGATTGACAGGCTGCTCGCTGCTATGTTCAGCTTCGTGTAACTTTATGACAAACATAAATATTTTTTAAAAGCCTTAACATAACTTTGTGCTTACGGTGCCTTCACTCTGGCATTTTGCCTCTCTCCCTGTTCCGTTCTAGAAAGAGAAAGGCAGAAAAAAACATGTTTTCAAAGGAAAAAAAATGTTTTCAGTTTTCCTCAGTTCTGTTTTACTTTTGAGTTTCTTTACTACAGCAAACAGTGGTCTGCTGTGCTCAATTCACATTTGCATTAGAGCTAGAGATGAGCGAACGTACTCGGCCACGCCCCTTTTTGCCCGAGCACCGCGATTTTCGAGTACTTCCGTACTCGGGCGAAAAGATTCGGGGGGTGCCGTGGGTGAGTGGGGGGTTTCAGCAGGGAGTGGGGGGGGAGAGGTAGAGAGAGAGGGCTCCCCCCTGTTCCCCGATGCTACCCCCCCGCTCCACCACGCCTGCCCCCGCCCCCCGGCGCCCCCCGAATCTTTTCACCCGAGTACTGAGGTACTCGAAAATCACGGTGCTCGATCGAGTAATTACTCAAAACGACTAGGTTCGCTCATCTCTAATTAGAGCTTTAGTCATAATTATGCTTCACTTTTGAAGCAAAGAAATTGAATTAAATGCTGCAAATAAACTGATCAGTTTTCACCCCAACTGACTTCAGAGGTCATAAAAACAGAAAGCAAACGAAAAGCTTTATATTGGCGTCTTTTCTGTTATTTGTTCAGTTAAAAAAATGAAATAGAACGAAACAGAGGCAAACGTTATTGTGAAAGTGCGTATAACTCATAACTTACTGTATCTCAGGCTATATTGCAGAACAGACATTAGTGTTGGCCCTGTTTCAAAACCAAAATTTTTATCTTTAAAAGAAGGCCAAAATCAAAGCTTTATCTGCAATATAGATTGAGATTACAAACTATATCTCTACAGCTTGTAATGAGAACAGCAGATATCCAAAATTCCCACTTCAAATGGCTCTATCTCAGACTACCTTTACTTGTAAAAACAATCCAGGTATATGGGGATATAATATGCTGTGAAGAAGACTCATGCCAGAATATACAGTTGTCTTGTTTGTACCTAATGGACGTTGGATGTATGGTTTTATTTTTGCTAAAAATCACAAGTTTCTTATCCTCAAAATCCCAGATGCTAGATTGTTCTTACAATTGAAGTTTGTCTGCTATTTATCCCTTGCATCTTGGACTGGATCTATGCATGGAGCAGAGCAGGATACTTCAGAATCTATCTCAGACTACATTGCAGATAGAATCATAACTAGATGGGACGATTATCATTCAGATAAGTTCAAATTCCTGCTTTTGAACAAAAATCGTACCGTGTAAATGCATGCAATGAAAATTTTTCATACGTTCAGATTCTGTATACAGAAAACTGAACCACGTGCCATTCAGTGTCAACAGCAGTCATTCACTTCTGAAGGACTGTCTGCTTACTGTGAATGAAGTTGAGCTGGGGCTTCCCAGCCTGCACCGCCTCCATACTGGAAGTGCTTTGAGCAATGCTAGCGATACTCGCTCCTGTGTAACAGCACAGACGCAAGCATCACTGGGACTGGCTGCTGGACATTGTTTGCCCGTATAAATGTACCTGGAGTGTCCTCTCACAAGGATATAGCAGATAAGTCCTAGGAAAGGGTTAGATCAATAGAAACATTTTCGTATTAGGTTACTGAAAGTCGAATCACTTACTGTTACTACGAAGGACATGGCTGAATATGTTGTCATGCAGCCAAGTTCTATCTCTGCTCCAACATGAAATGATTAATATCTTCCAATCCATCCTTCCAAATGTCTGGAGGTGTCTCACTATCAAACTCAGAATTTTCAGAAGTCAAGTAGCCGGATATAGTACTTAAGAGAGAAGTCGTTGATGTGCTGGTTTCTTCAGATGAGTCTATGATTTCTTCTTTCCAACATTCCTCCAAGAACATCACAACTTCACCAGATTTACTCCTCTTACTACAGTCTATGGCTAAAAGACCACTGAACATCTTCAGAGCTCCAGGTGGAAATCTGCTTCACGGTGCTGGTGGCTCAATATCCTCCAAATTACATTGCCACTCAACAAAACTACTATAAGCTTTGTCTGTGGAAACTGCTGACTGCCATGGAAATTCGCCTGTGAGCAAGCAGTAGAGGACAATACCAAAGGACCATACATCCAGGGGGAAGTCAACAAGCAAAGAATCCTCGTCGGTAACTTGGCTCATCTCTGGAGCCATGTATGAGACAGTGCCGATCCTGGTTTTCGCCATTCTTCCTTTAATACATGAAAGACCAAAGTCAGTAATTTTTATACAGTGGCAGTCCTCATCAAACACCAAAATGTTCTCTGGTTTGATATCTAAATGCACCAGCCCTTTACTGTCTATGAATTCTAGGGCGCTGGAGATCTGCACCGCACATCTCTTTACCGTGTCCTCCGGAAGTCCATCCTGAAATAGGGAAACACATGAAGTCAACATAATGGAGATATTACTACAAGAAGAAAGGCTATTGGTAAAGTAGTTCTCGGGATAAATTGGGGATTTCTACTTACATGAGGTGTTATAAGAGAGCACAAATCCCCTATCGACAGCTCCTGGGCAAAGGCAAAGTAGTCCCAAGTCTTGAAGGCAGTGCCATAACTTCCAATGATATTGGGATGGGAGGAGAGGAAGAAAGACTTGCTGAACTCCATGAGGAAGGCAAATTCAGTTGTTTTGTTCCTGTCGAGAAGCTTTAATGACATTTTCTGATCTGTTTATGAAAATAACATTGTACATTTATTACTTAAAAGTATTTATAGGATTGTCAAATTGGAAATATTGAAATTCGTAAAATTAAACTGTAGACCCTTCTGCCCCCCCCCCCCTTTGATTGCATCATATTAGGAAACAAATACTTATCGTGATATGTAAACTATTAATAGACCCGTTGGCATCATCGTTGCAGATTCATAAATATCTACATCCTGATAGTCGTGCACTGTTCATAAATCTCCCGCATTAAATCAAACTCTTGGAGATTCTGTCCTCCCACGAACTTCAGACTATTACATCACTCTAGTAATAGATAATTGACCCCCACTGACCTGTTTTCTTGTCTTGTACCATGAGCACAGAACCATAGCCACCATCTCCCAGCTTCTGTATCACACAGAAGTTCTCCTGAAGATCTATCTCCTGTAGACCCCAGGAAGCAAAGGAGACAAGTCCTTCCAGGATAAACTGCACATCTCGTGTACTGGAGGCCATTGTGTCCTGTAGAAGTGAGAGGCAAGAAAATAGTTAATGATGATTATTATAATTCTCTCTGACCTTATAGAGTGAAGTATAATATCTATTATGATGTATATGGCAAATGATGAAAAAACTAAATATAAAATCATTAAAATATGATGAGAGTAAAGTTGCAAAAATTACCTTGGAGAAATCAAATTGCAGTTGGGACTGTCAGAAAATTCTTCACAAAGTCTCAGGGATGCTGAAGTCTTTGAAAGCAGAGAAGTCACTGACTTGAGAAGGTAGGAGGCTTTTTATATAATGGTAGGTAAGTTATACCCAAGGATCAATGAGCTCCTGATTGGCTAGGAGTCAATATGTACTTGTTGTATACATAACATCAGGCATCAAGGGAATTAGCATTTCTATAACATTCCTGCAAACTGCAGCCATAGATGGGGTCAAGTATTGTTGGGGTCAACACCTCATTGTAAGGAAAACTCTTCTTTATTAACATGTGGCCTCACCCTCCATTATTATAGTGATTACATGCCCCTTCTAATTTGTGTTATTATGAAGGCTCACTAAACTTTTATGCTCCAAGAGGTAATGTTTCACAAATATTAGATTTTATAAACTTTTATATTTAAAATTAGAAACTGTAAAATTGGCAAAGTTGTAAGTTCCTAAAGGAAACTAAGTTAAACCATATTATGTATTATATTGAAAAAAAAGTATAGTCAGAATAATCAGTATTTCCCCCATTTTTTTTCCATATCCACTATATTCTCTCTTTTACATTAGAATGGACATTTGTTTATTAACAAGTGGCCTTACCCGCCATTATTATAATGATAGCATGCACCTTCTGATGTGTGCTACATTGGTGACTAACAAAACTTTTACCTTTCAGGGGTAACTTTTCACAAAGATTTGATTTTATAAACTTTTATATTTACTAATATTTTAAAGTTGAAACTGTAAAAGCAGTGAACTTCCAAAAGTAAATAAACTTACATCTTTTTTTTTTAATCTAAAAAAGTGCATTCAGTAGTATAGTCAGCATAATCAGTATTTTCTACATTTTTCTGGAATGTCTACTGGGCCAACAATCCACCTAAGGATTGACTGAAATTGATATTCCACTGTATTCCTACTTTATCCAGTAATGTCTTTATATATAAAGAAGGGATATTGCATTCTCTCTATAACTCACTACAAATGAAGATTGCATTATTATAAAGCTTGCTTTTATCTCATTTTTTATTCAGAAGGAAAGTTAAACCTTCAAATCCACAGATTGGTTCAAACAGTGAAATCTAAAATATAACCACTGAATAATGTTCTAAGATTACGGTGAGCGCTTGAGGAATTATCTCTGCTATCACCTTCAGACCCCTCTAAACCAAATAACCTAAATATTATCGGTATCCAAGGCCCAATTTCCGGATGAGCTTCTAATTGATGCTCTCCTGGCTTAAGCACTAAAAAATGACCTAAAAGCCAAATTACAAACTTTCAATAACCTAAAATAAAGAAAAAACTGCAGGAAAAGAGAAGTAATGAGTCTAGTATCAAATCTGGTGTGGTCACATCCCCTCCTTCCTAATCGCACCTAATCAAGTCAACACTGAGGCCCAATCCTCAACTGCTCCTTCAATATGGAAAAGGCGCGCAAAGAACCTTGAAATCATTCAGATTCAATTACTTCAAATATTTCTTTTGCTTAATTGAAGATTAAAATTTCATCAATGGAGAGCAACCTCTCTGGTAGCTTGTCTATTGTAAACATGCATTTCCGTTGTCAGTTCTTCATGCTCAGCCAAACGCCTGGGCCAATCTGCTCCAAATTTGCACATAGGCAAATGAGAGGCTTCAGAAGGTTTTAGACTGGTTTTCAACTCTCTAGAACCCACCATTTCAGCATATCCACAAACAAATGGACTAATCTGCACTGACTGGCCTAATCTGCACCAAATTAGATAAGGATGCAGCTCTCCAGGACCTACCGTGCTACTGATGCTCGTAATTGTAGGCATAGTTCACATTAGTAGTATAGCAGCCATACCTTATGTCAAACCGCCCACTTTTGGAAAGTGACAGGTGCCACGCCCCCTTCCATGACCTTTGACCCCCCCCCTTCGGCGCACCACCTGACCGTCAGCTGACGGGTGATGGACCCATCCGCATTCCAGGCCTGTGATGTATCACAAGACACACTTTAGAATACAGTGTGTCATGATAATCAAGGGCCTTATTATATGTATAGTCTGACTTGATGTTATGTACCATTCAAGTCATCCCCAAATCAATGGCCTTATTATGTGTATAGGCTGACTTGATGTTATATACCATTCAAGTCGCCTTATGAGTATAAGGATTTAATATATAGAATGCATTACCATCCGTTAACAGCTTTTTAAGCATTGCCACCCCCATCCTAATAAGCCTTTTATGTATAGGCTAGCAGTGAGCATGCTATAGAGAACACAAAGTAGCCAAAATGCAAAGTTTTAAAAAATCTTTATTGAGCGCCCAGAATATATAAACGATGCGCTGTAAAAAAAAAATACAGAATATAGAGTTATTACATAAAGGAATGCATAAGAATGATTACATAGATATGTATAACACTGTATAATGTTAACAGATATATAGTTACATTTTTACAATCCTTTACAAAGTTAACCACGACATGGGAAGCAGTGATGTCGGTCGCTTTTTAGGCAGCAAGCTCCCCTGTGTTATTCCGTGTGGGGGTGGGGAGAAAGACAGGATTTTGTTTTTGGGGGTACCAGGTGCAAAGCCGGGGTCCGAGCCCGTTTTCAAATCCTGGAGAATTTATCTAGTACTGTGGCTGCCAATGACCGTAGAAGGGATATTAACTTCGGCCAACGCTTGCATAAAAATGTCCCAGCCCAGAGGGTGATTTTTCTTGGTAGCGCTATGGCTCTGCTTAGCATGACGGATCAAGTCCAAAATGTTTGACCCATTAACCGGCTTCCCTTTATACTTTAACTCGTTGCGCAAATTCCACGATGTAATATCACCATTCTGCGACAGTCTATGGGTAGCATAATGTAGCACGTTTCGTATGTTTGAGGGGAGCAACAGTACAAAAGTCTTTCCGAGTTAAAGTTTTAGATCCATCATGGACTTTATTAAAAAATCCATCTTCAAAGATTCCACCAACTCACGAGTACTGGCGTCTGCAGCGACATCGCAAGGTACATTAGCCTCCGCTATTGCATGCATAAAAATGTTCCATCCTAGCGGTATACTTCTCACGAAGGTGTGACTCTGCGTCGTATGTCTGATCAGTGCGGGGAAATTGGTTCCATGAATTACGACATTTTTAAATACCAGTTTGTGCTTATCGTTCCATGTGATAATATTCCGGTGATTGAGTAGAGCGGCCAGCAATAGCTCCGTGTTTTTCTTGCACGATTGTGGAAGGTCCCAGCGTCGAATGACATTAGCTATTTCAGCTTCATAACGCGATCGTTCGGCAGCATGCACAGATGGAATAGCGTAGTCTGACTCCATATTAAAGTCTTTATCTATTCAATTTAGCTACGAGCTCTGTCTTGGTATGATTCCTCTCGCAGAGTTCAATAGGTCGCTTTAGTGTAACGAGGCACTTTGAACTAGCTGGAGGCAACCACTAATGATTTCTGTCTGCTGACTTCAAGAAGCTCTCCTTACTGTGATGAGCTGGCTATCACTCATGTCCAGGCCCCCGTAGGGGGTGTGTGTGTGTATGGATGAATGGGACATGGCTTGAATTAGTTACGCTGTTTACAACCAGTAGCCAATTAGTTCCAGCTCTGCAAGGATGTCAGAATAGTGATGAATGAAGGTGTCTATTATTACACAGTTAGAACCAAAGACTACTCTGTTAACAGTTAACACATGTATCTATCTGTATTTATTATACTTCATGTATCTAACTATTATATAAAGATGCACAGATCATATTACAAACACAAGGTATTTGACAGCGGTAATTAGTATCACAAAATTTATCTTTTATAAATTGATTTACAAAATCATCATTTTTTTTTAAATTTGGCGTAAAGAAATGTAAAATACGCTCATAAGGTAATCCACGGGCTATGTAATATAATACAAACACGCAGTAATGCCCACAAAATACACTGTCAGTATCCTGAATTTGGTTATCCTTATATATGTACCTAGTGCAGTTTCTTTTTAAAAACTCTATAAAAGCCACGGGAAAAATGGGACTATTCGGTGCTAGGCCATAACTATCAAAAAAGACCGCTATCTCCAAGTCACATAGTACAATTAACACCCAGTGTCGTCCTCGTTGACTTGAATCATCAGTATTAATTATATAAGCTGCTGGTCTTTTATCCACATTGAATTGGGGTAGGAAGTCACTCCGGTATACGCCAGCAAAAATTTGCGAAGTATAAGGATCGGATTTAAGAAGATTCGTAAGTTGAAGAGTGTTTATAATTTAATTGTAATCGTACAGAACTTCTCTTCTGTGATTTATTTCCAGAATAGCGGGACTTGAGGCATAGACAAGCATGTTAACCGTGTGAGGGGTTGGGACTGAGAACCGTACTTCCGCACGCAGTTTCCCAGTTTTAACGAGCGAGAAGTACGTGCCGGGCTCCATGTCCGGTGACAGGTCGAATGCAAAAAATGTGTACCCGCTAATGAACTCCCTCCTGTCAATCGAAATTGAGTTGTCTGCTCGCTGGTTTCCGGAGATATGCAGGAGAGCCATGTATTCCCTAATAGCTAATTCGGCCTCAAAATCAGGCTGAAAAGGCCTGGCCGGAATCTGTTGACCATCCAGATACAAGGCCACGTGGTTTACAGAATAATGGTGAAAACAGAGAGGATTTTTTTGGAAGCTACCGCTAAAGGCCTCATTGTCCACAAAGGCTAATATCACAGTTTTAGGGATCTGGCCCAGGAACAAATTTTCATGGGTTGCTATACGGCTCCCAATTGCTATGCTAAAGACTTTGAGACTCGTCCTATCCAAAGTATATTTAGCGGTGGTCGCTAGTAGCTCCTGGCTGTGACCTATGCGGACGGCTGGGGATACTTGTACTCTCTTGATGAAATTAGAAGCATGAAGGATTTGAACTTTAAATCCATCAGGGTCTGCTGCCATCAAGCAGAAAGAGTCTTTATTCCTTGTCAGTTTTATCTTTAAATCCAGCCCTTGCAAGATAAGCTTCGGCTGATTAAATATATCGCCATAAATAGGCCCCAGAAGATCCAGTTTTAGAGTGCTGTGTTTCGGCAGCTCTTTTAGCGAAGCCTAAATTTGGACCATCAAGTGTCCTTTCATGGTGGTGACCTGCCGAATCCTTGTAAAACAGTGCGGCTGTAAATTGGGATGCGAGCGTTTGAGCACTATAATTTAAAATTGTCTCGATGAACGCTCCTTAGCTATAAAGATTATCATATTGTGAGATTAGTCGATCCCCCAATGTGATGTCCACTTGATTAAAAAGAGTGGCTACAAGGTAATTAATAAATCCCACACATGCACCATCGGGGATGGGCATGTTATCCTGTTTAACTATACGACAGGTTAAGTGCAGAAGGGTGTTATTTAAGTCATAGTAATATTCGCCGCTACCCGATATGAAGAATTCCAACGGCGTGTTGTCAGTGAGGGCTGCGATAGGCAGGACTTCAACAAATAAAGATCTTTCAATACTCGTCTGCGTGGGCGGTATGGTGAAAATATCCAACTCAGGTTTGGTGCACTCTACAGAACCGTCGTGTATGAATGCCATGTTAGAGAATTAAAAGATGTCGTCTGCTGAGCGTCTAGTGGGTTTCTGACGGCGTCGTCTTTTGCGTGAAGGAGTCTTATCCACGAGGAGCGGGTGAAATCGTGCTAGGAATCGTCTTTTCCTTTTCCGGGGGTTTTTTACAACAGAAACAAGGCCGGAGCTGTGCTGTTCTTGACGCGACTGATTGAGTCTGTCCAAAACAGCCGACGAAACAGAAGTGACTGCGTCTGTAGCGATATTTTTGACAGCTGTCTTTACATGAGGCTTTACTAATTATAGACCTTTTCTGAAAAGAGGCAAGGCCCTTCGGAAGAGTGACCTGAAGACGTCACCAATTCCTGCGCCAATCATATACTCGTCCCCATGAAATCCGTCTATTTTTCCGTTTCCACTCTGCGCCAAATAATGTTTCACGTAGAGCGCAGGATCTCCGTACACCCGCTGAGACAACATGTTTTAACGCTGCGAATCGTTACGCGGTCTAAAGTGTAATCGCACTATACTTTTCCCGTACCTGAATTTAACAGGTGCATTCTGGTCTGATAAAACAGAGATTGTAATCGTGTCAAAATGTTGTTTACACACCGGCACGTAATCAGGTCGGTTGTACTGAATTATGACAATGTCGCTGTTTTTACAGCTGGTTTCTACCGTTCTTAATAGCTGCACATAGCTATCTCCTACAAACTGATGATTAATAATATCTGTATACAAGTACAATGTATAAAAGCCCCCTTTTATGTCCGCAAAATGTCGCCTCCTGTCCGGGATATTCCCAGCTAAAGCTGCGTTATATTCAGGCAGACCTAGCAGAACGCACAACTTATGACCCGGAGCAAAATGTAGCGTTGGCGAATCAGTAACTGTAACAATTCTTTTTACTTCATCATAGCGTAGCTTAAAGACCTTGTTTGTTAGCCTTAAAGCCTCAATTCTGTCATTTATCGCATGCGTCAAATCTGATACGGATGAATAATATCCCGACTTCACAAAATATTTGTGGTATATACTTCCTTGTTTAGCGATGAAAAAGTTTCCCTCGGTCGCAGCAATCATTTCCCATGTGTGCGGATACTGAATCTCAGTTAGCGCCACATCGTAAGCGCCCGAGAGCTGAATCGGCTTCGCTAGTTTCGTAGTGTAAGTAGAAATTGAGTTTTCGGGGTAGATTCTGGACGATGCATTACTAGGAAGAGTTATATAAAATGAGCCCGGTTCCATGGTCTATGCAGGTGACAGTTGATTTTCAGAGACCCAGCTGTTAAATTTTTTAAGGGTACCAGAGCCACTTCACAAAATAATGCTCCATCCCGCGGATGCACCTTTTCTTTAATATTTTCTCGATCCTGTAGACGCGGTTCTCATCCGCTGGTACATGCTGTATTTCCTCTTTATAAAACAATCCCTCTATAGCTTCGCCGCTCAGGTCGATTAATTTATATAGCAGTTTTTGAAAACGTGTATTAATAGAGTCTATGACGAAAATTTCATCAGTGTAAGTTTGCTCATAGCCTTTCGTAAATGTTCCTTTATGTTGAGAAATCCTCACATGATGGCCTATGTTTAAAGAAGTCTTTTCAGGCTTTGAGTTCAGAATATTGCTGTAGATATTTCGCCAAATTGTTAAGGAGTTCTTTTTCGTGACATCCACAGGTCGGCATCGGATAATACGGTGGTAAGTTCGGTTATAACTGTATACCAGCACTGGTAAAATATCGATATAGCGAAATGTGTTATGATGGGTGAGATAACGTCACATTTGTGATTTTAAAGTGCGGTTTAAACGTTCGACCACCGCAGCCTTTACGTTGTTGGTCGTAAAGTAATGGTGTATGTTGTATCTTTTACAAAGGCGCTTCATGTGTTGATTCACGAATTCTTTGCCGCGATCGGAGCGTATTTTTCGAGGTACACGATCGCTATTCTCAAATATCAGCTCGAAGGCTCTTGCGACGCTTGACCCCGATTTAGATGCTAACCCGACGCACCATGCATATTTTGATAAAACATCTATAACCGTTAAAATGTATTTTATGCCATCATTTTCTTTAGAGTATTGCATTAAACACACGAGGTCAGATTCCCAGAGCGAATCTATATCAGCAGCAATTATTTTATTTCTAGCAAATTTCTTTCTGATCGGCTTGTGAAGGCTATAACAATTAATCTTTTGCAGCCATTCTGTAATTTTGCGCTGGTTTATCCCCTTAAGTGCCTTATGCAATTTTTGAATTTCGGCATAAGAACCGGCGCTTGATGTTGTAAAATATTGGCGCTGTAACCGGCGTGCATCCCGTGAAGCGGGCATAGTGGTAATTATGAAGCAAGGATGGGGATGCAGCGGTTTAATTACCTCCTAACTTTTTATAAATCTAGACCGCTTTGATTCTACCACTCGTAGATTTAAATCCTCTGTTTACAGCACGTAGAAAGCCTGTAGAACATTTTAATCACTTTCCTTTAGAAACATCCATAAATTACGAAAGACCAGCGCAGTCGCTGGGACTCGCCAATCACCCATGGAGTCCGCTAAAACAGCAAAACGGGTGCGTGAGAATGGTGGAGCTAAGGCCTATATCGGATGCGCATGGAAGCCAGTCGGGGGACGCCGGTCAAAGTGCCATCGGTAAGATGCTTGCAACAATTTGAGCGAATGTTCAATTATAGTACGGCTGTTACATGCGGAAATCCCGCATAATTCATCAACAGCGTTACACATTTTTATTGTGTTTTTTTTTTTCTTCCTTCCAGAGAATGCTTGTGTCAGCGCGGGGGAAAACACAACATTAGGGATGACAAACCTGACGCTAAACCCTGTGGAAAATGCGAGTGTGTCGCTGGATGCAACTAGCCCTGTGTTAGACACACAACGTACCCGTGAGATACCCGATGCCGTTAGAACCACACATAACCATCAACCGCGTCGCCACACCAACTGCTGTCAAACATCGCCGCAACTTATTGAAGCGTGAGAAAAATCGTATGAGAAAAACATCGCTATCACCTATTTTGTAAGAGGCCAAAAAGCCCAGGGACAGCAACACTGGTGCAGCTAATGGTAAGCCGCATGCCGTAATGTCAAATGATATTTGGGTTTGTCATAATGCAACACAAACTGATACACAACACCAGCTAGTCACTGCTAGTATTAACGCCGTAACAAGTGTTGATACACAGCAGTCGCTAGTTAACCCATCACACCCCACTACATCTTATAGATAGAGAAAATCATCTGATGCGTATCAAGTTTCAAAAAGGTCGACAACACCGAGAAACCTTGATGATCCTGTTTACCGTCACTGTGTGACGCGACAGATACAGCTGAAAAATACAATACCGTTTCTATGTGACAGCATTATCGCTAAGGCATCAGAATGTCTCACTATAGTTTCCCAAGTGAGGACGAGGCAGACAGAGCTAGAGCACGTACCTGTAGAGCACCTTAGTACCGATGAACTTTTAAAACTGGTCGTAAAGTTGCGAAAGATTTCCAAGGCCATCGGTATTACGGAGCCCCACCAGCCCCCCACCTTATGACTATCTATGGTCGGGTCAGGGTTGAAGAAACAGTGTTCTAACAGAGGTTGTGTTTGGCGTAGAGCAAAGTCTGTTAAAAAAAGCCATAAAAATGTTGTGTGTGGCCGCAAGAAGGGAATCCGCCAGAAGATGCAGAAAGAGTCAACCCAGAGTTTCGCCACAAAATCCTGACGCACCCCCAGATAGATCTAATCCAGCACCATATACCGCGCAGATTCCAGACATGCCCGATCCACCTGTAAATAATAAACCCTCACCGCGGATCCCCCAGCAGGAACAAGAGCGTATACCATTTGATCGTGTTGAGCAGCCTGCGGATGCGTCTGTGTTTTTACAGCATTTATTCCATATACGGCGTGAAGTTGGTCACTTCAATGCCGTGGAGCACTTTGATCATTTCAGCTTTGCAAATTTGCATAGGATACAGTCTTTTATTGGCGCGATTAATGCTGTTCACGGTGTCATTCAGTCTTTGCTTGACAGAATCAGACGAGATATACAACCCGGTGATTTTATACAACTGAGCGTCGATGGCGGGCAAGCGAGCTAGAGAATTACATCACGAATTGGACATTCCCGACAACCAGTTAGTGAGTTTTAGCGATATCGAGGCATTCGGGAAGCACCTGGGCATTACCATAAGGGTTCTATACCACAATCGCGGTGATTGGCGTTATTTTCACACGGGCAAAACATCTGGCGGGAATGTTGTATACATCCTTCACCATGATGATCATTATTACGGGATTACGAATATAAAAGCGTTTATCGGGGCAAATTACTTTTGTGATCATTGCAGTTCTGTTTTCCACCACAAAAATAATCACTCGTGTCAGTATTTTTGCAAGGCTTGTCAGACAGAATCGTGTGTCGAAACCCCGGAATCGATATAGCGTTGTAACAATTGCCGCGTGTTTTGTCGCTCATCTGATTGTTTAGCCCGACACAAGGTCATTGCTGCGTCGAATAAAGCATTTTGCAGGAATAAAATCTTTTGCGAGAGCTGTTACCGCTATGTGGTTAAACGCTCCAAGCCTCACGAATGCAAGGGGCTACGCTGTAACATCTGTAAAGCCAGCGTCTGAAATTTTTTTTTTTTTTTTTTTTGTATTAAATTTTTTATTGAGATATAAAATCCTTTTACATACAGAAAAGAAAGAGAAAATAAATTGCGCATTACATTGTATTATACATGTGTCATACAGTGTCTTACATGGGCGCATTATACAAACCCTAATAGTTACTTAACGTTGTTCAGTAATGTCTATAATTATCCATGAGAGTTAAAATGGGTAACTGAGTATTATACTGAAACTTGAATACATGGTAGGTTAATTTTAGAAACTGTATGGTGAACTAAAGTATACAGACATAACTTATAACAATATAACAAGGCATCTATAAGTTTTAAGAGAATGTCGATGTTCATATTTTTGGTCTCCACATCTCCCATTGTGCGTCAAATTGTTTAGTTGTGTTGCTGCGCAACGCTAACCATCTTTCGTCAACGTACTGATTGGCCATCCTATTTTTGAACTCTTCTACCTCTGGGGGGTCTGGTTTCCTCCAATATTTTGCTATTATGGTTTTTGCTGTCATCATAGAGTGTGCTAGTAGAAGTCTACTTTGTCTTGGTAGGCTCTCTGTGCCCACCAGAAGCAAAGCTATTGTCGCTTCTCTAGGAATTTTGGCTTTTATTATATCTTCTATGAAGTTAAATACTTTTTCCCAGTATAATTTCAGTTTTGGACACGACCAAAAAATATGGGAAAGTGTACCCTTTTGGCCACAGTCCCTCCAACACAAACCGTCACCAATCTTCGATCTATTGTATAACAAGGAGGGGGTAAAATACCATCTCAGGAATAGTTTAGTTTGAGTCTCCAGTATACCCAAGCCTTTTGTAGATTTGGAGGTTAATATAAAGGCTTTGGACCATGAAGTTTCAGGTATTTCTTTTTTCAATTCTTTTTCCCAACTAAGCATGTATGCCTTTTTTGATAAAATTGTATTGTTGGTCATGGTGTCATAAAAGAATCTTGTTTCAGATTTTATTTTAAAGTTTGGGTTGTCAATCTTGTTTATGAGTATCGTTGGAAGCTTGATTTTATGTAAGGATGTATCTTTTAGGAAGGAGTTGACTCTAAGATACTTGAATTTTTCGCCCGCTGGGAGGTCATATTCAATTTGAATTTCTTTAAATTCTTTGACTCTTTTTGAGACGACGAGGTCGCCTATCCATTTTATTCCTTTATCTGTCCACAGTTTCATATCCAGATCTGGTAGGTAGGGGTGTAATGTTTCTATAGGTAGAAGGGGTTTTTTCATGTTATCCATTATTTTTGTTTTTTTTGAAAATTCACCCCATGTGTCTATTGAGGCACGTAGAGTTGCGGGTAACTCAGTTATTTGTGGTTTTGGCATTTTTGGATATAGAAATTTCTCTACTGAGGTTGCGTATAGTATTGCTTGTCCTGAGATATTCCTCAAGAAGCTTTTTTCCATGGAGGGCCAACCCAGTGTGTTTTCGCTGGACAGCAGTTGTTTAGTTTGGTTTAGTATAATGGCCTTATAGTATGCATTTAGATTGGGTATGTCTGCCCCTCCATTTCTTCGATGCAGAGCCAGTATGGACAGAGTCAAACGAGGTTTCTTTCCGCCCCATATAAATGAATTCAATTGTTTTTGTAGTTTATTCAGAGTGGAGTTAGATATGTATATCGGTAATACTCTGAAATAGTATAGTATTAATGGTAAAACCTTCATCTTGTAGGCCATAATTTTTCCAAACCATGTTAAGTTTAACTTGGTTAGGTGGTCTAACTCCTCCTGTGTTGTGTTTAATAGTTTGGTATAATTTACCTCTTCTATATTTTTAGTTAATGGTGTCAAAGCTATTCCTAAATAGGGGACACTCTCATTTTTCCATACAAAGGGAAACTCTAGACGAATTACATCCCTTAATTTTTTAGGCATGTTCATTCCAAGAATAAGTGACTTATCCACATTTAGTTTATACATAGATATTTTCCCGAAGTGTCCCAGTATCGCACACGCAGACCTCAGGGACTCCAGAGGATGAGTCAAAGTAAGGATCACATCGTCTGCGAAAAGACCCAATTTGTACTGCCTATGGTTCACTGGGACACCTCTAACATTTGGATCAGTGCGGATCATCTCCGCCAATGGTTCTATAGCCATCACATACAATAACGGGGACAAAGGACACCCCTGTCTTGTACCATTAGATATTTGCAATGGGTCTGAAAGCACACCGTCCACCAGAACTCTAGCCGTTGGGAGGGAGTACAGGGCCCGCACAGCACGTATAGTCCTTTCCCCAAATCCAAATTTTTCTAACGTCTTAAAGACATATTCCCAATGTACCCTATCAAAAGCCTTTTCGGCATCTAGTGTTAGCATGATAGTTGGAGTTCGCGTTTTTTCTATTGAGTATAATAGGTTCAAGATCTTCCTAGTGCTGTCCGAGGCCTGCCTCCCCCTTACAAACCCCATCTGGTCTGAGTGGACTATATCCGGGAGGACCTCAAGAAACCGCTGGGCCAGCGTCTTGGCATAAATTTTAATATCAGTGTTTAATAATGATATGGGCCTAAAATTTGATGGTAGATCTGGTTCTTTCCCAGGCTTGGGCAGAACCACAATAGTTGCCTGCAGCATCACTTGGGGAAAGCTGCCTTTGTTCATGGCGGAGTTGAACATATTCGTCATATATGGTGCTAATGACTCTGAGAAGTTCTTGTAGTACTCCGCGGAGTAGCCGTCCGGGCCAGGAGCTTTGTTATTTTTTAATGAAGACAGAGTCTTAAACACTTCAGAGATTGAGACTGGTTCATCTATAAGGTCTGCTTGGTTTGGGCTCAGAGATGGCAGATTAACCATTTTGAGGAAGTTCTGAATGGAGAGACTATCTGGTTGGTCTATTTGGGTATCATTTTTTAAATTGTATAGACTACTATAGTAGGATGAAAATGCATTTGCTATTTGTTTTGGGTGCGTTATTTTAACGTTTTTGTTTTGGTGGCTCCAGATAAAGGGAATGTTGGCTTTTTTTGTTTTTTTCTTTAACAGGTTGGCCATCCATCTTGTTGGTCTATTTATTGATGTGTATATATTGGCTCTTTGGGCATTTACTTCTCTTTCAAAGTCACCTAACAGGTTCTTGCGAAGATCCAATCTTATTTTGTGCATGTCGTTATGTGTTTCTAAGGACGGGTTGTGTTGCCTTTTATTTCCTTGGCATGTAGTTTTGCGAGTAGGTCGTCTATTGTTTTTGTTTTTTCTTTTTTATATCTTGACCCTAGCTTTATTAAAATGCCTCTCATAAATGCCTTATGGGCGTTCCATAAAATTATTGGGTCTATATGTGGGGTGTCGTTGTATTTAAAGTACTCTAATAGAGCTTCTTGGATCTCTTTTTTGTATTTCGGAATGTTCATTAAATATGTATTGTTTCTCCATGTTTTGTTAGGTTTGTTAATGTTGTTTGTATTTAGTTGAATGGTTAGTGGAGCATGGTCCGACCAGGTGGCGATACCGATTTCCACTTTTGCAATCAACGCCAGAAGCGATCTATCTGTCAAACATAAGTCGATTCTCGAGAAAGTTCTATGTCTCGGCGAGTAACACGAATATTCCCTCGCGGAACTTGAGGTTCATAGACTCGCTTAACTTCATTCCCATGAAGCTTAGCAAGCTACCTCAGGCTATGGGTTTTTCAGGGGGAAAGGGACATTTCCCTCACTTTTTCAATACTAAAGAAAACCAGAATTATATCGGTCCCCTACCTGATGCTAAATATTACGGCCCAGAGTACATGATGCCTGACGACAGAAAATAGTTCATGGAGTGGTATGAATTGCAAAAGGACTGTACTTTTGATTTTAATGCAGAATTGAAGGCCTATTGTAAGCAGGATGTTGAAGTATTGCGGAAAGCCTGTGAGCGTTACAGAGACCGGGTAATGGACATGGCTAAGCAAAAGGTTAAAAGGTATTGTACGGAAAAAAGGAAAAACGTTACTGTGACTTATTGCGTTGACCCATTCCAGCACATCACTCTCGCGTCTGTATGCATGGCTATATACAGGTTTAACTTCTTACCTAAAGACACTATAGCTGTCGCCCCCTCTGATAATTATCACAAGACCAAAAAAAGGTACTCAACTCCTGCTATTCAGTGGTTGATGTACGTGTCTCACAGTGAAAACATAGTCATACAACACGCGCTGAGAGGTGGCGAAAAACAGGTCGGTAAGTATTATTTAGATGGTTATGCGTATGTTGACGGACAGCATATCGCTTTGGAATTTCATGGATGTTTCTACCATGGGTGTGTCGTCTGTTTTAACGAAAACGCGCAAAATAACGTCAAAAAAACTACGTACAGTCAACTATACCAGGCTTTTTTAGCTAAAAAGCGCTATTTACAGCAGCAGGGCTACACTTTACGCGTCTTATGGGAATCACAGGGGCACAGCTTTGTCTGACTAAATCAAATTAGAGCCCTTCACAGTGACAGACAGACTAAAATATAACTTTTATTCAGAACTAACATAAAATAATGACTTGGGCTAAGAACAAGACAAACATGAAGACAGATAATATTAAGCCAGGTGGGTATATAGAGTAATTGGAATCGCCCAACCTAGGCTATAATACAGATGAAACTGAAGAGTTGCTAGTGATGCATAAGACAGTACGTGATTTATGTACGTCTGGGGACACCTTGGTACTGGAGCAAGGTTGCTCAAAAATCGTATGATGATCACACTGGTTTAGTCGTCACTTGTGATTAATTGATACAATGGCCAACAAAACGGGGCCTGCAGTACCTATAATAACTGAAAAAAGTGTCACGCATCAGTGTAGCGATCATCTGTAATTATGCGATACAGAGTGGTCACATTCAGATTGGTTGATGATAACAGGAATTGACGGTTACCTAGCCAAATATATAGAATGAGGAGACCGTGTAGGTATCTCAAATATTTGGCTCAAAGTAGTATCAATTCATATCATTTGAGAGGGATAGTAGACTCTGTTCGTATAATTATGGTTCAATATGTAACTCATATTACTCAAGAGAGAAGAATGGATAAACTCTCTTTATGTCAAAGAATGATTACAGCTCAAAAATAATCACTGTTAGTGAAAAGAGTGATTACTACTCAATACTAATTACTGCTCAACGCGTTTCCCTACTGAGATTATTGGTAGAGATGAGCGAACACCAAAATGTTCGGGTGTTCGTTATTCGAAACGAACTTCCTGCGATGTTCGAGGGTTCGTTTCGAATAACGAACCCCATTGAAGTCAATGGGCGACCAGAGCATTTTTGTATTTCGCCGATGCTCGCTAAGGTTTTCATGTGTGAAAATCTGGGCAATTCAAGAAAGTGATGGGAACGACACAGCAACGGATAGGGCAGGCGAGGGGCTACATGTTGGGCTGCATCTCAAGTTCACAAGTCCCACTATTAAGCCAGAATACCGGCAAGAGTGCCCCCCCCCCCTCCCAACAACTTTTACTTCTGAAAAGCCATCATTAGCATGGCATACCTTTGCTAAGCACCACACTACCTCCAACAAAGCGCAATCACCGCCTGCATGACACTCCACTGCCACTTCTACTGGGTTACATGCTGCCCAACCGCCCCCCCTCCCCCCCACAGCACACACCAAAGTGTCCCTGCGCAGCCTTCAGCTGCCCTCATGCCACACCACCCTCATGTCTATTTAGAAGTGCGTCTGCCATGACGAGGGACCGCAGGCACACACTGCACAGGGTTGGCACGGCTAGGCAGCGACCCTCTTTAAAAGGGGCGGGGCGATAGCCCACAATGCTGTACAGAAGCAATGAGAAATAGAATCCTGTGCCACCGCCATCAGGAGCTGCACACGTGGGCATAGCAATGGGGAACCTATGTGCCACACACTATTCATTCTGTCAAGGTGTCTGCATGCCCCAGTTAGACCGGGCTTTTTAATTCATAGACACAGGCAGGTACAACTCCCTATTGTGAAGTCCCTGTCGACCCACAGCATGGGTGGCTCCCTGGAACCCACCGGCGGTACACAAAAATATCCCATTGCATTGCCCAACACAGCTGAGGTAGTAATGTCATGCGTAATACAGGTGGGCTTCGGCCCACACTGCATGCCCCAGTCAGACTGGGGTTCTTTACAAGTGGACACATGTAGGTTACACTCCGTGTGCACCTACAGCATGGGTGGCTCCCTGGAACCCACCGGCGGTACACAAAAATATCCCATTGCATTGCCCAACATAGCTGAGGTAGTAATGTCGTGCGTAATACAGGTGGGCTTCGGCCCACACTGCATGCCCCAGTCTGACTGGGGTTCTTTAGAAGTGGACACATGTAGGTTAAACTCCCTGTGGACCCACAGCATGGGTGGGTGCCAGGAAGCCACCGGCGGTACATAGAAATATCCCATTGCATTGCCCAACACAGCTGAGGTAGTAATGTCGTGCGTAATACAGGTGGGCTTCGGCCCACACTGCATGCCCCAGTCAGACTGGGGTTCTTTACAAGTGGACACATGTAGGTTACACTCCGTGTGCACCTACAGCATGGGTGGCTCCCTGGAACCCACCGGCGGTACACAAAAATATCCCATTGCATTGCCCAACACAGCTGAGGTAGTAATGTCGTGCGTAATACAGGTGGGCTTCGGCCCACACTGCATGCCCCAGTCAGACTGGGGTTCTTTACAAGTGGAAACAGATGCATTTATAATTCCCTGTGGACCCACAGCCTGGGTGGGTGCCAGGAAGCCACCGGCGGTACATAAATATATCCCATTGCATTGCCCAACACAGCTGAGGTAACGTCAGCTGGAATGCAGGTGGGCTAAAATTAATTTGATTACACTGTAGGCGAGGGCCCACAAAAATTGCTGTATCAACAGTATTAATGTACATCCCAAAAATTGGCCATGGCCAGCCAAGAGGGCAGGTGAAACCCATTAATCGCTTTGGTTAATGTGGCTTAAGTGGTAACTAGGCCTGGAGGCAGCCCAGTGTAACGAAAAATTGGTTCAAGTTACAGTTCCAACGCTTTTAAGCGCATTGAAACTTTTAAAAATTGTTTAGAAAAATTATTTGAGTGAGCCTTGTGGCCCTAAGAAAAATTGCCCGTTCAGCGTGATTACGTGAGGTTTCAGGAGGAGTAGCAGGAGGAGGAGGAGGAGGAATATTAGACACAGATTTATGAAGCAGAAATGTCCCCGTTTTGGATGGTGAGAGAGAACGTAGCTTCCATCCGCGGGTGCAGCCTACGTATTGCTTACGTATCGCTGCTGTCCGCTGGTGGAGAAGAGAAGTCTGGCGAAATCCAGCCTTTGTTCATCTTGATGAGTGTTAGCCTGTCGACACTGTCGGTTGACAGGCGGGTACGCTTATCTGTGATGATTCCCCCAGCCGCACTAAACACCCTCTCCGACAAGACGCTAGCCGCAGGACAAGCAAGCACCTCCAGGGCATACAGCGCTAGTTCAGGCCATGTGTCCAGCTTCGACACCCAGTAGTTGTAGGTGGCAGAGGCGTCACGGAGGACGGTCGTGCGATCGGCTACGTACTCCCTCACCATCCTTTTACAGTGCTCCCGCCGACTCAGCCTTGACTGGGGAGCGGTGACACAGTCTTGGTGGGGAGCCATAAAGCTGGCCAGGCCCTTAAAGACTTGCACTGCCTGGGATGTACATGCTGCTCGATCTCCGCACCTGCCCTGCTACCTTGCCCTCGGTACTGCGCCTTCTGCCACTAGCGCTGTCGGCTGGGAATTTTACCATCAGCTTCTCCGCAAGGGTCCTGTGGTATAGCAACACTCTCGAACCCCTTTCCTCTTCGGGAATGAGAGTGGGCAGGTTCTCCTTATAGCGTGGGTCGAGCAGTGTGTACACCCAGTAATCCGTTGTGGCTAGAATGCGTGCAACGCGAGGGTCACGAGAAAGGCATCCTAACATGAAGTCAGCCATGTGTGCCAGGGTACCAGTACGCAACACATGGCTGTCTTCACTAGGAAGATCACTTTCAGGATCCTCCTCCTCCTCCTCCTCAGGCCATACACGCTGAAAGGATGACAGGCAATCAGCCGGTGTACCGTCAGCAGTGGGCCAAGCTGTCTCTTCCCCCTCCTCCTCATCCTCCTCATGCTCCTCCTCCTCCTCCTCCTCCTCCTGTACGCGCTGAGAAATAGACAGGAGGGTGCCCTGACTATCCAGCGGCATACTGTCTTCCACCGCCCCCGTTTCCGAGTGCAAAGCAGCTGCCTTTATGGTTTGCAGGGAATTTCTCAAGATGCATAGCAGAGGAATGGTGACGCTAATGATTGTAGCATTGCCGCTCACAACCTGGGTAGACTCCTCAAAATTACCAAGGACATGGCAGATGTCTGCCAACCAGGCCCACTCTTCTGAAAGGAATTGAGGAGGCTGACTCCCACTGCGCCGCCCATGTTGGAGTTGGTATTCGACTATAGCTCTACGCTGTTCATAGAGCCTGGCCAACATGTGGAGCGTAGAGTTCCACCGTGTGGGCACGTCGCACAGCAGTCGGTGCACTGGCAGCTTAAAGTGATGTTGCAGGGTGCGCAGGGTGGCAGCGTTCGTGTGGGACTTGTGGAAATGTGCGCAGAGCCGGCGCGCCTTTACGAGCAGGTCTGACAAGCGTGGGTAGCTTTTCAGAAAGCGCTGAACCACCAAATTAAAGACGTGGGCCAGGCATGGCACGTGCGTGAGGCTGCCGAGCTGCAGAGCCGCCACCAGGTTACGGCCGTTGTCACACACGACCATGCCCGGTTGGAGGCTCAGCGGCGCAAGCCAGCGGTCGGTCTGCTGTGTCAGACCCTGCAGCAGTTCGTGGGCCGTGTGCCTCTTATCGCCTAAGCTGAGTAGTTTCAGCACGGCCTGCTGACGCTTGCCCACCGCTGTGCTGCCACACCGCGCGACACCGACTGTTGGCGACATGCTGCTGCTAACACATCTTGATTGCGAGACAGAGGAGGAGGAGGAGGAGGGTGCTTTAGTGGAGGAAGCATACACCTCCGCAGATACAACCACCGAGCTGGTGCCCGCAATTCTGGGGGTGGGTAGGACGTGAGCGGTCCCAGGCTCTGACTCTGTCCCAGCCTCCACTAAATTCTCCCAATGTGCCGTCAGGGAGATGTAGTGGCCCTGCCCGCCTGTGCTTGTCCACGTGTCCGTTGTTAAGTGGACCGTGGCAGTAACCGCGTTGGTGAGGGCGCGTACAATGTTGCGGGAGACGTGGTCATGCAGGGCTGGGACGGCACATCGGGAAAAGTAGTGGCGACTGGGAACTGAGTAGCGCGGGGCCGCCGCCTCCATGATACTTTTGAAGGACTCCGTTTCCACAACCCTATACGGCAGCATCTCAAGGCTGATGAATTTTGCTATGCGGACGGTTAACGCTTGAGCGTGCGGGTGCGTGGCGGCGTACTTGCGCTTGCGCTCAAACACTTGCGCAAGCGACGGCTGGACGGTGCGCTGAACTACACTGGTGGATGGGGCCGAGGACAGCGGAGGTGAGGGTGTGGGTGCAGGCAATGAGGCGGTAGTGCCTGTGTCCTGAGAGGGGGGTTGGATAGCAGTGTCAGGTTGGGGCACAGGGGGAGAGGCAGCGGTGCAAACCGGAGGTGGTGAACGGCCTTCGTCCCACCTTGTGGGGTGCTTGGCCATCATATGTCTGCGCATGCTGGTGGTGCTGAGGCTGTTGGTGTTGGCTCCCCGGCTGAGCTTTGCGCGACAAAGGTTGCACACCACTGCTCGTCGGTCATCAGGCGTCTCTGTGAAAAACTCCCAGACCTTAGAGCACCTCGGCCTCTGCAGGGTGGCATGGCGCGAGGGTGCGCTTTGGGAAACAGTTGGTGGATTATTCGGTCTGGCCCTGCCTCTACCCCTGGACACCGCACTGCCTCTTGCAACCTGCCCTGCTGCTGCCCCTGCCTCCCCCTCTGAAGACCTGTCCTGAGTAGGCGTTGCGAACCAGGTGGGGTCAGTCACCTCATCGTCCTGCTGCTCTTCCCCAGAATCCTCTGTGCGCTCCTCCCTCGCACTTACTGCCCTCACTACTACCTGACTGCAAGACAACTGTGTCTCATCGTCATCGTCCTGCTCACCCACAGAAAGTTCTTGAGACAGTTTGCGGAAGTCCCCAGCCTCATCCCCCGGACCCCGGGAACTTTGCAATGGTTGGGCATCAGTGACGATAAACTCCTCTGCTGGGAGAGGAACCACTGCTGCCCAATCTGAGCAGGGGCCAGAGAACAATTCCTGGGAGTCTTCACGCAGCTGAGCAGGTGTCATTGGAGTGGAGTGAGGAGGCTGGGAGGAAGGAGGAGCAGCAGACAGAGGATTCTGATTTGCAGCAGTGGACGGCGCAGAACTGCGGTTGGACGATAGGTTGCTCGAAGCACTTTCTGCCATCCAGGACAGGACCTGCTCACACTGCTCATTTTCTAATAACCGTCTCCCGCGTGGACCCATGAATTGTGCGATGACTGTCGGGACGCCAGAAACGTGCCTCTCTACTAATCGCGCCGCAGTCGGCTGCGACACACCTGGATCAGGAGCTCGGCCTGTGCCCACACCCTGACTTGGCCCTCTGCGTCCTCGGCCGCTTCCACGTCCTCTAGGCCTACCCCTACCCCTCAGCATGCTGTATTACCAGTGATTTGATTTCACAGGCAGGAAATAAATTGGCGCAAGACTGCAGGCCAAATATAATTTTTTCCCTTTTTTGAAAACGAAAGGCCCCACTGCCTCTAGTGAATGAATAATCTAAGTTTAATAACTGTGCTGTGGCCCTGCTAATGTGGCACAGAACTTGAGGGTAGCAGAGTTATTATAACTCTGGCAGAGCAGGTATTTTTTTCCCAATTAAGGAAAGCAAATGGCGAAGCCAGGAGTAAAACGTAGCTGGGTGCGTCTGATTTTTAAACGTTGCACACGCAGCCGACACGTGTCCACCGCCCTTAGGACGGACAGAGGCAGGACAAATAGAATTTTTTTCAGTTTTTTTCCACCAAAAGGCAGCACTGCGTATATTCAATGAACATGAGAAGTTTAATAACTGTGCTGTGGCCCTGCTAATGTGGCACAGAACTTGAGGGTAGCAGAGTTATTATAACTCTGGCAGAGCAGGTATTTTTTTCCCAATTAAGGAAAGCAAATGGCGAAGCCAGGAGTAAAACGTAGCTGGGTGCGTCTGATTTTTAAACGTTGCACACGCAGCCGACACGTGTCCACCGCCCTTAGGACGGACAGAGGCAGGACAAATAGAATTTTTTTCAGTTTTTTTCCACCAAAAGGCAGCACTGCGTATATTCAATGAACATGAGAAGTTTAATAACTGTGCTGTGGCTCTGCTAATGTGTCACAGAACTTCAGGGTAGCAGAGTTATTAACTCTGGCAGAGCAGGTATTTTTTTTCCCAATTAAGGAAAGCAAATGGCGAAGCCAGCAGTAAACCGTAGCTGGGTGCGTCTGATTTTTAAAGGTTGCACACGCAGCCGACACGTGTCCACCGCCCTTAGGACGGACAGAGGCAGGACAAATAGAATTATTTTCCGTTTTTTTGCAACAAAAGGCAGCACTGCGTATATTCAATGAACATGAGAAGTTTAATAACTGTGCTGTTTTCCTGCTAATGTGTCACAGAACGTGAGGGTAGCAGAGTTATTAACTGTGGCAGAGCAGGTTTTTTTTTTCCCAATTAAGGAAAGCAAATGGCGAAGCCAGCAGTAAAACGTAGCTGGGTGCGTCTGATTTTTAAAGGTTGCACACGCAGCCGACACGTGTCCACCGCCCTTAGGACGGACAGAGGCAGGACAAATAGAATTATTTTCCGTTTTTTTGCACCAAAAGGCAGCACTGCGTATATTCAATGAACATGAGAAGTTTAATAACTGTGCTGTTTTCCTGCTAATGTGGCACAGAACTTGAGGGTAGCAGAGTTATTAACTCTGGCAGAGCCGGTATTTTTTTCCCAATTAAGGAAAGCAAATGGCGAAGCCAGCAGTAAACCGTAGCTGGGTGCACTTGATTTTTAAACGTTGCACACGCAGCCGACACGTGTCCACAGCCCTTAGGACGGACAGAGGCAGGTCAAATAGAATTTTTTTCACTTGTTTTACAAGCAAAAGGCCGCACTGCGTATATTCAATGAATAATAACTGTGTTGTGGCCCTGCCTACACAATTCTTTCCCTGCAGTATCAATGGAGGGTGCAATGCTCTGCAGAGGCGATTTTGAGAAGAAAAAAAATATGCAGCACAGCTAACAGTAGCCAGCACAGTACTGCACACGGTTAAATATGGCCCTAGAAAGGACCGTTGAGGTTCTTGAAGGCTACACTCACTCCTAACACTCTCCCTGTCTATGCAACACTTCTGTCCCTAATGCCGGGTGCAACGCTCTGCAGAGGCGATTTTGAGAAAAAAAAAATTGCCACTGCTAACAGCAGCCAACACACAGCTATCAGTGGCCCTAATAAGGACCTTTGGGGGTCTTGAAGCCTACACTAACTACCAATTCTTTCCCTACACCAGCTCCGGTACAAACAGCACTGTCCCTCATCTAACTCACAAGGCATCTGAGGCGAGCCGCGGGAGGGGCCGACTTTTATATTAGGCGGACACCTGATCTCGCCAGCCACTCACAGCAAGGGGGTGGTATAGGGCTTGAACAACACAGGAGGAAGTTGTAATGCCTTCCCTGTCTTTCAATTGGCCAGAAAAGCGCGCTAACGTCTCAGGGAAGGAAGTGAAAGTAACCCGAACACCGCATGGTGTTCATTACGAATAACGAACATCCCGAACACCCTAATATCCGCACGGATATCAAGTTCGGACGAACACGTTCGCTCATCTCTAATTATTGGTAGTTCATCAGGAGCAATTGTATGAGTTATGCCATAATATATGACAGATTCATTGAGTTAAAAACTCAAAAGAGAGAGAGAAAGGCTATAGGATAGCACACACCTACGAAATATGGCACTTTCCAGAAACATCGGATAATCTATTCGCATCTTACATCAATTTGCATCTTAGGGAAAAGAAGGTGTTAAAATTCGTAAGGAGGAAATAGGCGTAAACCCTGCTAAACGCCAAATCTCCAAGCTTTTCTTAAACTCCTTGTGGGGAAAGTTTGCGCAGAAATCAAACCTTCCGTGTACCAACATTATGACTGACCCTGATGAACTCTTTGAATACGTGTTTCTACCTCAGTACAAAATTTCAGGTCTAAATTTTATTGATAACGAAACAGCCAATGTGGAAATACGCCAAAGAGCACCACACGGTCAACAAAAACACAAACATCTTTATAGCTTGCTTTACAACAGCCTACGCATGCCTAGAGCTCTACTCGCTTCTGGATAGATTGCAGGAACGATGCCTTTATCCCGACACAGACTCTGTCATTTTTGTACACCGTGAAGGTGAGTGGAACCCCCCGTTAGGAGACTATCTGGGGGAATTGACCAGCGAGATCCCCGGTGATACATACAAAGCAGAGTTTGTATCTGCTGGTCCCAAAACCTATGGTTACAAGTTGAACACGGGTAAAACAGTGTTAAAAGTTAAAGGTATAACTTTAAATACGTCAGCCACTCAGGTCATAAATTTTGACAGTCTGAAAGATCTGGTTCTGGATTATCCTCGCAACAGTGACCCTGAAACACAAAAGACCATCACCGTAGAGCAGCCCTGCTTCGTGAGAAATAAAAAGTATTGGGACATCGAAACAAGGCCGCTACAAAAAACACAGAGGTGTGTTTATACAAAGCGGTATCTATTAGATGATTTTACCACTCTCCCTTACGGTTATTAGATCATATAGTATGCAAATACATCCAGACATACAAACCTGTAATATTGTTTGATTTTGTGGCGTGTTGGCGTAGTTATATGTCGGGGGTAACTGCTTCTTCTCCTAACTAGGATCTGTAAGGAATACGTACTACCGGATCGACTCAGCATTAACGCCACGCAATCCGCAAGATCGTGTGAGGAGGCGACTATTAGACGAATTCACAATATAACCTCACGGGCGTTAACGGTTGTATGATGGACACACGATTGCAACACCCCTTCTCTTGTATTTTAGCCGGGCCGTCTAACTCTGGGAAAAGTTACTTTGTTAAGCAACTGTTATATAAGGCCTTAGTCAGACGGGCGTTTTTTGCCGCGATTTGCGGATCGCATGACGGATGCGCATCCGCAAATCGCGTGACCGGTGCGCGCAAGTCGCCCGCAAATCGCCCGAAAATCTGCTCCTAGCCGCATTTCATTAGAAACGGGCCGGAGCTGTCCAGCGCATTGCATTCAATGGAGACGGCAATACAGCCGTCTCCATTGAAAGCAATGCGCTGCGGGCGAGCCCGGGATGAATTGTCGGTAAGGGCTTAAATATATAAGCCCTTACCTGCAATCCATCCTAAAATGTGTTAAAATAAAAAAAAATTGCATTCTTACCTTCTGCCTGCAGCTCCGGGCAGCCGTCCTGCAGTGGGTGTGAAGGGGGTGTGAGTCAGACCTGCCCCCTGATTGGCTCAGCGCTGAGCCAATCAGAGGCATGCCTCACTCACACCCATTGAATTCATGAATGGATGTGAGTCAGACCTGCCCCTGATTGGCTCAGCGCAGAATTCATGAATGGGTGTGTGAGTGAAACCGGCCTCTGATTGGTCAGGCTGTGACCAATCAGAGCAGATCATTCAGCAGCCGGGGTTTTTAGAGCCCCGCCGGCTGAATAGTGCCGAGAAGCAGTTCAGGAGAACTGACAGCGGCCGCGGCTGGACTCCGGCTGCAGCGGAAAGGTGAGTATACAATTTTTTTTTATTTTAACACATTTTAGCATGAATTGCAGGGAAGGGTTTATATATTTAACCCCTTCCCGACAATTAACCCCGCGCACGCCGGCAGCCCATTGCTTTCAATGGAGCGGCTGTATTGCCGCTCCATTGAATTCAATGGGCAAACATCGTTCTTCTCTGCCACAGCTGTTACAGCTGTGGCAGAGAAGAATGATTTGTCTTCTATATGTTCTCAATGGGGTCGACGCTGCTGCCGCCGGCCCCATTGAGCGCATATACAGAAGCGAACAGGAATCGCAGATCGCAGATAGGTACGATCTGCGATTTTTTGTTCTATAATTTTTCGGACGAGCGCATAAAAAGCGCTCATGTGTCCGATACCATTGCGAAGCAATGGTTTTAAAAAATCGCCGGACGCATGCGCATGCGCAAATCGCGGCAAAAAACGCCCGTCTGACTAAGCCCTAACTCTGTAACGCATATATCTCATATCCCCACCAACATCGTCTTTTTTCATTCGTGTTGGCAGCCGCTTTATGATGAACTTTCCGCCTCTATTTCTAACATTAGATTTATAGAAGGACTACCTCAGACTTTTATAGATGATGACTTATTCCCACCTGATAAGGTAAATTTGACCATTGTTGATGATCTCATGGAGAGTGCCAGCGAGAACAACGAAATAGAGAAAGCGTTTACCAAGTATGTACACACCAGAAATCTGAGCATTTTTTACCTTGTGCAGAACATATTTTGTCAAGGTAAAAAAAGCCGTACTATAAATGTGAATACTAATTATATGGTGTTATTTAAAAATCCTCGTGATAAACTTCAAATTGTCACATTGGCTAGACAGCTGTATCCGGGTCAGACGCGCTTCTTCTTAGAAGCTTTTGAGGATGCCACGAGTGCTCCTTACGGATATCTGCTAGTTGACTTAAGAGCCAATACGCCTGAGGAGCACCGCTTGAGAACGGGTTTGTTTCCTCCTGCTTTACCAGCTGTGTACATCCCCAAGAAAAATGCTTCTAAAAAGTGAGTTTGTCTTTTTCGCGACTTATTTTATTCTGTGCGCATTGGGCCGACAAGATGTCTGAGAGAATACTTCGTAATTGGGCTCTCTTAAAAAGCCTGGTGAAAGCGAAACCGGCCGTTAGAAAATCTATTTTACGCGACGCGAGCAGCGATCTGATTACAGCCATAGTTGAGATTGCATAAAATATTTTAGAAGGCCAGATACCTCTAAAACCTCGTCATAAAAAGATACTAAAAAAATGTTGAAGTGCTATAAGGCATCTGGGTGATAAAACACTGACTGTTAAGAAAAAGAAGCGTATAGTGCATCAGGCCGGCGGTTTTATAGGATCGCTCTTGGGTTTTGCAATCCCAATAATTACGAGTCTGCTTGCCAATCGGTAATGGAGCATGCGGAGAAAATGTACTTGGTGCCTAAACACGAACTTAACAAGATAAGACAATCCGCTACCATGACACCGAGCATACAACAGACGACTATTCATCGCCTTGATGATGAAATTAGCTTGATTTTACAATGTCGTGACATTCCTGATGATGTGAAAATTGAAAAATACACAGATGTTTTACAAAGATACTTGGTACATGCTAAACAGGACGCAAAAGAGCTAACAACTTTAAACCTCGTAACCGCTGGTGACGCTGATCATCAGCAAGTATCAAATAGATCTCCTGATAATAGAAATACTGTTCACGAAATTGTAAGCCATGTCAATCCACGGTTCAAAAAAAATGCTGAGCTCTTGCTAAACAGACTGGCGCAGAATGCTGATATTACATCGTGGAATTTGCGCGACGAGTTTGTTTATAGAGGGAAGCCGGTTAATGGGTCAAACATTTTGGACATGATCTGTCATGCTACGCAGAGCCATAGCGCTACCAAGAAAAATCACCCTCTGGGCTGGGACATTTTTATGCGAGCATTGGCCGAAGTTAATATGCCTTCTACGGTCATTGGCAGCCACAGTACTAGAGAAATTCTCCAGGATTTGAAAACAGACTCAGACCCCGGCTTTGCACCTGGTTCCCCAAAAAACAAAATCCTGTCTTTCTCCCCAACCCCACACGGAATAACACAGGGGAGCTTGCTGCCTAAAAAGCGACCGACACCACTGCTTCCCATGTCGTGGTTAACTTTGTAAAGGATTGTAAAAATGTAACTATATATCTGTTAACATTATACAGTGTTATACATATCTATGTAATCATTCTTATGCATTCCTTTATGTAATAACTCTATATTCTGTATTTTTTTTACAGCGCATCGTTTATATATTCTGGGCGCTCAATAAAGCTTTATAAAACTTTGCATTTTGGCTACTTTGTGTTCTCTATAGCATGCTCACTGCTAGCATATACATAAAAGGCTTATTAGGATGGGGGTGGCAATGCTAAAAAAGCTGTTAACGGATGGTAATGCATTCTATATATTAAATCCTTATACTCATAAGGCGACTTGAATGGTATATAACATCAAGTCAGCCTATACACATAATAAGGCCATTGATTTGGGGATGACACTGCGTTTCGGCGTGTGCTCTTACTAGACGTTGGGTGACATCAGTCTGCGTTCCAGACATGCATTTCAAGGGGTTATGTTTTCTTTTGAGTGATTTAGAAGGAAAGTGCTGTGAATGAGGAAATAGTTGTTGTAATATGTCAAATACATTATATAGTTAATGAAAAAAACAAGAGAAAGGAAATAGAATTTGACTGTGCTCTAAATTTGGAGTCACCATTGTATCAGCTTAATGAAAACTATTTAGGTATTTAAAAGACATGGAATGCTTACAATGGACAATATCAGCAGAATTTCTATATATTAAATAGAAATAAAGTTAAATATAAGATATAAAGCACAATTAACCAGATGGTCTTATATGATTAAGTACATTAATATAAAGTAGGTTATTTTGACCATTTGGCAAGACAATTTCACCGAAATATTCCAACATTTTTTTTAGCCTTGCAAATTTGCCATATTCAATTTTTTCAACAAAATTTACCCTTAAACCTATGGTTTCTTTGTTATGAAAATGGAAAAAAGGTTTTGACACGCTATGTTTTAGGTAGCCATTTTGAATATTGCAATGATGTTGATTCCTCCTTATTATCAGGGGGTTAGTTGTTCTGCCTGTATAGCAGAGATTGAAGGGACATTCTATTAGAACTGTAATCTAAATCATCTTGGAATTTAATAGGGTGTAATTCCTGGTTATTTGATCAGACGAAAAGGATATTTATGGTTTGGGGAGGATGTAGTTGAGGTTAGCTTACAGTGACTGGATTTGGGACCAGATCGATGAAGGTGTGAAAAAAAATAGATTTTAAGAATCCATTCCCCTATAAAGATGGTGTGTGTGGGAAATGCTGATCAGATCGGAACCCTTAGATCCCTAGGGGCTATGTCATTATCTGTATATATACATAAAAATATCCAATCAATGGTATCTCTCCATAAAGTCTGTACATAGTCATTGAGTTTGCATTTGGAGATTTCAATAGGCATATTTGGGGTTGGGTGGAATGTCCCCAATTCCATTCTCCTTCAGAAAAGAATGGAACAGATGAAACCTGTAGAAATTTCTTCTTTTTGACTTCAATAGAGATGGATTTAGTAAGCTGATATGGAAGGGTTGTCCACTCTTTCCTCAGACAGTCCATTTCCAAATCGCTCAGTCCCAGAAAAAGATAATCGTGTGCCGAAGTACCCGGAGAAATGAAAACAAGATTAAGGGACAGCGCTTTCGTAAAACTTATACAACTTAATGGTCTAGTATTTATGATAAAATTGGTACTCACCTGGTGTATACAGCAAAACCCAAAATGTTCCAGGCTGAACGCAACACCCAGACAGCATCTCCGTAACCAATGAAGTATTCACCATCCTTATGCACATTGTACATCCACCAGAAATGGAAAGCAGCTGAATCAACGCCAGATCCAACATGGTATATATCCAGGGAAAGCAATACAAACACAGTGAAAAATGTTGTCCTGCGCTCATAACGAATAAGGTAAGTATAGGAGGTCGGGTCGGGAAATTTACTTATAGATGATGTCTCATTTTCTTGAGACCCTCCTGTGACGGAGTTTAAGCCAAATAGAAGAATCCAATTAGGTGAGCATCCGGGATTATTTCAATAGTCCAATTTACTGATTATAATAAAGTAAAAAAACAAAGTTAACACCCCAAAAATGGCACAGTTGCTTTTTTGCGCTACTTTTTAAAAGTTTTCCAATACATGATATGGTATGTCAATGGCACCAAAAGAAAAATACAACTTGCCTGCAAAAAACAACAAACCCTCATGTGGATATGTCACTGGAAAAAACAAAGTTAGGATTTTTTGAACGTGGGAAGGGAAAAAAGTAAAATGAAAAATAGAAAAAAAAACTCAGTGGGAAGAGGTCATATACCATGCTAATTTTTATCACAAGGTTGTCATTTTTAACATCACTAAACAATGAATTTTTAGTACATCAAGCCCATAATGTAGAAAATACACATTTCATGCATAGACTCCATGACACAGCTTACCTCTCAACATTATGAACTCTAGCATGGATGAAAAACTACAAGAACCAGCCCAATGCAGGAAGACGTGAGAATATTTGTGACTTGACATAATGGGGGCTTAATTCCTGTTATATACAAGCATCACAGAAGGGGAAATAAAAAATTAAAAACAATCATACCAGTGTTCAATATTTTTTAAAGAAACAGAATGTGCCCCTTCATGTTTTGGCACAACGTGTGTATGTGGAAGGGCCAGAGAGATCTAAAACCCCTGCACTGAGGCGACGAGAGGGAAAGCTGTGAGACATGAGAGCATTTGAGCGTGAACGCTCCTGTATCTGACTTAGGTAATAATAGGCCTGTTACAGAAAGAAATATCTTGATGATAGAGAGGCCATGTAACAGTGGAGAGAGAAAGTGCAGCAGTTCCCCTATATTTTCCTTAAGTAGCCGCCTTGCACATTGTAAAAATGCCACTCAGCGCTTTAAATTCTTAGGTACCTCCATACAATTTTGAGTCAAAGCGTAATTTTCACAACATGAAAAGTGCTTAAAACTTTATATTAGCAGCTTAAAGTGTGCCCCCCCCCCCCCCCCCAGTCCAGTGTCTACAAAGACATATCTTCTTAAAGTCACTAGAACTTCAAGGGACAAAAATCTGATGCAAGATTTTAAGAAAGTAACAATCTATACTGGAATTGCAACACCGTGTAAAGTTAACACACCCAAAAATACCATAATTTCCCAAAAGCAAGCAACCTGATGATTGTAGTTGGATTGACAGGCTGCTCACTGCTATGTTCAGCTTCATGTAACTTTATGACAAACATAAATATTTTTTAAAAGCATTAACATAACTTTGTGCTTAAGGTGCCTTCACTCTGGCATTTTGCCTCTCTCTCCCTGTTCCGTTCTAGGAAGAGAAAGGCAGAAAAAAAGATGTTTTCAAAGAAAAAGAGATGTTTTCAGTTTTCCTCAGTTCTGTTTTACTTTTGAGTTTCTTTACTGCAGCAAACAGTGGTCTGCTGTGCTCGATTCCCATTTGCATTAGAGCTAGAGATGAACGTACTCGGCCACGCCCCTTTTTCGCCCGAGCGGAGGAGGATACTTCAGAATCTATCTTAGACTACATTGCAGATAGAATCATAACTAGATGGGACGATTATCCTTTAGATAAGTTCAAATTCCTACTTTTGAACAAAAATCGTACCGTGTAAATGCATGCAATGAAAATTCTTCATACGTTCAGATTCTGTATACAGAAAACTGAACCACGTGCCATTCAGTGTCAACAGCAGTCATTCACTTCTGAAGGACTGTCTGCTTACTGTGAATGGAGTTGAGCTGGGGCTTCCCAGCCTGCACCGCCTCCATACTGGAAGTGCTTTGAGCAATGCTAGCGATACTCGATATGATTGATATCTTCCAATCCATCCTTCCAAATGTCTGGAGGTGTCTCACTATCAAACTCAGAATTTTCAGAAGTCAAGTAGTCGGATATAGTACTTAAGAGAGAAGTCGTTGATGTGCTGGTTTCTTCAGATGAGTCTATGATTTCTTCTTTCCAACATTCCTCCAAAAACATCACAACTTCACCAGATTTACTCCTCTTACTACAGTCTATGGCTAAAAGACCACTCAACATCTTCAGAGCTCCAGGTAGAAATCTGCTCCACGATGCTGGTGGCTCAATATCCTCCAAATTACATTGCCACTCAACAAAACTACTATAAGCTTTGTCTGTGGAAACTGCTGACTGCCATGGAAATTCGCCTGTGAGCAAGCAGTAGAGGACAATACCAAAGGACCATACATCCAGGGGGAAGTCAACAAGCAAAGAATCGTCGTCGGTAACTTGGCTCATCTCTGGAGCCATGTATGAGACAGTGCCGATCCTGCTTTTCGCCATTGTTCCTTTAATACACGAAAGACCAAAGTCCGTAATTTTTATACAGTGGCAGTCCTCATTAAACACCAAAATGTTCTCTGGTTTGATATCTAAATGCACCAGCCCTTTACTGTCTATGAATTCTAGGGCGCTGGAGATCTGCACCGCACATCTCTTTACCGTGTCCTCCGGAAGTCCATCCTGAAATAGGGAAACACATGAAGTCAACATAATGGAGATATTACTACAAGAAGAAAGGCTATTGGTAAATTAGTTCTCGGCATAAATTGGGGATTTCTACTTACATGAGGTGTTATAAGAGAGCACAAATCCCCTATCGACAGCTCCTGGGCAAAGGCAAAGTAGTCCCAAGTCTTGAAGGCAGTGCCATAACTTCCAATGATATTGGGATGGGAGGCGAGGAAGAAAGACTTGCTGAACTCCATGAGGAAGGCACATTCAGTTGTTTTGTTCCTGTCGAGAAGCTTTAATGCCATTTTCTGATCTGTTTATGAAAATAACATTGTACATTTATTACTTAAAAGTATTTAGAGGATTGTCAAATTGGAAATATTGAAATTCGTAAAATTAAACTGTAGACCCTTCTGTTCCCCCCTTTGATTGCATCATATTAGGAAACAAATACTTATCATGATATGTAAACTATTAATAGACCTGTTGGCATCATAATTGCAGATTCATAAATATCTACATCCTGATAGTCGTGCACTGTTCATAAATCTCCCGCATTTAATCAAACTCTTGGAGATTCTGTCCTCCCACGATCTTTAGACTATTACATCACTCTAGTAAAAGATAATTGACCCCCACTGACCTGTTTTCTTGTCTTGTACCATGAGCACAGAACCATAGCCACCATCTCCCAGCTTCTGTATCACACAGAAGTTCTCCTGAAGATCTATCTCCTGTAGACCCTGGGAAGCAAAGGAGACAAGTCCTTCCAGGATAAGCTGCACATCTCGTGTACTGGAGGCCATTGTGTCCTGTAGAAGTGAGAGGCAAGAAAATAGTTAATGATGATCATTACATTTCTCTCTGACCTTATAGAGTGAAGTATAATATCTAATATGATGCATATGGCAAATGATGAAAAAAGCAAAATATAAAATCATTAAAAATATGATGAGAGTAAAGTTGCAAAAATTACCTTGGAGAAATCAAATTGCAGTTGGGACTGTCTGAAAATTCTTCACAAAGTCTCAGGGATGTTGAAGTCTTTGAAAGCAGAGAAGTCACTGACTTGAGAAGGTAGGAGGCTTTTTATATAATGGTAGGTAAGTTACACCCAAGGATCAATGAGCTCCTGATTGGCTAGGAGTCAATATGTACTTGTTGTATACATAACATCAGGCATCAAGGGAATTAGCATTTCTATAGCATTCCTGCAAACTGCAGCCATAGATGGGGTCAAGTATTGTTGGGGTCAATACCTCATTGTAAGGAAAACTCTTCTTTATTAACATGTGGCCTCACCCTCCATTATTATAGTGATTACATGCCCCTTCTAATTTGTGTTATTATGAAGGCTCACTAAACTTTTATGCTCCAAGAGGTAATGTTTCACAAAAATTAGATTTTATAAACTTTTATATTTAAAATTAAAAACTGTAAAATTGGCAAAGTTGTAAGTTCCTAATTAGAGATGAGCGAACGTGCTCGGTAAAGCACTACTCGTCCGAGTAATGTGCTTTATCCGAGTATCTCTCTGCTCGTCCTGAAAGATTCGGGGCGCGCCGCTGCTGACAGGTGAGTTGCGGCGGGGAGCAGGGGAGAGCGGGCGGGAGAGAAGGAGAGAGAGATCTCCCCTCCGTTCCTTCCCGCTCTCCCCTGCAGCTCCCCGCTCCGCGGCGCTCCCCGAATCTTTCAGGACGAGCAGAGGGATACTCGGATAAAGCACATTACTCGGACGAGTAGTGCTTTACCGAGTACGTTCGCTCATCTCTGTTCCTAATGTCTTTATATATAAAGAAGGGATATTGCATTCTCTCCATAACTCACTACAAATGAAGATTGCATTATTATAAAGCTTGCTTTTATCTCATTTTTAATTTAGAAGGAAAGTTAAACCTTTAAATCCACAGATTGGTTCAAACAGTGAAATCTAAAATATAAACACTGAATAATTTTCTAAGATTACGGTGAGCGCTTCAGCAATTATCTCTGCTATCACCTTCAGACCCCTCTAAACCAAACAACCTAAATATTATCGGTATCCAAGGCCCAATTTCCGGATGAGCTTCTAATTGATGCTCTCCTGGCTTAAGCACTAAAAAATGACCTAAAAGCCAAATTACAAACTTTAAATAACCTAAAATAAAGAAAAAAATGCAGGAAAAGAGAAGTAATGAGTCTAGTATCAAATCTGGTGTGGTCACATCCCCTCCTTCCTAATCGCACCTAATCAAGTCAACACTGAGGCCCAATCTTCAACTGCTCCTTCAATATGGAAAGGGCGCGCAAAGAACCTTGAAATCATTCAGATTCAATTACTTCAAATATTTCTTTTGCTTAATTGAAGATTGAAGTTTCATCAATGGAGAGCAACCTCTCTGGTAGCTTGCCTATTGTAAACATGGATTTCCATTGTCAGTTCTTCATGCCCAGCCAAACGCCTGGGCCAATCTGCGCCAAATTTGCACATAGGCAAATGATGGGCTTCAGAAGGTTTTAGACTGGTTTTCAACTGTCTAGAACCCACCAATTTCAGCATATCCACAAACAAATGGACTAATCTGCACTGACTGGCCTAATCTGCACCAAATTAGATAAGGATGCAGCTCTCTAGGACCTACCGTGCTACTGATGCTCGTAATTGTGGGCATAGTTCACATTGAAAAAATGCTCGAGTCTCCCATTGACTTCAATGGGGTTCGTTACTTGAAATTAGCTCTCGAGCATTACAAAAAGCTCACCTCGAGTAACAAGCACCAGAGCATTTTGGTGCTCGCTCATCACTAAACCTGACGTTTCCCAGGGGGAGCGCCCCAGGGTGACATTATGCGGCACCTTTGAGCGGTGCTGCGTTTCGGCGTGTGCTCTTACTAGACGTTGGGTGACATCAGTCTGCGTTCCAGACATCCATTTCAAGGGGTTATGTTTTCTTTTGAGTGATTTAGAAGGAAAGTGCTGTGACTGAGGAAATAGTTGTTGTAATATGTCAAATACATTATATAGTTAATGAAAAAAACAAGAGAAAGAAAATAGAATTTGACTGTGCTCTAAATTTGGAGTCACCATTGTATCAGCTTAATGAAAACTATTTAGGTATTTAAAAGACATGGAATGCTTACAATGGACAATATCAGCAGAATTTCTATATATTAAATAGAAATAAAGTTAAATATAAGATATAAAGCACAATTAACCAGATGGTCTTATATGATTAAGTACATTAATATAAAGTAGGTTATTTTGACCATTTGGCAAAAGACAATTTCACCGAAATATCCCAACATTTTTTTTAGCCTTGCAAATTTGCCATATTCAATTTTTTCAACAAAATCTCCCCTTAAACCTATGGTATCTTTGTTCTGAAAATGGAAAAAAGGTTTTGACACGCTATGTTTTAGGTAGCCATTTTGAATATTGGAATGATGTTGATTCCTCCTTATTCTCAGGGGGTTAGTTGTTCTGCCTATAGCAGAGATTGAAGGGACATTCTATTAGAACTGTAATCGAAATCATCTTGGAATTTAATAGGGTGTAATTCCTGGTTATTTGATCAGACGAAAAGGATATTTATGGTTTGGGGAGGATGTAGTTGAGGTTAGCTTATAGTGACTGGATTTGGGACCAGATGGATGAAGGTGTGAAAAAAAATAGATTTTACTAGCGATAGGGCTGTAACTGCAGTGGGTGTGGGTGAACTTGTAGTATCAGGGGTGGGAGAAATGGAATGTGATGTAGGTTTTGATGGATAGGAAAATCTTGAAAGTACAGTTGGCTTTGGATATGAGAAGAGAGAATTACAATTGGATCTGGCGGGAAAAGAGGAGTTTATTAAGGGTTTATGATGTCTTGGTAAGGGTGAAGTCATACGAACGTATATCGGCTCGGTTTTCACGCCGAGCCGATATACGTTGTCCTCGTGTGCAGGGGGGGGGGGAGGATGGAAGAGCCAGGAGCAGGAACTGAGCTCCCACCCCCCCTCTCCGCCTCCTCTCCGTGGGGGCGGGGCTAAGTTCTGAGAATTAGCCCCACCCCTGTCCCACCTCTTCCCATTACAAATAGTGCAGAGGGGCGGAGAGGGGGGCGGGAGCTCAGTTCCTGCTCCTGGCTCTTCCGTCCTCCCCCCTGCACACGAGGACAACGTATATCGGCTCGGCGTAAAAACCGAGCCGATATACGTTCGTGTGACTTCACCCTAATAGAGATTAGATTGTCTTATATTATATGTTGTCAGATTTGTTTAATACAGTGAATGTTTGACCCGATCAGACAGGAGACGGTTAAAAAAAATGTTTGGGATTCGTTTTGGGGTGGTATTCCACTAGAAAGATTTTATTTTTCTCAAGATCTGAAAGATCCCATTTAAGTTTGCTAATCCTTTTTTTAAAAAAATATGGATATCTAGGGAATTAGTATGCTCTAAGGCATGCTTTACAATGTCTAAAGAGCTGTTTGACGTTAGGGTGGAAAGTTAGTTTAGAAATGACCTACTCAATTCTTGTCATTTTTAATAATCTTATCCAAAATCAGATCAGAAAAAGTGTAGATCGTTCGATTTCCATCATTGCCACTAATTCTCTCAATTCCCGATGTCGTAGAAACATGAAATTTAGCACGAGCATTGATTATGTCATAAATCAGAAAAGCTAATGGGTCCCAACTCGATTATTCAATTGTATGCGCAAAACAATTAGCGCCAAAATTTTACTTACGGAATCTAATTTTCTCACCTCCCAATGTCATAAAAACTCGAAATTTGGCACGAGCATTGATTATGTCATAAATAGGAAAAGTTAATGGGTCCCAACTTGATTATTCAATTCTAGCGCAAAAGAATTAGCGTCCAAATTTTACGTACGGAATCTAATTTTCTCGCTTCCCAATGTCATAGAAACTTGAAATTTGGCTCGAGCATTGATTGTCATAAATAGGAAAAGCTAATGGGTCCCAACTTGATTATTCAATTCTAGCGCAAAAGAATTAGCGTCCAAATTTTACGTACGGAATGTAATTTTCTCACATAGAAACTTGAAATTTGGCACGGGCATTGAATATGTCATAAATAGGAAATGCTAATGGGTCCCAACTCGATTATTCAATTCTGTACGCCAAAGAATTAGCGTCCAAATTTTACGTACGGAATGTAATTTTCTCACGTAGAAACTTGAAATTTGGCATGGGCATTGAATATGTCATAAATAGGAAAAGCTAATGGGTCCCAACTCCATTATTCAATTCTATGCGCAAAAGAATTAGCGTCCAAATTTTACGTACGGAATGTAATTTTCTCACTTCCTGATATATATATAAATGAATATATGTCTGTCTGTCTGTCCTTTATGCATTACTACACCATTCATCCAATTGCCATGAGACTTTGGGAAGTTGTTCAGTACACTCCTGGGAAGATTATAGGCATAGTACATCTATCCTACGATAGGTGGCGCGCACGCAAGCATCGTCGACAGTTATGCCCCCCAGACAAAGATCGTTTGATTTCCATCTCAAGCACGAAAGCAAAAGGCATTACGAGCAACAGGATAAGTGTTCAACCAGAAAATGATGCATCCGCCGAACGTTTCACAAGACAATTGCTGGATATTGAGAATGCTGAGGTAAAATGAAAGCTGTGCTGTGATTGGTTGCTATTTCTTATACTGCTGAGGTAACATGAAAGCTGTGCTGTGATTGGTGGCTACTTCTTATACTAATGAGGTTGCATGAAAGCTGTCCTGCGATTCGTTGTTATATATTATACCACTGAGGTAACATGAAAGCTGCGCTGTGATTGGTTGCTATATATAATACCGCAGAGGTAACATGAAAGCTGCGCTGTGATTGGTTGCTATTTTTTATGAAAGTTGCGCTGTGATTGGTTGTTATATATTATACCACTGAGGTAACATGAAAGCTGCGCTGTGATTGGTTGTTATCTAGATATATAAAAACGAATGAATGAATGTCTGTCTGTCTTCGCAGCAACGCGCGACGGGTAAGCTAGTATATACATAAAAATATCAAATCAATGGTATCTCTCCATAAAGTCTGTACATTGAGTTTGCATTTGGAGATTTCAATAGGCATATTTGGGGTTGGGTGGAATGTCCCCAATTCCATTCTCCTTCAGAAAAGAATGGAACAGATGAAACCTGTAGAAATTTCTTCTTTTTGACTTCAATAGAGATGGATTTAATAATCTGATATGGAAGGGTTGTCCACTCTTTCCTCAGACAGTCCATTTCCAAATCGCTCAGTCCCAGAAAAAGATAATTGTGTGCCGAAGTACCCGGAGAAATGAAAACAAGATTAAGGGACAGCGCTTTCGTAAAACTTATCCAAGTATTTATGATAAAATTGGTACTCACCTGGTGTATACAGCAAAACCCAAAATGTTCCAGGCTGAACGCAACACCCAGACAGACAGCATCTCAGAAACCAATGAAGTATTCACCATCCTTATGCACATTGTACATCCACCAGAAATGGAAAGCAGCTGAATCAACGCCAGATCCAACATGGAATATATCCAGGGAAAGCAATACAAACACAGTGAAAAATGTTGTCCTGCGCTCATAACGAAGAAGGTAAGTATAGGAGGTCGGGTAGGGTAGGTTGTCATTTTTAACATCACTAAACGATGAATTTTTAGTACATCAAGCCCATAATGTAGAAAATACCCATTTCACGCATAGACTCCATGACACACAGCTTACCTCTCAACGTTATGAGCTCTAGAATGGATGAAAAACTACAAGAACCAGCCCAATGCAGGAAGACATGAGAATATTTGTGACTTGACATAATAAGGGGTTAATTCCTGTTATATACAAGCATCACAGAAGGGGAAATTAAAAATTAAAAACAATCACAGAAAATGGCCGTTACTTACTGAGTGAGGAGTGCGTATAGATGCATCCTCTCACCATGCAGGTAGTCAGCTACCTCACTCCTCACTCAGTAAGTAATGGACATTTTCTGTGACTGTTATTTACCAGTGTTCAATATTTTTTAAAGAAACAGAATGTGCCCCTTCATGTTTTGGCACAACGTGTGTATGTGGGAAGGGCCAGAGAGATATAAAACCCCTGCACTGAGACGACGAGAGGGAAAGCTGTGAGACATGAGAGCATTTGAGCGTGAACACTCCTGTGTCTGACTTAAGTAATAATAGGCCTGTTACAGAACGGAGAAAAGAAATATCTTGATGATAGAGAGGCCATGTAACAGTGGAGAGAGAGAAAGTGCAGCAGTTCCCCTAGATTTTCTTAAAGTAGCCGCCTTGCACATTGTAAAAATGCCACTCAGCGCTTTAAATTCTTAGGTACCTCCATACAATTTTGAGTCAAAACGTAATTTTCACAACATGAAAAATGCTTAAAACTTTATATTAGCAGCTAAAAGTGTGACCCCCCCCCCCCCCCAGTCCAGTGTCTACAAAGACATATCTTCTTAAAGTCACCAGAACTTCAAAAGACAAAAATCTGATGCAAGATTTTAAGAAAGTAACAATCTATACTGGAATTGCAACACCGTGTAAAGTAAGCACACCCAAAAATACCATAATTTCCCAAAAGCAAGCAACCTGATGATTGTAGTTGGATTGACAGGCTGCTCGCTGCTATGTTCAGCTTCGTGTAACTTTATGACAAACATAAATATTTTTTAAAAGCATTAACATAACTTTGTGATTAAGGTGCCTTCACTCTGGCATTTTGCCTCTCTCCCTGTTCCGTTCTAGGAAGAGAAAGGCAGAAAAAAACATGCTTTCAAAGAAAAAAAATGTTTTCAGTTTTCCTCAGTTCTGTTTTACTTTTGAGTTTCTTTACTGCAGCAAACAGTGGTCTGCTGTGCTCGATTCACATTTGCATTAGAGCTTTAGTCATAATTATGCTTCATTTTTGAAGCAAAGAAATGGAATAAAATGCAAATAAACTGATCAGTTTTCACCCCAATTGACTTCAGAGGTCATAAAAACAGAAAGCAAATGAACCAAGGGGAAGAAAAAACGACTATCCGCGCTCCAAAGAATATCGGGCTCCGATCCAGGATGATAATGTCCTTCTTTAGTAATAACACATATCAGATTTCGCGAGCAACGCGTTTCGGTAGATAGACTACCTTTCTCAAGCTCTATACATTTACAAATAACTCACAAACATAAATAGACACTCACAAGTCCACGGGATTAACTACAACTAGTCGCTGTGTAGCTCCGTAATTAAAGGGGGCGTGGTGGAAGCCTCCCAGGTAACTTCACACGTCATCCAAGTGGAACACTTGGAACGCCCTTCAGCGATCCACGTACTTCAACAAAACTTTATTTGGATTTCTACTGAACAGCAATCTCTATCCAGCAAATGTGCACACCCGCTATGCGCTCGGTAATAAAAGTTATAATTTCACTAAATATACTCAAATAAAACAATATTCACATAAAAAAAATCAATGAATAAACTTTGCATAAATAAATTATCTACGAATAACTTCATTTATATAGTTCTAATCAGCATGAAAAAGCAGTTAATTGCATAAAACGGCACTTTTCTATATCTATATTAATAATAGTTATCATATAAAACTAAATTAATTTATATATACAGATAAAATTGACTAACCCCACAATAATGAATTATTTACATTAAATTTAATATTACATATCATTTTATATTTTTTTCAGTTTTTTCATATCTTTTCCAGTACTTCATTTAAGCCATAAGGGCATAAAGTGTTGAGTCTATGAATCCAGAACATTTCACGTTTTCTAAGTTCACTAACTGAATCTATTTCTAAATGTTCTACTGGGGTCACCGTCATTTTTAGGAAATCGGCATTATGTACATAGTTGAAGTGCCGCGATAAACTATGAGTACGCAAGTTATTTTTAATATTCAGTCGATGGTTGTTAATTCTTGTTTTTAGTTTATTTTTAGTATGACCGATATATCTAAATTTACATGGACATTCAATTAAGTAGATCACTTTTGTCGTGTCACAGCACAAGTACTGATTAATTAGAATTTTTTTATTTTTATCACTCTCATCATATATAATTTCTGTTCTTTTATTTGTAATCACTTGGCAGTATTTACATTTTGTGTGTCGGCATTTATATACTCCCGATATTTTAGTACGACTATGTTTATATTGAATAGGTTTTTTGTCCGGATTTGATGGGGAGATAATATTTTGGATAGTCCTATTTCTTCTAAATATTAATACAGAATTTTTTCCAAGGTCCCTAGACAAGTACGGATCCTGAAATAAAATTGGCCAGTGTTTTTTTTTATGATGTTCCTAATTTTGGTACTATCAGTACTAAATTTTGTTAGGAAAGCTGGGTTTTTAGAATTTATGTTATTCATTTTAATTGGTGATTTTTTTATTATTAATTGAATTCGATTCTTTAGCTATTTTATTATATGCATTTTCCAGTATTTTTTCAGGGAAATGTTTTTCTCTAAATCTATTTTTTATGAGAGCTGCTTGATTTTCATAGTCGCTATTTAACCCCTTGAGTGGCGGGTTTCCTACCACCCTGTCGTGCACACCAGGGCAGGTTTTTTTAAAATGGTCTAGTCATTGAATTTCAACTAATTTTGCAGTTGTGTCTCAAGAGCCATAACTTTTTCATTTTTCCATTGACATGGCCATGTGAGGGCTTGTTTTTTGCGGGACAAGTTGTGATTTTTTAAACAGGGGGGAGGAAAAAAAGAAATGGGGAAAAAAGAAAAAAAGGGGGCCATGTCATTAAGGGGTTAAACAATGTATTAACTTCCTTCTCTGGGTCATTACGATGCATGGATACCATATGTGTGATTATATTTTTGATTTTTTACAAAGTAAAGGGAGACAAGTGTTTTTATTATTTTTTTATAATTTTTTAACTTTTTTTTTTTTTGTCCCTTTAGGGGACTTCCACAGGGACCCATCAGGACCCCTGATCACATTCCGGGGGTCCGATGGTGACAGCCCTTTACATGCTGCAGTGACAGCCCTTTACATGCTGCAGTCACATAGATTGCAGCATGTAAAGGGTTAACACAGCAGAGATCGGAGGTTTTCTCTGATCTCTGCTGTAAGAGCAGGTACCTAGCTGTCCTCTGACAGCCAAACACCAAGCTCTCCCTGCCACAGAGACCATCGGCTTGCTTCTGACAAGCCGATGGTCTCTATGGCAACCTGTAAACAAAGCAGGAGGTTGCCGACATATCGGCAATATCTTCTGCTGGTTTTTCAAAGCCCTTGCTTTGTTCTCTCTGGGTCTGTTCAGGCAGAGCATAATGTCACAGCTTGTGGCATTGTGCTCTGCAGCTCCCATAGTGATACATAGCCCGGAAATCTTCCGGGCTATATTGCTATGAGCAGTGGAGCTTGTCCCGGAAATTTTCCGGGTGTGACAATCAAGGGGTTAAAGTACAATTTTGCCGGACTCTTTTTAACTGGCCGTATGGTATGTTATTTAGCCAGTGTTTGGCATGGCAACTCCTATAATCAAGATAGGAATTCTTGTCCACTTTTTTAAAATGCGTTCTCGTGGTTATTTTTTTTATCAAAGGGGATTAGTTCTAAATCTAAAAAGGTTATCTGTTCTTGGCTAATATTACTCGAAAATTTTAAATTATTATTATTATTTAAAATTTCTATAAATTCAATAAGACTATTTAGAGGGCCCTTCCAGATTATTAAAACATTGTGAATAAAACGTTTATAAAAGGCTAAATGTTCATGGGATAAAAAGGATTTTTCGAAGTGGCCCATATACAGATTGGCGAAAGCCGGGGCGAATTTACATCCCATGGCCGTCCCATGGGTCTGCAAATAAAAAGTTTGTTTATATAAAAAATAATTATTTTTTAAAATAAACTCTATAGCTTTAGAAATGAATTTTTTTTGGTTTGGGGGCATATCTTCATTAAGATATGCTTGCATAGCTAAAATACCAAGGTCATGGGGGATGTTTGTATAAAGAGCTTCAATGTCTAGGGTACATAAAAAATAATTACTTTCCCATTTAAAATTTTCTAGAAGCTCTAAAAGATGACCTGTATCTTTAAGATAAGCAGGCAACATTAAAACATATTTTTGTAGCATCCTGTCTACATGTTCTGCTAATCTACTAGTTACGGAGTCTACTCCGGCAATTATAGGACGGCCAGGAGGATCTAACTGATTTTTATGGATTTTAGGGAGATGATACATGAACAGTGTTTTGGTTTCAATAGACATAATATAACTACCTTCTTTTTTATTCAATCCTTTTAGTTCAACATTCTCATTAACAAGATTTTTTAATTGTCTAGTAATCTCTTTTACTGGGTCACTCGGAATTATTTTATAATTTGTTTTATTACCTAAAATTTCTAGATTAATTCTCTCATATCGGCTATAATCCATTAAAATAATCCCACCCCCTTTATCTGCTCATTTTATTATTATATCACCGAGGCAGCCAAGTTCCCGTTGAAGAAATATATTTCACCGTAGGGAACAACAAGAAATATAAAATATAACTATATCTATGCTCATTCTTTCCACAGCCACCGTGCTGTGCAGATCTTTCATCAGCCACGATGCTGTGTGGCTTTAATATCCTGTCTCTAGCATAAAATCCATCCTGATGACGCTGCCAGATAGTCTCTGATAGCAGAAACGCGTAGATGGAGAAAGAGCTTTCTGCCTAAAGTGATTATTATCAGTGGTTGGCTCTGTGCCAAACTAATCACTTAGGGACTCTGCTGCTGTGCACATATAAAAATCTTAAAGTGCACCCCAGCAGTGATTTGATGCAAAAGGTTTTTGCCTAATGTGATTAATATCAGTAGTTGGCTTTTTGCCACAATAATCACATAGGTATTTTACTGCTTGGCACACATAAAAAACTTTAAGTGTACCCCTGCAGTAATATGACAGAAGTCACTTATACCAACAGCAAAATGATCTGAAGTTATATCTCAGAGTAATATATATGATCTGTAGGTATATCTCAGATCAGTATATATTTTTCCTCTGAAAGGAGTTCTCTATATGAATCAAAGAAAAAACCTTTGATCTTTGTTACATAGACTTTGGATGGCCAGAACTTTGCCTTTTGGCTATTCCTGTCATCTAGGGCATACCGCGCATCGCTCTATAAATTCATAAGCCATCCTTTTGAATATGCACCATTGGACTTTGGGATGTGTATCCATCCCTTGATGATTATAGGTATATGTGGGTGACCATAAAATAGGAACCCAGGATTTACAAATCCTCTATTGTGGTGACTTATTCATTTGTTCCAGCCTGATATATGACCCTAGGATTCTATATATCTCAAAGTGAATATACTCCATTGAATTTGGGGATATAGGATCCCAGTTGACACTTCCATCTGTGATTGGGGCACTTAGTAATCCCTGTCAACATCTACACATCTCCCCTTCGACTATATTATCTGATACACTGGATAATAGGAGAATTGATTTAAACCAATTCCCACCAACTTAGAAGGGAGAGAGAGTTTATGTATCACATAGAGTTCCCAATGGGTCATATAAGATTTCTTTCTTAAAGGGAATATCTGGACTTTAAGAAAGCAATCAGTATACATATGAGACTTCCTAGTGTTATTATTATATCAGCATAGATCTATTCTATCATTTTATATCGCACAATATTTTCTTTTTCTTTTTATCTAACTAATAAAAGTTATATTTTATATTTCTTGTGGTTCCCTACGGTGAAACTCATTTTATTATTAAATTATCTTTATCCCTAAAATTATTTAAAATAGTTTTTTCGGATATAGTCAAATTTTGGGAAGATATTGATTTGTTTATACTTTTATTTTTATCGCACATATCTGTCAAATCTTTTAAAATTTTATTGTAAAATAATTCAATAAAAGGTCCTCTAGTTTCAATTGGATAAAAAGCTTTATCTTTGTCTTTTCTGTTGTTTGTTCAGTTAAAAAATGGAATAGAACGAAACAGAGGCAAATGTTATTGTGAAAGTGCGTATAACTCATAACTTACTGTATCTCAGGCTATATTGCAGAACAGACATTAGTGTTGGCCCTGTTTCAAAACCAAAATTTTTATCTTTAAAAGAAGGCCAAAATCAAAGCTTTATCTGCAATATAGATTGAGATTACAAACTATATCTCTACAGCTTGTAATGAGAACAGCAGATATCCAAAATTCCCACTTCAAATGGCTCTATCTCAGACTACCTTTACTTGTAAAAACAATCCAGGTATATGGGGATATAATATGCTGTGAAGAAGACTCATGCCAGAATATACAGTTGTCTTGTTTGTAGCTAATGGACGTTGGATGTATGGTTTTATTTTTGCTAAAAATCACAAGTTTCTTATCCTCAAAATCCCAGATGCTAGATTGTTCTTACAATTGAAGTTTGTCTGCTATTTATCCCTCGCATCTTGGATTGGATCTATGCATGGAGCGGAGGAGGATACTTCAGAATCTATCTCAGACTACATTGCAGATACAATCATAACTAGATGGGACGATTATCATTCAGATAAGTTCAAATTCCTGCTTTTGAACAAAAATCGTACCGTGTAAATGCATGCAATGAAAATTCTTCATATGTTCAGATTCTGTATACAGAAAACTGAACCCCGTGCCATTCAGTGTCAACAGCAGTCATTCACTTCTGAAGGACTGTCTGCTTACTGTGAATGGAGTTGAGCTGGGGCTTCCCAGCCTGCACCGCCTCCATACTGGAAGTGCTTTGAGCAATGCTAGCGATACTCGCTCCTGTGTAACAGCACAGACGCAAGCATCACTGGGACTGGCTGCTGGACATCGTTTTCCCGTATGAATGTACCTGGAGTGTCCTCTCACAAGGATATAGCAGATAAGTCCTAGGAAAGGGTTAGATCAATAGAAACATTTTCGTATTAGGTTACTGAAATTCGAATCACTTACTGTTACTACGAAGGACATGGCTGAATATGTTGTCATGCAGCCAAGTTCTATCTCTGCTCCAACATGAAATGATTAATATCTTCCAATCCATCCTTCCAAATGTCTGGAGGTGTCTCACTATCAAACTCAATATTTTCAGAAGTCAAGTAGCCGGATATAGTACTTAAGAGAGAAGTCGTTGATGTGCTGGTTTCTTCAGATGAGTCTATGATTTCTTCTTTCCAACATTCCTCCAAGAACCTCACAACTTCACCAGATTTACTCCTCTTACTACAGTCTATGGCTAAAAGACCACTCAACATCTTCAGAGCTCCAGGTGGAAATCTGCTCCACAGTGCTGGTGGCTCAATATCCTCCAAATTACATTGCCACTCAACAAAACTACTATATGCTGTGTCTGTGGAAACTGCTGACTGCCATGGAAATTCGCCTGTGAGCAAGCAGTAGAGGACAATACCAAAGGACCATACATCCAGGGGGAAGTCAACAAGCAAAGAATCCTCATCGGTAACTTGGCTCATCTCTGGAGCCATGTATGAGACAGTGCCGATCCTGTTTTTCGCCATTGTTCCTTTCATACATGAAAGACCAAAGTCCGTAATTTTTATACAGTGGCAGTCCTCATCAAACACCAAAATGTTCTCTGGTTTGATATCTAAATGCACCAGCCCTTTACTGTCTATGAATTCTAGGGCGCTGGAGATCTGCACCGCACATCTCTTTACCGTGTCCTCTGGAAGTCCATCCTGAAATAGGGAAACACATGAAGTCAACATAATGGAGATATTACTACAAGAAGAAAGGCTATTGGCAAAGTAGTTCTCGGGATAAATTGGGGATTTCTACTTACATGAGGTGTTATAAGAGAGCACAAGTCCCCTATCGACAGCTCCTGGGCAAAGGCAAAGTAGTCCCAAGTCTTGAAGGCAGTGCCATAACTTCCAATGATATTGGGATGGGAGGCGAGGAAGAAAGACTTGCTGAACTCCATGAGGAAGGCAAATTCAGTTGTTTTGTTCCTGTCGAGAAGCTTTAATGCCATTTTCTGATCTGTTTATGAAAATAACATTGTACATTTATTACTTAAAAGTATTTATAGGATTGTCAAATTGGAAATATTGAAATTCGTAAAATTAAACTGTAGACCCTTCTGTTCCCCCCCTTTGATTGCATCATATTGGGAAACAAATACTTATCATGATATGTAAACTATTAATAGACCCGTTGGCATCATCGTTGCAGATTCATAAATATCTACATCCTGATAGTCGTGCACTGTTCATAAATCTCCCGCATTTAATCAAACTCTTGGAGATTCTGTCCTCCCACGATCTTCAGACTATTACATCACTCTAGTAATAGATAATTGACCCCCACTAACCTGTTTTCTTGTCTTGTACCATGAGCACAGAACCATAGCCACCATCTCCCAGCTTCTGTATCACACAGAAGTTCTCCTGAAGATCTATCTCCTGTAGACCCCAGGAAGCAAAGGAGACAAGTCCTTCCAGGATAAGCTGCACATCTCGTGTACTGGAGGCCATTGTGTGCTGTAGAAGTGAGAGGCAAGAAAATAGTTAATGATGATCATTATATTTCTCTCTGACCTTATAGAGTGAAGTATAATATCTAATATGATGTATATGGCAAATGATGAAAAAAACTAAATATAAAATCATTAAAATATGATGAGAGTAAAGTTGCAAACATTACCTTGGAGAAATCAAATTGCAGTTGGGACTGTCTGAAAATTCTTCACAAAGGCTCAGGGATGTTGAAGTCTTTGGAAGCAGATAAGTCACTGACTTGAGAAGGTAGGAGTCTTTTTATATAATGGTAGGTAAGTTACACCCAAGGATCAATGAGCTCCTGATTGGCTAGGAGTCAATATGTACTTGTTGTATACATAACATCAGGCATCAAGGGAATTAGCATTTCTATAGCATTCCTGCAAACTGCAGCCATAGATGGGGTCAAGTATTGTTGGGGTCAACACCTCATTGTAAGGAAAACTCTTCTTTATTAACATGTGGCCTCACCCTCCATTATTATAGTGATTACATGCCCCTTCTAATTTGTGTTATTATGAAGGCTCACTAAACTTTTATGCTCCAAGAGGTAATGTTTCACAAATATTAGATTTTATAAACTTTTATATTTAAAAAGAGAAACGGTAAAATTGGCAAAGTTGTAAGTTCCTAAAGGAAACTAAGTTAAACAATATTATGTATTATATTGAAAAAAAGTATAGTCAGAATAATCAGTATTTCCCCCAATTTTTTTCCATATCCACTATATTCTCTCTTTTACATTAGAATGGACATTTCTTTATTAACAAGTGACCTTACCATCCATTATTATAATGATAGCATGCACCTTCTGATGTGTGCTACATTGGTGACTAACAAAACTTTTACCTTTCAGGGGGTAACTTTTCACAAAAATTTGATTTTATAAACTTTTATATTTACTAATATTTTAAAGTTGAAACTGTAAAAGCAGTGAACTTCCAAAAGTAAATAAACTTAAATCTTATTATTTTTTTTATCTAAAAAAGTACATTCAGTAGTATAGTCAGCATAATCAGTATTTTCTACATTTTTCTGGAATATCCATGGGGCCAACATTCCACCTAAGGTTTGACTGAAATTGATATTCCACTGTATTCCTACTTTATCCAGTAATGTCTTTATATATAAAGAAGGGATATTGCATTCTCTCTATAACTCACTACAAATGAAGATTGCATTATTATAAAGCTTGCTTTTATCTCATTTTTAATTCAGAAGGAAAGTTAAACCTTCAAATCCACAGATTGGTTCAAACAGTGAAATCTAAAATATAACCACTGAATTATTTTCTAAGATTACGGTGAGCGCTTCAGCAATTATCTCTGCTATCACCTTCAGACCCCTCTAAACCAAACAACCTAAATATTATCGGTATCCAAGGCCCAATTTCCGGATGAGCTTCTAATTGATGCTCTCCGGGCTTAAGCATTAAAAAATGACCTAAAAGCTAAATTACAAACTTTGAATAACCTAAAATAAAGAAAAAAATGCAGGAAAAGAGAAGTAATGAGTCTAGTATCAAATCTGGTGTGGTCACATCCCCTCCTTCCTAATCGCACCTAATCAAGTCAACACTGAGGCCCAATCCTCAACTGCTCCTTCAATATGGAGAGGGCGCGCAAAGAACCTTGAAATCATTAAGATTCAATTACTTCAAATATTTCTTTTGCTTAATTGAAGATTGAAATTTCATCAATGGAGAGCAACCTCTCTGGTAGATTGCCTATTGTAAACATGGATTTCCATTGTCAGTTCTTCATGCCCAGCCAAACGCCTGGGCCAATCTGCGCCAAATTTGCACATAGGCAAATGAGGGGCTTCAGAAGGTTTTAGACTGATTTTCAACTCTCTAGAACCCACCAATTTCAGCATATCCACAAACAAATGGACTAATCTGCACTGACTGGCCTAATCTGCACCAAATTAGATAAGGATGCAGCTCTCTAGGACCTACCGTGCTACTGATGCTCGTAATTGTAGGCATAGTTCACATTGAAAAAATGCTCAAGTCTCCCATTGACTTCAATGGGGTTCGTTACTCGAAATGAGCTCTCAAGCATTACAAAAAGCTCGGCTCGAGTAACAAACACCAGAGCATTTTGGTGCTCGCTCATCACTAAACCTGACGTTTCCCAGGGGGAGCGCCCCAGGGTGACGTCATGCGGCACCTTTGAGCGGTGCTGCATTTCGGCGTGTGCTCTTACTAGATGTTGGGTGACATCAGTCTGCATTCCAGACATGCATTTCAAGGGGTTATGTTTTCTTTTGAGTGATTTAGAAGGAAAGTGCTGTGAATGAGGAAATAGTTGTTGTAATATGTCAAATACATTATATAGTTAATGAAAAAAACAGGAGAAAGGAAATATACTTTGACTGTGCTCTAAATTTGGAATCACCATTGTATCAGCTTAATGAAAACTATTTAGGTATTTAAAAGACATGGAATGCTTACAATGGACAATATCAGCAGAATTTCTATATATTAAATAGAAATAAAGTTAAATACAAGATACAAAGCACAATTAACCAGATGGTTAATTATATTAATTAATCTTATATGATTAAGTACATTAATATAAAGTAGGTTATTTAGACCATTTGGCAAAAGACAATTTCACCCAAATATCCCAACATTTTTTTTAGCCTTGCAAATTTGCCATATTCAATTTTTTTCAACAAAATCTACCCTTAAACCTATGGTTTCTTTGTTCTGAAAATGGAAAAAAGGTTTTGACACGCTATGTTTTAGGTAGACATTTTGAATATTGGAATGATGTTGCTTCCTCCTTATTCTCAGGGGGTTAGTTGTTCTGCCTATATAGCAGAGATTGAAGGGACATTCTATTAGAACTGTAATCTAAATCATCTCGGAATTTAATAGGGTGTAATTCCTGGTTATTTGATCAGACGAAAAGGATATTTATGGTTTGGGGAGGATGTAGTTGAGGTTAGCTTATAGTGACTGGATTTGGGACCAGATGGATGAATGTGTGAAAAAAATAGATTTTACTAGTGATAGGGGTGTAACTGCACTGGGTGTGGGTGAACTTGTAGTATCAGGGGTGGAAGAAATGGAATGGGATATGTAGGTTTTGATGGATAGGAAAATCTTGAAAGTATAGTTGGCTTTGGATATGAGAAGAGAGAATTACAATTGGATCTGGCGGGAAAAGAGGAGTTTATTAAGAGTTTATGATGTCTTGGTAATAGAGATTAGATTGTCTTATATTATATGTTGTCAGATTTGTTTAATACAGTGAATGTTTGACCTGATCAGACAGGAGACGGTTGAAAAAAAGGTTTGGGATTCGTTGTGGGGTGTTATTCCACTAGAAAGATTTTATTTTTCTCAAGATCTGAAAGATCCTATTTAAGTTTGCTAATCCTTTTTAAAAAAAAATATGGATATCTAGGAAATTGGTATGTTCTAAGGCATGCTTTACAATGTCTAAAGAGCTGTTTGACGTTAGGGTGGAAGACAGGAATTAGGTTTACCTGTTAATTCCTTTTCTTGAAGTCATCCTGACAGCATACACATGGAGGTTGTCCGCTGGACCCCTGTTGGGACAGGAAGCGGAAAAACTTACAAAAGGCGACTCCCACCACCGACTCACCAGTGTGTACCAAATAACTACAGTGACCCGGCTTTGCTTAACCACTCATTTTTAATACCGAAATCATAGTACAATACATTACTTCACGTAAAGAAGAATAACTGAAGGGGAGGGAAAGCCCCTATGCTGTCAGGATGACTTCAAGAAAAGGAATTAACAGGTAAACCTAATTCCTGTCTTCCCCTCATCATCCTGACAGCATACACATGGAGGAATACCAACAAACAAGGGCTTTAGGGAGGAACCACTGCCTGCAGAACCTTCCGCCCAAAGGCCGTGTCACGGCTGGCCCCCACGTCCAGATGATAGTGTTTTACAAAGGTATGGGTGCTTGACCATGTGGCGGCTCTGCAGATCTGGTCGGTTGTCGCCTGGGCTCTCTCCGCCCTAGTACAATGGGCTCTAACTTCGCCCGGGAGTGGGATCCCTTGGGATCTGTATGCCTCTTCTATGGCCCTCCTGACCCACTGCGCTAGGGAGTCCTTAGTAGCGGCCCCTCCTCTGCGTGGACCCTGAAATTGAATAAAGAGGTTATTAGATTTCCTGAAGGTATGTGAGACCTCTAAGTACTTCAGGACTGCTCTTCTCACATCTAGGTTATGGAACCTCTGTTCCGTAGTGTTACGGGGTTCCTGGCAGAAGGAGGGAAGTACTATTCTTTGCTCTCTGTGAAAGTCTGTGAGGACTTTCGGTTGAAAGAAAGGGTCGGGCCTAAACTCTATTTTGTCCGGGAAGATGGTCATATATGGGGTTTCTATAGAGAGGGCTTGGATTTCCCCGATCCGCCTGGCGGATGTAATGGCCACTAGGAAGGCAACCTTATATGAGAGGGCCTTAACTGAGAGTTCTTCCAGGGGCTCGAAGGGGTGTGCGCAAAGGGCCTGCAAAACAAGGTTCAGGTCCCATGGGGGCATGGTTTTTCTTATAAAGGGGTGGAGTCTGACTGCCCCTTTAAGGTATTTTTTGACTAGCCTATGGTCGCCTAAGGGGAAATCAAAGAAGGCTCCCAGGGCGGCCACCTGGACCTTAAGGGTACCAGGTTTTAGCCCCATGTCCAGTCCATCCTGAAGGAACTCCAGAATCTTATTAATGTCTGGTTGTTGGAGGTCGTGAATACCACGCCCTAACCACCTAGAGAAGGCATCCCACACCCTGGTGTATATGTTCCTGGTGGACTCTTTGAGGCTCTCACATAAGGTGGTGGTCACCCTCCCTGATAGGCCCTGGTTCAGGTATTTTACCCGCACAGCCTCCAGGCCGCCAGTCTGAACTGTCGGGCTTTTGGGCAAATCAGGGGACCCTGTTGCAGGAGGTCGTCTCTCCGAGGCAGATGTAGAGGCTCCTGTGTCGATAGAGCGGCCAGGAGCGGGAACCAAGGTCTCTTGGGCCAGAACGGGGCCACCAGGATAACGGAGCCCGGGGACCCCTGGATCTTCCTTAGAACCCGAGGGATCAGGGGGATAGGTGGGAAGGCGTATGCCCGGTCCCATTCCCACGCTTGGGATAGTGCGTCTATTCCCAGGGAGCCCCCGTCTGCCCCCCTGGAAAAAAACCCGGGACACTTGCTGTTCTCCCGAGAGGCGAACAAGTCCCCCATCTTTCCGTAATTAACTGGAATGCCTCTGGATGTAGCGCCCACATCCCAGGGTCTATCCTCCTGCGGCTGAGGTAGTCTGCCATGTAATCCTCTGGGCCCCTTACGTGGAACGCTGAAACGGAAGGCATCCGCTGCTCTATCCACCCGAGCACGTTCGCCGCCAGGTCTTGTAGTCAGGGGTTCCGCGTGGATCCCTGTTGGTGAATGAGGGACACAGTTGTTATGTTATCCGAAAAAATCTTAATGGGTCTACCCCCGATCTCTGTCTCGAGGCCCCGGATGGCCCTCCAGACAGCACAAAGCTCCTTGTAATTGGAGGATTGAGTGGCTTCTTTCTGGTTCCAGCCCCCCTGGACGTAATGACGGCCTAAGTGGGCCCCCCAGCCAGTTGCGCTAGCGTCAGTGAAGATGGATACTGGGGATGCAGGGTCCCAAATCGTGGACCTGGTGAGGTTGGAGATAGACGTCCACCACCCCAAGGAGGACCTTACTTTGTGGGTAAGGATGACTTTCTGATCCAGGGAAGCTGGTGATTTGTCCCAGTTGCTCAGGATAAAGTCCTGGAGAGTTCTACAATGTAACTGGGCCCTTCTCCAATACAAGCTGTCATGAGGCCGAGAACCCTCATGCTTCTCCTAAGGGAGACTTGGGTGGCTAACGAAAGTGCCCGGCTCTCGTCTTGGATCGTTTTTTGCTTTTCTAGAGGAAGGGAAGAGCACTGGTGGTGTGAGTCCAGGATAACTCCCAGGAACTTTTTCCTTTGTTCGGGCCGAAGACTGGATTTGTCGAAGTTGATGATCCAACCTAACGACTCGAACAGGCGGAGTGTGAGGTTGACCCGGCGCTGGAGTTCCGAAGATGATCCTGCTATGAGCAGGAAATCGTCGAGGTATGGGACAATTAGCACTTTGTCCGTTAGTGCCGGCACCATCTCTAACACTAGTTTGGAGAATACCCGAGGTGCGGAGGAAATCCCGAACGGCAGGCATGAAAATTGGTAATGCCAGACTGACCCCTCTATCACCAGGGCGAATTGAAGAAACTGTTGGGAGTCTGAGTGTATGGGGATATGATAGTAGGCATCCTTTAAGTCCACCGTGGCCATGACGCTATCTGGTGCGATTAGGGGGATCGCTGATCTCACGGATTCCATTTTAAATCTTTGGTATGCTATAGATTTGTTCAGGTATTTCAGGTTAATTATGATTCTATGTGACCCGTTAGGCTTTTTGATGAGAAACAAGGGGGAGTAGCACCCCTTGAACAGTTCTTCTGCGGGAACCGGGATAATGGCCCCTAGGGACAACAGGTCCTGTACCCCCGACTGGAGGGCCCGGGCCGACGCGGGTGACTGGCAGGGGGTAACCACGAACCTCCGGGGAGGAGGGGCGAAAAATTCAATTTTATAGCCCTCTGAGACCAGGCGTAAGGCCAGGGATTGGAGGTTATTTCGCTCCATTTATTGGCGAACCCCCTAAGTCTACCCCCCACTTGCCGGATCCCGGAGGGCGGATTCTCACCCTTTCCGCCTTTGGGGTAAGACCAGCGTCCGGTTTTCCCCTTCCCCCTGTATGTTCTAGGGGGAACAAAGGGAGGGGGGTAGGAGGAGGAAGGCCGCTTGACGGGTTTCTCTGATGGTAGTCCCTGACTCTTGTCTGATGCCTTCTCTAGGAGTGTATCCAGGGAAGGCCCGAAGATCCGGCGTCCTTAGAAGGGCAAGGAGCAAAGCCTGTTCTTTGAGGCATTGTCCCCTGTCCAAGCTTTTACCCAGACGGCCCTCCTGGCTGTGTTCGAGAGCGCTGCTGAACGGGCCCCGAACCTTACTGACTCCATAGAGGCGTCCGCCAGGAAGCCGGTTGCCTGTTGGAGGAGGGGAAGGCAGTTGGAGATGTCTTCCCTCGAACCCTTTGCGTAACCAGTGTCTGAAGTTGGTCTAACCAGACCGTCATAGATCTCGCTACTGACGTGGCCGTGATGTTGGTTTTCATGGTGAGGGCAGCAGACTCCCAGGCCTTTTTCATTGCCGAATCCACTCGTGTATCCAGTGGATCCCGCAATTGGGAGATGTCCTCAAAGGGGAGGGCAGCCTTCTTTGAGACCCTGGCGACCGCCAAATCCACTTTCGGGACGGTTTCCAGGAACTCAATGTCTTCCGGGGTGAAGACCATGAGATCTTTAAATTCTTTAGACAGGAAAAACTTATGTTCTGCCTGTTTCCACTTGGCCAAGATTAGCTGTTTCAAGATATCATTGACCGGAAATGATGGTTTGGGCTACGGTAGGAGTCCCCGGAACAGGCTATCCTGGAAGGATGGCTGCTGCGGCGTCTCTTCCTCCACCTGCATGGTGTGTCGGACCGCTGTTAATAGTTGCCCCAGGTTCGCCGATGAGAAAAAGTACTTCCTTGTGTCTTCCATAGGCGGCATGGATTCTGAGGGGGAATCTTCTAAAAGCCCTTCCTCAGAGTCCGACTCTTCTATCCGTGACCGCCTTACCCTTTTCGTGGGGGGCGGAACGGAAAGAGACGAGAGAGAGGCCTCGATCTCCTCGCGGATCATAGCTCGGATATCCGATATGCCCGAGGAGCCTTCCTCCCGGACCACTTTCTCCGTGCAGTCTGCGCATAAGGGTTTGGTGTGGCCCTCGTCTAGTCGCCGCAGGCAGACCGGACACTTGCGCATTCGCTTCTTGGCCTCTCTGCCCTTTTGTGCTTCTCTGTCCTAAGAGACAGAGACAGCAAAAAGGGGGGTTTCCAGCACCTGATATTCCTTCCTTACCCCTTTCTACTCACCAGCAGGCTGCTCTCCGCGTCCTTTTCCTAAGGTGCAGACCGAAGACATGTGGGGGGAAACCAGCTTTTCTTTTTTCTTTCTTTTTTTTTTTGAATTTTCAAATTTTGGCGCCTTTTTTACGAGGCCCCCCCCCCGTGACGCGGCCGCGCTGAAGTCATGCCGCCGGGACGCTTCTGAGGAGGACGCCTGCTGTCAGGAGACACCGGATCGAGCGTGCCGGTCCCCACGTAGGGTCTCAGCCGCGCAAGCTCTGCCAGCCTGACCAGAGAGTCGTCCCCCCACGGGCGGGCAGGCTGCATAGGAGTTTCCTCTCTTCCTTTTTCCTGCCTTCAGCATACACCTGGAGGCTTCCGCTTGGACTGTCCTGTAGGGACAGGAAGACACTGGTGAGCCAGTGGTGGGAGTCGCCTTTTGTATATTTTTCCGCTTCCTGTCCCAACAGGGGTCCAGCGGACAACCTCTATGTGTATGCTGTCAGGATGACGAGAGGAAAGTTAGTTTAGAAATGACCTACTCAATTCTTGTCATTTTTAATAATCTTATCCAAAATCAGATCAGAAATTGTGTTTAGCATAAGAATCCATTCCCCTATAAAGATGGTGTGTGTGGGAAATGCTGATCAGATCGGAACCCTTAGATCCTTAGATTCTTAGACCCTTAGATCCCTAGGGGCTATGTGATTATCTCTATATATACATAAAAATATCCAATCAATGGTATCTGTACATAGTCATTGAGTTTGCATTTGGAGATTTCAATAGGCATATTTGGGGTTGGGTGGAATGTCCCCAATTCCATTCTCCTTCAGAAAAGAATGGAACAGATGAAACCTGTAGAAATTTCTTCTTTTTGACTTCAATAGAGATGGATTTAATAATCTGATATGGAAGGGTTGTCCACTCTTTCCTCAGACAGTCCATTTCCAAATCGCTCAGTCCCAGAAAAAGATAATCGTGTGCCGAAGTACCCGGAGAAATGAAAACAGCGCTTTCGTAAAACTTATACAACTTAATGGTCTAGTATTTATGATAAAATTGGTACTCACCTGGTGTATACAGCAAAACCCAAAATGTTCCAGGCTGAACGCAACACCCAGACAGCATCTCAGTAACCAATGAAGTATTCACCATCCTTATGTACATCCGCCAGAAATGGAAAGCAGCTGAATCAACGCCAGATCCAACATGGAATATATCCAGGGAAAGCAATACAAACACAGTGAAAAATGTTGTCCAGCACTCATAACGAATAAGGTAAGTATAAGAGGTCGGGTAGGGAAATTTACTTATAGGTGATGTCTCATTTCCTTGAGACCCTCCTGTGATGGAGTTTAAGCCAAATAGAAAGATCCAATTAGTTTAGCATCCGGGATTATTTTAATAGTCCAATTTACTGATTATAATAAAGTTAAAAAACAAAGTTAACACCCCAAAAATGGCAAAGTTGCTTTTTTGCGCCACTTTTTAAACGTTTTCCAATACATGATATGGTATGTCAATGGCACCACAGAAAAATACAACTTGCCTGCAAAAAACAAAAAAAATGGATATGTCACTGGAAAAAACAAAGTTAGGATTTTTTGAAAGTGGGAAGGAAAAAAATTAAAATGAAAAATAGAAAAAAAAACTGGGAAAGTGGGAAGAGGTCATATACAATGCTAATTTTTATCACAAGGTTGTCATTTTTAACATCACTAAACAATGAATTTTTAGTACATCAAGCCCATAATGTAGAAAATACACATTTCATGCATAGACTCCATGACACAGCTTACCTCTCAACGTTATGAGCTCTAGAATGGATGAAAAACTACAAGAACCAGCCCAATGCAGGAAGACGTGAGAATATTTGTGACTTGACATAATGGGGGCTTAATTCCTGTTATATACCAGCATCACAGAAGGGCAAATAAAAAATTAAAAACAATCATACCAGTGTTCAATATTTTTTAAAGAAACAGAATGTGCCCCTTCATGTTTTGGCACAACGTGTGTATGTGGGGAGGGCCAGAGAGATATAAAACCCCTGCACTGAGGCGACGAGAGGGAAAGCGGTGAGACATGAGAGCATTTGAGCGTGAACGCTCCTGTATGTGACTTAGGTAATAATAGGCCTGTTACAGAACGGAGAAAAGAAATATCTTGATGATAGAGAGGCCATGTAACAGTGGAGAGAGAGAAAGTGCAGCAGTTCCCCTATATTTTCCTTAAGTAGCCGCCTTGCACATTGTAAAAATGCCACTCAGCGCTTTAAATTCTTAGGTACCTCCATACAATTTTGAGTCAAAGCGTAATTTTCACAACATGAAAAATGGTTAAAACTTTATATTAGCAGCTAAAAGTGTGCCCCCCCCCCCCCAGTCCAGTGTCTACAAAGACATATCTTCTTAAAGTCACCAGAACTTCAAGGGACAAAAATCTGATGCAAGATTTTAAGAAAGTAACAATCTATACTGGAATTGCAACACCGTGTAAAGTAAACACACCCAAAAATACCATAATTTCCCAAAAGCAAGCAACCTGATGATTGTAGTTGGATTGACAGGCTGCTCACTGCTATGTTCAGCTTCGTGTAACTTTATGACAAACATAAATATTTTTTAAAAGCATTAACATAACTTTGTGCTTAAGGTGCCTTCACTCTGGCATTTTGCCTCTCTCTCCCTGTTCCGTTCTAGAAAGAGAAAGGCAGAAAAAAAACATGTTTTCAGTTTTCCTCAGTTCTGTTTTACTTTTGAGTTTCTTTACTACAGCAAACAGTGGTCTGCTGTGCTCAATTCACATTAGAGCTAGAGATGAGCGAACGTACTCGGCCACGCCCCTTTTTCGCCCGAGCACCGCGATTTTCGAGTACTTCCGTACTCGGGCGAAAAGATTCAGGGGGCGCCGTGGGTGAGTGGGGGGTTGCAGCGGGGAGTGGGGGGGGAGAGGGAGAGAGAGAGGGCTCCCCCCTGTTCCCCACTGCTACCCCCGCACCCCGGCACCCCCCCGAATCTTTTCACCCGAGTACTGAAGTACTCGAAAATCGCGGTGCTCGATCGAGTAATTACTCGAAACGACTAGGTTCGCTCATCTCTAATTAGAGCTTTAGTCATAATTATGCTTCACTTTTGAAGCAAAGAAATTGAATTAAATGCAAATAAACTGATCAGTTTTCACCCCAACTGACTTCAGAGGTCATAAAAACAGAAAGCAAACGAAAAGCTTTATATTGGCGTCTTTTCTGTTATTTGTTCAGTTAAAAAAATGGAATAGAACGAAACAGAGGCAAACGTTATTGTGAAAGTGCGTATAACTCATAACTTACTGTATCTCAGGCTATATTGCAGAACAGACATTAGTGTTGGCCCTGTTTCAAAACCAAAATTTTTATCTTTAAAAGAAGGCCAAAATCAAAGCTTTATCTGCAATATAGATTGAGATTACAAACTGTATCTCTACAGTTTGTAATGAGAACAGCAGATATCCAAAACTCCCACTTCAAATGGCTCTATCTCAGACTACCTTTACTTGTAAAAACAATCCAGGTGTATGGGGATATAATATGCTGTAAAGAAGACTCATGGCAGAATATACAGTTGTCTTGTTTGTACCTAATGGACGTTGGATGTATGGTTTTATTTTTGCTAAAAATCACAAGTTTCTTATCCTCAAAATCCCAGATGCTAGATTGTTCTTACAATTGAAGTTTGTCTGCTGTTTATCCCTCGCATCTTGGATTGGATCTATGCATGGAGCGGAGGAGGATACTTCAGAATCTATCTCAGACTACATTGCAGATACAATCATAACTAGATGGGACGATTATCATTCAGATAAGTTCAAATTCCTGCTTTTGAACAAAAATCGTACCGTGTAAATGCATGCAATGAAAATTCTTCATATGTTCAGATTCTGTATACAGAAAACTGAACCCCGTGCCATTCAGTGTCAACAGCAGTCATTCACTTCTGAAGGACTGTCTGCTTACTGTGAATGGAGTTGAGCTGGGGCTTCCCAGCCTGCACCGCCTCCATACTGGAAGTGCTTTGAGCAATGCTAGCGATACTCGCTCCTGTGTAACAGCACAGACGCAAGCATCACTGGGACTGGCTGCTGGACATCGTTTTCCCGTATGAATGTACCTGGAGTGTCCTCTCACAAGGATATAGCAGATAAGTCCTAGGAAAGGGTTAGATCAATAGAAACATTTTCATATTAGGTTACTGAAATTCGAATCACTTACTGTTACTACGAAGGACATGGCTGAATATGTTGTCATGCAGCCAAGTTCTATCTCTGCTCCAACATGAAATGATTAATATCTTCCAATCCATCCTTCCAAATGTCTGGAGGTGTCTCACTATCAAACTTAATATTTTCAGAAGTCAAGTAGCCGGATATAGTACTTAAGAGAGAAGTCGTTGATGTGCTGGTTTCTTCAGATGAGTCTATGATTTCTTCTTTCCAACATTCCTCCAAGAACATCACAACTTCACCAGATTTACTCCTCTTACTACAGTCTATGGCTAAAAGACCACTCAACATCTTCAGAGCTCCAGGTGGAAATCTGCTCCACAGTGCTGGTGGCTCAATATCCTCCAAATTACATTGCCACTCAACAAAACTACTATATGCTGTGTCTGTGGAAACTGCTGACTGCCATGGAAATTCGCCTGTGAGCAAGCAGTAGAGGACAATACCAAAGGACCATACATCCAGGGGGAAGTCAACAAGCAAAGAATCCTCGTCGGTAACTTGGCTCATCTCTGGAGCCATGTATGAGACAGTGCCGATCCTGTTTTTCATACATGAAAGACCAAAGTCCGTAATTTTTATACAGTGGCAGTCCTCATCAAACACCAAAATGTTCTCTGGTTTGATATCTAAATGCACCAGCCCTTTACTGTCTATGAATTCTAGGGCGCTGGAGATCTGCACCGCACATCTCTTTACTGTGTCCTCCGGAAGTCCATCCTGAAATAGGGAAACACATGAAGTCAACATAATGGAGATATTACTACAAGAAGAAAGGCTATTGGTAAAGTAGTTCTCGGGATAAATTGGGGATTTCTACTTACATGAGGTGTTATAAGAGAGCACAAATCCCCTATCGACAGCTCCTGGGCAAAGGCAAAGTAGTCCCAAGTCTTGAAGGCAGTGCCATAACTTCCAATGATATTGGGATGGGAGGAGAGGAAGAAAGACTTGCTGAACTCCATGAGGAAGGCAAATTCAGTAGTTTTGTTCCTGTCGAGAAGCTTTAATGCCATTTTCTGATCTGTTTATGAAAATAACATTGTACATTTATTACTTAAAAGTATTTATAGGATTGTCAAATTGGAAATATTGAAATTCGTAAAATTAAACTGTAGACCCTTCTGTTCCACCCCTTTGATTGCATCATATTAGGAAACAAATACTTATCATGATATGTAAACTATTAATAGACCCGTTGGCATCATCGTTGCAGATTCATAAATATCTACATCCTGATAGTCGTGCACTGTTCATAAATCTCCCGCATTTAATCAAACTCTTGGAGATTCTGTCCTCCCACGATCTTCAGACTATTACATCACTCTAGTAATAGATAATTGACCCCCACTAACCTGTTTTCTTGTCTTGTACCATGAGCACAGAACCATAGCCACCATCTCCCAGCTTCTGTATCACACAGAAGTTCTCCTGAAGATCTATCTCCTGTAGACCCCAGGAAGCAAAGGAGACAAGTCCTTCCAGGATAAGCTGCATATCTCGTGTACTGGAGGCCATTGTGTCCTGTAGAAGTGAGAGGCAAGAAAATAGTTAATGATGATCATTATATTTCTCTCTGACCTTATAGAGTGAAGTATAATATCTATTATGATGTATATGGCAAATGATGAAAAAAACTAAATATAAAATCATTAAAATATGATGAGAGTAAAGTTGCAAACATTACCTTGGAGAAATCAAATTGCAGTTGGGACTGTCTGAAAATTCTTCACAAAGTCTCAGGGATGTTGAAGTCTTTGGAAGCAGATAAGTCACTGACTTGAGAAGGTAGGAGTCTTTTTATATAATGGTAGGTAAGTTACACCCAAGGATCAATGAGCTCCTGATTGGCTAGGAGTCAATATGTTCTTGTTTTATACATAACATCAGGCATCAAGGGAATTAGCATTTCTATAGCATTCCTGCAAACTGCAGCCATAGATGGGGTCAAGTATTGTTGGGGTCAACACCCCATTGTAAGGAAAACTCTTCTTTATTAACATGTGGCCTCACCCTCCATTATTATAGTGATTACATGCCCCTTCTAATTCGTGTTTTATGCTCCAAGAGGTAATGTTTCACAAATATTAGATTTTATAAACTTTTATATTTAAAATTAGAAACTGTAAAATTGGCAAAGTTGTAAGTTCCTAAAGGAAACTAAGGTAAACCATATTATGTATTATATTGAAAAAAAAGTATAGTCAGAATAATCAGTATTTCCCCCCATTTTTTTTCCATATCCACTATATTCTCTCTTTTACATTAGAATGGACATTTCTTTATTAACAAGTGGCCTAACCCTCCATTATTATAGTGATTGCATGCACCTTCTGATGTGTGCTACATTGGTGACTAACAAAACTTTTACCTTTCAGGGGTAACTTTTCATAAAAATTAGATGTTATAAACTTTTATATTTACTAATATTTTAAAGTTGAAACTGTAAAAGCAGTGAACTTCCAAAAGTAAATAAACTTAAATCTTATTTTTTTTATCTAAAAAAAAGTACATTCAGTAGTATAGTCAGTATAATCAGTATTGTCTTCCTTTTTTTTGGAATGTCCACGGGGCCAACAATCCACCTAAGGTTTGACTGAAATTGATATTCCACTGTATTCCTACTTTAACCAGTAATGTCTTTATTAGAGATGAGCGAGCACCAAAATGCTCGGGTGCACGTTACTCGAGACGAATTTTTCGCGATGCTCGAGGGTTCGTTTCGAATAACGAACCCCATTGAAGGCAATGGGCGACTCGAGCATTTTTGTATTTCGCCGATGCTCGCTAAGGTTTTCATTTGTGAAAATCGGGGCAATTCAAGAAAGTGATGGGAACGACACAGCAACGGATAGGGCAGGCGAGGGGCTACATGTTGGGCTGCATCTCAAGTTCACAGGTCCCACTATTAAGCCACAATAGCAGCAAGAGTGGGCCCCCCCCAACAACTTTTACATCTGAAAAGCCCTCATTAGCAATGCATACCTTAGCTAAGCACCACACTACCTCCAACAAAGCACAATCACTGCCTGCATGACACTCCGCTGCCACTTCTCCTGGGTTACATGCTGCCAAATCCCCCCCCCCCCCACGACCCAGTGTCCACAGCGCACACCAAACTGTCCCTGCCCAGCCTTCAGCTGCCCTCATGCCACGCCACCCTCATGTCTATTTATAAGTGCGTCTGCCACAGGAAAAGCAGGCACACACTGCAGAGGGTTGGCACAGCTAGGCAGCGACCCTCTTTAAAAGTGGTGGGGCGAAAGCCCACAATGCTGTACAGAAGCAATGAGAAATCCAATCCTGTGCCACCTCCATCTGGAGCTGCACACGTGGGCATAGCAATGGGGAACCTATGTGCCACACACTATTCATTCTGTCAAGGTGTCTGCATGCCCCAGTCAGACCGCGTTTTTTTATATATAGTCACAGGCAGGTACAACTCCGCAATGGGAATTCCGTGTGCACCCACAGCATGGGTGGCTCCCTGGAACCCACCGGCGGTACATAAAAATATCCCATTGCATTGCCCATCACAGCTGAGGTAGTATTGTCATGTTTAATGCAGGTGGGCTTCGGCCCACACTGCATGCCCCAGTCAGACTGGGGTTCTTTAGAAGTGGAAACAGATGCATTTACAACTCCCTGTGGACCCACAGCATGGGTGGGTGCCAGGAAGCCACCGGCGGTACATAAATAAATCCCATTGCATTGCCCAACACAGCTGAGGTAATAATGTCGTGCTTAATGCAGGTGGGCTTCGGCCCACACTGCATGCCCCAGTCCGACTGGGGTTCTTTAGAAGTGGAAACAGATGCATTTACAACTCCCTGTCGACCCACAGCATGGGTGGCTCCCTGGAACCCACCGGCGGTACATAAATATATCCCATTGCATTGCCCAACACAGCTGAGGTAGTAATGTCATGTTTAATGCAGGTGGGCTTCGGCCCACACTGCATGCCCCAGTCAGACTGGGGTTCTTTAGATGTGGAAACAGATGCATTTACAACTCCCTGTGGACCCACAGCATGGGTGGGTGCCAGGAAGCCACCGGCGGTACATAAATATATCCCATTGCATTGCCCAACACAGCTGAGGTAGTAATGTCGTGTTTAATGCAGGTGGGCTTCGGCCCACACTGCATGCCCCAGTCAGACTGGGGTTCTTTAGAAGTGGAAACAGATGTATTTACAACTCCCTGTCGACCCACAGCATGGGTGGCTCCCTGGAACCCACCGGCGGTACATAAATATATCCCATTGCATTGCCCAACACAGCTGAGGTAGTAATGTCATGTTTAATGCAGGTGGGCTTCGGCCCACACTGCATGCCCCAGTTAGACTGGGGTTCTTTAGAAGTGGAAACAGATGCATTTACAACTCCCTGTGGACCCACAGCATGGGTGGGTGCCAGGAAGCCAGCGGCGGTACATAAATATATCCCATTGCAGTGCCCAACACAGCTGATGTAACGTCAGCTGTAATGCAGGTGGGCTAAAAATTAATTTGATTACACTGTAGGTGAGGGCCCGCAAAAATTGCTGTATCAACAGTACTAATGTACCTCTGAAAAATTGCCCATGCCCAACCAAGAGGGCAGGTGAAACCCATTAATCGCTTTGGTTAATGTGGCTTAATTGGTAACTAGGCCAGGAGGCAGCCCAGTTAAAATAAAAATTGGTTGAGGTGAAAGTTTCAACGCTTTAACCCCTTCATGACATGGCCTATTTTGAGCTTAAGGACGCAACAATTTTTGGCGGATTTTCTTCTCCGTTAATCAAAAGTCATAACTTTTTTATTTTTCCGTCGACGCAGCCGTATGAGGGCTTGTTTTTTGCGTGGCGAACTGTAGTTTTTATCGGTGCCACTTTTCGGTACATAGACTATATTGTAAAACTTATTTTTTTTTAATGATAGCAGGGAGAGAAAACGCATCAATTCTGCCATAGATTTTTTTATTTTTTTTTACAGCGTTAATCATGCAGCATAAATGAGACATTCCATTTTTTCTGCAGGTCGGTACGGTTACAACGATACCAAAATTCTTACATTTTTTTTAAGTTTTCCCACTTTTCTGCAATAAAAACCCTTTTTCTTGGAAATCTTTTTTTTTTTTCTAAATCGCTGCATTCAAAGTCCTGTAACTTTTTTATTTTTTGATGTACGGCACTCTATGAGGGCTTATTTTTTGCGAGACAAGCTGTAGATTTTATTGGTACCATTTTTTGGTACATATGGCTTTTTTGATCACTTTTATTGCATTTTTAGTGAGGCAAAATGCTAAGAATTAGCATTTTGCCTCAGTTTTTTAGTGTTTTTTTTTAGCGTTATTTCCGTGCACAGTCAAAAGCATATGCAGCTTATTGTACGTGTCGTTACGGAAGCGACAATAGCAAATATGTGGGATTTTATTTTTTTTTTTACCTTTTTTTATGCTAATCTGAGAAAAAGCATTTTTTACATTTTTTTAATTCATTTTTTTAATCTTTGTTTTTTTTACACTATTTGAGTCCCTCTGAGGGACTTTAATCACTGCCCTGATGATCGCTGTTATAAGGCATGGCAGAGCTACTGCTCTCCCATGCCTTATCGCTTATACAGCGATCCTAGGCATAGGCAATACAGGACGCCAGTGTCTGGCGTCCTGTTGCCATGGTGACAGGCCGGGCTCTTGCGATGACATCGCGAGTTCCAGCCGCAGACACAGAGGGAGCCGCGCTCCCTCTGTGAACTCTTTCCCTGCCGCGATCCCTGATCGCGGCAGGGAAGGGGTTAACAGCGGGGGCGCAACTCCGATGCCCCCCCCCCCCCCGCTGTAGCAGCGGGACGCCGGCTGTGACTGACAGCCGGCTCCCGCTGCGGGATAGCACGAGATCATATGTGATCCCGTGCTATCTCCAGGACGTAAGTTTACGCCCTGTTGCGGGAAGTACCAGGCTTCCAGGACGTAAACTTGCGCACTGCAGCGGGAAGGGGTTAATGAGCATTGAAACGTATAAAAATTGTTTAGAAAAGTTATATGACTGAGCCTTGTGGGCCAAAGAAAAATTGCCCGTTCGGCGTGATTATGTGAGGTTTCAGGAGGAGGAGCAGGAGGAGGAGGAATATTATACACAGATTGATGAAGCAAAAATGTCCCTGTTTTTGATGGTGATAGAGAACGATGCTTCCATCCGCGGGTGCAGCCTACGTATTGCTTAGGTATCGCTGCTGTCCGCTGGTGGAGAAGAGAAGTCTGGGGAAATCCAGGCTTTGTTCATCTTGATGAGTGTTAGCCTGTCGGCACTGTCGGTTGACAGGCGGGTACGCTTATCCGTGATGATTCCCCCAGCCACACTAAACACCCTCTCTGACAAGACGCTAGCCGCAGGACAAGCAAGCACCTCCAGGGCATACAGCGTGAGTTCAGGCCACGTGTCCAGCTTCAACACCCAGTAGTTGTAGGGGGCAGAGGCGTCACCGAGGACGGTGCTGCAATCGGCTACGTACTCCCTCACCATCCTTTTACAGTGCTCCCGCCAACTCAGCCTTGACTGGGGACCGGTGACACAGTCTTGCTGGGGAGCCATAAAGCTGTCAAAGGCCTTAGAGAGTGTTCCCCTGCCTGCGCTGTACATGCTGCCTGATCTCTGCGCCTCCCCTGCTACCTGGGCCGCGGAAATGCGCCTTCGGCCACTAGGGCTGTTGGATGGGAAGTTTACCATCAGTTTGTCCACCAGCGCCCTGTGGTATAGCATCATTCTCGAACCCCTTTCCTCTTTGGGAATGAGAGTGGAAAGGCTCTCCTTATACCGTGGATCGAGCAGTGTGTACACCCAGTAATCCGTAGTGGCCAGAATGCGTGTAACACGAGGGTCACGAGAAAGGCATCCTAACATGAAGTCAGCCATGTGTGCCAGGGTACCTCTACGCAACACATGGCTGTCCTCACTCGGAAGATCACTTTCAGGATCCTCCTCCTCCTCCTCTGGCCATACACGCTGAAAGGATGACAGGCAAGCAGCATCTGTCCCCTCAGCAGTGGGCCAAGCTGTCTCTTCCCCCTCCTCCTCATGCTCCTCCCCCTCCTCCTCAACACGCTGAGATATAGACATGAGGTTGCTCTGACTATCCAGCGACATACTGTCTTCCCCCGCCTCCGTTTCTGATTCCAAAGCGTCTGCCTTTATGCTTTGTAGGGAACTTCTCAAGAGGCATAGCAGAGGAATGGTGACACTAATGATTGCAGCATCCCCGCTCACCATCTGGGTAGACTCCTCAAATTTTCCAAGGACCTGGCAGATGGCTGCCAACCAGGCCCACTCTTCTGTAAATAATTGAGGAGGCTGACTCCCACTGCGCTGCGCAAGTTGGAGTTGGTATTCCACTATAGCTCTACGCTGCTCATAGAGCCTGGCCAACATGTGGAGCGTAGAGTTCCACTGTGTGGGCACGTCGCACAGCAGTCGGTGCACTGGCAGATTAAACCGATGTTGCAGGGTCCGCAGGGTGGCAGCGTGCGTGTGGGATTTGCGGAAATGTGCGCAGAGCTGGCGCACCTTTCCGAGCAGGTATGACAAGTGGGGGTAGCTTTTCAGAAAGCGCTGAACCACCAAATTAAACACATGGGCCAGGCATGGCACGTGCGTGAGGCTGCTGAGCTGCAGAGCCGCCACCAGGTTACGGCCGTTGTCACACACGACCATGCCCGGTTGGAGGCTCAGCGGCGCAAGCCAGCAGTCGGTCTGCTCTGTCAGACCCTGCAGCAGTTCGTGGGCCGTGTGGCTCTTCTCTCCTAAGCTGAGTAGTTTCAGCTCGGACTGCTGACGCTTGCCCACCGCTGTGCTGCCACGCCGCGTGACACCGACTGCTGGCGACATGCTGCTGCTGACACATCTTGATTGCGAGACAGAGGTTGCGTAGGAGGAGGAGGAGGGTGGTTTAGTGGAGGAAGCATACACCGCCGCAGATACCACCACCGAGCTGGGGCACGCAATTCGGGGGGTGGGTAGGACGTGAGCGGTCCCAGGCTCTGACTCTGTCCCAGCCTCAACTAAATTCACCCAATGTGCCGTCAGGGAGATATAGTGGCCCTGCCCGCCTGTACTTGTCCACGTGTCTGTTGTTAAGTGGACCTTGGCAGTAACCGCGTTGGTGAGGGCGCGTACAATGTTGCGGTAGACGAGGTCATGCAGGCCTGGGACGGCACATCGGGAAAAGTAGTGGCGACTGGGAACCAAGTAGCGCGGGGCCGCCGCCGCCATCATGCTTTTGAAAGCCTCCGTTTCCACAAGCCTATACGGCAGCATCTCTAGGCTGATCAATTTTGCAATATGCACGTTTAACGCTTGAGCGTGCGGGGGTGTGGCGTCGTACTTGCGCTTGCGCTCAAACTGTGGCGCTAGCGACGTCTGGACGCTACGCTGAGAGACATTGCTGGATGGGGCCGAGGACAGCGGAGGTGAGGGTGTGGGTGCAGGCCAGGAGACGGTAGTGCCTGTGTCCTCAGAGGGGGGTTGGATCTCAGTGGCAGGTTGGGGCACAGGGGGAGAGGCAGTGGTGCAAACCGGAGGCGGTGAACGGGCATCGTCCCACCTTGTGGGGTGCTTGGCCATCATATGCCTGCGCAAGCTGTTGGTGGTGCCTCCCCAGCTGATCTTGGTGCGACAAAGGTTGCACACCACTGTTCGTCGGTTGTCAGGCGTCTCTGTGAAAAACTGCCACACCGTAGAGCACCTTGACCTCTGCAGGGTGGCATGGCGCGAGGGGGCGCTTTGGGAAACAGTTGGTGGATTATTCGGTCTGGCCCTGCCTCTACCCCTGGCCACTGCAGTGGCTCGGCCTGTGCCCACACCCTGACTTGGGCCTCCGCGTCCTCGCCCCCGTCTACGTCCTATAGGCCTACCCCTACCCCTCAGCATGGTGTATTAGCAGTAGTGCAGAAACAGAACGCTGTAATTAAATGTGCCGCTTATTGGCCTGTGGTTGGAGGCTGACTTCGTTTACGGAACCCCATGTCTTACCCGCTCAAGTTTTGGCTATTCTTTAACCTCATTGGCATACCTACCAAGCATACCGTCTGAGACAGTTTTCAAAGTAAGACAAATATAAAACACAGGTTTATTTACTCTTTAGTATATGTAAGTAAAATAGTTAATTAACATATAGGCATTGAGATCACATGGGTAACAAAGATAAGCATCAATACGTCACCGGATATTGTAGCATCACTCCGCAATCGGGGGATCTCCAGGTACGATTGGTAGGAGGAATCCGAGAATACGCCAGTACGTCTACTGGCCACAAGATGAGTCCCGACTCCTCCCTGAAGATCACTGCTATTTATGCTGTTCTTACATTACGTGGCATATCTGCTTCTGCGCAGTTATGGGTATATACGTCATTCTAATATGGCTATTCAGGTTCTAGACATGCGTAGTAGATGATTGGCAACAAAATATATTGAATATTTTGTCCATGAAGTTATCGACATCTGTGTTATATTATGAGTCATTCTTGCTGTTCTTACCATATATGTTCAAAATATTCTGCTTTTGAACAAATGTTAGCAGAATATTCAGACGGGTCATTAGTTCATTGAAGTTCTGGTTAACTCATACGGCAACTAGTTATTTGATTACCTTAATTTCCCTGCTCTGACACAATCATCCAGTTCAACCGTATCCCATACGTGTCACAATCGGTCCTTAATCATTCACTATTTGCCGTATGATACCATTAAAACTTTTGGTTTTCTACAGAATACCTTATATGCCATGAAACAATTCCATAGCGATAAAAGTATTACAACTATGGCCAATACCAAAACAGGATGTATTAGCCAATTAAGAGTGGTTTGTGCAGATGATGAATAACCCATAAAGATGTCATACCAATGGTGTGACGTGGCATCAGCAATAGCCGATCCCATCTTTACAATTTTGCCAGCTATTACAGTAGTACTTACAATATGCGTTGCCAAAGATCTATTAAGCAATTTAATATGTTGCTGTACTTCTTCTGTGTCTTCTAACAACTTTTTGAATTTGGTCAAATTTAGATCCCAATTTGACACATTTAAAGGCAGTGGTTGCCAATTGACAGCCACTGTCTTGTCTTGTTCAGGTAATAACACAAAGGTCTCATTTTCCCAAACAAGTGCAGATACGTTTCGCAAGCATCCTGAAAATGGGACAACCATCCCAGGTACAACAGGATGATTACTTGCCAAACATACCTCCTGTGGGGCTATTTCAACCATCATCTTAAAAGTGAGTGGCAGCACAGTCCATTCACATACATTGATCGTATTTTGTAATAAGCATGGTTCATAAACAGCCGATTGGACCTTGCATATGGTCCCTTCTAATGTATCATCACACAATGATAAATCATGAGTTCTATTTTGGTCATCAATGTAAATCCCGTTAAATCTAGGTACCCAGAAATGCATATCTTCTGGAACACCTATAAGTAAGGGGAGAACTACAAACTTACACATCACATTCTTTTTAGTAACATTGTATATGAATATGGTCCCTTTACATAATATATCATTGCAAACCATTTTCTGCGCCTCCAACTGTATCCAATCAGTCTCAGTTATAGTCTGATTGAACACGGTCCTCCACACCTGCTCATTGCCAGTCATGAGCATAGTTTGAAGTGTGTTCTTTTGTTGTTGCTGATAAATGGTCTGCAAGGTACATATTGACCAATTAACATAGTTAGATATGTTAGAATTTATTTCATATGAAAACTTATTAGATGCATCTTGCAAATCAAGCATTATTGTGTCCACATCCGCTTGCATACTAAAGGGCTGCCATATAGTGGGCATCCAGTTAGCCTGCAATGTGAGCACATCTTTAATACCACTTCCCGCGTTATGCATTCGATTAGCTAAAGTCTCTATATCAAAGCCATTAATAGTCCCAGAAAGCACTCCGTAGCCTCCGAGTAAGGTATCATACCAAGCTCGACGGGAACGCTTGGTAGAACAAGTCCTTGAGGGTGGAAACTGCACGGAGGCTTGTATAACAGTCTTTTGAGCATCTCGTCCCACCAGGCGACAGGTGGATGGAACCCTTTTTATATGTCCAGGATCTATTTTAGAAGCATTAATGTTCACGAATACCAGGAACTGGCCCCACATGGCCCGATTCTCGATCTCCGTTGCATTCCCACACGTAATTACTTCTGTCTCATTTAAGGGAAATGAAAACTGCACTCCCGTATTTGTACAATTCTGAACATATTGTATCACCAGGGAGTAATTGAGATATGGCAACTCTTTTGGTCTCTGACAGCAGGACACTTTCACAAGTGACGTAATGTTTATTTGTCCCGTTGCCTTATGCAGTGCATATGAAGGACGGTAGGTCGAACTTATATGCGATAATGGATTTCCACTCCAGATAGTCCCATCAAAGGTAATATTCACGATATAACATTTCTGGTTGGCTTCACAAGTGAAGTTGTCTTGCTTCCTGGTTCGGGTTGAATTCCTCCAGCCCCACGAATAATCATTCCTTCCGGTGTCATTGACGCGGATCCCTGGCGTCCACGCATCACCTACTGCGAACACCGAACACATGACGCCAAGGATTCCAAAAATGATTATGTGATTCTAGAGAAGGCAAGGAAACAAGCATTATTCCCGCAAATAGCACTTTTCTTGTGGGACATATTCCCATTTCTCTACTCCGGGTCGCATAATAAGCAAAGTTCGATCTTTCCCCACAGCAATAACCTCTGCCGGGGAGGGCGGTCCTTGGTGATTCTGAACCCATATTTTGGCCCCTACATTAGTAACATTAGTTGAGCCAAAGCCTTTATCTCCTCTTACTGTAAGTTCAGTGGGAGCTGCCCCTTCTTCCACTTGTGTCAGATACACTGGTATTAATAGCAGCTGTGCCATGCGCTCCTTTTTTCCTATTATCAGAGGATCTGTTCCTAAATTTATCATGATTACTTTAATTTCCCCCTGATAATCTGCATCTATGACTCCGCCTAGGACTACTGTACTTCTCAGAGCAAAACTTGATCTAGTGGCTATCTGCCCGAAGTGATTCTCCGGGATCTTGCATCCTATCCCTGTGGGAATAGTACTCACCTTTCCCGGGGCTATCACCACCGTATCAAGAGCGTATAGATCCAACCCTGCAGCGGCAGGAGTGGCTCTATAAGGTGCCTGCGCATCTGGATTAATTTTCCAGTATAAGATTGTCTCTACCTTAGCTACATCTATACTGAGATTGGGTGTTAGCATGCGCATTAAGGGTGTCATAGAATCAGTGATGGGCCTGTTGTTGATAATCTGTAAAGCAGCAGTCAGATTATCTCTCCATTGACCATATTTGTCGGTCTCAGTGAGCTTCTTCAGGGTAGATTTTAATAACCCATTCATTCGTTCCACCAGGCCCGCGGCCTGTGGATAGTAGGGCATATGATATACCCATTCTATGTTGTTTTTACTGGCATACTCTTTTACCTGATTTCCGGTAAAATGTGAACCATTGTCTGTCTGGATCTGCAGGGGAGTCCCATAATACTGGGTAATAACTTCCAGAGTACGTAAAGTACTCCATTGTGTTGCTGTTTTACACGGGAATCCCACCATCAGACCTGAGAATGTATCTACTGCTGTACAAATATACTTACATCCTCTGCTCTCAGGGAGGGGCCCTACAAAATCCATCTGCCAAATCTGCGCTGGCAACTGGCCTCTCCCTATGTGTCCCATTACTGTATGAGGCACTTCTCGTTTTTGCACATGTTGACATACTGGACATTGCGCGATTACTTGTTTGATCATGTCCACTGTCAATGGGATACCTCTTTCTTGTGCCCACCTGTAAGTGGCCTTCTCTCCCAAGTGTCCACTTTTTTGGTGAGCCCAAACAGCTGTACCTTGAAGCCATGCTTCCTTTTCCTTGTCAGGTTCTTGTATGGCAACAGAAATCGATGCTGCCGCATCTGCTTGAGAATTAAATAAACGTTCCAATGAGTCAAGAGGGACATGAGCATCAACATGAAACACAGTACTTTTAGTACTCCTAATGAATTCCTCTATGTCTTGCCAAAGCTCTTTCCCCCACAATTCCTTACCATGAATGTTCCAGTCGTTCTTCTTCCATCCCATGATCCAAGTGGCCAAACCATTGGCAACTGACCATGAGTCCGTATACAAATGACATTCTTGCCCTTGTTCCTGCTTCAGAGCTAAGAATACTGCACAAAGTTCTGCATATTGACTACTCTTACCTTCTCCTTCCATGACCAACGTCTTGTCTAATTTTGGATTAAAGGCTACACTTTTCCATCTACGTCTTCCACTGATATACTTGGCCGAACCATCCGTGAACCAAGCATGCTCTTTTTGGGAGTCTGTCAACTCAGAGTAAGGTATTCCCCACTTTACTGGGGATTCCTCCATTTGCGCTACTGGTGTAACCTGACCATCTGGAGGGATATCAGCTATCTTTTCATGCAGGGCAGCTGTCCCCCCTTCACCTTTTTTCGCTCTTTCCGAGATGTACCATTTCCACTTAATGATACTCTGCTCCTGGGCATGTCCTATCCGATTGGACTTTGGATTAGATAATACCCAACTCATGATGGGTATTTGCGGCCTTAGAAGGACTATGTGTCCTGTTGTCAATTGTTCAGTATCCACCAGGGCCCAATAACATGCCAACAGCTGTTGCTCCAGTGGAGTGTATTTTTCTCCTGCATCTGGTAATTTCCGATTCCAGAAGCCTAGTGGCACTCTTTTGCCCCCTTGCTTCTGCCACAATGACCAGTTTGCATACATATGCTGAACTGATACATGAAGTTCTATCTCACCATCTTGTAAAGGCCATAAATCTACAGCCTGTTGTATGGCTTCTTTTACTGCCTCAAATGCAACCTGTTGCTCTTCTCCCCACGTGAACTCGTACTTCTTGCGAGTCACCTTGTAAAGAGGAGCAAGAAGCTGCCCCAGATGCGGAATGTGTTGTCTCCAGAATCCAAACAATCCTATGTAGGATTGTGCTTCCTTCTTGTCTTTCGGAGTGGGAAAATTTAAGATTTTCTGCCTTGCCTTAGGGAGAATCTCCCTATGGCCCTTATTCCATTGAATTCCTAAGAATTTCACCGTCTGAGAGGGGCCCTGCACCTTGCTATCATTTATTTCCCATCCTTTTTCCCGCAAATGATGTAACAGTCTGTCCAATTGTTTCTTTACAGATTGTTCATCCGGTCCCTGAATCATTATATCATCGATATAATGTGAAAACTGCATTTCTGATGGTAAATCAAACTCATCCAAATGTTCTGCCACCGTCCGGTGACAGATGGTTGGACTATGTATCCAACCTTGTGGCAATCGAGTGAACGTATATTGACGTCCTTGCCACGTAAAGGCAAACTGATCTTGTGCCTTTTCTTCTATTGGAATTGTGAAGAACGCTTGTGCGATATCAATCACAGCGTACCATTGTCCACTGTGACTTTGGATCTGCTCCACAATTGTAATGGTGTCTGGGACAGCTGCCGTCAAGGGAGGTGTTTGTTTATTCAATTCCCTGTAATCGACAGTCATCCTCCAAGACCCATCACTCTTCTTCACAGGCCATACCGGATTGTTCCATGCTGTGGTTGCAGGCCTCACAACCCCAGCATCGACCAAATCCTTAATGGTTTCTCCTATTTCCTTGTGACCTCCAGGAATTCTGTATTGCTTCATAGCAACCAGTTTTCCTGCAGGAGGGATGTGTACGGGTGGCATTTTGACCTTTCCCACCGTAACTGGACAAGCTTTTATCCCTATTTTCCTTACGCCAAAGGCAAACTTACCATCTTCGAGGTGTAGTGTCAATCCTTTCAGAATATCTATGCCAATGATATATTCCGGAATAGGTACTACTAACACCGTGTATTTACGTAAGGGCAAATTGCCCAGTTTCAAAGTTACCTGTGTCTGTACTCCCTCAGTAACTTTTCCTCCCAATCCTGAAATATTAACTTTTGGACCTTTAAACTTTTTGGGATTTCCATAAATCAGAGTAGCCTCCGGCCCTGTATCTACTAAAGCTGGGACCCTTTGGACATTACCCCCTTTCCAATGTATGGCTAGCGGGACGTAGGGTCTGTCATCCCGCCTAACCCAGACAGGGGCTTGGCTTGCTACCTATGCGGAATCAGAATCTGATTCCTCCAGGAGCGGAGCAGATGGCTTCAAATGGTCCTGCACTTGGGTAGCTACCATTGCAGCCATCTCATTCCATGGATAGATCTTTTGAAAGTCCTCCCATTCTAATTTCTTAGGCTCTGAATTAGTGACCTGCTTCTCTCTCTTTTTAGAAGTTTTTGGGGCCACTGAATCTTCCCTTTTATCCACCTTTTTGTTGGATAATACCTTCTGTTTATAAAGACGCCACAAATCACCTGTATCTTTTCCATCAATGGCGTCCTTGGAGACTCCAGCTTTCAGGAGAGCCTGAAACATATCTCTACGAGATACCCTTGGCACTCCTGAATCACCAGTCCCCTGGGGACTAGGATTCCTAGACCTATCACGATCTGTTCGCTTTTCCTCTCTATCCCAGTTTCCCATATCTTGCAATTCCCGCATTCTAGCCACGACCGCAGACATTGGCTCATTAGTCATGGATAGAAGTAGGGTCATCATCACGGCTTTATAAGCCGAAGGTGCAGTCTTAATTAAACGATTTCTAACTCCTGCTGTCAGCCGAGTCTCCAAATAATCTTCCATATGCTCGATGATAATTAATGAGACCCTCATAGCTTCCTCCTTCAACCTTTCAATGCCATCCCTGATAGTGTACCAAGGTTTGTCATTGATTGGAATGTCTGCCTCTGTTGGGAATTTATTAAGAAACCCATTGGTTACTATATTAAACAGGGAAATAGCACTTTCTCCTTGATGATTAGGAAAATATTCTCTAAAATTTCTACTGATTACTGGATCTCTAGTTAGAGTAACAAATCTCATTGCATCTTTTGGATCCAACATTACCCCAGTCGCCCCGTGCTCAAATAGACGGACCAACCATGGTATGTCAGATTCCCCAGGCCTTTGCCTAAATCTACTCAGTATATCATCAACTTCTGACTGAGAAAAATCCTCTAGGGTAAGCCTGGTGCGCCTATGTGGCACCAATTCTTCTTGCACCAACAGTCTCCCATCGGCATCGTACATATAGTTTCCCTGATCGTCATACCTGGGCAACCTTTGCCCATCATGACCTACGATAGGCTGGGTATCGGGTCCATATTCAGTAGTTTCCTTCCTTCTGCTAATGGGCTGGGCACATTTTAAAGCAGGTGGATCAATTATTGGATTGGGTGGGTCTTCCCAATCCCCCTTATGCCAGTCCTCCTCCCCCGAAGAAGATGAGGAATCCCATAAGTCTCCATCCCACTTATCTGGGTCCCAGTTCACAGAAGCAGAAGCTATAGCTTCGATACCTTTCGCCTATCAACTTTACCTTTACGCCCCTTATATTTATTCTGAGCAACTTTTACAACAGCCTTTTCTGCAATATTCTGGTAATGTTCTATTTTTTCCTTTATCAGCCTTTGGTTACATTCCAACACCACTCTCTTTCCTTCAGATTCTGCTAACTTTTGTTCCGTCTGATTAAGTTTTCTTATTAGTTGGGACTTCTTCTTATGGATATTCCTATAGGCTGAGGCCAATACCCAATTTCTCCTACCCAACTGAACTGCGTCACCTGCCTTGGCAGGGGTCTCCTCGAGTACCTTAACGACATCGAGGGGCTCTGAATCTTTTAGCTTACTATCCCATGATTCTGCAAGCCCACTATGCATCAACTCCTGAGCTAATATATCATAGGGACCCTCGGACCAGCCGGGGATGTCTATTTTCTGAACGATTTTAGTTTTATCTTTCTTGGTTCTTTTTCTAAACATATTGTTGTCTTATTGGCAAAATGCCAATTGGTGAAACTTTTTGCGCAGAGTTCCCCCTTACAGAACTCACAAAATTTTGGCAACTTGCCAATTGGTGAAACTTTGCACAGAGGTCCCCTTTACTGCGAGAAACCACCCTGCAAATTGGCACCAATTTCCCAAGTCCTGTCTCAAAGTTACAGAACTCCGAAAGTTTTGGCAACGTGCCAATTTGGTGAAATTTTGCACAGAGGTCCCCCTTACGGCGAGGCACCACCCTGCAAACTGGCACCAATTTCCCAAGTCCTGTCTCAAAGTTACAGAACTCCGAAAGTTTTGGCAACGTGCCAATTTGGTGAAACTCTGCACAGAGTTCCCCTTTACAAAATTTTGGCAACGTGCCAATCTGGTGAAACTTTGCACAGAGGTCCCCTTTACGGCGAGGCACCACCCTGCAAACTGGCACCGATTTCCCGAGTCCTGCCTCAAAGTTACAGAACTCCGAAAATTTTGGCAACGTGCCAATTGGTGAAATTTTGCACAAAGGTCCCGCTTATTGCTAGACACAACCGTGCAAACTGGCACCAATCTCCCAAGTCCTGTCTCAAAGTTACAGAACTTATAAAATTTTGGCAGTATGCCAATGGGTTCAACAGGGACTACTTACTGCGACTATCAATGTGTATTTACTATTATTACTCTATCACTTATCAAAGCAAAGTTATAACCATTTGAACCCCTTGGCAATGGGCCAAAAATCTAATATGGCGACAGCAACCCCCCCGTGCACTGAGAAGCACTGTCACAATACCAAATTATACAGTAATATAACCTTACCAAAGACAACAATATCCTGCCAGACTACGCCAATTTATGTCTTACCCGCTCAAGTTTTGGCTATTCTTTAACCTCATTGGCATACCTACCAAGCATACCGTCTGAGACAGTTTTCAAAGTAAGACAAATATAAAACACAGGTTTATTTACTCTTTAGTATATGTAAGTAAAATAGTTAATTAACATATAGGCATTGAGATCACATGGGTAACAAAGATAAGCATCAATACGTCACCGGATATTGTAGCATCACTCCGCAATCGGGGGATCTCCAGGTACGATTGGTAGGAGGAATCCGAGAATACGCCAGTACGTCTACTGGCCACAAGATGAGTCCCGACTCCTCCCTGAAGATCACTGCTATTTATGCTGTTCTTACATTACGTGGCATATCTGCTTCTGCGCAGTTATGGGTATATACGTCATTCTAATATGGCTATTCAGGTTCTAGACATGCGTAGTAGATGATTGGCAACAAAATATATTGAATATTTTGTCCATGAAGTTATCGACATCTGTGTTATATTATGAGTCATTCTTGCTGTTCTTACCATATATGTTCAAAATATTCTGCTTTTGAACAAATGTTAGCAGAATATTCAGACGGGTCATTAGTTCATTGAAGTTCTGGTTAACTCATACGGCAACTAGTTATTTGATTACCTTAATTTCCCTGCTCTGACACAATCATCCAGTTCAACCGTATCCCATACGTGTCACACCCCAGGAAATAATTTGGCGCAAGCCTGCTGTAACACTTAGCTGGCTGCGTATTTATTTGGAGAACTACTACCCCCAGCAGACACGGACCCAGAACACTGAGCAGAGTGACAGGCAGGCCAAATAGATTTTTTTCAAATATTTTTTTCAAAAGGACCACTGCGTATATTCAATCTATAATATGTCTTCTGGCCCTGCCTACACAATTCTGTCCCTGATGTGTGTGTCACGGAACTGCAGTGTTGCACTGCTATTAACTGCAACAGACCGGTGATTTCAGAGCCAGGAAATAATTTGGCGCAAGCCTGCTGTAACACTTAGCTGGCTGCGTATTTATTTGGAGAACTACTACCCCCAGCAGACACGGACCCAGAACACTGAGCACAGTGACAGGCAGGCCAAATAGATTTTTTTTCAATATTTCTTTCAAAAGGACCACTGCGTATATTCAATCTATAATATATGTCTTCTGGCCCTGCCTACACAATTCTATCCCTGGAGTATTACTGCAGGGCGCAATGCTCTGCACGGCCGATATACCAAAAAAAAAAAATGTGCAACACTGCTAAAAGCAGCCTCCACAGTACTTCACACGGTTAGATGTGGCCCTAAGAAGGACCGTTGTGGTTCTTGAAGCCTACACTAACTCCTAACACTCTCCCTATAGCAGCTCCGGCACCAACAGCACTGTCCCTCAGCTATCTCACAACGCATCTGAGGCGAGCCGCGGGAGGGGCCGATTTTTATACTCGGGTGACACCAGATCTCCCCAGCCACTCACTGCAGGGGGGTGGTATAGGGCTTGAACGTCACAGGCGGAAGTTGTAATGCCTTCCCTGTCTTTCTATTGGGCAGAAAAGCGCGCTAACGTCTCAGAGATGAAAGTGAAAGTAACCCGAACATCGCGTGGTACTCGTTACGAGTAACAAGCATCTCGAACACGCTAATACACGAACGAGTATCAAGCTCGGACGAGTACGTTCGCTCATCTCTAGTCTTTATATATAAAGAAGGTATATTGCATTCTCTCTATAACTCACTACAAATGAATATTGCATTATTATAAAGCTTGCTTTTATCTCATTTTTAATTCAGAAGGAAAGTTAAACCTTCAAATCCACAGATTGGTTCAAACAGTGAAATCTGAAATATAACCACTGGATAATGTTCTAAGATTACTGTGAGCGCTTCAGCAATTATCTCTGCTATCACCTACAGACCCCTCTAAACCAAATAACCTAAATATTATCGGTATCCAAGGCCCAATTTCCGGATGAGCTTCTAATTGATGCTCTCCGGGCTTAAGCACTAAAAAATGACCTAAAAGCCAAATTACAAACTTTGAATAACCTAAAATAAAGAAAAAAAATGCAGGAAAAGAGAAGTAATGAGTCTAGTATCAAATCTGGTGTGGTCACATCTCCTCCTTCCTAATCGCACCTAATCAAGTCAACACTGAGGCCCAATCCTCAACTGCTCCTTCAATATGGAAAGGGCGCGCAAAGAACCTTGAAATCATTCAGATTCAATTACTTCAAATATTTCTTTTGCTTAATTGAAGATTGAAATTTCATCAATAGAGAGCAACCTCTCTGGTAGCTTGCCTATTGTAAACATGGATTTCCATTGTCAGTTCTTCATGCCCAGCCCAACGCCTGGGCCAATCTGCGCCAAATTTGCACATAGGCAAATGAGGGGCTTCAGAAGGTTTTAGACTGGTTTTCAACTCTCTAGAACCCACCAATTTCAGCATATCCACAAACAAATGGACTAATCTGCACTGACTGGCCTAATCTGCACCAAATTAGATAAGGATGCAGCTCTCTAGGACCTACCGTGCTACTGATGCTCGTAATTGTAGGCATAGTTCACATTGAAAAAATGCTCGAGTCTCCCATTGACTTCAATGGGGTTCGTTACTCGAAATGAGCTCTCGAGCATTAGAAAAAGCTCGCCTCGAGTAACAAGCACCAGAGCACTTTGGTGCTCGCTCATCACTAAACCTGACGTTTCCCAGGGGGAGCGCCCCAGGGTGACGTCATGCGGCACCTTTGAACGGTGCTGCGTTTCAGCGTGTGCTCTTACTAGACGTTGGGTGACATCAGTCTGCGTTCCAGACATGCATTTCAAGGGGATATGTTTTCTTTAGAGTGATTTAGAAGGAAAGTGCTGGGAATGAGGAAATAGTTGTTGTAATATGTCAAATACATTATATAGTTAATGAAAAAAACAAGAGAAAGGAAATAGACTTTGACTGTGCTCTAAATTTGGAGTCACCATTGTATCAGCTTAATGAAAACTATTTAGGTATTTAAAAGACATGGAATGCTTACAATGGACAATATCAGCAGAATTTCTATATATTAAATAGAAATAAAGTTAAATATAAGATATAAAGCCCAATTAACCAGATGGTCTTATATGATTAAGTACATTAATATAAAGTAGGTTATTTAGACCATTTGGCAAAAGACAATTTCACCGAAATATCCCAACATTTTTTTTAGCCTTGCAAATTTGCCATATTCAATCTCCCCTTAAACCTATGGTTTCTTTGTTCTGAAAGTGGAAAAAAGGTTTTGACACGCTATGTTTTAGGTAGCCATTTTGAATATTGGAATGATGTTGATTCCTCCTTATTCTCAGGGGGTTAGTTGTTCTGCCTATAGTAGAGATTGAAGGGACATTCTATTAGATAAATAACATATGCTGAACTGTAATCGAAATCATCTTGGAATTTAATAGGGTGTAATTCCTGGTTATTTGATCAGACGAAAAGGATATTTATGGTTTGGGGAGGATGTAGTTGAGGTTAGCTTATAGTGACTGGATTTGGGACCAGATGGATGAAGGTGTGAAAAAAAATAGATTTCACTAGCGATAGGGGTGTAACTGCAGTGGGTGTGGGTGAACTTGTAGTATCAGGGGTGGGAGAAATGGAATGTGATGTAGGTTTTGATGGATAGGAAAATCTTGAAAGTACAGTTGGCTTTGGATATGAGAAGAGAGAATTACAATTGGATCGGGGCAGGAAAAGAGGAGTTTATTAAGAGTTTATGATGTCTTGGTAATAGAGATTAGATTGTCTTATATTATATGTTGTCAGATTTGTTTAATACAGTGAATGTTTGACCTGATCAGACAGGAGACGGTTGAAAAAAAGGTTTGGGATTCGTTTTGGGGTGTTATTCCACTAGAAAGATTTTATTTTTCTCAAGATCTGAAAGATCCCATTTAAGTTTGCTAATCCTTTGTTAAAAAAAAAATATGGATATCTAGGAAATTGGTATGTTCTAAGGCATGCTTTACAATGTCTAAAGAGCTGTTTGACGTTAGGGTGGAAAGTTAGTTTAGAAATGACCTCCTCAATTCTTGTCATTTTTAATAATCTTATCCAAAATCAGATCAGAAAAAGTGTTTAGCACAAGAATCCACTCCCCTATAAAGATGGTGTGTGTAGGAAATACTGATCAGATCGGAACCCTTAGATCCCTAGGGGCTATGTGATTATCTCTATATATACATAAAAATATCCAATCAATGGTATCTCTCCATAAAGTCTGTACATAGTCATTGAGTTTGCATTTGGAGATTTCAATAGGCATATTTGGGGTTGGGTGGAAAGTCCCCAATTCCATTCTCCTTCAGAAAAGAATGGAACAGATGAAACCTGTAGAAATTTCTTCTTTTTGCCTTCAATAGAGATGGATTTAATAATCTGATATGGAAGGGTTGTCCACTCTTTCCTCAGACAGTCCATTTCCATATCGCTCAGTCCCAGAAAAAGATAATCGTGTGCCGAAGTACCCGGAGAAATGAAAACAAGATTAAGGGACAGCGCTTTTGTAAAACTTATACAACTTAATGGTCTAGTATTTATGATAAAATTGGTACTCACCTGGTGTATACAGCAAAACCCAAAATCTTCCAGGCTGAATGCAACACCCAGACAGCATCTCATTAACCAATGAAGTATTCACCATCCTTATGCACATTGTACATCCACCAGAAATGGAAAGCAGCTGAATCAACGCCAGATCCAACATGGAATATATCCAGGGAAAGCAATATAAACACAGTGAAAAATGTTGTCCTGCGCTCTTAACGAAGAAGGTAAGTATAGGAGGTCGGGTACGGTAGGTTGTCATTTTTAACATCACTAAACAATGAATTTTTAGTACATCAAGCCCATAATGTAGAAAATACACATTTCATGCATAGACTCCATGACACACAGCTTACCTTTCAACGTTATGAGCTCTAGAATGGATGAAAAACTACAAGAACCAGCCCAATGCAGGAAGACGTGAGAATATTTGTGACTTGACATAATGGGGGGTTAATTCCTGTTATATACCAGCATCACAGAAGGGGAAATAAAAACTTAAAAACAATCACGGAAAATAGATGCATCCTCTCACCATGCAGGTAGCTGAATATAAAGGATGCATCTGTATGCACTTCTCACTCAGTAAGTATTGGACATTTTCTGTGACTGTTATTTACCAGTGTTCAATATTTTTTAAAGAAACAGAATGTGCCCCTTCATGTTTTGGCACAACGTGTGTATGGGGGAAGGGCCAGAGAGATATAAAACCCCTGCACTGAGGCGACGAGAGGGAAAGCGGTGAGACATGAGAGCATTTGAGAGTGAACGCTCCTGTATGTGACTTAGGTAATAATAGACCTGTTACAGAATGGAGAAAAGAAATATCTTGATGATAGAGGCCATGTAACAGTGGAGAGAGAGAAAGTGCAGCAGTTCCCCTATATTTTCTTAAAGTAGCCGCCTTGCACATTGTAAAAATGCCACTCAGCGCTTTAAATTCTTTGGTACCTCCATACAATTTTGAGTCAAAGCGTAATTTTCACAACATGAAAAATGCTTAAAACCTTATATTAGCAGCTAAAAGCGTGACCCCCCCCCCCCCCCCATCCTCCCCAAGTCCAGTGTCTACAAAGACATATCTTTTTAAAGTCACCAGAACTTCAAGGGACAAAAATCTGATGCAAGATTTTAAGAAAGTAACAATCTACACTGGAATTGCAACACCGTGTAAAGTAAGCACACCCAAAAATACCATAATTTCCCAATACCAAGCAACCTGATGATTGTAGTTGGATTGACAGGCTGCTCACTGCTATGTTCAGCTTCATGTAACTTTATGACAAACATAAATATTTTTTAAAAGCATTAACATAACTTTGTGCTTAAGGTGCCTTCACTCTGGCATTTTGCCTCTCTCTCCCTGTTCCGTTCTAGGAAGAGAAAGGCAGAAAAAAACGTGTTTTCAAAGAAAAAAAATGTTTTCAGTTTTCCTCAGTTGTTTTACTTTTGAGTTTCTTTACTGCAGCAAACAATGGTCTGCTGTGCTCAATTCACATTTGCATTAGAGCTTTAGCCATAATTATGCTTCATTTTTGAAGCAAAGAAATTGAATTAAATGCAAATAAACTGATCAGTTTTCACCCCAACTGACTTCGGAGGTCATAAAAACAGAAAGCAAACAAAAAGCTTTATATTGGTGTCTTTTCTGCTATTTGTTCAGTTAAAAAAATGGAATAGAAGGAAACAGAGGCAAACGTTATTGTGAAAGTGCGTATAACTCATAACTTACTGTATCTCAGGCTATATTGCAGAACAGATATTAGTGTTGGCCCTGTTTCAAAACCAAAATTTTTATCTTTAAAAGAAGGCCAAAATCAAAGCTTTATCTGCAATAAAGATTGAGATTATAAACTGTATCTCTACAGCTTGTAATGAGAACAGCAGATATCCAAAACTCCCACTTCAAATGGCTCTATCTCAGACTACCTTTACTTGTAAAAACAATCCAGGTGTATGGGGATATAATATGCTGTGAAGAAGACTCATGGCAGAATATACAGTTGTCTTGTTTGTACCTAATGGACGTTGGATGTATGGTTTTATTTTTGCTAAAAATCACAAGTTTCTTATTCTCAAAATCCCAGATGCTAGATTGTTCTTACAATTGAAGTTTGTCTGCTGTTTATCCCTTGCATCTTGGATTCGATCTATGCATGGAGCGGAGGAGGATACTTCAGAATCTATCTCAGACTACATTGCAGATAGAATCATAACTAGATGGGACGATTATCATTCAGATAAGTTCAAATTCCTGCTTTTGAACAAAAATCGTACCGTGTAAATGCATGCAATGAAAATTTTTCATACGTTCAGATTCTGTATACAGAAAACTGAACCACGTGCCATTCAGTGTCAACAGCAGTCATTCACTTCTGAAGGACTGTCTGCTTACTGTGAATGGAGTTGAGCTGGGGCTTCCCAGACTGCACCGCCTCCATACTGGAAGTGCTTTGAGCAATGCTAGCGATACTCGCTCCTGTGTAACAGCACAGACGCAAGCATCACTGGGACTGGCTGCTGGACATCGTTTGCCCATATAAATGTACCTGGAGTGTCCTCTCACAAGGATATAACAGATAAGTCCTAGGAAAGGGTTAGATCAATAGAAACATTTTCGTATTAGGTTACTGAAATTCGAATCCCTTACTGTTACTACTAAGGAAATGGCTAAATATGTTGTCATGCAGCCAGGTTCTATCTTTGCTCCAACATGAAATGATTAATATCTTCCAATCCATCCTTCCAAATGTCTGGAGGTGACTCACTATCAAACTCAGAATTTTCAGAAGTCAAGTAGCCGCATATACTACTTAAAAGAGAAGTCGTTGATGTGCTGGTTTCTTCAGATGAGTCTATGTTTTCTTCTTTCCAACATTCCTCCAAGAACATCACAACTTCACCAGATTTACTCCTCTTACTACAGTCTATGGCTAAAAGACCACTGAACATCTTCAGAGCTCCAGGTGGAAATCTGCTCCACGGTGATGGTGGCTCAATATCCTCCAAATTACATTGCCACTCAACAAAACTACTATAAGCTTTGTCTGTGGAAACTGCTGAGTGCCATGGAAATTCGCCTGTGAGCAAACAGTAGAGGACAATACCAAAGGACCATACATCCAGGGGGAAGTCAACAAGCAAAGAATCCTCGTCGGTAACTTGGCTCATCTCTGGAGCCATGTATGAGACAGTGCCGATCCTTTTTTTTGCCATTGTTCCTTTCATACATGAAAGACCAAAGTCCGTAATTTTTATACAGTGGCAGTCCTCATCAAACACCAAAATGTTCTCTGGTTTGATATCTAAATGCACCAGCCCTTTACTGTCTATGAATTCTAGGGCGCTGGAGATCTGCACCGCACATCTCTTTACCGTGTCCTCCGGAAGTCCATCCTGAAATAGGGAAACACATGAAGTCAACATAATGGAGATATTACTACAAGAAGAAAGGCTATTGGTAAAGTAGTTCTCGGGATAAATTGGGGATTTCTACTTACATGAGGTGTTATAAGAGAGCACAAATCCTGGGCAAAGGCAGCTCCTGGGCAAAGGCAAAGTAGTCCCAAGTCTTGAAGGCAGTGCCATAACTTCCAATGATATTGGGATGGGAGGAGAGGAAGAAAGACTTGCTGAACTCCATGAGGAAGGCAAATTCAGTAGTTTTGTTCCTGTCGAGAAGCTTTAATGCCATTTTCTGATCTGTTTATGAAAATAACATTGTACATTTATTACTTAAAAGTATTTAGAGGATTGTCAAATTGGAAATATTGAAATTCGTAAAATTAAACTGTAGACCTTTCTGTTCCCCCCCTTTGATTGCATCATATTAGGAAACAAATACTTATCATGATATGTAAACTATTAATAGACCTGTTGGCATCATCGTTGCAGATTCATAAATATCTACATCCTGATAGTCGTGCACTGTTCATAAATCTCCCGCATTTAATCAAACTCTTGGAGATTCTGTCCACTTCAGACCACTACATCACTCTAGTAATAGATAATTGACCCCCACTAACCTGTTTTCTTGTCTTGTACCATGAGCACAGAACCATAGCCACCATCTCCCAGCTTCTGTATCACACAGAAGTTCTCCTGAAGATCTATATCCTGTAGACCCCAGGAAGCAAAGGAGACAAGTCCTTCCAGGATAAGCTGCACATCTCGTGTACTGGAGGCCATTGTGTCCTGTAGAAGTGAGAGGCAAGAAAATAGTTAATGATGATCATTATATTTCTCTCTGACCTTATAGAGTGAAGTATAATATCTAATATGATGTATATGGCAAATGATGAAAAAAACAAAATATAAAATCATTAAAAATATGATGAGTAAAGTTGCAAAAATTACCTTGGAGAAATCAAAGTGCAGTTGGGACTGTCTGAAAATTCTTCACAAAGTCTCAGGGATGTTAAAGTCTTTGGAAGCAGAGAAGTCACTGACTTTAGAAGGTAGGAGTCTTTTTATATAATGGTAGGTAAGTTACACCCAAGGATCAATGAGCTCCTGATTGGCTAAGAGTCAATATGTACTTGTTGTATACATAACATCAGGCATCAAGGGAATTAGCATTTCTATAGCATTCCTGCAAACTGCAGCCATAGATGGGGTCAAGTATTGTTGGGGTCAACACCCCATTGTAAGGAAAGCTCTTTTTTATTAACATGTGGCCTCACCCTCCATTATTATAGTGATTACATGCCCCTTCTAATTTGTGTCATTATGAAGGCTCACTAAACTTTTATGCTCCAAGAGGTAATGTTTCACAAATATTACATTTTATAAACTTTTATATTTAAAATTAGAAACTGTAAAATTGGAAAGTTGTAAGTTCCTAAAGGAAACTAAGTTAAACCATATTATGTATTATATTGAAAAAAAAGTATAGTCAGAATAATCAGTATTTCCCCCATTTTTTTTCCATATACACTAAATTCTCTCTTTTACATTAGAATGGACATTTCTATATTACCAAGTGGCCTTACCCTCCATTATTATAATGATAGCATGCACCTTCTGATGTGTGCTACATTGGTGATTAACAAAACTTTTACCTTTCAGGGGTAACTTTTCATAAAAATTAGATTTTATAAACTTTTATATTTACTAATATTTTAAAGTTGAAACTGTAAAAGCAGTGAACTTCCAAAAGTAAATAAACTTAAATCTTTTTTTTTTTTATCTAAAAAAAGTACATTCAGTAGTATAGTCAGCATAATCAGTATTTTCTACATTTTTCTGGAATGTCCATGGGGCCAACAATCCACCTAAGTTTTATTGTTCAATAATTTTTTATTGGATGTGAGTTATACAATTACAACACATGAATAACAGTCGAAACTTCTATTTTATAAACTTAGACAGTGCATAAGAAGAATATTGATTGTCTTACTATGCATAACATACATGAAATCTGTTTGGCTGAGTGTAATTGACTTCCAACATTTTAACTGTATGGTATCAAATTGGGTGGAAGGGAGGAAGGGGATAGGTGGGATAGGGTAGGTGGGGGGAGTGGGGGAGGGAGGGGGGAGCGGGGGTGGAGGGAGAGGGGCAAGGGTGGGAGGAATAAGGATGCTTATGAATTCAGTTATCATTAGAGTTTCTTCTATTTCTACAAACATTGAAGTGTAAGTTCCCTCAGATCATGCTTAGGTCCGGCCCATCTATATTTATGAATTCAGGTTGATCATTATCTGGCCTGGATGAAAGTGTGTAATCCAGGGGTCCCATGTTTCTATAAAACTTGGCAGTCTATTTTGTCTAAGAGCATGGATTTTCTCCATGGACATGTGGTCGGACATTAATTGGGTTATGGTTGAGAGAGACGGGGTTGTTTGGGATCTCCAGTTCCTTGCTATTAGAAGTTTAATAACTAGGAGACTGTGGATTATTAATTTTCTTAGTCCCTGAGGCATCTTTCCCAAACCCAATAGTAATATTGTGTTTTCCGGCTTCGGGGGGATTTTAATTCCTGTAATCTTTTTCATAAGATCCAGGAATTCCCTCCATACTGTTTTGATTTTTGGGCAACTCCAAAAAATATGAAGGAGTGTGCCTCTCTCTCCACAGTTCCTCCAACATCTATCAGATGTGTCCAGGAAAAAGTCCGCCAGTCTCACTGGGGATCTGTACCAGCGTGTGATTAGTTTATAATGTACCTCTAGTAGAGGTGCACACATAGATGCCCTATTTGCCCAGGTTTGGGCTTGGGACCATTGCTGTACTGTAAAGGTAGTCCCCGTTTCCCTTTCCCATTTAAGAATGTGGGCCTTCTTCTTTAGGTTTGGCCCCGTATTATTCCCCCTGCAGAAGATGTCATAGATCTCCCTTAACGGGATTTTCTGGAGAGAGGGATTAAATAGGAGATTGTATATATATTTGGGTAAGGAAGTGTATCCAGAAGTCCGAGAGTTCTCTGATACCTTTGGCTCTCCAACCTTTTGTGTTATGGGTATCTGGGTCAAAGTCAATGATTTCAAGAGGGAGGGGGACATCCGTTCTGGGGGGCTGATCTTCTAAGGAGTGAAGTAACTGCTTCCAGATCTCAACAGTATTTAATATTATTGGGTTTTTGATCGGGAATGTTTTCATTTTTAGGCTTGTAGCCAAAAGTAAGTTTTTTAAATTTTTTGTTCCCTATGGAGCTTTGCTCGATGGATGGCAAGCTGATTCCTGTCTGGGGGGTGCCCCATGCTCTCATTTGTAATATGATATTTGCTTTATAGTAGGCCGCAATGTTGGGGACCCCCAGACCGCCATTCCTTCTGGAGCAGTATAATATGGATGCAGCCACCCTTGGCTTCTTATTGTTCCAAATGAAGGACATTAGTTGTTTTTGTAATTCTTTCAGGAGCCTGGAACTACATTTTAGGGGGATAGTTCTAAATATATATAGTAGCTTGGGCAGGATCATCATTTTGTATACCACGATCCTACCCATCCATTACAATTCTATCCTGTTGAAGTTGGACATATCTTGTTGGATGTTTTCCTTTAATTGCGTTAAATTTTGTTCCAATACATTGCATATAGGGAGGTTGATTGTCGTGCCTAGATGCTGGATGCCTAATGGGTCCCATTCGAATGGGAATTCCTCTTTTATTAGGTTTTGTAGTTTGTGGTGAATATTAATGGGGAGGATTTTTGATTTTGTTGGGTTTATTTTTTAATAGGACTAGCTTACCTGTCGCGCGTTGCTGCGAAGACAGACAGACAGACAGACATACATACATTCGTTTTTATATATCTAGATAACAACCAATCACAGCGCAGCTTTTTTATGTTACCTCAGTGGTATAATATATAACAACCAATCGCAGCGCAGCTTACATGTTACCTCAGCTTTATAATATATAACACCCAATCAGAGCGCAGCTTTCATGTTACCTCAGCAGTATAAAATATAACAACCAATCACAGTGCAGCTTTCATGTTACGTCAGCAGTAAGAGAAATAGCAACCAATCACAGCACAGCATTCATTTTACCTCAGCGGTATAATATATAACAACCAATCACAGCACAGCTTTCATTTTACCTCAGCATTCTCAATATCCAGCAATTGTCTTGCAAAACGTTCGGCGGATGCATCATTTTGTAGTTGCACACGCATCCCATTGTTCCTAATGCCTTTTGCTTTTGTGCTTGAGATGGAAATCAAACGATCTTTGTCTAGGGGGGGGCATAACTGTCGACGACGCTCGCACGCGCGCCACCTATAGTAGGATAAATGTACTATGCCAGTAATCTTCCCAGGAGTGTACTCAACAACTTCGCATTAACTTTTCCTATTTATAACATAATCAATGCTCGTGCCAAATTTCAAGTTTCTATGACACCGGAAAGTGAGAAAATTACATTCCGTACGTAAGATTTCGACGCCAATTGTTTTGCGCTTAAAATTGAATAATCGAGTAGGGACCCATTAACTTTTCCTATTTATGACATAATCAATGCTCGTGCCAAATTTCAAGTTTCTATGACACCGGAAAGTGAGAAAATTACATTCCGTACGTAAAATTTGGACGCTAATTCTTTTGTGCATAGAATTGAATAATCGAGCTGGGACCCATTAGCTTTTCCTATTTATGACATAATCAATGCTCGTGCCAAATTTCAAGTTTTTGTTAGCGTAAAATTTGGACGCTAATTCTTTGGCGCTTAGAATGGAATAATCGAGTTGGGACCCATTAAGTTTTCCTATTTATGACATAATCAATACTCATGTCAAATTTCAAGTTTCTATGACATTGGGAAGTGAGAAAATTAGATTCTGTACGTAAAATTTGGACGCTAATTCTTTGGCGCTTAGAAGTGAATAATTGAGTTGGGACCCATTAACTTTTCCTATTTATGACATAATCAATGCTCGTGCCAAATTTCAAGTTTCTATTACATTGGGAAGCGAGAGAATTCGATTCCGTACGTAAAATTTGGACGCTAATTCTTTTGCGCATAGAATTGAATAATCGAGTTGGGACCCATTAGCTTTTCCTATTTGACATATTCAATGCCCGTGCCAAATTTCAAGTTTCTATGTGAGAAAATTACATTCCGTACGTAAAATTTGGACGCTAATTCTTTGGCGCATAGAATTGAATAATCGAGTTGGGACCCATTAGCTTTTCCTATTTATGACATATTCAATGCCCGTGCCAAATTTCACGTTTCTATGTGAGAAAATTACATTCTGTACGTAAAATTTGGACGCTAACTCTTTTGTGCATAGAATTAAATAATCGAGTTGGGACCCATTAACTTTTCCTATTTATGACATAATCAATGCTCGTGCCAAATTTCACGTTTCTATGACACCGGAAAGTGAGAAAATTACATACCGTAAGTAAAATTTGGACGCTAATTCTTTTGCGCATAGAATTGAATAATCGAGTTGGGACCCATAAGCTTTTCCTATTTATGACATAATCAATGCTCCTGCCAAATTTCGAGTCTCTATGACACCGTGAAGAGAAAGAATTAAATTCCGTACGTAAAATTTGGACGCTAATTCTTTGGCGCTTAGAATTGAATAATCGAGTTGGGACCCATTAACTTTTCCTATTTATGACATAATTAATGCTTGTGTCAAATTTCAAGTTTCTATTACATTGGGAAGCGAGAGAATTCGATTCCGTACGTAAAATTTGGACGCTAATTCTTTTGCGCATAGAATTGAATAATCGAGTTGGGACCCATTAGCTTTTGCTATTTATGACATAATCAATGCTCGTGCCTAAGTCATGTTTCTACAACATCGGGAAGTGAGAGAATTAGTGGCAATGATGGAAATCGAACGATCTACGTGGGGGGCGTAACTGTCGACGACGCACACACGCGCGCCATTTATCGTAGCATAAATGTACTATGTCTATAATCTTCCCAGGAGTGTACTCAACAACTTCCCAAAGTTTCATGGAGATCGGATGAATGGTGTAGTAGCGCATAAAGGACAAACAAACAGACAGACAGACAGACACACACAGACACGCATACATTCAATTTTATATATATTGATATTGTCCCGAAGAATTCCAGAAGCTGAGAGGCCTTTCTGAGGGAGCCAAGGGGGGACGTGAGCATTAATACTATATCATCAGCAAATAGTCCTATTTTTTGGTCTCTTCCTGCCAGGGGGACTCCCTTTATTTCACTGCACATGCGTATTGCTTCGGCTAGGGGTTCTATAATGAGGATGAACAGTGTCGGTGATAGGGGGTACCCCTGTCTGGTTCCATTGGAGATGGTAAATGGCTCAGACATGACACCATTGGTGAATACCCGGGCCGACGGGGAGCTCTAGAGGGCCTCTATGGCCGACATCATGTTACCGCCAAAGCTCTCTAACGCTGAGAAGGCATACCCCCAATGTATTCTGTCGAATGCCTTCTCCGCGTTCAGGGTGAGGAGCAGACAAGGCATTCGAGAGTTCTCAACTTCCAAGACTATGTCCAGCAGTCGGCGCGTAGCATCTGACGCCTGCCGGCCCTTAACGAAACCCAGCTGATCACTGTGAATGAGGTCCGGGGTGACCTCCAGCAATCTTAGGGATAGAATTTTTGCATATATTTTAGCATCGTTGTTTAGGAGAGATATAGGTCTGAAGTTGGCTGGTTTCGAAGGCTCTTTACCAGGCTTTGGAATGGTCACTATTGTAGCCTGTAACATTTCAGGCGGCAGGGATCCTGTCAACATGGCTTTGTTGTATGTGTTTTCCATATGGGGAATGAGTTGTTTTTTATAGAGTTTGAAATATTCACTCGAAAAGCCATCGGGTCCTGGAGCTTTATCCTGTTTGTCTCTATTTATGACTTGTAGGATCTCTTGGTGGGTAATGGGAGAATTTAGTTTTTTTAGTTGGGTGTCTGTTAGCTTAGGTAATTGTAGTGACGCGAGAAAGGCGTTGATGGTTGTTTCCGAGGGGGAGTGTTCAGACTGTCCTTTATTAAGGTTGTAAAGTTCTTCATAGAACCTTCGGAACTCCTCCGCAATTGCCTTAGGGTTGGATATTTTATACTTTGAGGTGGGGTCGTACAGAAAGGGAATTTTTGTTTTGGATCTTTTTAGTTTGACCTTGTTGGCCTCTGTGTAGTAGGTAGTTTTAGTAAATTTTATATTTTTTTCGTGTTTGTCTATTAGGATGTTTCTGAACCTCAGTCTAGCTTCTCTGATTTCCTTGCTTATAGAAGGTGAAGGGTTGGAGTGGGTAGATTTTTCTAGATTTTTTAGTGTTTCTGTAGCGTCTCTTAGGAGATTGTTTTTTTCTTTTTTATATATGGCTCCCTGTTGAATCATTATGCCTCTAATGACGGATTTATGCGCGTTCCAGAGTGTGAAACGGCATATGTCTGGGGAGTCATTATAATGAAAATATTCCACAATAACATCTCTTATTTTGTTTTGGAATTTTGGGATCTTTAAGAGGAAGGTGTTATTTCTCCAAGAATTAGGGGAATGTATGCGTGGGCCTAATTTTAGCTTCAATGAGATCGGAGCGTTGTCCGACCACGTTGTCACGCCTATTGTGGCTTCTTGGGTTCTGTTTAAGATCTGGAAGTCTCCTAAGAACATGTCTATTCTAGATGAAGATGCATGTCTAGGTGTACTCCCTGGAGCCAGCATTTAAGGCTCTAAAGATATCATACATATCATTGTTGTGAATCCAGGTTGCAAGACTTAAACCTCTATTTTCCTCGAATGACTAGAATCCAGGGAGCTATCTGCTATTGCATTAAAATCTCCACAAATAATTAACGAGCCCTGTTGGACCTTCTTAATTTTCCTTGTCACTCTGTTCAAAAATCTGATTTGTTTGGAGTTGGGCACATAGACATTGACCAAGGTGACAAGGAAACCATCAATCTTACATATTAGTATCAAATATCTACCCTCGATGTCCTGGATTTCTTCAATCAGATGGAAGTCCACCGAGTCCTTCACTGCAATCAATACCCCTGCTTTCTTCTTAGTTGCGTTTGGTAGAAAGCATCTGGAAAATTTGGGGTGGGATATTTTCGGCGGGCTGTGTTTGTTCAGGTGAGTCTCCTGGGTGCAGAAAATGTCCGCTTTAGATGAGATAGTCTCTCTCCAGAAGGCCGATCTTTTATATGGGGAGTTTAAACCCCTTACATTTAGGGATATTAACTTTAGTTCCATCTTAAGTTGGGGTTCCTTTTGCTGGGCATGGGAGGTGCTGGAGGTCTTCGGATGTGAACCAAATTGTTCTGCACGGTTTGAAGGGTATATGAGCAAGTTTGTTGTGTCGAAACTTCATATTCTTTTTCAATAGGATGGAAGTTGGGTAAGACTGGGGAGGTAAACGAAGGGTAAAGGTTTCTTCGTGCTTGCGTTGATACATCTCTTTCGTTGCAACCAGCAACTGTGGATAAAGGAAGATAAAAACGGACCTTTCCAAGTTCAGGTTTTCAGTCCCTAGGAAGGTCTTGGTTGGGGTACAAGAATAAGCCTGTGCTCTGAGCTAGAACTTAAACTTTGCGCTCGAGGGCGTTAGTCGGGCATGTTTTCATCTTGTGAGGAGATTTCAGCGAGGTGGGGCTTTATCTCTGTTTGATCTCTTTGTTTGTTTGCGGGTCCAGTCCTTGTTAACATGTGATGGGTTGTGTTCTTCAGGGACTGGGAGGTTCCATTTCTTTAAAAGGAGCATTCCCTCCTCTTGTGTTAGGACCGTAGTTGTTATCCCGTCTTTGTTTATGTAGAGCTTAGTAGGGAAGCCCCATCTATAGGAGAGGTTGTTTTCTCTCAGCACTTTTGTTATCTCAAGGAATTTTCTTCGTGCTAACATCGTGGTTTGGGAGAAATCTGCGAATAGTTTGATGTTACTATACAGAGGTGGGAGGTCTTTTATATTTCTTGCTGCTTTCATCAAGTTATCTTTTGTGAGAAAGAAGTGCACCCTTGCTATCACGTCTCTTGCTACGTTGTCTGGCACATTTTTGGGCTTGGGGAGCCTGTGGATCCTGTCTAGTATACGTTCCTCTTTCTTGGAGGTGGGAAGGAGGGTTTTTATAAGATCTTGTGCGAAAGAGTTTAAATCCTCTGGTTTAACAGATTCGGGAATTCCTCTGAACTTGACGTTGTTACGTCGGTTCCGATCTTTTATTCTTTAGGAACTCGACCTCCTCCTCTAGTCTGTAGTGGGCGTCTATTAAGTTGTTGTGCAAACTAGTGATTCCCCGGTCTTGTTTTCAAGGTGGTCGACCCTTCCTTCTAGTTCGTTTAGAGGAGAGTAAATCTCTTTTAATAGAGCCTTTCAGAGCTAGGACCATGTCTCTTATGAAACATTCTGAGGCTGTTTGGTCTGAGCAGGCTTTACTTAGTAGAGGGTCTGTGTCTTCAGGGTCTTCATTCCTGTTCTGTGTAAGGCTGTTAGGGTTTGGATGGAAAGAATCCCTTCTAGGGCGCCTCTTTTCGGGGCTTATACTAGGGGAGCTAAAGCCTCTTTTTTTCTGCACTTTGTGCTGTTAGACACTGTACTGGTGACAGGGGGGAAGATGGCGTCTGCTTTCCAGCTTCCTTCCCCCCCTCCTCCTCCCCTTGGGGTGCCGACATTTCTTTCCCTTCACTATTTGTGTCTGCAGGGATGGTGCTGCTGTGTGAGGGGCTGTTTGAGTGTTCTGGGAGCTGTGTTATAAGATGTGGGGTGGTTAGCTTACCGCTCCCGCTCTCTGTTTGGTCCGGCCAACCTGTTAACAGTATCTCTCCATCTCCCTCAGTGTTGCTGGAAGCTTGCTCCGCTGCCTTCTCTCCTTCTGCACCGCGCGCCTAGTAGAAGTCGGTGAGGCGCTTCGGTGCTGCTTTTGCTGTTCTCCTCCGGGTTGCCATTGGTGTCAGGCAAGTTTTCCACTTCTCTCCTGGTAAGTTGTGGTCCTCGGCAAGCTTTTAGTTGCTTTCTTTACAGGCTAGAGCACGGAGCTACTCAAAACACGGCCACCATTGGCTCCTTCAGGCCACGCCCCCCCAACAATCCACCTAAATTTTGACTGAAATTGATATTCCACTGTATTCCTACTTTATCCAGTAATGTCTTTATATATAAAGAAGGGATATTGCATTCTCTCTATAACTCACTACAAAGATTGCATTATTATAAAGCTTGCTTTTATCTCATTTTTAATTCAGAAGGAAAGTTAAACCTTCAAATCCACAGATTGGTTCAAACAGTGAAATCTAAAATATAACCACTGAATAATTTTCTAAGATTACGGTGAGCGCTTCAGCAATTATCTCTGCTATCACCTTCAGACCCCTCTAAACCAAACAACCTAAATATTATCGGTATCCAAGGCCCAATTTCCGGATGAGCTTCTAATTGATGCTCTCCTGGCTTAAGCATTAAAAAATGACCTAAAAGCCAAATTGCAAACTTTGAATAACCTAAAATAAAGAAAAAAAATGCAGGAAAAGAGAAGTAATGAGTCTAGTATCAAATCTGGTGTGGTCACATCCCCTCCTTCCTAATCGCACCTAATCAAGTCAACAGTGAAGCCCAATCCTCAACTGCTCCTTCAATATGGAAAGGGCGCGCAAAGAACCTTGAAATCATTCAGATTCAATTACTTCAAATATTTCTTTTACTTAATTGAAGATTGAAATTTCATCAATGGAGAGCAACCTCTCTGGTAGCTTGTCTATTGTAAACATGGATTTCCATTGTCAGTTCTTCATGCCCAGCCAAACGCCTGGGCCAATCTGCGCCAAATTTGCACATAGGCAAATGAGGGGCTTCAGAAGGTTTTAGACTGGTTTTCAACTCTCTAGAACCCACCAATTTCAGCATATCCACAAACAAATGGACTAATCTGCACTGACTGGCCTAATCTGCACCAAATTAGATAAGGATGCAGCTCTCTAGGACCTACCGTGCTACTGATGCTCGTAATTGTAGGCATAGTTCACATTGAAAAAATGCTCGAGTCTCCCATTGACTTCAATGGGGTTTGTTACTTGAAATGAGCTCTCGAGCATTACAAAAAGCTCGGCTCGAGTAACAAGCACCAGAGCACTTTGGTGCTCGCTCATCACTAAACCTGACGTTTCCCAGGGGGAGCGCCCCAGGGTAATGTCATGTGGCACCTTTCAGCGGTGCTGCGTTTCGGCGTGTGCTCTTACTAGACGTTGGGTGACACCAGTCTGCGTTCCAGACATGCATTTCAAGGGGATATGTTTTCTTTAGAGTGATTTAGAAGGAATGTGCTGGGAATGAGGAAATAGTTGTTGTAATATGTCAAATACATTATATAGTTAATAGAGATGAGCGAACGTACTCGTCCGAGCTTGTTACTCGTTCGAGTATTAGGGTGTTCGAGATGTTCGTTACTCGAGACGAGTACCACGCGATGTTCGAGTTACTTTCACTTTCATCTCTGAGACGTTAGCGCGCTTTTCTGGCCAATAGAAAGACAGGGAAGGCATTACAACTTCCCCCTGCGACGTTCAAGCCCTATACCACCCCCCTGCAGTGAGTGGCTGGCGAGATCAGGTGTCACCCGAGTATTAAAATCTGCCCGCCCGTGGCTCACCACAGATGCATTCTGACATAGTTCATAGAAAGTGCTGTTGATGCCGGAGCTGCTATAGGGAGAGCGTTAGGAGTGATTTTAGGCTTCAAGAACCCCAATGGTCCTTCTTAGGCCATAGAAATCGCAGATCGCACCTATCTGCGATCTGCTATTCCTGTTCTCTTCTCTATATGCGCTCAATGGGGCCGGCGGCAGCAGCGCCAACACCATTGAGAACATATAGAAGACAAATCATTCTTCTCTGCTACAGCTGTAACAGCTGTGGCAGAGAAGAACGATGTTTGCCCATTGAATTCAATGGAGCCGGCAATACAGCAGGTTCCACTGAAAGCAATGGGCTGCCGGCGGGCGCGGGATGAATTGTCGGGAAGGGCTTAAATATATAAGCCCTTCCCTGCAATTCATCCAGAAATGTGTTAAAATAAAAAAAAAAATATATATATATATATATATATATATATATATATATATATATATATATTTTTTTTTCTTAATACTTTTTTATACTTCTTTTATACTTTATATATATATATATACTTATCTTGTCCAGGCAGACGGAGTTCAGCCGCGGCGGCCGGCAGTGGGTGTGAAGGTGGTGTGAGTCAGACTCAGCGCTGAGCCAATCAGGGGGCAGGTCTGACTCACACCCCCTTCACACCCACTGTAGGCCGGCCGCGCTGAACTCCGTCTGCCGGGACAAGGTAAGTATATACCATATATACTGGCGTATAAGACGACTTTTGAACCCCGAAAAATCTGCTCTGAAGTCGGGGGTCGTCTTATACGCCGGTAATACAAAAAAAAGAAAGTGTCAAAAAAAAAATCATTACTCACCTCCCCCGGCGTTCTGCGGCGCTGCTGCAGGCTGTTGCTCCCTCCTGGTCCCTGGCAGAACGCCGGGGGAAGTGAGTAATGATTTTTATTTTTTGCTCCGCTGTATTCCCGGCGTATAAGGTGACAGTTGGGGGGTCGTATTATACGCTCCGTCGCCTTATACGCCGGTATATACGGTATATTTTTTTTATTTTTATACATTTCTGGATGAATTGCAGGGAAGGGCTTCTATATTTAAGCCCTTCCCGACAATTTATCCTGCGCACGCCGGCAGCCCATTGCTTTCAGTGGAACCTGCTGTATTGCCGACTCTATTGAATTCAATGGGCTAACATCGTTCTTCTCTGCAACAGCTGTTACTGCTGTTGGAGAACGATCTTTATGCTGACAGTGCGGGGGGGGGCACTCTTGCCGCTATTGTGGCTTAATAGTGGGACCTGTGAACTTGAGATGCAGCCCAACATGTAGCCCCTCGCCTGCCCTATCCGTTGCTGTGTCGTTCCCATCACTTTCTTGAATTGCCCCGATTTTCACAAATGAAAACCTTAGCGAGCATCGGCGATCTACAAAAATGCTCGGGTCGCCCATTGACTTCAATGGGGTTCGTTACTCGAAATGAACCCTCGAGCATTGCGATAATTTCGTCCCGAGTAACGAGCACCCGAGCATTTTGGTGCTCGCTCATCTCTAATAGTTAATGAAAAAAACAAGAGAAAGGAAGTATACTTTGACTGTGCTCTAAATTTGGAATCACCATTGTATCAGCTTAATGAAAACTATTTAGGTATTTAAAAGACATGGACAATATCAGCAGAATTTCTCTATATTAAATAGAAGTAAAGTTAAAAATAAGATATAAAGCACAATTAACCAGATGGTCTTATATGATTAAGTACATTAATATAAAGTAGGTTATTCAGACCATTTGACAAAAGACAATTTCACCGAAATATCCCAACATTTTTTTTAGCCTTGCAAATTTGCCATATTCAATTTTTTCCACAAAATCTACACTTAAACCTATGGTATCTTTGTTCTGAAAGTGGAAAAAAGGTTTTGACACGCTATGTTTTAGGTAGCCATTTTGAATATTGGAGTGATGTTAATTCATCCTTATTCTCAGGGGGTTAGTTGTTCTGCCTATAGAGATTGAAGGGACATTCTATTAGATAAATAACATATGCTGAACTGTAATCGAAATCCTCTTGGAATTTAATAGGGTGTAATTCCTGGTTATTTGATCAGATGAAAAGGATATTTATGGTTTGGGGAGGATGTAGTTGAGGTTAGCTTATAGTGACTGGATTTGGGACCAGATGGATGAAGGTGTGAAAAAAAAAATAGATTTTACTAGCGATAGGGGTGTAACTGCAGTGGGTGTGGGTGAACTTGTAGTATCAGGGGTGGGTGGGAGAAATGGAATGTGATGTAGGTTTTGATGGATAGGAAAATCTTGAAAGTACAGTTGGCTTTGGATATGAGAAGAGAGAATTACAATTGGATCTGGTGGGAAAAGAGGAGTTTATTAAGAGTTTATGATGTCTTGGTAAGGGTGAAGTCACACGAACGTATATCGGCTCGGTTTTCACGCCGAGCCGATATACGTTGTCCTCGTGTGCAGGGGGGGAGGATGGAAGAGCCAGGAGCAGGAACTGAGCTCCCGCCCCCCCCCTCTCCGCCTCCTCTCCGCCCCTCTGCACTATTTGCAATGGGGAGAGGTGGAACGGGGGCGGGGCTAATTCTCGGAGAGGGGGGCGGGAGCTCAGTTCCAACTCCTGGCTCTTCCATCCTCCCCCCCCTGCACACGAGGACAACGTATATCGGCTCGGCGTAAAAACCGAGCCGATATACGTTCGTGTGACTTCACCCTAATAGAGATTAGATTGTCTTATATTATATGTTGTCAGATTTGTTTAATACAGTGAATGTTTGACCTGATCAGACAGGAGACGGTTGAAAAAAAGGTTTGGGATTCGTTTTGGGGTGGTATTCCACTAGAAAGATTTTATTTTTCTCAAGATCTGAAAGATCCCATTTAAGTTTGCTAATCCTTTTTTTAAAAAAATATGGATATCTAGGGAATTAGTATGCTCTAAGGCATGCTTTACAATGTCTAAAGAGCTGTTTGGCGTTAGGGTGGAAAGTTAGTTTAGAAATGACCTACTCAATTCTTGTCATTTTTAATAATCTTATCCAAAATCAGATCAGAAAAAGTGTTTAGCACAAGAATCCATTCCCCTACAAAGATGGTGTGTGTGGGAAATGCTTATCAGATCGGAACCCTTAGATCCCTAGGGGCTATGTGATTATCTCTATATATACATAAACATATCCAATCAATGGTATCTCTCCATAAAGTCTGTACATAGTCATTGAGTTTGCATTTGGAGATTTCAATAGGCATATTTGGGGTTGGGTGGAATGTCCCCAATTCCATTCTCCTTCAGAAAAGAATGGAACAGATGAGACCTGTAGAAATTTCTTCTTTTTGACTTCACTAGAGATGGATTTAATAATCTGATATGGAAGGGTTGTCCACTCTTTCCTCAGACAGTCCATTTCCAAATCGCTCAGTCCCAGAAAAAGATAATCGTATGCCGAAGTACCCGGAGAAATGAAAACAAGATTAAGGGACAGCGCTTTCGTAAAACTTATACAACTTAATGGTCTAGTATTTATGATAAAATTGGTACTCACCTGGTGTATACAGCAAAACCCAAAATGTTCCAGACTGAACGCAACACAGTAACCAGTTATTCACTGAAAAAGCCAAAAATACAATACCTGAAGGTCTGCAAAGCATACACGGTCGCCATAGGCACGATCACCATAAGGCAGGCACAATCGCCACCGGCACAATCGCCTCCGGCACAAACACGGCGATTGTGCCGGTTGCAATTGTGCCTGCCTTATGGCGATCGTGCCTATGGCGACCGTGTCTGCTTTGCAGACCTTCAGGTATTGTCCACAACAGGGCCCAAAATGAAAGGAGTAGTCAGTGTCTTTCAAAACAGAAATTTTGCTTGAAGTCCTTTTAGGTCCCATAGCACACATGTAGAGTTCTTGAGCGCCCAAAACCATAGAAACCCCCCACAAATGACCCCATTTTGAAAACTAGACCCCTTAAGGAATTTATCTAGGGGTGTACTGCATATTTTGACCCCACAGTTTTTGAATGAATTCAAACCAAGCAAAAGGAAAAAATTGTGATTTTTGTTTTTTCGGCAATTCTGTCATTTTGAAAACCGCTTTTTCTGTACAGCACACATATGAAGGAAGACTTGCACCCAAAAATAGATACCCCTGTTTGTCCCGTGTTCAGAGACATACCCATTGTGGCCCTAATCTTATGTCTGGATACACAACGAAGCCCAAAATGAAAGGAGCGACCGGTGGCTTTCGGAACACAAATTTTGCTTGAAGTCCTTTTAGGCCCCATTGCCCACTTGTAGAGTTCTTGAGCGCCCAAAACCATAGCGAACCCCCACAAATGACCCCATTTTGAAAACTAGACTCCTTAACGAATTTATCTAGGGGTGTACTGCATATTTTGACCCCACAGTTTTTGAATAATAAAAGGAAAAAATTTGGATTTTTGTTTTTTTGGCAATTTTGTCAATTTAAAAACAGTTTTTTTTGTACAGCACACATATAAATGAAGACTTTCACCCAAAAATGGATACCCCTGTTTGTCCCGTGTTCAGAAACATACCCATTGTGGCCCTAATAGACTTACAGGACCCATGGCTAGGCCTACAATGAAAGGAATACCCGTTGGATTTCAGGGGTACCACTAAATAAATTTCAGGCCCCATTGCCCACTTATAGAGCCATTGAGCGGCAAAACTATAAAGAACCCCACAAATGACCCTGTGAGAGATATAGTTTGGTTCACTGACATTGGTTCACTCTGCAGATCCCTTTAAGGCCTTCAGAGAAGAAGACACTGCCCTGGTCATGAACTGTGTGCTGACTTAGCATGTCATGCACACTAGTAATTAGTACAAGGATGTTTGCGCTGGAAACTATCTTTATTATGGAACCAGGATGCATTGAGATTGATGGAGTGCGTAGGGGTTATCCTTTCATTGTGTGATTTCTCAACATCTGCGAATTCCAATGTTTCTATGTCAAATGTGATATTTTGAGCTTGGGAAAGTCATTAATTTGCCAATAACGTATACACCCATATGTCTTACCTATATCTTATTTGAACATGCCTTCCCTCATCTATATGTTAATTACGTCTTTCCTGTGTACTCAATAAAAGTTGGGTGCCTGGCTCGCCGAGCACTCACTGCCATTAACTACATTCGGATGTCGTGTCTGAATTCTGGTTAAGGGTTAAGTCACTAGTGACTCTTATATTCAATTTTACCTGATCTAGGTGTACTTCTTTAAAAATTCTTTGACAACCCCATTTTGAAAACTAGACCCCTTAACGAATTCATCTAGGGGTGTACTGCATATTTTGACCCCACAGTATTTGAATGAATCTAAGCAAAGCAGAAGGAAAAAGTTACGATTTTCAATTTTTTTGGCAATTTTTTCAATTTAAAAACAGTTTTTTTGTACAGTGTACATAGGAATGAAGACGTTCACCCCCAAATGGATACCCCCGTTTGTCCCGAGTACAGAAACATACCCATTGTGGCCCTAATCTACTTACAGGACGCATGGCAAGGCCTATAATGACGGAACACCTGTTGGATTTTAGGGTACAACTGAATAAATTTCAGGCCCCATTGCTTATTTGTACGGAATAAAAATTGACTCCCTAAAAATCCCCCCCCCCCCCCCCCGCACACACTCAGTGCCCTTTTTGGCGTTCGCAAATCTTAGATAAAAGTAATAATGTGAACTGTGTAGTATTTCTGAAGACAGGGGTAATTACGGAGGCTGGTTGGAATGGGCCCATGGGGCAATAAAACTGGTATCCTCCCTCCTCTCATGTATTTTGCGGGGCTTTTCTTGACCTCAGTGGCGGGTATGGGGTGTAAAAATTGGCGTTCCGTGAGTCTTCGTAAGCTTGTGGAGGTGCGGCGGTCTCACACAGAAGGCGCTCAACAAGCTGCTCCTGGAACTGCAGGAAGGCGAGCGTTCCCGGGGCTTCTTGTAAATTACGTATTACAGGTAGCGGTCTGAATAACGCCGGGCTCACGCGGGTGCAGGCGGAATCCGCTTGCGGAGGCCCGCAGCGGATCCCAGCTGTGAGCCGGCTGTGACCCTGCGTACGGCCATGTGATGTACAGCGCATAACTGCGTACTCACACAGGCGGTCATGCGCAGTACACCTTTTTTGTTGTTTGCATTTCCAGCACCGTCGCTTAGCAATGACGCGGGTACCCGCAGCCCATACGCAACGTATGGGCTCGGATGGAGGGTTGAAACGTTGTCGTGGGCACAATAAAGATTTGATCTTTTATTTAACCCCCGGAGTGCTGCTCTCATACATACGTTGCTGCTTGAATAACTATCCAGGATCCAGGATCTCTGATGAGCGTGCACCATCTGGTGAGGATTGTCTTCCCTACGCTTTCAAGGTGAATTGTGTGCTGTGATCTACTAATTACATGTGTTTGCCCGTATAAATGTACCTGGAGTGTCCTCTCACAAGGATATAGCAGATAAGTCCTAGGAAAGGGTTAGATCAATAGAAACATTTTCGTATTAGGTTACTGAAATTCGAATCACTTACTGTTACTACGAAGGACATGGCTGAATATGTTGTCATGCAGCCAAGTTCTATCTCTGCTCCAACATGAAATGATTGATATCTTCCAATCCATCCTTCCAAATGTCTGGAGGTTTCTCACTATCAAACTCAGAATTTTCAGAAGTCAAGTAGCCGGATATAGCACTTAAGAGAGAAGTCGTTGATGTGCTGGTTTCTTCAGATGAGTCTATGATTTCTTCTTTCCAACATTCCTCCAAGAACTTTACAACTTCAACAGATTTACTCCTCTTACTACAGTCTATGGCTAAAAGACCACTGAACATCTTCAGAGCTCCAGGTGGAAATCTGCTCCACGGTGATGGTGGCTCAATATCCTCCAAATTGCATTGCCACTCAACAAAACTACTATAAGCTTTGTCTGTGGAAACTGCTGACTGCCATGGAAATTCGCCTGTGAGCAAACAGTAGAGGACAATACCAAAGGACCATACATCCAGGGGGAAGTCTACAAGCAAAGAATCCTCGTCGGTAACTTGGCTCATCTCTGGAGCCATGTATGAGACAGTGCCGATCCTGGTTTTCGCCATTGTTCCTTTAATACATGAAAGACCAAAGTCCGTAATTTTTATACAGTAGCAGTCCTCATCAAACACCAAAATGTTCTCTGGTTTGATATCTAAATGCACCAGCCCTTTACTGTCTATGAATTCTAGGGCGCTGGAGATCTGAACCGCTCATCTCTTTACCGTGTTCTCTGGAAGTCCATCCTGAAATAGGGAGACACATGAAGTCAACATAATGGAGATATTACTACAAGAAGAAAGGCTATTGGTAAAGTAGTTCTCGGGATAAATTGGGGATTTCTACTTACATCAGGTGTTATAAGAGAGCACAAATCCCCTATCGCCAGCTCCTGGGCAAAGGCAAAGTAGTCCCAAGTCTTGAAGGCAGTGCCATAACTTCCAATGATATTGGGATGGGAGGAGAGGAAGAAAGACTTGCTGAACTCCGTGAGGAAGGCAAATTCAGTTGTTTTGTTCCTGTCGAGAAGCTTTAATGCCATTTTCTGATCTGTTTACGAAAATAACATTGTACATTTATTACTTAAAAGTATTTATAGGATTGTCAAATTGGAAATATTGAAATTCGTAAAATTAAACTGCAGACCATTCTGTTCCCCCCCCCCCCTTTGATTGCATCATATTAGGAAACAAATACTTATCTTGATATGTAAACTATTAATAGACCCGTTGGCATCATCGTTGCAGATTCATAAATATCTACATCCTGATAGTCGTGCACTGTTCATAAATCTCCCGCATTTAATCAAACTCTTGGAGATTCTGTCCTCCCACGATCTTCAGACTATTACATCACTCTAGTAATAGATAATTGACCCCACTGACCTGTTTTCTTGTCTTGTACCATGAGCACAGAACCATAGCCACCATCTCCCAGCTTCTGTATCACACAGAATTTCTCCTGAAGATCTATCTCCTGTAGACCCTGGGAAGCAAAGGAGACAAGTCCTTCCAGGATAAGCTGCACATCTCGTGTACTGAGGCCATTGTGTCCTGTAGAAGTGAGAGGCAAGAAAATAGTTAATGATGATCATTATAATTCTCTCTGACCTTATAGAGTGAAGTATAATATCTATTATGATGTATATGGCAAATGATGAAAAAACTAAATATAAAATCATTAAAATATGATGAGAGTAAAGTTGCAAAAATTACCTTGGAGAAATCAAATTGCAGTTGGGACTGTCAGAAAATTCTTCACAAAGTCTCAGGGATGTTGAAGTCTTTGAAAGCAGAAAAGTCACTGAGAAGGTAGGAGTCTTTTTATAGAATGGTAGGTAAGTTACACCCAAGGATCAATGAGCTCCTGATTGGCCAGGAGTCAATATGTACTTGTTGTATACATAACATCAGGCATCAAGGGAATTAGCATTTCTATAGCATTCCTGCAAACTGCAGCCATAGATGGGGTCAAGTATTGTTGGGGTCAACACCTCATTGTAACTCTTCTTTATTAACATGTGGCCTCACCCTCCATTATTATAGTGATTACATGCCCCTTCTAATTTGTGTTATCATGAAGGCTCACTAAACTTTTATGCTCCAAGAGGTAATGTTTCACAAATATTTGATTTTATAAACTTTTATATTTAAAATTAGAAACTGTAAAATTGGCAAAGTTGTAAGTTCCTAAAGGAAACTAAGTTAAACCATATTATGTATTATATTGAAAAAAAAGTATAGTCAGAATAATCAGTATTTCCCCCAATTTTTTTCCATATCCACTATATTCTCTCTTTTACATTAGAATGGACATTTGTTTATTAACAAGTGGCCTTACCCTCTATTATTATAATGATAGCATGCACCTTCTGATGTGTGCTACATCGGTGACTAACACAACTTTTACCTTTCAGGGGTAACTTTTCACAAAAATTAGATTTTATAAACTTTTATATTTACTAATATTCTAAAGTTGAAACTGTAAAAGCAGTGAACTTCCAAAAGTAAATAAACTTAAATCTTTTTTTTTATCTAAAAAAGTGCATTCAGTAGTATAGTCAGCATAATCAGTATTTTCTACATTTTTCTGGAATGTCCATGGGGCCAACAATCCACCTAAGGTTTGACTGAAATTGATATTCCACTGTATTCCTACTTTATCCAGTAATGTCTTTATATATAAAGAAGGGATATTGCATTCTCTCTATAACTCACTACAAATGAAGATTGCATTATTATAAAGCTTGCTTTTATCTAATTTTTAATTCAGAAGGAAAGTTAAACCTTCAAATCCACAGATTGGTTCAAACAGTGAAATCTAAAATATAACCACTGAAAATGTTCTAAGATGACGGTGAGCACTTGAGCAATTATCTCTGCTATCACCTTCAGACCCCTCTAAACCAAATAACCTAAATATTATCGGTATCCAAGGCCCAATTTCCGGATGAGCTTCTAATTGATGCTCTCCGGGCTTAAGCACTAAAAAATGACCTAAAAGCCAAATTACAAACTTTGAATAACCTAAAATAAAGAAAAAAATGCAGGAAAAGAGAAGTAATGAGTCTAGTATCAAATCTGGTGTGGTCACATCCCCTCCTTCCTAATCGCACCTATTCAAGTCAACACTGAGGCCCAATCCTCAACTGCTCCTTCAATATGGAAAGGGCGCGCAAAGAACCTTGAAATCATTCAGATTCAATTACTTCAAATATTTCTTTTGCTTAATTGAAGATTGAAATTTCATCAATGGAGAGCAACCTCTCTGGTAGCTTGTCTATTGTAAACATGGATTTCCATTGTCAGTTCTTCATGCTCAGCCAAACGCCTGGGCCAATCTGCGCCAAATTTGCACATAGGCAAATGAGAGGCTTTAGAAGGTTTTAGACTGGTTTTCAACTCTCTAGAACCCACCATTTCAGCATATCCACAAACAAATGGACTAATCTGCACTGACTGGCCTAATCTGCACCAAATTAGATAAGGATGCAGCTCTCTAGGACCTACCGTGCTACTGATGCTCGTAATTGTAGGCATAGTTCACATTAGTAGTATAGCAGCCATACCTTATGTCAAACCGCCCACTTTTGGAAAGTGACAGGTGCCACGCCCCCTTCCATGACCTTTGACCCTCCCCATTCGGCGCACCACCTGACCATCAGCTGAGGGGGGGTGGACCCATCCGCATTCCAGGCCTGTGATGTATCACAAGACACACTTTAGAATACAGTGTGTGTCATGATAATCAAGGGCCTTATAATATGTATAGTCTGACTTGATGTTATGTACCATTCAAGTCATCCCCAAATCAATGGCCTTATTATGTGTATAGGCTGACTTGATGTTATATACCATTCAAGTCGCCTTATGAGTATAAGGATTTAATCTATAGAATGCATTACCATCCGTTAACAGCTTTTTAAGCATTGCCACCCCCATCCTAATAAGCCTTTTATGTATAGGCTAGCAGTGAGCATGCTATAGAGAACACAAAGTAGCCAAAATGCAAAGTTTTATAAAGCTTTATTGAGCGCCCAGAATATATAAACGATGAGCTGTAAAAAAAAATACAGAATATTGAGTTATTACATAAAGGAATGCAGAGAATGATAACATTATACAGTGTTATACATATCTATGTAAACAGATATATATATTTTTACAATCCTTTACAAAGTTAACCACGACATGGGAAGCAGTGGTGTCGGTCGCTTTTTAGGCAGCAAGCTCCCCTGTGTTATTCCGTGTGGGGGTGGGGAGAAAGACAGGATTTTGTTTTTGGGGGTACCAGGTGCAAAGCTGGGGTCCGAGCCTGTTTTCAAATCCTGGAGAATTTCTCTAGTACTGTGGCTGCCAATGACCGTAGAAGGCATATTAACTTCGGCCAATGCTCGCATAAAAATGTCCCAGCCCAGAGGGTGATTTTTCTTGGTAGCGCTATGGCTCTTTGTAGCATGACGGATCAAGTCCAAAATGTTTGACCCATTAACCGGCTTCCCTTTATACTTTAACTCGTTGCGCAAATTCCACTATGTAATATCACCATTCTGCGACAGTCTATGGGTAGCATAATGTAGCCCGTTTCGTATGTTTGAGGGGAGCAACAGTACAAAAGTCTTTCCGAGTTAAAGTTTTAGATCCATCATGGACTTTATTAAAAAATCCATCTTCAAAGATTCCACCAACTCACTAGTACTGGCGTCTGCAGCGACATCGCTAGGTACATTAGCCTCCGCTATTGCATGCATAAAAATGTTCCATCCTAGCGGTATACTTCTTCTCACGAAGGTGTGGCTCTGCGTCGTATGTCTGATCAGTGCGGGGAAATTGGTTCCATGAATTACGACATTTTTAAATACCAGTTTGTGCTTATCGTTCCATGTGATAATATTCCGGTGATTGAGTAGAGCGGCCAGCAATCGCTCCGTGTTTTTCTTGCACGATTGTGGAAGGTCCCAGCGTCGAATGACATTAGTTATTTCAGCTTCATAACGCGATCGTTCGGCAGCATGCACGGATGGAATAGCGTAGTCTGACTCCATATTAAAGTCTTTATCTATTCGATTTAGCTACGAGCTCTGTCTTGGTATGATTCTTTAGCAGAGTTCAATAGGTCGCTTTAGTGTAACGAGGCACTTTGAACTAGCTGGAGGCAACCACTAATGATTTCTGTCTGCTGACTTCAGGAAGCTCTCGTTACTGTGATCAGCTGGCTATCACTCATGTCCAGGCCCCCGTAGGGGGTGTGTGTGTGTATATGGATGAATGGGACATGGCTTGAATTAGTTACGCTGTTTACAACCAGTAGCCAATTAGTTCCAGCTCTGCAAGGATGTCAGAATAGTGATGAATGAAGGTGTCTATTATTACACAGTTAGAACCAAAGACTACTCTGTTAAAAGTTAACACATGTATCTATCTGTATTTATTATTAGAGATGAGCGAGCGTACTCGGATAAGCGGTACTCGCTCGAGTAATTGGCTTTATCCGAGTACCGCTGTGCTCGGGGCTAAAGATTCGGGTGCCGGCACGGAGCGGGGAGCTGCAGGGGAGAGCGGGGAGGAACGGAGGTAAGATCTTTCTCTCCCTCTCTCCCGCCCGCTCTCCCCTGCTCCCCGCTGTGACTCACCTGTCAGCCGCAGCGGCACTCGAATCTTTAGCCCCGAGCACAGCGATACTCGGATAAAGCACATTACTCGAGCGAGTAGTGCTTATCCGAGTACGCTCGCTCATCTCTATTTATTATACTTTATGTATCTAACTATCATATAAAGATGCACAGATCATATTAAAAACACAAGGTATTTGACAGCGGTAATTAGTATCACAAAAGTTATCTTTTATAAATTGATTTACAAAATAATCATTTTTTTTTTAATTTGGCGTAAAGAAATGTAAAATACGCTCATAAGATAATCCACGGGCTATGTAATATAATACAAACACGCAGTAATGCCCACAAAATACAGTGTCAGTATCCGGAATTTGGTTATTCTGATATATGTACCTAGCGCAGTTTCTTTTTAAAAACTCTATAAAAGCCACGGGAAAAATGGGACTATTCGGTGCTAGGCCGTAACTATCAAAAAAGACCGCTATCTCCAAGTCACATAGTACAATTAACACCCAGTGTCATCCTCGTTGAGTTGAATCATCAGTATTAATTATATAAGCCGCTGGTCTTTTATCCACATTGAATTGGGGTAGGAAGTCACTCGGGTATACGCCAGCAAAAATTTACGATGTATAAGGATCGGATTTAAGAAGATTCGTAAGTTGAAGAGTGTTCATAATTTAATTGTAATCGTACAGAACTTCTCTTCTGTGATTTATTTCCAGAATAGCAGGACTTGAGGCATAGACAAGCATGTTAACCGTGTGAGGGGTTGGGACTGAGAACCGTACTTCCGCACGCAGGTTCCCAGTTTTAACCAGTGAGAAGTACGTGCCGGGCTCCATGTCCGGTGACAGGTCGAATGCAAAAAATGTGTACCCGCTAATGAACTCCCTCCTGTCAATCGGAATTGAGTTGTCTGCTCGCTGGTTTCCGGAGATATGCACGAGAGCCATGTATTCCCTAATAGCTAATTTGGCCTCAAAATCAGGCTGAAAAGGCCTGGCCAGAATCTGTTGACCATCCAGATACAAGGCCGCGTGGTTTACAGAATAATGGTGAAAACAGAGAGGATTTTTTTGGAAGCTACCGCTAAAGGCTTCATTGTCCACAAAGGCTAATATCACAGTTTTAGGGATCTGGCCCAGGAACAAATTGTCATGGGTTGCTATACGGCTCCCGATTGCTATGCTAAAGACTTTGAGACTTGTCCTATCCAAAGTATATTTAGCGGTGGTCGCTAGTAGCGCCTGGCTGTGGCCTATGCGGACGGCTGGGGATACTTGTACTCTCTTGATGAAAATTGAAGCATGAAGGATTTGAACTTTAAATCCATCAGGGTCTGCTGACATCAAGCAGAAAGAGTCTTTATTCCTTGCCAGTTTTATCTTTAAATCCAGCCCTTTCAAGATAAGCTTCGGCTGATTAAATATATCGCCATAAATAGGCCCCAGAAGCTCCACAGTTTCAGAGTGCTGTGTTGCGGCAGCTCTTTTAGCGAAGCCTAAATTTGGGCCATCGAGTGTCCTTTCATGGTGGTGACCTGCCGAATCCTTGTAAAACAGTGTGGCTGTAAATTGGGATGCGAGCGTTTGAGCACTATAATTTAAAATTGTCTCGATGAACGCTCTTTAGCTATAAAGATTATCGGATTGTGAGATTAGTCGATCCCCCAATGTGATGTCCACTTGATCAAAAAGAGTGGCTACAGGGTAATTAATAAATCCCACACGTGCACCATCGGGGATGGGTGTGGTATCTTGTTTAACTATACGACAGGTTAAGTGCAGGAGGGTGTTATTATGTCGTAATAATATTCGCCGCTACCCGATATGAAGAATTCCAACGGCGTGTTGTCAGTGAGGGCTGCGATAGGCAGGACTTCAACAAATAAAGATTTTTCAATACTCGTCTGCGTGGGCGGTATGGTGAAAATATCCAACTCAGATTTGGTGCACTCTACAGAACCGTCGTGTATGAACGCCATGTTAGAGAATTAAAAGATGTCGTCTGCTGAGCGTCTAGCGGGTTTCTGACGGTGTCGTCTTTTGCATGAAGGAGTCTTATCCACGAGGAGCCGGTGAAATCATGCCAGGAATCGTCTTTTTCCTTTTCCGGGGGTTTTTGCAACTGAAACAAGGCCGGAGCTGTGCTGTTCTTGACGCGACTGATTGAGTCTCTCCAAAACAGCCGACGAAACAGAAGTGACTGCGTCTGTAGCGATATTTTTGACAGCTGTCTTTACATGAGGCTTTACTAATTAGACCTTTTCTGAAAAGAGGCAAGGCCGTTCGGAAGAGTGACCTAAAGATGCCACCAATTCCTGCGCCAATCATATACTCGTCCTCATAAAATCCGTCTATTTTTCCGTTTCCACTCTGCGCCAAATAATGTTTCACGTAGAGCGCAGGATCTCCGTACACCCGCTGAGACAACATGTTTTAACGCTGCAAATCGTTACGTGGTCTAAAGTGTAATCGCACTATAATTTTCCTGGACCTGAATTTAACAGGTGCATTCTGGTCTGATAAAACAGAGATTGTAATCGTGTCAAAATGTTGTTTACACACCGGCACGTAATCAGGGCGATTGTACTGAATTGTGACAATGTCGCTGTTTTTACCGCTGATTTCTACCGTTCTTAATAGCTGCACATAGCTATCTCCTACAAACTGATGATTGATAATATCTGTATACAAGTACAATGTATAAAAGCCCCCTTTTATGTCCGCAAAATGTCGCCTCCTGTCCGGGATATTCCCAGCTAAAGCTGTGTTATATTCAGGCAGACCTAGCAGAACGGACAACTTATGACCCGGAGCAAAGTGTAGCGTTGGCGAATCGGTAACTGTAACAATTCTTTTTACTTCATCATAGCGTAGCTTAAAGACCTTGCTTGTTAGCCTTAAAGCCTCAATTCTGTCATTTATCGCACGCGTCAAATCTGATACGGATTAATAAAATCCCGACTTCACAAAATATTTGTGGTATATACTTCCTTGTTTAGCGATGAAAAAGTTTCCCTCGGTCGCCGCAATCGTTTCCCACGTGTGCGGATACTGAATCTCGGTTAGCGCCACATCGTAAGTGCCCGAGAGCTGAATCAGCTTCACTAGTTTCGTAGTGTAAGTAGAAATTGAGTTTTCAGGGTTGATTCTGGACGATGCATTACTAGGAAGAGTTATATAAAATGAGCCCAATTCTATGGTCTATGCGGGTGACAGTTGATTTTCAGAGACCCAGCTGTTAAATTTTTTAGGGTACCTGAGCCACTTCACAAAATAATGCTCCGTCCCGCGGATGCGCCTTTTCTTTAATATTTTCTCGATCCTGTAGACGCGGTTCTCATCCGCTGGTACCTGCTGTATTTCCTCTTTATAAAACGATCCCTCTATAGCTTTGCCGCTCAGGTCGATTAATTTATATAGCGGTTTTTGAAAACGTGTATTAATAGAGTCTATAGCAAAAATTTCATCAGTGTAACTTTGCTCATAGCCTTTCGTAAATGTTCCTTTATGTTGAGAAATCCTCACATGATCGCCTATGTTTAAAGAAGTCTTTTCAGGCTTTGAGTTCAGAATATCGCTGTAGATATTTCGCCAAATTGTTAAGCAGTCCTTTTTTGTGACATCCACAGGTCGGCATCGGATAATACGGTGGTAAGTTCGGTTATAACTGTATACCAGCGCTGGTAAAATATCGATATAGCAAAATGTGTTATGATGGGTGAGAACGCCACATTCGTGATTTTAAAGTGCGATTAAAACGTTCGACCACCGCAGCCTTTACGTTGTTGGTCGTAAAGTAATGGTGTATGTTGTATCTTTTACAAAGGCGCTTCATGTGTTGATTCACGAATTCTTTGCCGTGATCGGAGAGTATTTTTCGAGGTACACGATCGCTATTCTCACATATCAACTCGAAGGCTCTTGCGACGCTTGACCCCGATTTAGATGCTAACCCGACGCACCATGCATATTTTGATAAAACATCTATAACCATTAAAATGTATTTTATGCCATCATTTTCTTTAGAGTATTGCATTAAACACACGAGGTTAGATTCCCAGAGCGAATCTATATCAGCAGCAATTATTTTATTTCTAGCAAATTTCTTTCTGATCGGCTTGTGAAGGCTATAACAATTATTCTTTTGCAGCCATTCTGTAATTTTGCACTGGTTTATCCCCTTAAGTGCCTTATGCAATTTTTGAATTCCGGCATAAGAACCGGCGCTTGATGTTGTAAAATATTGGCGCTGTAACCGGCGTGCATCCCATGAAGCGGGCATAGTGGTAATTATGAAGCAAGGATGGGGATGCAGCGGTTTAATTACCTCCTAACTTTTTATAAATCTAGACCACTTTGATTCTACCACTCGTAGATTTAAATCCTCTGTTTACAGCACGTAGAAAGCCTGTAGAACATTTTAATCACTTTCCGCTTTTTTTTAATAAAGTATCTATCACATTTTGATTTCGCTATCCAGCTTTAAAATGTGCCAGAACATAGAATGCTATATTCAGCTTAGTAGCATTTACAAAGTTTCATTGTGTGGTTGGATGATGCATTTAGGATAATATAAAATCTAGTTGTAAATGTCACACTTCTGATTAAGTGGATACAAAAAAAGATCTAACATCTGTAGGATCAATGAATGCCTGTTTACGAGTTCATTATAACTGATTGAAGTCATTAGTCATGTGGCTAATTTACCGTGACAGTAGCTAAAGTTTGAGACCTTCTGACCTGTGCATGATTTCAGATGGAAAGCCTGGGTGTCGATTGTCTCCCCCTTGAATTTACTAACACCCAAATCGGTAGGTATACAGCGTTTACACGCTTGATTTCGTATAGCTACCCGATAAGGATACATTTTTAAAAATACGTTAATTTTATCCGTTTTTATCATTTGCTGTATAAAGTAGAAAACTGGGAGGACATCGTCGACACTTTTGACGAATCGCGATTCGAATGTTTCTCACAGTCTGCCAATGGCAGGTTTTATCACACCGTATATGCGATGTTTTGCTTACGCACTTGTTGTTATGTGTTATGCTAAATAAGTGTTGTCTCGATACAGATGCTGCAGATGTAAATGAACACCTAGACCCGTTATATCCTTTAGAAACATCCATAAATCACGAAAGACCAGTGCAGTCGCTGGGACTCGCCAATCACCCATGGAGTCCGCTAAAACAGCAAAACGGGTGCGTGAGAATGGTGGAGCTATCGCCTATATCGGATGCGCATGGAAGCCAGTCGGGGGACGCCGGTCAAAGTGCCATCGGTAAGATGCTTGCAACAATTTGAGCGAATGTTCAATTATAGTACGGCTGTTACATGCGGAAATCCCGCGTAATTCATCAACAGCGTTATACATTTATATTGTGGTTTTTTTCTTCCTTCCAGAGAATGCTTGTGTAAGCGCGGGGGAAAACACAACATTAGGGATGACAAACCTGATGCTAAACCCTGTGGAAAATGCGAGTTTGTCGCTGGATGCAACTAGCCCTGTGTTAGACACACAACAAACCCGTGAGATACCCGATGCCGTTAGAACCACACATAACCATCAACTGCGTCGCCACACCAACTGCTGTCAAACATCGCCGCAACTTATTGAAGCGTGAGAAAAATCGTATGAGAAAAACATCGCTATCACCTATTTTGGAAGAGGCCAAAAAGCCCAGGGACAGCAACACTGGTGCCGCTAATGGTAAGCCGCATGCCGTAATGTCAAATGTTATTCGGGTTTGTCATAATGCAACACAAACTGATACACAACACCAGCTAGTCACTGCTAGTATTAACGCCGTAACAAGTGTTGATACACAGCAGTCGCTAGTTAACCCATCACACCCCACTACATCTCATAGAAAGAGAAAATCATCTGATGCGTATCAAGTTTCAAAAAGGTCGACAACACCGAGAAACCTTGATGATCCTGTTTACCGTCACTGTGTGACGCGACAGATACAGCTGAAAAATACAATACAGTTTCTATGTGACAGCATTATCGCTAAGGCATCAGAATGTCTCACTATAGTTTCCCAAGTGAGGACGAGGCAGACAGAGCTAGAGCACGTACCTGTAGAGCACCTTAGTACCGATGAACTTTTAAAACTGGTCGTAAAGTTGCGAAAGATTTCCAAGGCTATCGGTATTACGGAGCCCCACCAGCCCCCCACCTTATGACTATCTATGGTCAGGTCAGGGTTGAAGAAACAGTGTTCTAACAGAGGTTGGGTTTGGCGTAGAGCAAAGTCTGTTAAAAAAGCCCTAAAAATGTTGTGTATGGCCGCAAGAAGGGAATCCGCCAGAAGATGCAGAAAGAGTCAACCCAGAGTTTCCCCACAAAATCCTGACGCACCCCCAGATAGATCTAATCCAGCACCACATACCGCGCAGATTCCAGACATGCCCGATCCACCTGTAAATAATGAACCCTCACCGCGGATCCCCCCGCAGGAACAAGAGCGTATACCGTTTGATCGTGTTGAGCAGCCTGCTGATGCGTCTGTGTTTTTACAGCATTTATTCCATATACGGCGTGAAGTTCGTCACTTCAATGCCGTGGAGCACTTGGATCATTTCAGCTTTGCAAATTTGCATAGGATACAGTCTTTTATTGGCGCGATTAATGCTGTTCACGGTGTCATTCAGTCTTTGCTTGACAGAATCAGACGAGATATACAACCCGGTGATTTTATACAACTGAGCGTCGATGGCGGGCAAGCGAGCTAGAGAATTACATCACGAATTGGACATTCCTGACAACCAGTTAGTGAGTTTTAGCGATATTGAGGCATTCGAGAAGCACCTGGGCATAACCATAAGGGTTCTATACCACAATCGCATTGATTGGCGTTATTTTCACACTGGCAAAACATCTGGCGGGAATGTTGTATACATCCTTCACCATGATGATCATTATTACGGGATTACGAATATAAAAGCGTTTATCGGGGCAAATTACTTTTGTGATCATTGCAATTCTGTTTTCCACCACAAAAATAATCACTCGTGTCAGTATTTTTGCAAGGCTTGTCAGACAGAATCGTGTGTCGAGACCCTGGAATCGATATACCGTTGTTCCAATTGCCGCGTGTTTTGTCGCTCATCTGATTGTTTAGCCCGACACAAGGTCATTGCTGCGTCGAATAAAGCATTTTGCAAGATTAAAATCTTTTGCGAGAGTTGTTACCGCTATGTGGTTAAACGCTCCGAGCCTCACGAATGCAAGGGGCTACGCTGTAACATCTGTAAAGCCAGCATCGTAAAATTTGACAAACACGCGTGTTACATGCTGCCTTACTAAGGGGGACCAGCTGAGGACACCTCGTCGTATATTATCTATGACTTTGAGTGCCAACAGGATACAGGTAAACACATTCCACTGCATGGATCCGTGTCTTGGGAGTTTGAGTGCGAGTTTTGCACGTGCGATTTTGTTCAGTTTTTTCTCAGCGGCGATTTTGAAGATTGCACATTTATTGCCCACAATGCCGGGCGATATGATTCGTATTTCATTGTCAAGCAATTGATAATTGAGAAGATTCAAATAGACATGATCACTCAAGGCAGCCACCTTCTGTGTGTGACGGTACCTTCAATGAACTTGAGGTTCATAGACTCGCTTAACTTCATTCCCATGAAGCTTAGCAAGCTACCTCAGGCTATGGGTTTTTCAGGGGGAAAGGGACATTTCCCTCACTTTTTCAATACTAAAGAAAACCAGAATTATGTCGGCCCCCTACCTGATGCTAAATATTACGGCCCAGAGTACATGATGCCTGACGACGGAAAAGAGTTCATGGAGTGGTATGAATTGCAAAAGGACTGTACTTTTGATTTTAATGCAGAATTGAAGGCCTATTGTAAGCAGGATGTTGAAGTATTGCGGAAAGCCTATGAGCGTTACAGAAACCGGGTAATGGACATGGCTAAGAAAAAGGTTAAAAGGTATTGTACGGAAAAAAGGAAAAACGTTACTGTGACTTATTGCGTTGACCCATTCCAGCACATCACTCTCGCGTCTGTATGCATGGCTATATACAGGTTTAACTTCTTACCTAAAGACACTATAGCTGTCGTCCCCTCTGATAATTATCACAAGACCAAAAAAAGGTACTCAACTCCTGCTATTCAGTGGTTGATGTACGTGTCTCACAGTGAAAACATAGTCATACAACACGCGCTGAGAGGTGGCGAAAAACAGGTCGGTAAGTATTATTTAGATGGTTACGCGTATGTTGATGGACGGCATATCGCTTTGGAATTTCATGGATGTTTCTATCATGGGTGTGTCGTCTGTTTTAACGAAAACGTCACAAAAACGACGTACAGTCAACTATACCAGGCTTTTTTTTAGCTAAAAAGCGCTATTTACATCAGCAGGGGTACACTTTACGCGTCTTATGGGAGCATGAATGGCGTGAAATGGTTGAGACCAATTCAGACCTTCAGGCTTTTCTTCTTAAAATGCAGTGCCCAGTACCGTTAGAGCCGCGTGACGCTCTTTACGGGGGTCGAACTAACGCAATGAAGCTATATCACAGGTTGGCCGATGGTGAGACTATAAATTATTATGATTTCACTAGTCTATATCCTTTCGTCAACAACACAAAGAATTACCCTATAGGGCACCCGACGATTATTTATGAAAATTTTGGCTACATCAAAAATTACTTTGGTATCGCAAAAGTTAAAGTGTACCCGCCGCGCGATTTATTTTTCCCGGTGCTACCGGTGAAAATGAATCATAAGCTGATGTTTCCGCTGTTACACTTGCGCTTTAAATTCACAGTGCGACCCTTGTAGTCATACCGATGAAGTGAGGGCTCTCATTGGCACATGGTGTACGATAGAACTCGAGATGGCTGTAGAGAAAGGCTATAGGATAGCACACACCTACGAAATATGGCACTTTCCAGAAACATCGGATAATCTATTCGCATCTTACATCAATTTGCATCTTAGGGATTAGAGGCTTCAGGGTATCGTAGTTGGTGCACTGACGATGATAAGAAAAATGAGTATATTGACTCCTTTCTTCAAAAAGAAGGTGTTAAAATGCGTAAGGAGGAAATAGGCGTAAACCCTGCTAAACGGCAAATCTCCAAGCTTTTCTTAAACTCCTTGTGGGGAAAGTTTGCGCAGAAATCAAACCTTCCGTGTACCAACATCGTGACTGACCCTGATGAACTCTTTGAGTACGTGTTTCTACCTCAGAACAAAATTTCAGGTCTAAATTTTATTGATGACGAAACAGCCAATGTGGAAATACGCCAAAGAGCACCACACGGTCAACAAAAACACAAACATATTTATAGCTTGCTTTACAAAAGCCTACGCACGCCTAGAGCTCTACTCGCTTCTGGATAGATTGCAGGAACGATGCCTTTATCCCGACACAGACTCTGTCATTTTTGTACACCGTGAAGGTGAGTGGAACCCCCCGTTAGGAGACTATCTGGGGGAATTGACCAGCGAGATCCCCGGTGATACACACATAGCAGCGTTTATATCTGCTGGTCCCAAAACCTATGGTTACAAGTTGAACACGGGTAAAACAGTGTTAAAAGTTAAAGGTATAACTTTTTTTTTTTTTTTAACCATTAAATTTTTTATTGAGGCATATAAAATGATACACAACAGATATTACAGGTGGTACACAGTCAGCAAATATAGTGATTTGAAGTTTTACTAAACACACCGATACCACACCTTCTTCTATAAATTCTAGCTTTCTCTACAGAGTAGATCTCCACAACAATTAACCTTGTCAATTACCTTTGTTCATAGACTTTGTGCTCATAGACTTTGTTATAGTATAATATGCTACAACTTACTCGCATGGATTAGTCATGTAGATCCGAAGCAAAATATATAGCCATAAAATTGTTGGAGTAAAGAAACATTAAACAGGATTAAACAAACACCAGGCATCACAAGACCTTTATATATCTAAATTATACAGGTTCCCTCCACATGCTCCACGTCTCCTCATGTTTATACACGGTATTTTCCCTGAACGCCAACCATCTCTCATATCCCCTCTGCTCCGACATTCGGGTTTTGAACTCTTGTAATGTTGGGGGGTTCGGCTCCCTCCATCTCCTCGCAACCAGGGTCTTTGCAGTCATCAAGGCCTGCCCTGCTAGAAATCTAGTTGGGGGGGGGGGGAGGTCCTCCAGGCCTAACAGCAGCAAAATCTGTTTTGCGTTCCTTTGTAAGTGGATCCGCAGGACCCTGTCTACCAGGTTTAGAATTTCGTTCCAGTAGGTGTACAATTTAGGGCAGGACCAAAAGACATGAGAGAGAGTGCCCCTCCCTCCACATTCCCTCCAACACCCACCGTCCCCTCTCTGGAATCTATTGCAAAGAAGTGCGGGGGTGTAATACCATCTCATATTAATTTTCATTTGCACTTCTATTATTCCCATTCCTTTAGTAGCTTTTCCAGCCAACTTAAAGGCCCTTATCCAAGCTTCGGTCGGGATATTTGTTTTTATCTCTTTTTCCCAATTTAACATGTGTACCTTTTTTGTCGGGACGATGTTATCGGTCAATATATCGTAGTAGACCCTCATCTCGGATTTATCCACAGTAGGTAGGGAGGCGATTCTTTTTATAATGTCCCGTGGTATTTTTATTTTGTGAAGTTGGGATTTAGACAAGAAATGCTGTATCCTCGAGAATTTATATGACTCTCCCTGCTGGATGTTGTGTAAGGATCGAAAGTCACTAAAGGTCTTTGCCTCGTTTCCTGACATTAAATCGGCTATGTTTAGTGCACCTTTCGTTTTCCATTTTCTCAAGTCCAGGTCCTGCAGAAACACACACACTGTCTCCAAAGGAATCTGAGGGGATTCCAGAGTGTCGTATGATGCCACTTTTTTTGTTAGCTCCTTCCAACCTTCGACTGAGGCAATCATAGTGGGGGAGAGCCCTCCCGTGTTTACGTTCAAATCCGCCTTCGGGTCTGCAAGGCCCGACATAGCCTCCAGAGATGCCGCAAAGAGGAGTGGCCTACATGAGTCAAGCCTTATGAAACTACTCTCCATACCAGCCCAACCTGCCTTATCCTCCCGCATGAGCCAATACCTAGTTTGGTTCAGGAGAGAGGCTCTGTAATATTTTGCTATGTCTGGAATGTCAGCTCCGCCTCTAGATCGCCGCAGTGCCAGAATAGACAATGCTAAGCGAGGTTTTTTCCCCTCCCAGATATAATCTGACAATTGTTTTTGAATTTTTGACAAAGTTGTTTTTGAGGTGACAATCGGCAGGACTCTAAATAAATAAAGAACTTTAGGGAGGAGTTTCATTTTGTACGTCATAATTCTGCCATACCATGTCAAATTGAGCTTATTTAAGTGCTCCATCTCCTTCTGTAATGAATCTAGTAACGGGGGATAGTTAATTTTTTCTAGGTCGCTCGTATTAGGGGACAAATGTATTCCCAAATACGGGATGTTAGTCTCTCTCCATTCGAATGGGAACTCCTTTTTTATTGCTTCTCTCAAATCCCTTGGTACATTCACTCCCAAGATCATAGATTTATTTATATTTAGTTTATATTGCGAAACCTCGCTAAAAGTTTGTAGGATTTGTTGGGCGCCTCTCAAGGAACCGAGTGGGTGTGACAAAGTAAGAATTACATCGTCCGCGAAAAGTCCAATTTTATGTTGGCGAAAATTTAATGGGATCCCTCTGATTTCGGGTGATGCCCTGATAGATTCAGCTAGTGGCTCGACCGTGAGGACATACAAGATAGGGGACAAAGGGCAACCCTGTCTAGTGCCGTTTGTTATTTTAAAAGGTTCTGACAACAATCCATCTACTAGTATCCTGGCTGATGGTGCCGAATACAGGGCACGAACCGCTCGCACCAACCCCTCCCCCATGCCGAATTTCTCCATGGTTTTAAATGCATACTCCCAATGAACACGGTCGAACGCCTTTTCGGCGTCAAGGGCGAGCATTACCGCGGGAGAGCGAGCAGGTCTCAAGGAGTGCAAGAGGTTTATTATCTTGCGTGTGCCATCTGAGGCCTGTCTCCCCTTCACGAAACCGACCTGGTCGGAGTGAATGATCTCCGGGAGAATCTTCAAGAGTCTCTTTGCAAGGGTTTTGGCATATATCTTAACATCCGTATTTAATAAGAAAATTGGTCTAAAATTTGAAGGTTCATCAGGGGGCTTACCTGGCTTTGGTAGGACCACTATAGTTGCTTGCAAGGCTTCCCCTGGGAATGTGCCCCTTTGCATAGCTCTATTGAAATTTCTTACTAGATATGGGGACAGTGAATTTTGGACTAGTTTATAATATTCGGCCGAAAAGCCGTTGGGGCCTGGGGCCTTTTGGCTTTTCATAGTTAAGATTGTATCCGCGACCTCTTCCGCCGACATTTCTTTATCGAGTTCCTCCGCTTGAAGGGGTGAAATTTTTGGTAGGTTTAGTTTATTTAGAAACTCCTCTATCACGACGCTCCTTGGATGGCTCGTGGAGGGGTCATCTTTCAAGTTGTACAGATCACTGTAATACATACGGAATTTTTCTGCGATTTTTTTTTTTTTTTTTTTTTTTTTTTTTTTGGGGGGGATGGATTATTTTAAACTCTTTCTTTTTTGAGTCCCACACGAAGGGGATACTAGCTCTAACTGTTCTTTTTTTAACTAGGTTAGCCATCCACTTTGATGGTTTATTTAATGAGAAGTAAATATTTGCTCTCCTTGCCGCGATCTCTTTATCGAAGTCATTTTGTAGGATATTCCGTAACTCAAGCCGTGCTTTAATTAATTTATCATGAGAGAGTACCGACGGGGTCGTTCGCAGTTCGTCCTCCAAGAGCTGGATGTCAGATATTAGGGATTCAGTTTTTTTTAGCTTCTTTCTCTTGTACCCGGCGCCCAACTTTATAAGGACCCCCCGTACAAAGGCCTTGTGGGTATTCCATAGAATATTGGGATCTATGTCCGGAGAGTCGTTCAACCTAAAAAACTCTTCCAGGTTGTTTTTTATTTCTTTCTTATATTCAGGAATTTGCATTAGGTATGTGTTATTTTTCCACAACCTGGTCACCTGACGGGGTCTACCCAGGGCTAGTGTTGTCAATATCGGGGCATGGTCCGACCATGTGGCCGTACCAATTTCCGCTTTTTTTACTGAGGTGATTAGTTGTTTGTCGACCAGGCATAAGTCGATCCGGGAGAACGTTTTATGGCGCGGTGAGTAAAATGTATACTCTTTTGACGATGCATTAAGGCACTGGAACGTGTCCAGGAGAGCATTCCTCCGAAGCCATTGGCCAAGAGGAGCCACCCTCTTTGTAGGACGTTGGGTGGAGTCAATGCAACCCTCAGGTATCATATTAAAGTCCCCGCAGAAAATCAGCGGGCCTCTTGTTATTTTAGAGATCTTTTTCATAAGCTTATTCAAAAAATGTATCTGTTTCACATTTGGGGCATAAATATTGATTAATGTGGTTTGTGTTCCATTCAGAGAGCCCACCAACACTATATATCGACCTTTGGGGTCGCAAATTCGTTTATCGATAATGAACGTTGTGGACTCCCTGACTGCAACCAAAACGCCCGCCTGCTTTTTGGTGGCACACGCGTAGATGATGTGAGGGAAACTCCTGTGTGTCATGCGTGAACAATCTGTGTCGAGTAAATGTGTCTCTTGGATACATACGATATCCGCGTTGCATCGAAGAGCCTCTTTCCATACAGAACTTCTTTTTTGTGGGGAATTCACCCCGTTGGCGTTCAGTGACAGTATTTTCAGCGCCATTTCCTTTGGAACGGCGTAGCGGAGCTAGGAGCCGGGAAACCCAAATAGTAAGCAATGCCTGTTGAAACATAACTACAAACAAAACAGAAAAAACGTATTTTGGTTATGCATAAATACACACAGCTTAACGGAGTGCAATTAAAATGCAGGAACACGCTGCGTGAAAAGTGAAGACAGCAAAACATACTGACGTAAATAGGCAAGCAGCTGCTTGCGGGTTCCTTTGAGGGAGTGAAAGTTCGCGGGAGTGAGTGAGTGTGCGACCTTCACACCTGCGAGTCCAAAAAGCGGTAGGGCTTGGTGGAAGGATGTACCAGTCCTGTACGGCCACATGGGGTAGGATACTTAAGAAATTTTCTCTCGGGCTCCTCCAGGACGACTTTCTGCACGTGTGGGCGAGGGATCATTTGTCTTGATACCCCACGATTTCAAAGTAGCTTTGGCTGAGGTTTGGTCGTGGAAAATGTGTAGGGAGTTCTCCTTTGTTACAATAATTTTTGTGGGAAAGCCCCACCTGTATGGGATCTTCGCCTCTCTCAAGGCCAATGTAATGACTGCAAAGTTACGCCTCGCCTCCATGGTAGCTTGAGACAAGTCAACGAATAAACGAATCTCTGAGTAGGGGCTCGGCAAAACCTTCAGCTTCCTTGCAGCGCTCATGAGAGCCTCTTTTGTGCTATAGTAGTGAACACACACTATAATATCCCTTGGACTGTTATCTTTCAAAAATTTTGGTAACGGCAGTCTATGTGCTCTATCTATCTTGAGCTCATGTTCAGGGATATTTGGTAGAATTTTCTGGAACAGGCGAGTAACATAATCATGAATTTCGGTGTTGGTAACTTTTTCGGGGACCCCTCGTATTTTAATATTACTGCGCCTATTCCTATCTTCGAGATCTGCTATTTTACTCTGCAACTTGGTGACGGTAGACTCCAGGTCGTAGTGCGCATCTATAAGCTTGTTGTGGGATTTTACAATCTCTCCCATTTTGTTTTCTGTGGTGTTCAATCTATTATTAACCTCTAAGACTGAGGCATCCACATGTTGGGTTAAGCTTTTCAAATCTGCTTGGATTGTATTTCTTAAGGGCATTATGGCCTCTTAAATATACAGTTCAGAGGCTGTTTTTTCTGTTGCAGTTAAGTTATCAATCTCTCCCTCCTTAGCCATACTGGAGACATTCACATCGGGAGCGCCCTCCTCTATGTCTTCTGACATTCTCTGCCGCTGTTTAGCTGGGCTATTGGAGGTAGAAGCAGGGTGATCCCCCTGCAGCGTGGCCGCCGCCATTTTGTTTTTTGTATTGCGGCCAGGGGGGACATTAGGTTTCTTTCTGCTTCCCCCCTCTGCTTCTCTTCTATCTTGGGACAGTGACCTTGCCTCCTCTAGTGTGCTATCTTCCTCCCCGCTACACCCAGGGAGCAGGACAGGAGAGCTGTGAGGGTCCCTTACCGGATCGCTGGTTTCCAGCGCTGCCGCTCCGTCCGCCGCCATTTCAGAGAGGGGAGCGCGCGGAGCGAAAAACTCTTCTAAGCGCGTCGGGTTGGCTCTGGAATTCCTCCTCCTGGACGCCGCCATGTGCTGTGAGTCTTCCCCTTGCAGTACAGGGAAGAGAGGTAAGCCCTCCGTTGCTTTACCGGTCGCTGAAGGTCGCTACCAAGCGGTGCCTAAGCAAACACGGCCGTCTCGGTCTCTCTCCAAGCCACGCCCCCAAGGTATAACTTTAAATACGTCAGCCACTCAAGTCATAAATTTTGACAGTCTGAAAGATCTGGTTCTGGATTATCCTCGTAACAGCGACCCTGAAACACAAAAGACCATCACCGTAGAGCAGCCCTGCTTCGTGAGAAATAAAAAGTATTGGGACATCGAAACAAGGCCGCTACAAAAAACACAGAGGTGTGTTTATACAAAGCGGTACCTCTAAAACCTCGTCATAAAAAGATACTAAAAAAATGGCGAAGTGCTATAAGGCATCTGGGTGATAAAACACTGACCGTTAAGAAAAAGAAGCGTATAGTGAATCAGGCCGGCGGTTTTATAGGATCGCTCTTGGATTTTGCAATCCCAATAATTACGAGTCTGCTTGCCAATCGATAATGGAGCATGCGGAGAAAATGTACTTGGTGCCTAAACACGAACTTAACAAGATAAGACAATCCGCTACCATGACACCGAGCATACGACAGACGACTATCCATCGTCTTGATGATGAAATTAGCTCGATTTTACAACATCGTGACATTCCTGATGATGTGACAACTAAAAAATACACAGATGTTTTACAAAGATACTTGGTACACGCTAAACAGGACGCAAAAGAGCTAACAACTTTAAACCTTGTAACCGTGGGTGAAACTGATCATCAGCAAATGTCAAATACCTCTCCTGATAATAGAAATACTGTTCACGAAATGGTAAGCCATGTCAATCCACGGTTCAAATAAAATGCTGAGCTCTTCCTAAACAGACTGTCGCAGAATGGTGATATTACATTGTGGAATTTGCGCAACGAGTTTGTTTATAAAGGGAAGCCGGTTAATGGGTCAAACATTTTTGGACATGATCCGTTATGCGACGCAGAGCCATAGCGCTACCAAGAAAAATCACCCTCTGGGCTGGGAAATTTTTATGCGAGCGTTGGCTGAAGTTAATATGCCTTCTACAGTAATTGGCAGCCACAGTACTAGAGAAATTCTCCAGGATTTGAAAACAGGCTCGGACCCCGGCTTTGCACCTGGTACCCCCAAAAACAAAATCCTGTCTTTCTCCTCAACCCCACATGGAATAACACAGGGGAGCTTGCTGCCTAAAAAGCGACCGACACCACTGCTTCCCATGTCGTGGTTAACTTTGTAAAGGATTGTAAAAATGTAACTATATATCTGTTAACATTATACAGTGTTATACATATCTATGTAATCATTCTTATGCATTCCTTTATGTAATAACTCAATATTCTGTATTTTTTTACAGCGCATTGTTTATATATGCGTGTATATATATACTTTGTGTTCTCTATAGCATGCTCACTGCTATCCTATACATAAAAGGCTTATTAGGATGGGGGTGGCAATGCTTAAAACGCTGTTAACGGATGGTAATGCATTCTATATATTAAATCCTTATACTCATAAGGCGACTTGAATGGTATATAACATCGAGTCAGCCTATACACATAATAAGGCCATTGATTTGGGGATGACTTGAATGGTACATAACATCAAGTCAGACTATACATATAATAAGGCCCTTGATTATCATGACACACACTGTATTCTAAAGTGTGTCTTGTGATACGTCACAAGACTGGAATGTGGATGGGTCCACCACCCATCAGCTGACGGTCAGGTGGTGCGCCGAATGGGGAGGGTCAAAGGTCATGGAAGGGGGCGTGGCACCTGTCACTTTCCAAAAGTGGGTGGCTTGACATAAGGTATGGCTGCTATACTACTCACATTGAAAAAATGCTCGAGTCTCCCATTGACTTCAATGGGGTTCGTTACTCAAAATGAGCTCTTGAGCATTACAAAAAGCTCGGCTCGAGTAACAAGCACCAGAGCATTTTGGTGCTCGCTCATCACTAAACCTGACGTTTCCCAGGGGGAGCGCCCCAGGGTGACGTCATGCGGCACCTTTAAGCGGTGCTGCGTTTCGGCGTGTGCTCTTACTAGACGTTGGGTGACATCAGTCTGCGTTCCAGACATGCATTTCAAGGGGTTATGTTTTCTTTTGAGTGATTTAGAAGGAAAGTGCTGTGAATGAGGAAATAGTTGTTGTAATATGTCAAATACATTGTATAGTTAATGAAAAAAACAAGAGAAAGGAAGTATACTTTGACTGTGCTCTAAATTTGGAGTCACCATTGTATCAGCTTAATGAAAACGATTTAGGTATTTAAAAGACATGGAATGCTTACAATGGACAATATCAGCAGAATTTCTATATATTAAATAGAAATAAAGTTAAATATAAGATATAAAGCACAATTAACCAGATGGTCTTATATGATTAAGTACATTAATATAAAGTAGGTTATTCAGACCATTTGGCAAGACAATTTCACCGAAATATCCCAACATTTTTTTAGCCTTGCAAATTTGCCATATTCAATTTTTTCAACAAAATTTACCCTTAAACCTATGGTTTCTTTGTTCTGAAAGTGGAAAAAAGCTTTTGACACGCTATGTTTTAGGTAGCCATTTTGAATATTGGAATGATGTTGATTCCTCCTTATTATCAGGGGGTTAGTTGTTCTGCCTGTATAGCAGAGATTGAAGGGACATTCTATTAGAACTGTGATCTAAATCATCTCGGAATTTAATAGGGTGTAATTCCTGGTTATTTGATCAGACGAAAACAATATTTATGGTTTGGGGAGGATGTAGTTGAGGTTAGCTTATAGTGACTAGATTTGGGACCAGATGGATGAAGGTGTGAAAAAAAAAAAGATTTTAAGAATCCATTCCCCTATAAAGATGGTGTGTGTGGGAAATGCTGATCAGATCGGAACCCTTAGATCCCTAGGGGCTATGTCATTATCTCTATATATACATAAAAATATCCAATCAATGGTATCTCTCCATAAAGTCTGTACATAGTCATTGTGTTTGCATTTGGAGATTTCAATAGGCATATTTGGGGTTGGGTGGACCTTTGTACCTAATGGACGTTGGATGTATGGTTTTATTTTTGCTAAAAATCACAAGTTTCTTATCCTCAAAATCCCAGATGCTAGATTGTTCTTACAATTGAAGTTTGTCTGCTGTTTATCCCTTGCATCTTGGATTGGATCTATGCATGGAGCGGAAGAGGATACTTCAGAATCTATCTCAGGCTACATTGCAGATAGAATCATAACTAGATGGGATGATTATCATTCAGATAAGTTCAAATTCCGGCTTTTGAACAAAAATTCGTACCGTGTAAATGCATGCAATGAAAATTTTTCATACGTTCAGATTCTGTATACAGAAAACTGAACCACGTGCCATTCAGTGTCAACAGCAGTCATTCACTTCTGAATGACTGTCTGCTTACTGTGAATGGAGTTGAGGTGGGGCTTCCCAGCCTGCACCGCCTTCATACTGGAAGTGCTTTGAGCAATGCCAGCGATACTCACTCCTGTGTAACAGCACAGACGCAAGCATCACTGGGACTGGCTGCTGGACATCGTTTGCCCGTATAAATGTACCTGGAGTGTCCTCTCACAAGGATATAGCAGATAAGTCCTAGGAAAGGGTTAGATCAATAGAAACATTTTCGTATTAGGTTAATGAAATTCGAATCACTTACTGTTACTAAGAATGACATGGCTGAATATGTTGTCATGCAGCTAAGTTCTATCTCTGCTCCAACATGAAATGATTAATATCTTCCAATCCATCCTTCCAAATGTCTGGAGGTGTCTCACTATCAAACTCAGAATTTTCAGAAGTCAAGTAGCCGGATATAGTACTTAAGAGAGAAGTCGTTGATGTGCTG